>OV121123.1:6934768-7550146 GCA_921293315.2 Nemurella pictetii | reverse complement strand
TGCAAATATAACATAATATCATTTAGAAAAATCCAATAAAAAACAACCATAAATGTAAAGCCTGTATATAGGCTCAACCTGATCCAACCCAACTTCCTGCAATAACAGAAACTGTAAAAGAATTTCAGTTAGAATAATTATTGTGAAGTGTGCACACTTTCATTGGAATGATTAATTTTTAATTGTCAGAGGATGACATTTTTAGCCGTTAAATTATTCTGGCCATTATTTTGGCTTTCGAGGTCTTTGTTTTACTTCCGCCAAATGTTTTTATTTTTAATGGTTGTAATCAGCCAAATATAAGTTTAATATTATGTCTTTCGCATGGGGGCTCCAAGGTTGCACCACAAATTTTTGACAATTTCATCTGGATAGGTAACATCCATTAAGTTAATTTTGTGAAAAATGTGATTCTGTCACTCTTCGCATTATCATAAGGAATCTGTTTTGAATCCGGGCTGTTGGATATACTCTAGATTCTTGATTCTAGATGCTAGGGAACATGTAGATTTTCTTGACGAACCAATCAAGTAATGAAAACTAATTCAACTATCAACTGGTTCCTAGTGTGCATCATAAATCACTATCCATATTAACTGTATAGCTAACAAATGTTTGAATTAATTATTTAAATAACTACCTTAATAACTTGCCCACTAAATTACTAACTCTCTAACTCTCTAACTTTCTAGGTCTCTAACTCACTAACTCTCTAACTCACTAACTCACTAACTCACTAACTCACTAACTCACTAACTCACTAACTCACTAACTCACTAACTCACTAACTCACTAACTCACTAACTCACTAACTCACTAACTCACTAACTCACTAACTCACTAACTCACTAACTCACTAACTCACTAACTCACTAACTCACTAACTCACTAACTCACTAACTCACTAACTCACTAACTCACTAACTCACTAACTCACTAACTCACTAACTCACTAACTCACTAACTCACTAACTCACTAACTCACTAACTCACTAACTCACTAACTCACTAACTCACTAACTCACTAACTCACTAACTCACTAACTTTCTAATTCTCTAACTCTTTAACTCTCTAACTCTCACTTCCTAACTAACTAAAAAAATAATTGACAACTAAGAAACGAAACAAACCATCTAATTTACTTACTAAGAAACGATCTTCTTAATATTTTTAACTAACTAATAATCTATTTAACTAATTCCGTTAATCAACCAAGTTATCATTCTGTTTGAAGAACGTGCTTCGGTTCAAGTCAAGTAGATATCAACTATAGTTCTTTCAATTACCTTGAAAGGCTGAAATAGTCTTTTGTAGACCTCTTCAAGTTCTGCGTCAAAGTTGACGGGCCTCATTTGAAAGATCACGTAGACGAGCTGACCAATGTTCAAGCACATGAAACTGAAGTTCCAAATGAACACGTCCGGTGCACAGATCACATTCCACGACCAGAACGACGACAGCAAGTAACCTGGAAAATTTCAATTTTTTCTCTTTGTTAATTTTTGTTTTGGGCCCGGCGCAAATATTGTTGTGGGATGCAAGCAACTTCGTTCAATGTTGAATGCCAGCAACGTTCAGGCTCCATGGGGATTGCCTCGGCGGTCGATGTCTTGAATTACGGCGGGCGTCAGATCACGTCGGGGTCACCAATATTGTGGGATGCAACCCCAGATCGTTATATGCAATAGCAATATCTTATATTGAAGGAGAAAATACATTGTGGAAAGAAGCTGATCAAAAAATGTCTTCACAGAATCGAACTCCAGATCAGAATGAACAAAATAGCAACAATACAATTCCAGTTGTCCCTGATTACTCCTCGGGGATTACGATCCCCATTGCCCCTGGCAATTCTCTGGGGGCACAAACCAGATTGCTGTCTATGCGGGTAACTGTGATGGTACAGTTTTAAGTAGATTTGGTTTCATTTAGGGTGGTACCTAGACTGTAATGTTTAAGGGGAGGTTGGATTGATTTGGACCTGCCTGTAGGCATATTTGAAGAAACGATCTCTCAGTGGTCGGTTTCGATTAATTGCATCTCCATTCACCGGGGGTCATAAAGCTAGGTTTACACGGTTCAATTATAAATAAAAAATCCATCAATTAAAAGAAATTTAAGATAGGTACCGAGTTATTAAATCACCGGTATGCTTGTTTGACATCATTCATTTTTCAGATCGTGGTTCACCTGCGATTGAGATTAAAAAAATAACGAATCGTTTGTAATTTAAAAAATCATCTGGCAATTTAAAAAAATGCACAATCTGTAAAAATCAACTTTATATCAAGCCGAAAATGTGCTCACCCATCAAAGAATCGAACCCAAATCTTCCATTTGAGCTACATGGACAAAGGCCTTCCAGCTTAAGGGTCGAACTTTGGGACATTTATGTCCTGATAGTTTGTATGGATATAAAGTGTGATGCCGATACGGTGAGATTTAATGTATACTTCATAAAATAGAAGATGAAAGAGTATGAAATACTTAAATGATTCTTAACCCAAAGTTAAATTTAAGTTATGTGGAATAAATATCACGACTTAAGTGGTATTTGTCGATAAATTATGCTGAAACCTAATGTTTCGACTGTTACATCTGAGGTGGTTTTAACGTAAATGCACGCTTGGTTTGGAAAATTTAATAATGCTTTCATTCTCAAGTCTTGCTAAGCCTGAAGCCTTGTTGCCAGGCTCATAAAACGAAAATTTGTTACCATTTCAAAGACGCCCGCATCTTATAGCACAATAGTTTGCAGACATTTTTATAAAAAAATGGGGTTTGGTCACCAGCGCTTATTACTGCATTTCTTCTGAAATTTTTGTTGGTTTGGAAACAGGTGAACATAAAGTTGAAAAAAGTCTCCGAATCTACGTTTGCTTTTCACCTCCAATCAAATTCCAAAAATATTGACACTCCTACCACACATGAAACTGTATAATTTTTTTTTCTCGCGAATGGAGAAGAACTTCTTCTTTTAAACGATATTTTTGTTCGATTTGAACAAGACGTGGATTTATTCTGATGGCGTATGAAAGTAGCAGTTTGTGAAATTGGCAAACATATGTTTTTGTCATTTTCATTTGATTTTAATACCGAATATAATGGTTTCTCTCTGAAGGCAAATACGTGTGATTATTGTAGTTTGTGATGGGTACTGCGATCAATTCGACAATTATAGATTCATCGCAAGACAAAGGGTACCGTCTAACCAACGATAAAGTGGTTAGCAAGTAATCAACTCGGGTGACTGAAGGGTGTGAAACCACCTCTCACCTACGATGAAGAGGGTGTGTGTGAGCAACACCCCCGAGGTACTGCTGGGGGCAGCACTCGACACCACGAAGAACAGGTTGGCGAGTTGGAAGAGCATATGCTGGGGCTTGCGCCCGTCGCACCAGGGAAGACCTGGAGGAAGAAACATGTGACTTTCTTCAATGCTGGGCTACGGTTGTTCGTGGTAGCAGCGATGAAAGTTCTATAAAAGTTCTATGACAGTACTATGACAGTGCTGTAGACCTACGAAATTTTGGAGAAGGTTAAATATTGCGCTGCAAGAGAGCGGTCCTGGTTGCGTTTAAAAAAAATACCGAAAAATCTTTTATTACTAATTTTAACGAAAACACGGAGGATCTTGTCCCCAATCTCATACTTCTCATATAATGTGTGTCACTCACAAGAATCTCTTCAAATATTAACATTGATATTACTTCCGCCCACTAGTGGTATAATTATGTTTGAATATCGTCAACGCCATTGCAGTTAATTTTCAGGATGTTATTTTTTAACTAATGATTTGTTGATTTCTTAAATTTATCTAGTACACAGCCTTTCAGTTATTTCAGAGCCCACTATTCCCAATTTTTCGTGCTGTTTGCGAACGAGTGAAGTATGATCAAGTACGTAAAAAGAAAATGAAGTATAGAAAAGATAGAAAATTTTTGGGGCGAGATTTTTTCTTGAATTAAATCTCTACTCTGCTGTAAGTAGCTCATACTTTCTAATTTAATGACTGCGCACCGGTTTACTTTCTGGAATTCCGACGTCTTAAATAACAGATTTTGGAACATTCAATTTCCTAAATAGACCAAATTTAATTTCAATACGTCATTAACTAGAAATATTAAAGAAAACTCTCTCGCAAAGCAATGTGGATGGCTGTACACTAGAATATTCTCAGACACTTAGGACACAAGAATTAAATTCTTATCAGATCTTTAACACTATGAAAAATAAAAGTACTAACCAGAGCTCACCAAGCTGAGCCCCAAAATTCCCAACCAAAAACACTCACCCATAATCCTGGTGAAATTCGCAACGGCCGACTCGAAAACCAGACTGGAATTCATGGTGGTCGTGAGCAAGTCACTCCAAATGTTCTCGCCGGTGACATTCATTGCTGTCACTTTGTCGCACAACTCGCTGTAGCAGACTGTTTACCAGCACGACGCTATGCGGTCGCCATTTTGCTCTGCGGACGTCGCGACGCCTGGTCGATACAGTGACGCAAGCGTCGTCGACGTCGTCGAGGTCGAAAGAGACGGACACTACCGTTACTTTTGCGGTCCAAAAATACAATAATTGAAAATAAGATTGTTTGGTGAATTTCAAATAATATGGTACAAGTGTGTATGAGGGTTGATGATGTGTTGTAATTTTTATCGAAATTCTAACGATTTCTATCGAAAAATATAAAAACCAACAAGTTTTTGCTTCGATACTCGCGATTTGTTTTGCATTAAAACAGAAAACTCAGTTGAAATTTTCAATGATCTATTTCGCACTTGTATGCTATTTCGATTTTTTACAATCTCAAGTGTAATTAAAACTGAAATATTTCAGTAATCATAATATTGTGTTTCAACTTCATTAAAAAAATCCTGGTTAGAAGAATATATTTAATCCCATGTAATTCTGGTATTTTATTTGGTCAAAAATTATTTTATTTGTGTAATTTGAATATGCAAAGATATACTTGAAGTAGACCGGTTGCTTTAGAACTGACTGTGCTTTTAATGAGATTCACAAAAGCAATAATCGAGGGGTTGATTTATGTAAGAAAATGATTACCTTATTGATCAAATAATGGAGAAGACAATACTATCAATTTGAACACTGGTCAAATATGTTTGGATGGTCACAATATGACAGGAAAGTTTATTTCACCACAATATCTACTATTTTCTTCGGGTTGTTCCATTATTCTGTTACTGTTCGCTGACAGCAATCAAGAAAAATAAACACTTTTACTTAAGTTGGAATGATTTGATAATAAATATAGTCAGTACTGGTGAGAAACAAAGATAATTTTTAATTTTAACTGTATTTTAAAGATTAGCCGATTTTTATTCTAATACTTTTGCTCAAAACGAGCCTCATCTGTAATAAGACACTCTAAATGGTGCTGTGAATAGAACTGATTCTGATTTACAGCGGCTATGTGTTGCTTCCAAGGATCATGGTAAGGTCGGTATAAAACTAAAAGTATAAAACAGTACTTTAATTGACCGTTAGAGTGAGAGGTGTTGACTAACGCACAGATATCTACCGGTACGCTTAGCGCAACTGTATTACAATTCAATCCGTGGTAACCAGTTTGTAAAGTTGGAATAAATTACCAGGATGTTTTTAATTATCTCAATTGTCATTAACCATGACCAATTGCACCTCACGAGCCACAGGTGCGAAATAAACAAGAAATACCACTTTATATTATCAATATGATCAATCAATTGACAAGAAAAAATATTATTACTGATTGAATGTCTTTAATGAAGAACGGAAGCGTGATTGATTGGTCAAATCATGTCTCTTGAACTATTTGATTGAGCTTAGTTTAAGTTACAGGCGTTCTGCAATGCCACTTTGATTATTGTATTTGTATATCTTCAATCGCTAAACTTGCAAAAACTTGCGAATTCAACGAAACACAATATTTTTTTTGTCACCAGAAATTTCGAACATTATCATATCGAACATATAAAAACGTTGGGCTCTTTTCGATGTAACAATTGTTAAAAAGGAAAGGACCACCAGGAGCGCGAAATATATTAAACCCTTTTAGGTATTTTACGAGCAGGTTTCTTTAAAATTTCGTATTCTGTGACATACTTATACACTTATAAAAATTACAGAAATTACGATGGTCATATTAGCAATAATTGCATTTAATAATATGTTTGTATATTTATTAAAAGATGTAGAAATATTTTTTAAATTCATAATGCTTAATGTAAGCTAAAAGAATCTGAATTTATTAACCACAAAAAGCATCCAAACTTTTTATTCATAAATCAGTCTTCACTAAGCAGTAAGCTGAAACTAAAGAAAAAATAAACTTAACTTAAATTTACTACACTTAAATTAAAACTCGGTTATCATTTACTTCCTCGGTCGACCGCTTAAATAGAAGTGATGACACATCAATTGTCACCTCCTTGTTGAAATTCCTCCCGATTAAATGTTAGCCTTAGAGATATGCGATTAAAATGATCTCATTCTGTCGTTAATTTTATCAATATCTTAAACAAATACTGAGCACTCTCCCGTTCGCTTTTTTATTTAAAATTTTTTTAATCTTAAATTATTTATATAATTATTTTTCATATGGCAGAAGAAATTATGTTAAGGACATATTAAATAACAAACTTTGATTATTTCCAGGACACAGATTACATTCAAACAAATTTTGACAGTGTTATCAGGAAGAGGGTTCTTGTTCCATTACAAATGAAAAAAATAACACATTGAACTGAAAGTATTAATAAAATCAAACTCAGATATTTGAGTGTTGCTGTAATTTCCTCAAAGGTCCACAAAGCTTGCATCTCAGTCAGCATCTGAAGAATATCGCCCTTCAATTAAAGTGAATAAGTCTTCACAATACTCTCATTATGTATCTGTTTTGTAAAACAGTTATTCTCTTATGGACTGTATTAAAATTTTAAGTTATCTTATGAGAAGCAGTTTATGATTGCGTTAAAGTTTCACGTCCTCCTAGTATAAAGTGAAGTCTCTTATTTTGTCAATGCAAATCGATTGTGATCGATATGTGTAATTGTTTTAAATATCTCGGCTTCAAGGTTTAGTAGTAAGCAGACAAATTCGTTTTTTGATTTGGTTATTAATATTTTTTTCCAAAAAATACAATATCAAGGTAGATACCATGTCGGAGTCTTATTCCACAGCGGTTTTGTCTGTTCGCAATGGTGAAACCAAACGCATTTCTTTCCTAAAGCCATTGCTTCGTGGAATGGCTAACATTGTGACACGAGGGGTCATCTCGCATTTGTAAACCATCGTAGGTGTCACGTCCAAAGCTGTCCACCCACGTCACTGAGGAGCGAGGAGCATTGCCCTGCGTTGCTGCCATTCGAACGTGCGTGCAAACGCAATGCGAACGTCGCACGATGCGTAGAGTGCAATGGGTGATGCGTATGCGAGAGTGCAACGCATGATGCGTTGATATGATGATCGTATTTTTTTTTATGCTTTACTTTTGCTGTATCAGCAATGATTTGTAACCCCTGTTTTTTAAATTTTGATTTGCATACAAAATTTGCAATACAAAGATTTATATCAAAAAAAAAAATATATTGATCATATTATAAATGGACTTTAATGCGTTTTGAAAAGCTGTCTAGGAATTTATAGTCTCCGGTGTCAATCATTGAAACAGTGCGACATTTTCCCTATTAAAGATTTCAATATTGATTTCAAAGTCACTCACTCTCTAATACTATAATATTGGGGAAATTACTGAAACTTCGTTCCGTCTTGCTTTAAAATTGTTTTCAAGCAACGTTCCATCGAATCTGAGCCAATCTGTGAACAGATATCGTCATTAAACCCTTCATGGGTTGCTTGAGTTTATTCTAAAATTAAACCCAAGGTACTATCAAAATTATTGAAATTCAAATATCTAACGCGATTGGCTCAAATTGGTGACTTTGCTTAAAGTTTTACACTTTTTGTAATGTAAAATTGTACACTTTTGTACACATAACATGCTTTTAAACGAAATAAGATGTCGGAATTCGGGTTTTGTATACTGAATAGTGAATAAAATGATATTAAACTGCATTCTGAAGGCAAAATACGTGTGATTATTATAGTTAGTGACGTTACATAATATTGGGATTCGGTTTTTGTACTGAATTTCGAAGAATAAAATACGTAGCTGCATTCTGAAGGCAAATATGAGAAATTTAAGAAAGACTTGCAATTATTTTACAAGTTGCATAGCATTGAAAAAATATAAGACTGTCTCACCAATGATGACGATAGGTTAATACATATTTTACTGAAATACATTTTACTTTAAGCATGAAATGAAGACTTATTATTGGGTGTGTAGCCAATGAATTATTATCAGGACTCTATTATCACTTGCTCCGTGAAGGCACCCACCGGTGCATTTTAAATATTTGTCTTTGAAGTAAACAAAATCATTTTGGGTCATTTTTAGGTAACCCTAGGAAATCCCACTGACCCTGGGTCCAATTCGTACATTTATATTATCCACTTGATATTATGATTAATCAGAGCTTTTTCAAATACAATGGCGTAAACAAAGGCAGATGAGTATTATAATAAAATCTTCTGTTTCTTAAAATCTATTTTGTCTCCCTCCGGGCAAATTTTTCAATAGACGGTTAAGAAGTTACGGATGCATCTATTAGCATGTTATAAGGTAAATGAATTAAGTAAGGATGGTAATAAAAAATCTTGTTTGAATTCTCCTCTCTTCAAATGTATAGGATCTTAATTTTTTATATAATTGATAATTGATTTTTTTCTGATTTCAATTGCACAGACCTTTTTTGGGATATTTTCTTGAAAGTTTTGTGGCTGATACCACGAAAGAAATATATAAACCATGCATTCTGACTGCTAAAGGTGACTTATAACTCAAGAAATATGGTTGTTTGGAACGAGTTTCGACTTGTCTCGTATTTGTCTTAAGACAAATCTTACACGATCTTAATATGACTTAGTTCAGACATAATTGTTTTGTATGGCAATTTATAATCATAAAAATGACAAATTAACAAAATTTAAGACTTTACCTAAAATTTCTAATTCACTTATATCTTCTCTTATAAATGCGATGTATGATACGATATATTATGATTTGCATCCTCGTATAGTATTATATACTAATACAAATCAATGCAATCTCACGAGATTTTCACCAAAATCTCGCTCTTTTACTTCAACGTCATCGGTACAATTAAGTCCAAATCACCACTTCGACTCAAGAAAATGAGTAAAACTGGTAAAATTTAACATTGGTCATCAACCATTGAACGAGAGTCAACTGAAGTCGCTTATCGTCATAAAATTAATATCTTTTTTTGGTTTCTGCGATCAAGTTACTTATGCTTCTTCATTTTGATGGGTGCTACGTTTGATTGTTGTAATTCGAAGTTAGAGTTTGATTTTCAGACAAGAAAATTGATCAATATTCATCGGTGTCTTTATGTATACATTAACCCAGGTAACTTTTTCTCTAAAATGCAATTTGATACTCCCGGATTGATACAAATAAATATCAACGACAAAATAGAGTAAACGACTGGGACGAGATATATAAAATGAGCTTCTCCTGGAATAAAAAGGAATGATGTTACCTGGAAGAAAATTCAATTCCATTCGATTATAACCAAGAAATTGGTTGAAGATTTGGTTTAAGTAAAACCAACTGTACTGAAAGAAATCGCATAATCGAGACTCTGCGAAATTCTCATAAGTTTCAGTGCAGCAATATTTTTAATACTTTGAATGACTTTGAAAATAATTGCTTGTTTCACTAATCGAAACGCCACCCTTTAAAAATATCATCAGTTTTCTACCTTTTAATATAATTACCTATCGTACAATGGGTGGACGAAAATTGATAGATATTCTCAAGTTGAAGTCCGGAAGCTTTTAGTATGTATGTTGACGAATCATCAATATAATGACTTTAGCACACAATGATCTTGACTTCTCCATAGACCTGAGTCTTCTAGACGAGATTAACGTTGTAAGTAGATATTTAATTTAAATTCAAAGAGATTCTCATTTTCTAGGCGTCGTAATATAATATTGTCCATGATGTTACTATCGGTAACCTCTGCAAGGTGTTGAAAGAATATTGACATGCACTTTGTATAAATTAAAACGAGCGCATTGCGTTTGTTAAATAGCATTGTCATCTTTCATATAAATTTTAACAGTGGTGAGTATATGAGTGTCCACCGATAAGGATATTTTAAAATATCACAAACTTTATTTTTAAAATTCTTTTCAATTCTGGGGATGGGTGTAAGAAATCATGTGTGAAATATACACCGGAGCTTTTGCGCTTGGGTGCACAAAATTTAACCACATGAGGTTTTGATAACCCATTTAGCAATCTTCCTTGCATATCTTAACTTTTTTTGAACCCAACTCTTTAACAAAACTCCGTCCTGTTGATAAATACCAGATTTTTTCTGAGGATTGAACCCAAACTTCAAATCTCTTGCGCGTGGAAGAAGGATATTAATATTAATTCTTTAATTGCAGCCGCATCCATGGTTGCAGAAATGCATATTC
The DNA here is from genome assembly GCA_921293315.2 of Nemurella pictetii. NCBI lineage: Eukaryota > Metazoa > Arthropoda > Insecta > Plecoptera > Nemouridae > Nemurella > Nemurella pictetii. The sequence continues at coordinate 7,539,564 of OV121123.1, read as the reverse complement.
GATTGGAATCCGTTCTGATTATAATAAGAGGAAATTAAGCAATGAATAGCAAAGCTGTGTATCAAATCACAACCGATTGATTTGAGTCAATGGTTCTTCAAATCAACCGCCGCGGAATTCCCGTCACGTTTGTGCCAGGCAATATTGCACAATCGACGGAGGGCGCGAATAAATTTGCATATTATCATTCTCTCGATCTTGTCGAGATATGCACCAGACCTGGCCGACGACCGCATCCATTCACGGATATTAAGGGCGATAATGGAAGGACAAATCTGTCCACTCCCATGGTGCATAACTGTATACTCTATTCGCGTAAAGACAAGATAATTACAAGGATACAAAATATGCCGTCATTTGCGACGGTGGGCATCCAAACAATCGGCTATTAATCACGTTTATTTTCGGCATATTGAAACGCATAATTTCTACATTCAACATCAACAAAGTGACATAGTAGTCTACGTTTATTCTATTCTGTTTAAGAAGTGTGAGTCAGCGAATGACTTTGATGATTTAATTTAAAAATTTCACAATAATAGTATGGATTAATGTTTGGAGCAAGAAACATATAAATCATGTGTTAATATAAACGCAATGAGGTGGGAATTTCAAAGACAATTATACGTACGTACCAAAACGGTGATTGTGGTTTACGTTAGTGCCGATCCCATCACGTCATTACTAACCAAAAATGCAAATTCTAAATGATACCTTGCATTTGATATCTAAATCATTCTAGAAATATAAATACTCGAGATATATATTACATACCTTGTGCTTGCTACCACAATATTTAAATTGTGAAAATGTTTGGCATGGGTCCGGAACATAAATCAATGCGTAACATGCGACCAGGTATTCCCAAGTTCACTCACCTAGGCTGGAAGAAGATTTACTGCCAAAATCTTCGCGAAATTTGCATATCGCTGTGCTAGCTCTGTGGCGCGGGCGTGCGTGGAATGGGATGGGTTGGGACTATCGCGATCCGTGGGCCAAGCGAGTATGTATAGGGGAGATTTAAGGGAGATTATCATTACTACGATCAAGGGGCTAAATATGCCACATTATAATACTTTCAGAGTTCGATTTATTCAAGTATATTCGTGAATGTTGACGATTAAGATTTTTATGAAAATTTTTATAGCTCTAGATAATTTTAGAATACATGGTAGCAATTGTATTTTACCCGGATGCATTCATTGTTTATCAAGTTTAAGATGCCACGGTTATAACTAGGTGCTATAGATTAAGTGGCGCCGTACTAATGTAATTTTTTCTGTTCTGATTTCAGCGACTGGCAAGGGATCAAAAGACAATTCTAACCGACTTTTGTGTTCATTTTCTAGTGATTTATCACAGAAAAAGCAATCAAGTTTCTTTGTCAATACTAATTTAAAAAACTTACATTCGTCAAAAAAAGAGATAATTTCATGGAAATACCATTAAAAACTGTTTGCTACGTGACAATATCAAAAAAAAAAACAGCAAGCCCACACTGAGATTTAACCATGTATTTAATATCCCATTTTACTATAAAATATCTTAAAGGTCGCTTTTACTAACAAATTTAGGACTAGTCTATCAACGAACAAATTAAAATTGTCCGGAAACTTTCCTAACAATGGCAGCAGTCCGCAGATGTGCTGATAAAGAAAACCACGCTGTTAACCTGACGTTGCATCTCGTGCGTGCTGCGTCTCTCTATCATCAGGCCGTTAAAAGCCATGATTTACTCCCAGAGACAAACGCCATAAATAATGCAACGAGGTGTGATCAATGAGAATGCCAATGGTTAGTGGTAAATCGTATGCCACGCTAATTTACGACCACTACTACGCATTGACCAACAACCTCCTATATTGTTGATAGCGTGGTCAAAACCCAAGACCAATTTGACGCCGTGGGTGATCTTAGCGAAATTTCTTACTTGATTTTTTTCAAATTTATTATTTAATGAAGATCCCATAATGAAACTAACGAGCTCGCATCTTGTAAGCGTATAATTATCAAGTGAGAGATGTCTGTTGAATAAATCTCTGGTCATGTCTAAAATTGCTAAACATTTTGCTGTCGATGGGTCCGAAAGTTGATAATTCAATGCTCTATTGTTTCGGTCAAGTGTGGAGCTAAACTGTACAAATGTAAGCTTTATATGGATTCACTTAAAACATATTAAAGTAAGTGTCTTATATTTTGTGTGCACCGGTTGTTTTAAACAGTTTTTTTTCTTAGGATTGTTCAATGGCGGTATGACTATGAGGAAATAAATGTATATTGAACCGACGAATAAGACTTTATTGATGAGCGTAACGAGCGTAGCGAGTGAAGCGAAATCTTCAATTTCACTTTACTGCTAAAAAAATCCGGAATGTTTTTTTTTTTTTTTTTTTTTTTTTTTTTTTTTTTTTGTTTTTTTGTGTGTTTGTTCGCACGATTCCGGCCAAACGCCAAAACGGATTTTGATGAAAATTTCGGTGGACCTTCGTTTTCTCTGAACTTAGATCTGCCACGTTTTTGAAGCAATTCGGACGAGTAAATTTTTTGTTATTAAGTTTTTACGAAATTTTTCAGTTTTTCCAAAACACGTTTTCCACTCTAGAGGCCGAGGATCTCAATATAATTTGACGAAACTTTCCAGATATGTTGGCCCCCACGATTTAATGTTTGTGTGCAAATTTCATTGTTGTATGTTTAGCGCTTTTCATGGAAATAGCGCTTTTATGACGCTTTTTCAGCGATTTTGCAGTTTTTTGCAACTAAATCAACTTTATCTTCAACCGATTTTGACTAAATTTACTGTGTGCATTATAAATCGTAAAAGGAAGATACTGTGTTAATTTCAAGCAAATCGTTTAAATAGTTTTTCTTTAAATCGATTTTTTCGTTTTGAAATATTCAATGTCTTTGAGAAAGCTGATAAATTAACGCCGAACTCTTAAAATTGATCATAAAAGCCTCTAGGCTATGCGTACACGCAATATAATTGCGTTGTGGGTGAGCGTAAAAATTACGCTCATCCACAACACGATTATATGAGTGTTCGCATAGCCTAGTAAAATCTTGTTAACGACCGAAGCGGATATACAATTAATTATAACATTCAAATCACAAAAATCACGTTTATTTACTGCCGTGCACACTTCAAAGAACCGACCGCCAATTCATCGAAGATCAAGTATTATATCGACTCCCATCGTAGCTCGATACGATTTTTACATCACAGCAGTGTTTTAACAAGAAATGTACAATATAATACTATTCCAATACATCAAACCCCGTGTTCCACAGAATCCAACAAGAAACTCAACTCGTTTCCTACGCCACTCTTTAATTGGCTGCTATCAATTAATCTTGCAATCATCTCACCTTGCCCGCGAGGGTTCAAGGACGAGTTCATCGAACGTTTACCTATAGGCATACAATAACTAGTTATTTGCAATCGGACATGGTCAATGTAATTCACTAATAACGTGTAATTCGCATAGACATATTAATATGTTCATTCTCATGGCAATTTTTTGCTGTTAGATTTTGATTGCTGTATTATTATCATTGAAGACGACGCGTTTAAGATTAAGAGCAAATTGATTAGCCAGTCTAGTAACCTATCATCAAAGGTGGATCAAGCTGTTAAGTTTTATTTAATACGGATTCACCCAATGCTGGCGGCAACACACTAATTTGAAAGGATAATATACATCATTTTTATCGACCTGCTCTGTTATGTCATCGGAATTCTATAAATTAACACGTGTCGAAGTTATTGAACTAATGTCTTTATTAAGGTCCAACTCGGACGCCAATAGTTTGGCGATTACCAATTTCGACTAGAATTAACGATAACTATATGTTATGGATGACATGAGTATGTCAATTATTGATTATCCCGTGTGAAAATTCTTATAATTATGTAGCATACAAGGAAAAATACATCTGTATCTCTCAGTATTTGTCCTTGATCATGAAAATTTTAGACACAACATTCTTATGACACCTGTGTGTTAAATGCCCATACGTCTTCTGAAGAAACAGATGACAACAAAAAACGTCTATGTGGCCTCTTTTGGTAATTAAAACTTGGTGGGAATTAAAATGTATACGCAACCTCGTTTTCACTATTTAGACATCCATTTTCTACCAGTTATTCGCAGTATTCTACTTCGATTTCTTTCAATAATTCTTGATTCTTTTTCGACAATGTTTCGATGCAAGTTGTAATACAGTGTGTGCAGGTATTTTCTTAGGCAATTATTGACTCTCCTCGGCAAGTATGTTCCTGCCCCCGTCATTTCCTAGCCGTAGACAGAGACAAACTGTTATTGGGTGACGTTTGTTTCGGGACAAGGTTTTGCACTCCCAAGAACTAGACGCTGCGAGAGTGATGTGGTAACAAATGTTATCCTAAAGCGAATCGGTGTACAAGTTAGATACGTTGCCTATCTAATTAGCAAAGTTAATGTGTTTCTCAATAATGCAATAAAGGTGTCACTGGTGTTGATGTGATATAAAGAAGGAACAAATCACTGGAATTTTGAAGCGACTAATTTAGTTCGACAAAATATTTAACGAGGCAATGGTCTGACCATGTTAGAGACAAATATAAATATTATTATTCAGAGGAGAGATTTGTATATACTTTACAGCATAGTGCATGTAAGCAAAACCAATCAATCACTAAATATTGTGAACAGATATGTCTCTAGAATTTTATTATATTTACTTCATTGCATTGGAGTTAAGAATCTACTAGCATTTGTGATCAAGTGCCGAGCTCGTGTGCCTGTTTTATTCCGGCGATTGTTGTTTGATGATGATGGCGAATAACACAAATATAAATAAAATGTCCATGTGTGTTCCTTTATTTTATCGTACTTTTCAATAAAAATCAAAATGAATCGGCTCCAGATGTAATAGAAAATAGAGACAATAATATGAAAATGTCTTTTTACACGAATTTCAAACGAGTCCTTCAGAGGAGACCTTCATCTCGTTTCCAATTAGTTCGTGTTTAGTTCGACAAAATATTTAACGATGCAACAATGGTCTGACCATCTTATAGACAAATATAAATATTATCATTCAAAGGAGAGTTTTTTTGGAATATTTTATAGGAGAGTGCACTTGAAGTCTTGACACGTGAAAATGTCGAGGCATATTTTGCTTGTTTCATTTCATGTAATTAATCAATAAATACTATGAGGCGGGAATGCATTGTTTCATTTCTTTCTCGAATGATTCGTTCCCTTTCATGAACTATTCTATGACATAAGATTTGTTGTCAATTAATCGAAATCACAAGTGGACGTACAAATAATTTAATGTAATTTTCTTCATTTTAGTGCACAAAACCTTTTTCCAATTTCGTTCTTATTTAGGGTAAATATTAAAGATGATTGCGTGGAAAATATATAAGCCATCGAAAAATTTGGAGAGAAGCTAGCTGGGACAACTTTTAACTAATTTAAAACCGTCTGTATCTATAGAAAATATAGGGATACTAATTACAAAGACATCCACCAGACAGATTTAAAATTATCGATAAATATGGTAAGTAAGAATCGGGAAGTAGGACCAAACAGGACCAGGAGGTAAAAAGGACCAACGAAAAGGGCCGAAGAGAAGAGTAAAATTAAAGTATCACCAAAAAATCACATTTCTTCAATTTAATTTAATAAAAATACAAAAATTAAAAAAATCCACAGCAATCGAAAAGTCAAAAGACAAACAAATCCAACAAAACCGAGCACAAGTATTCATCGAACGTCTCACGCATGATGCTCCCAAACCCGACGCATGCCGGACAAGCATCACCGCACGTCGACTCTCAACGGCGTCGTGAGGGACGAACGGAACCGGAAGCAGACGTCCTAGAAGGTGGCGGGCAGGGCGACGACGGGCACGGGCAGATGACGGCCGACGGGGCGGAATCCGAGCTCGTCGGCGACGTAGGTCAGGGTGATCAGCTGGCCATCGGGGGCGGTGTACGAGTAGCTACCCTGCTTGACGAGCGCGTAGTCCTTCTTGTCCAGAGTTGGCTTCAGGGCTCCCTGCTCGGTGTGGGTGATGCCATTGCCGGTCTGGAAGCTGGACACGGGCAGAGAGACAAACTGTTTTAAGCTATTATTAGCTATTAGCTATCTATTTGATTTGAGTTTTCGCTGTGTGAAGCAATTTTTTTTGTATTCGCAAGTGTAATGTGAGTGATTTTTTGCGATTGTTGTAAAATACGGTAAGACACAGTAAAACACGGTAAGACACAGTAATAGTACGGTAAGACACAGTAATAGTACGGTATACAGTAAAACACAGTAAAATGCTACGAGAAATCATGTTTACGTCAGATAATATTGATAATGCCCCTCACAGGGTGTTATAACACCATGGTTTCACCGTGTCATCGAAATGGCAAATCATTTGTCCAACTGTTTCCACAGTAAATTCAGAATTTTAAAAATTGCATGGGAATATGAAAAAAGTTCGCATACACAGATGTGTCAAAGTAAAAATGTTCTCATGGAAATGTTTAATTCACCAAATTCAGACGAGATAATGCAAGTCATTTCTGGTACGTCAGGCGCACGTGCCGGCACGTCGCTGCGTGCCATAACTGTCCATGTAGCTTTGTCTAAAATTAGCATCATTTGGACGGCGAATTGGTAGCAAGTTTCGCTTAGTGCTGCTGAGAAATTCTACGTATAATCAACGCATGGCGAAGAGCTACCTCAGTGAATTTTTGAGGATTATAGAATCTAAATATAAAATTAGAGTACCTTGTCGTTTTGGGTAATATATACCAAGCGTCACCAAATATTCAAAAATAAAATCTGTATATTTTCGCTTGGAAATTATAGTACTATCATTATCATTATTGTAAACCCTCTAAACGACACTAACGGGCTTGACGGATCTTATCAAAACCATGCCCCGGTCAAAGTTGGTTTCAATCAAGTGTTCTAGCTGATTCCAGTAAGGGGTGAGGAACACTGTATAGTGTCAAATTACCTGAGTGCGAACTGTCCCACTTCATCCCTGGTCTCCGTGCGGGAAAGCACGGGGATTACGTCCCGCACGACGACTGGGGGCTCGGGACGGGCAGACACGGCGACAGCCATCAACGCGACCAAGATGTACACCTAGAGGTCGAAGGTAAGGATGCATTGAGAACAAGAGTACTGGGTGTTAGGAATTGGTAATGTTCAAAAACGTTTTTTATCGATTTGCGAAATGATTATAGTTGAAGCTAGAATGTGTTCAGGTATGTGGACATCTCCAAATATGTCGTTGTACTTCTCTCGAATTGAATCGAATTTCAAAATACGATACTGTTTACCATAATTGGTAGGATTTTTCAAGTTACATGATGAAAGGAAACTGTTTGTTGCCTGTATATGGAACTTTATTCGCTAGGACAATCATTTTTAGTTTCTTTTGCCGATTAAAGTTTTACTGGCTCATTTAATACTTTTATGAAGCACTGATAAAGCCAAAAATCAAATACAAATCGATTATTTCAACAGATACTTACAGCTTGCATGGTGAGTGTCTGAATTTGCTTCTTCTTGCTAGGAAGATGAATTGGAAGTGGTGACTTTACCAGCGAAATGGTTCGCTTTTATACGAAAAGAAATAGGTGTTATTGCCGGCTTACACCAATATAGTTTTGTTTGTTGAAACACGAATCCAGAACCACGTGATTTTAGCGTGATTAGAACGTGTGTAAGTGTGTTTGTGTTTGTCAAAATCTCAATGGGGAAATGTTAACTCCAAAGACTAGCTGACGGGGTTGCGTTATAGGGCATCCAGTTTATTTAAAACGACGGAAATCTATCGAGAATTAGGTCAGTGATCTGACCAATCTGTTCATTTTGGCCGGAGAGTTTCCACGTGCGTTTTTCTAATGGTCCTAATAATTATTTTCTCTAATGTGTTGGCAGCATTGCAGGAAACATTCAACTTGCAATCGTAGAGATATTCGATCAGAAATAAAAATCTAAGTCGAAATCGATATCGAATCGAAGATAACGAGAACCATTTACTTGGTCCATTGTCGTCTGTAGAAGGTCTAATGCGCGTGAGCAGAATGAGATCTGACACGAATCGACCAATAGTGACAATCGGATGATTTCGGCGTCCATGTTTTCATTTCGCAAGTTCAGATCTTCGATGAATTTTGTTGGATTCAGACGTTTTGTTCACTTGCTCGCTTGCTCTATGAGTATTTTTAAGGTTTGATAGTTAAGTTTTCATCGGGGGGGATGCACACTATAATTCATTGCATGTTGGTTGTACACGCATTATCTATCTGCTGCCAGAAGCAAGAAGTTTCTCCTACCTATTTTTATATCGGATTTCGACTTTGTTCTCGTAGATTTACGATAGTTTACCATACAGACTTTTGCTATTGAATTTGAAGCTTCGAGCGAGGTTTCTACCTCGCATTTCTTTGTAAGCTGCAACTGCATCTAAACTCCTTCCAAATGCAAGATTTTTTTATTCGAATTTTTTAAATAACAGAATAATTAACGATCATGCTGAAATCTACTGATGAAGGTTGATCGTTCCTGGTTTGCTCGGTATTACTTTTGGGCTATTTGATTAACCTATAAACTAATGATTGGGACTATACCTACGGCAATCGATAAAAATTAGTCGAATACTCAAATTACATTATGCCATCTTCCTAACCAACTTTGTCGAAACTTTCTGCCTTAAGAGATAATCAAAAGAATTCACTCGGGGCAATCCAATGCTGTAACAACTGTTTTTTAACCGTTTATTTCATATCTCAGAAACAATCGGGAAATGGGACATGTTCTCTAAGCTGTAGAACATGAAGTTTAGAATCGATTGGTCTTAATATGTGACCGGTATCATTTTATTTTTAAAAAGTATTGAAAAATGCAGTCAGTTTTGTCCTTTTATCGATTTTGTTCGATTATCTAACTTATTTTTACTCTGTTATTCACCGGTCTTTTAATTCTTAACCAGGGAATTGAAAAAAAATCATGAAAAAGTTCATGCCAACTTTCTTGCAAGAGTCACCTCAGAAGACCTACACGTGAACGGAGACCGCTTATTCTTTCGGTTATCTTTATAGTAAAAATATATTGAAATATATTGAATTGAATACATTGAATTGAAATACAGAAAATTCTTTCAATTCACATCGCATACGTGCGAGCTCGTCGCTTCATTTTGAACTTGTCCGCGCAGATCGGAACTAAGGGTGACACCGCAACCACTGCTGGTTAGGTTTCTGAGGCAAATCCACGTCCCATGGCGCAATAGATTTGATTGGATGAGCCGCGCCGACTTGTAATTAGTGATGGTCGATCGAAGCGTTGTTTAATGACAGGGTTGTTGATGAAAAGAGGCGGCTATGAACGTGCCAATATGATTTTTTTATTTAATTATGTAAATCGAGACTCGGTGATGCGTGAAAATGTGCAGTTTGCTTGTGGTAAGATGATATGGTATAATTTAGGTACACACAATATATTCAAGAATATATGGGAGAGTTATTATGTAAAAATAAAGGTTTGCTGATCTAAAATATTAGTCAGTGGTCCAATAGATTATATGTTTCTGTAACATAAATTGATATATTTTTAATTTTAATCACTATCTTACACATTTCACATGTCACATCTTAAACATTTATACTTGTGGTACAATTTATTTTTAAACTCGCGTACAGTTTCCAATTACTGTTGATAATGGAGTCTATGATATTTAATATCAAGAATCTTGCTTCAAAATGGTAATGTGCAATTTTGCTATGAAAACTTGTACTCTGCTAATAATATTACACCATGAATCACAAAATTAGTGTTTTTTACCAGTTGTTCTTTATTCTTTGTAGCTTGACTTTTATTATTTGACATGGGCTGCATTCTAAAGCCCTGTTATAGAAACAAGAAAACAGATATAATTGAATATTTTCAGTAGCAGAACCATTCTGATGGAAAGAATTCTAAGTAACATTAAATTGTGGAAAAAAGCTTAGTTACAGATTCAAATGACCTCAAACCAGAAATACTCAAGAATAAACTGTTAATTAAATGAATAGCCATTTTAAAATTTAATTTGAATCCACCTAGCACAGCTTGATTGCTTACAATCTGAATATCACGTCATTTTTACCGTGACAATCTACCTGCTTGTGTCCAAATATTTTGTACGAAAGGGAATCGGTCACCTTGAATAAATCTTCTCCGGATGTCGTTAGACTTTAGAACGCCAGTGTACAGCCAGAGAGTGGTCAACTCGGTTATCGGGCGCCATGTTAGCCAAATTGGCACAAGTTATGAGTTTTCTTTCACAAGTGGCATTCTCTCATCGTAATTGGCTCTCTGTTTTGCTACTTGAACCTAAAATAGACGGACAAACATAAAAGTGTCTGGAAATAAATTTGTTTTTAAATGAATATCTAGACTTATGCATTCGATGAATTTTCGTTACTGAAAATCTGTGTTTTGAAGTGTTTTAAGTATTTAAAACATAGCTGATATTTTTTTAGTCTACTGTGGTTTAATATAAAATTGATGTTAGATGTAAAAGGAAGTGAACATGATAGTTGTTTTTGTGAACAATCATATACTGGCAACAGCTATTTTGTCGGTCAAATTTTATCTTTCAGCACTAACCCTTCGAAATGTTCCCAGCCTTTCCAAACATAAATTTTTTCGCCGATTTTCTTCCGTCGAGTCAAGGTTGCTACAAAATTGCATTGGCCAACAAATTCGTTAATCATTCGAATAAATGATAGACCTTGAGGGTAATTAAATTGTGATCAGCGGAATTATGACTATAAATGAGTTCCGTTTCGCAGCATTTTTGACTACTCTATACTTGATAATTATGATGACGACCCACTTTAATATACCTGCAGGAGCACCTTTACAATCAGGAAGCTTTTGGTTAGCTCATCGCTTGATTATTCAGTTTTTCGCTTAATGAAATGACATCATAACGTTTCATAAATTGTTTTTTCTGTCATGGTATGAAGGGAGATATTTAGCGGGGATTTTTTTCAGTGGTGTTGTATACTGTGACCGTCTTTCTAAAGTGAAATGTTAATAAAGTTAGGCTATTTTTTCCAAGCAAGTTATCTTTGAATGAACGGCGGAAGGAAAGATCCCTTGCCCCGATTGTCCCGAAAATGACCCGCTTTACTAGATTTTACCAAAATTCCTTGAGATTCACTTGAGGGATTAGACTAAATATTTCGACACGATTTTCTTTACTTTTCTATTACTTGGAAGTGCAACAATAACTCTAAATAAGTAGGAACAGCGATCTGTGGTTGCTGTCCAACCAGAATTGGGAGAGAATTCCGACGCTTACTGCCAAGATTAAATGATAATTGAGCAGAAAATTATTAAAATTAAATAAAAACGTCAGCAAAGCTGCTGAGCAATGGACGATATATTTTGAATGCCAGGAAATATCTACAGAAAACAAAATTTAATTCCGATGTTTGCTGAAATCTCAACAATGGATGTCATAGTCTCACCTGTGGATTGAAATACATATTTCCCAACATGAAATTTCCTAACGTTGTCCAATCCCAATTTTCAAGCCTGCCAATTATAAAAGTAACCGAAATACGATAATTGCAAATTAGAGCAGTAATTGTTATTTTAACCTTTAGCAACGCTGTGCTAACAGCGAACTGATCGAACTGAAAATCTCCTGCAGATACTTTATAGATACACATCACAGTCTGAACACACATTTTCGATTAGATATTTATTTTCTTCTTATAATAAAAAAAGCAAATTTGAGAAGTAATCGTTCCGTTAACCTTTCGCCGAGTCTTTAAAGAGGTGTTTACCGCTTAGCAACTGTGTGGGCCAATTCAAGTTCTTTACATGGGTGGGCACTTCGCGATTTTATGATCGACAAACTTCGCGCGGCATGGGCATTGTTTCTTAAGAAACGAAAACCTATTCACTTATTATGACCTCTCGTAAAAAAACGCAGGGTACGAAGTTCAAATTATCGACCGAATATCGTCATTGCATTAGTCGAAGACGTCGCGCGCTAGGGAGGTCAAAGAACTCTTTAGCATCTGCCGATTCGCAAGTCGGAAAACAGACAAAACTCGTTTAGTTTTGCTGCTTTATGGGAATCGCTGTCTAATAATTTCTGTTGGAAGGTGGTTATCCGTTGCGTTTCACGCCAAAGGTGGTCCAGACCGAGTAGGTGTCGCGTACGAGCTTCTCGGGTCAAATTTTAACCAAGATTTGTTCGAATGTTGTCGAGGGTGTTAATATGATCTTTATATTCTGCTGTTCGACTATCGTTCGACTATCGCAGAGGTGTAAAATAAGTTGCAAGAAATGCAATCGTGACACTCAGCAAAAGAAGAATTGCTATTTTTAACAATTCTCGGAAATATTTGCGCTCGCATGCTATTAAACCGTGTTGCACGAAGGTTTGGTTTAATTAGAAGTCTCATCCCAAATAGATGAGCGAACGAGAAAAACGATTGAAGTAATTAATTGTTTTTAAATCCTCCTATAATATTATATGTATAGTCTTATGCATTGACCTGACTTTTTCTTTCACCAGACGTGTAATTATTTTCTATTGCGTTTTCAAGCACGTTAGAAGTTGCTAATTATTAAAATATGCGTCTTTCTCCAAGGGTGATTCACTAACAGACACAATTTCGTTGTTTCTAAAAAAAAGTCAACTGTATTTTTTGATTTTTCCAATGGAGCAGTGTTTCAGTTTCAAAGATCATATTTAGTTCACATTGTGTTAAGTTTCTCATCGAGGATTCTGGCTGCCAACATTGTATCCAAGCTATTCCTTTTCCCACAATCATTTACTAGAGGCCATTTACAACTGCTTCCTATAAAAATTTAAATTTCACCCATGTATGAAGGTTTTTGTCTTTTGCATTTACTGCATCGTGTATTTTCAATGTAGGTGGTTGACAGGATGGTTTTGAGCATGGATCGTGTTCATCGTTAGAATTAATCATTGGGTTGATCTATCTTGAAAATGAATAAGAATTATTTGCCTGTGCATTTTCTGTGCAAATAAAGAGCTTTTTAACAAATTTGAGGTCCATCTTTTTGGAAAAAATTGCGTTGACACATTATATCGCTGTTAAAAGCAGATCGCATTAACAAGACACCATATTTAATTAAATGCATTCCTCTAATTTTTTAATTTGTCATTAATCACATTTCTCACCCTCTGAGTTATAAACGTTTTTTCTTCCTCTTTCCTTTATTTATTTTCTTTTAAATCCTGAAATGCTTTTGGCACGGTGGCAAGGTATTTAAAACGAAATAATTTACAAGAAAGAGAAAATAATAGGCAAAGAATACAAGATTATAATGGAATATTATATCAATTCTTGTTTTATCTTGATATAGGAATCCGGGCCCTCGGATATCTGAAACTCAACCCAAGTAAATTGTTCAATTGAACCTCCTCCTGCGAATGATCAAAAATATCATTATACTCTTTTTCATTTCATTATTATTATTATTTCTACAACTCATTCATCTATATTGGTGGCAGAAAAACTATCTAAATTAACAATTAAGTCCTAAAACTAATCACATTCTTCTCTTCAACCACCTTCTTTTCCAATCCATTCATTCAATGTCAATATTCATTCATTGGTTCATTGTCAAGAATAATCTCGGCAAATTTATTATTGACTTTGTGGTGTTGGATCGAGGCTGAACAACATCATATCATTCTCTTTTTTGTCGGGATAAGTTTGTCTTAAACGTCATCTTGCGTGTGATGATACGAAACAGTAAAAAAAAAACACTGTGTAATAAAAATAAATAAACAAGAACAAACCAAGCAGACAACTTCGATTAAAAATCCACTAGGCATCCACTCAAATGAAGCGTTTGCCTTCTAAGGAAGAATAAGAACAGTGGCGAGAGTGAAGGTGGCTGCAAGATTCAAGACGATAAGAATTCTTGATGGAGATACCGACAGGTTAGTACGCCAGCGTTGGCTTCGACGAAGTTGAAAGCGAACTGATGACATTCATACTGGCATTATTAATTTTCTGTTCAGCAATAGCGTGACAAGTTGGCGATAAGATATTGGTAATAATTAAATGTGTACACAATAATTCAGAAGTTCACAAACTTATTCATTTGAGGCATTGGAAAAAGTGATTAATTAATTATTGGAAGTAATATGAAAAATCATACCAAAACCCTCAATTTTCAATATTTTGTAAATTGCAGGGTTATGAATTGTCAATTGATGTTGAAACTGTTTTAAAAATCCCATCTCCTCCATGGCACAAACGTCATTTCCAGTCTTTTCTCTATTGTTATTATTTGGTTTCTTGTTACAATTTCCCTCGTGCTTAAATTGTAGGTACTACCGGCCTAAACTTATTTTGAATTCATAAGAATTCGTTTTTCTCGTGTTCAAGATGTACAATTTTGTATGAACCTGCTCCTGTCAGATTACAGACACGTATGCTGAATGGGTTTGCCAGTATTCATTAGTCGAATGTCATTCGTCGGTCGCCATGGAGCTGCCCTCAGGGAAAAATTTGCATTCCAATTATTTTTAATTACTGCAATTCTTAGCATGTTGCATGTGACCAAAATCAAATGATATAATTGCTCGGGCCTCAAAATGATATGTTATCCAATAAGAACTGTGCTATACGAACCATTTTATTTACTAGCACATCAATGTAGATGCTCTCTCCTAAGAAAAGTACCACTGGGCTTTTTATGATTTTAAGTGATCTTGAAATCTATTACAGATCTTGTCTTCTATCCAAATAGTTTAGAATTTAAAATTGAAACACCTTCAAATAATTGGTGTCGAAAAACTCTGTGGGTATATTTCTGATTTTTTTGTTTCTTCTTACGCGGTCATAAGTATTTTGTTTGCTAAAATGAATTCAACTTTGACTTCAAAGACTTTTGGTCAATATTCCTAACGCCTCTCATCAGTTTAATTCACTCACAATTTCAGTTTCCTTCACTTTAATCGAGGATTTCCTCGTTTTTTCATAGAGTTTCTGAAGTATCTTATAAATAAATTAATGTTGTTAATTTGGATGGTTAGATTTTGATACTCGACCGATTTTAAATCTGAAAATTTCAAAGATTTATTTTTCGATCATTTCTCGGTTGCATTTTTCAGCCTTCAACAAGGTTTTTTTATTGATGCCATTTACAAAGATAGCTTCCCCAGTACAGCATAGTAAAATATATCAACCCGAATTTAAATCATCAACATTGACTAAAGTTAATAAAAACAGTGCAAAGACATGTTTGATTTCATTTAAATATAATAAAGAAAGATTGAAAAAACAATTTTTTTTTGAAATTTTAATTTACTCTGTATTTTACATCCAATATTATTCAAGCGTTCCAAATCAATTTGAACTAGTGATACCTAATTTTTATGCAGTATACTGTCAAGTTGAAATTTCACGATTCTAAACTATTTTTACCACTGCTCGTTCGGAATTTTGTCAAAACAAAGTCTGTGGCAACTTTCGCGTGCGATAACCGAGCACGCTCATAATATTGTTATGTTCCTGATGCCGGCCGTTTCTAAATGCGTGCCAAAATTGCCCCAGGGACACCTGGCCATGTTTTTGCATGTGGCCAGTGGTGTGAAAATTTGGTATATAAGTCGCCGGTAGTTTTTAGAAGAGCACACTTGTCTTCATACAACAAGAACAGCTCCAACATGCAAATCGTGAGTACAGCGCACTATCATTTGCACTTGAAAATAAACAAACTTAGTAACTTATTTCAAATTTGTGCCGAAATTTGAACGTTTACAATTAGTGCTCAGTATTCGCAGAGTACCATTATAACATGCAGTCATTAATATGTCACTGGATGACACCAACTAATATTTTCTTGTCATTACCATTTTAATAAGATAGTTAAATCAAACGAGCTTAAAATAATAACAGTATAAAGCCGCGGTCAAAATATAAATAAATTTTCAATGCAAGTTCTTTGATAACAGCAATAACCCAGAAGTCCAGTTCTTAGAGGGGTAATAATATGACTATACACTGTTACTTAATCGCCACCATTGAAGCCAGTTGACTCTCGACCGCAGATGTAATCAGCAATCAACGTGCAATTAAGACTCTCGGCCGAAATTACACGCCATCCACGGTGTCCACCAAAATGTGATCGACATGTCACTAATTGTCTCTACGGATTCGCAGACCGCCATCTTCGTCCTGGTCGTCGTCGGCTGTGCCGTCGCCATGCCCGAGGCACCCCTTCTGCGCCCCGGCATCATCCCCGTGCTCTCCCGTACCGAGATCCGCGACGAGGTCGGACAGTATGCCCTGAGCTACAAGACAGGTGCGTCGTCAACCGCTTGATTGATTCAGATATTCCATGTATTCCCCTGTATTCGTTTGTCATCTTTACCATTCATTTATTATATTTTTGAGGAAAAATTGTTTCACGTTTCTAGGCTTGGTTACAAACTGTTCATGCTGGCGATACAGAATCAGCCGTTGGCAGTAGAGATTATTTATAATCGAATTATTATGGCACTTGTCCGTGTATTTGAGCTTTGAGTTCAGGTGCCTATATATGAAAGAATGTCGATATGCAAATTTAAAGACACAATTAATAACTTGGTGTCATATTTATACGCGGCCATAGTCACTGATCCACTAATAAGTTTTAAATCAAATAGAGCATCAAATTCTAAATTCCCGACAAAACTTCATATCAACCCCTCTCTGACATACATAATTTTTTTGTCACAGACAAAACTGTCTAAAACATCCCTTGCTCTGCCACAAGCAGCCCTGTCAAGCACAAGCTATGCTCCGTTTCAGATCATGCAACCCCATCTTACAATATAACCTAGTTGCTTTAGTCACAAGCCCATATATAGCCCAGCACTTGTTCTACCACAAGCAGCCCTATCCAGTACATCCATCCCTGTCTCACCCTGCGCTTGTTCGTCTGGCACAGGAAACGGCATCAGTGTCGTTGAACAGGGCGCCCTGGAGAAGACCGCCGACGGCAAAGACTACGTGCTCGCCCAGAAAGGCTCGTACTCGTACACAGCCCCCGATGGCACCCCCATCAGCGTCACCTACGTCGCCGACAAGGACGGTTTCCGTCCCGAGGGTCGCCATTTGCCCGTGTCCGTGGTCGCCTAACTTGATGATGATGTGTTTGTTATGAATATGATGACGCTTTTGTAAATAAAACTGTTCGTTGTGTGATAGTATTTCTTGTCTTTTACTATAGTAAATACTATTTATTACTTATCTATATACTAGAGTTGCATGGCATGATGTCATAATATTGCTGTTTAGTTTTTGGAGTTATATTAGGAATTGCTATGAGTTTTTATCGCACTCCCAAAATTCTATTTGCAAATTTGGTTGTCCAGTATTTTTTTTGTCTTTTATGATTGAAAATTCGAATCACTATTCCTTAAATGAAGACGCCCACTTTAGCTAGAACGTGAAATCCATCGAGATTGGTATTTAATTGTTGAGGGCACACGCCCAAAAGTCTAAATATTTTTTCAAGCAAACCAACTTAAATACTTAGAAAGTGGCTAAAAAAAACTTTGAATTCAAGTTTTTTGACGAACGAGAATAGATTTATAGTTGAACATTTTCTGAGCAGTCATTTAAAAAAAACACGTATACCTTACACCTACACTCTTATGAATATTAGAATTTACCATATAAATAATATCATTAATTTTTGCTTACATACCTACTCACATTGATGATCGCTTCTGTCTAGTTTAGTGAGAAAAGCAAATGGCAAGAGAAACCTATTTAAAAGTCAGCTTACATTTAAACACTGCTTACTCGTCGTTATGTTACCAACATGTTACTCCAATCAGGTGCTTTTGGAGGCATCACATGGTCACATCATTTCTAATGCCTTGTTATTTGGACCCATTTTCTGAAACGATTTTATTACGGTGAAAAATTATTTTTCCCTCGATAATCTGCACAATTTTATCCACACATGGAGCAGCGTTGAAAAAATGATCAATTTACCTTCCAGATTATTTAACACTGATTTAACCATTTACTAGGGTTTTAAAGAAAGAGGATCATTGATAAATAATGACGAAGATTTTATGAGCAAAATTGTGGCTTGCAAAAATAGTGCCTGAAATATACTAAGTGCTGTCCATATCAGTTGTAAATTATTATATGTGGTAATAAGGAGTCTTAGATTGCGGGAAGTATGCTTCTCAAACGGACTGAAGGTCTCTTCTGTCTTCTTCAATTTTTGGAAAAAATCACTCATATATTATTCACTTTAAGACTGTTATTATTTTTACATTAATATCTCACTTCTGCAGATATTGTAATTGGAACATATTTTATAACTTACATAAAAATAAATCAATAAATATTACCTCCTTTATAAATTTAAAGAAAATATATCTCATCGGTTATTTGCTACTTTTTTTTTCACGATTCCCCTAAGTCTGCAGAAATAATTTGCGACAATTATCGTATCAAGCTACGTTTCTGTTGACGAAAGAGAAGCAGATCTTTGAAGATTATGGTTTTCTGCGTATCATCTTGGTGAACAAACATAGTATCTGGGCTGACGGCATCTGTCGTAAGATATTGTATGGATATGTCTTGGTTTCTCGAAGTGATTCAGAAACACGGAAATATGGTGGTTTATTGAACGGTTTTGCTCTGGTTTGATTGACCTTTTGGTACTTAAAAGGACCTCGGTCGACGTCATCGTCAGGACTGGTGGTGGACGCTGCTTAGATCTTAGATTGGGTAAAGAATGATTTTTAAACCAAGTTTCGTCGCGAGAACTACAAATTTCAGGACAAATCAATTGATATTTAAACACTGTTTGTAAAGATTATTATTGTCCTTACGTTAAATTATTGCTCGGAGTCGGACTTATTTTTGAAAATAATTTCATGCCTCGATTATTTGCGATGAATATAACCAAATGCAATTGCTGACAAAATTTTATCCACACGTGCAAAGCAGTTCTAAAAATGGTGATCAATTGAGAAATTTCAAACAATTACTCTTTATTTTCATGGGTATTTTCTGACAATTTCTGCACCAATTAGAAATGTGGCACATACCGATTTCAAATTTAGATTTCGTGACTTCGATTTTGTTAAGTTCTCTGAATTTCTTTTCTCATAAAGTTGAGGGATAAGAAAATTTTCTCAACGTGGGCTCCAGAGCGCAGTGCTGCGTCACCAAAGCAAGAAAAAAATCTGACTGCATGGGACCAAATAAATATTAATGTTTATTAATTTTAAACAAAAATAATGATTATAGTAATAAATTTCACAGATATTTCTTTGCATATAGAGCATGGAGATTCGATCAATGATTGTGCTGTATAAAAAAAAAAAAAGTTTTTTGAAAAAATACTTTGCAGTCATCTTAAATTTGCTTACAGTCTTACTCCCAACATATTGCATATCCTGGGTCAACGGGGTTTCGGGATTATGCAAACATCTCAATTTGATGTCACCGTAGCCAATTCCACACATGTCAATTAACTGATTTCAAACACTTTAATACGATAGATCCAATCAATAATTACAACAACGAATAATGAAAGTATATAAAAACAAAACAAAAAATAACAACGCAACACACAACACCTTTCTAAAATAATAAAAATACTTTTAATAACATATAGGTAATCTTATAGTAGTACATTATAGACACTCTCGCAACTTGCAATGAGATTTGCACGATCACCGTTTTAATCCCACTTTTCGAAGCGTCGGGATTCCGAAACAATACACCCATGGCGCCGTTTGATTACAAAAGGAGGACGAAGGTAAGGGCGGCAAAAGGTTAGTTGCACCGAGCTGCACGTTGGACGACATGAGCTGCACTTCTAGCTCCGACTGACATCGGCTTGTTTAGTGCACCCAGTGAATCCACAACTAGCACCCATGAGTTCATTTCTAAACTAGATGCTCCATAGTGAATGTCGAGCATGAGACGTAACGAATGCACCCATGGATTATGCATTTTCTTCGCTGATAGTATGCAAGCAAGGAATGACTGTCGACTCTTTTTTTTCCCCGTCGTACATGTCGCCTTAAGTATTCGCTGGAATGGGTGTTTTGAGCAAATTCAACACGAGATTGCTCGAGCTAGAATGCATTTAATACGCAGTACAGATAATAAAAATTAATAAAAATTAATTTCAAAGACTGAAGTGTGCGGTTTATAAGTGAAAAAAAGGTATAAAGCAAATCTAGGCCTTGGGGGCAGAGGATAAGTCAATTGATTCCCGTCCCAATCTATAAATATTATAAAGCAATTTAATATCGAGCATCGTTTTATATGCGATACGTGACCCAAAGTAACTGACGATTCTATATCCATGTCTAAGAGCTGTTGAATTGGCTTTCAGCGAAATCGTGATTTATTCAAATATATTCACGTTGAAATCAATTTAAATCATTGTGTGTAATTCAATCCAAACCGGCGACCAAAGATTATTTTGCGTCGAGTTTTGCATATTTCAAATAACCTGAACTGAGATAAAAATGCAACCAATCGCCCCCCCCCCCCCACACTCCCCATGACCACCGTTCTAACTATAAAGCAAGTAGCAGCAGGAATCTAGGTATATTATGTATTGTAATATTCTATATTCAGAAAAACGATTTCTTACTGGCTAGAACATCGATAAGACATCGATATACCTGATCATGAATCGATTAATTTCAAGGACAGCATGCTCACTGGTATCTTTTCGGCTTATTAAATAAAGAAAAAGCTACAAAAGAACAGCTCTACACGGAAAATCTAAAAACTTAATACAAACTCTAAGAAACTCAATGTTTGAAGATTCCAGCGCGATGAAGGTGATGAAATGAATCTTTAATGTATCCTTGCTCAATATTATTGGATTTTAATTGAAGGGATGAAAAAGATGACAATTAATTAAAACTAAAATATCATTTAGGAATTTGTAAGAAAAACGGAAAATATCTCGTTAGATGCCAATAATCAAACTTCATTCCGTGTTATGCTTCGTTGAAATGTTAATAATAAGTTGTATGCAGATGACAGCCGGTAAGTCAACCACGTATAACCAAATCTGACACACATGCGTGTCGTCAAATCGAATCGATTGCAGAGAGTTAATGCGGCCGCGCCATCTGCTTTCTGCAGGTAATTCCCGCGATAAAAAGTGCAGCAATATCAGGAAAGTGACTAGGTATTCAGATGCACTGTCGGCTTGCTGTGATATGTGTAACGCCTGCTAGTCGATCGGGTAGGACAACCGTGATTGAAGAACATCACACTTCTGCTTTAACAGGCTGTGTCACAGCACATCTGATGCGCTTCGTAAGCACATGTTACCAATCATGGGCATCACTCATTGATTTTCAACGTTTGATTTTAATTTGTTTGCTATTTTTATCACACATACTTCAAGGCTCGTTAAAATTTAAGCTGTGTCTTCAATTAGGAAAACAACGTTTTTTTCATCAAATTTGCGGAGGCCTTATTAAACTATAAAAACTAAAAGCTATGCATGGCTCTTATTTCGAATATTAGTTGCTTAGAAGAGTTGACAAAAATGATTATAGTAATTTCTATAGTTAAGGTACACAAGACATTTTGTATTGCTACTTGCAAACATGTACGACGGAGAAGTTGATTGTTTATTTTTTTAAAAAGAGAACAATCATGACGTGATATTTTTTAAACACAAACCAGCAATTAAAACTTTTAAGTTCGAACTATATACTATATATTTATCTACTATATGTGATTATTTTTCGGCTATGAGTAGCAGAAATTACAATTAACAACTGAAAGTAAACAATAATTTTCCTCCCAAAGCGGTTATTAATATTTGATTGGTTCTTTAACAATCCTTGATTGCTTCAAGGCTCTAACTGCTAACAGGGGATTGATTATCTATGTCAATTCATCTGAGGATTCATGAAGATAGCTACAAATCGAAGCAATATTTTCTGCAATGCAGTACAAATTCTTACTGCAAAATAACAACCAAGATTTTTTTTTTGTATAAAATATCTAAAGTTATTAAATCTATTCTTCCGTAATATCCCAATCGATTCTTCACTCTGTTCTCACCCATTTCTCCTCAGAAATAACAATTAATTTTAAAAATTGTTGATTTAGCATCGGACACGTCAGATTATTTAGAATGCACATGTGATGCATGCATTCATCCAACTGACTTTCGCTTTTAATATATCTGTGAGCAAAACAAGATGTAAAAAGACCGCAGAGTGGTGATTCAAGAGCCACTGGCAAGAATTGTACGGACTTTCCGGATACTAAAGGTATGAACGCATTTTATCGTCTTATAAGTGAATTTGCTTAGATGACTCATCTAAATTATCCTTTAAGATACTATACACCGCGCTGGCAATACATTTTTCAAAAGGACGTACCTACGCGATTATCGCTGCAGAATAATTTCTGTCGGCATCATATGTATTTCTCAACTTTGTTGAACATAGAGCTGGATCTTGTATCACATCAAAGATACTTGCACTAAATAGCTTCGTAGTATAGCTAAATGGATGATACACTTATCCCTAGACATGCTGTTTCGCTATTCCCAGGATTCCAGGGTCGCATTTCCAGTTAAGATAATGGAGCTATGCGAACATTCTTGCAAGCAAAATAGGTAACTATGTGCACACGCCAAAGAGATCATTAATTTCTATATATACAAATTACAAGTCTCCAGCGAGACTTTGCAAAGAAATATCACGGAGATTTGCTTTAACGAGCACTTCCCGCTGGGATCGTAAACAAAATATTTACATCAATTTCGCATCGATTAAAAAGTTGTAATTTGTAAAACATACACGCAATAAACGTTTCATAATTTCGAGCACCCATGTACTGGGTGGATTGACAATAGATCCACTTAACATTTTTTTTTGTTCTTCCAATGAGCGCTCTTTTGACCTTTTGCTTTAATGATCGAGTATGGACGGACTTACAAAGATCGTGTGCTTTAAGAGCAATCGGCTTCATTCTCATGTCGTTTATAACAGAAATCAGGTGATAGCTTACGAGTGACACCCATGTGTACGATATTTTGTCGTTTGCTAGAGCACTCCTTGTTCCTTGCGGTGGGAGTATGACAAGTATTCGGATTTTTGCACGTACTTTCTCTGCTAGTTTCGAACTGTGTGAACTTGTAGGCAGCTGAAAAGCCTATGTTTGTGGTAAGATATGTCTGAGCGGCTATTTATATTCTTCATTCGGAAATACCATTCTGAAAAAAAATATGGCATGGTTTAGTATTACTAAATATTTGATTTGTGTGCCAAGGTAGTTGCAGGGGTTGTTTTAATTTTTCAGATTTCTGGCATGTATCACTGAATTTTTAACTGCTGCAGTCTGACTTCTGTTCAAATACAAACATCAATTTATTTCTTTACCTTGCGGGAAATGGAACAAACCGTCCTTAACTAAATTGCACCGAAAAAAGGTGAGCGACAATTATCTTTGTTCAGCAGAGATTTACTACAAAAACCTATGTTGTCAACTCGTTTCCCTATCATTTTAAATAAATTTTCAATATAAGGCAGCTAGAAATCCCTATACCTACTTTGCTTTAATTGTTATTAATTAACAGAAATATTTCAGAGGAGGAGATTCATAGTGGATATAGAGCATATCATTCTATTTGCAAGAAACTATCCTGTTTATTGTAAGATTTAACATGTGTTCCATCTCATCCCATTCTCATCAATTCCTTAAATTTCGTCCCTATTTCCATTATCTCACTTCTTATAAATTATTGCATTCCTCGACACCCTTTTCTAAAATCCCCATCTTTCTCATTCCTTTCCTTAAATTTAAACTCATAAATAACATATTATTATCTAAAATAAAATATTTTGGCAAATAAAATCACATTTTAAAATATTATTTCAACGTTAGAAACACTGCGTAACGTAAAATCAAACAACTTACATAGTTTAGGTAATTTATTTGGTAAAACGTTTTGAGCAGCCTTTTGAGCAACAATTCAATCCAACTCGCCAATCTGACAAGATATTTTCACCCCCTCCACAAAGATCCTGATGGGGCATTTCTTAGGATCGGCGTTCATCCCATATACCCTTTACCACCTTGACCTTATCTGTATCTGCGATTCGGATTATCCATTCTAAATGCTAAACCATTGCGGCGGCTAGCACAGGGATTTCCTCACGAAAAAGTGCACAAATCGTGCGAGTCATGTGCGGCTATTCGCATCTTTCGCTCAAGTGGAAGAATGCAATGGGACAGGTACAAGTACATGTTACGGGTACTTGGGAAAAGGCGCCGATTAAAACCAAGCTCGTTTTTTTTCTATGGAATCTATATGAAATAAAAGTGTTTGTGTATATATTTTTTTAATAAATACTCATATAAATACCAATTTATATTTTGAATTACGTTCGCCACGTTCACCCCTCAGCGACGCTGTCATCGTTCATTGAAACAATTTAATAAAGCGGCTAAATCGTTGCCTATTTGGGACGATTCCGAGGCCGGAATGCTAAAATTCCGTTGCAGGGTGTAGAACTAATTTAAAAAGCCACATTTTATTCACTTGATAATGAGCAAAAATTCCCTGTTGCGACAAGTATAAGAGGTAAGTACTTATTTCGGGAAGCACCCCGACGGTCCAGGCTGCTTAAATGAAGACCGCCTCAAATCACGGATGCAAGATTCATCCCTCGCGATTTTTTCTGCAACACTCTGTTGCACAGAGTGCGTTGACTTCGAAGATCGTGAATAAACAACTGGAGACTGTTGTGAATAATCAGGAGTATTGTCTTGTGTTTGTTTTAAATTTAGTGATGCAAGGAATTAAAAGACGGCGAGTAGAGGAGGCGGATGGAGTACGCAATGGTGTTTGAAGCGTTCTGTACAGTGTTGTCCGAAGATGTGCACCTAGTCGCTCTCGTGGTACGGGTAAAAAGGGGCTGCTTCTAGATTTATGGATCTCTAAATGAGATCTTCAGGTACAAGAAGATTTACCGAGAATAATAAATAAAGCAAAACATGGGCATTCGTGGTGCGGTGCATGTTGAAAATAGATGATATTAATTGTGAAATAGTGAAGAGAAATAAAAATTGGAAGAGTTTTTTTCTGAAATAAGCTCTTTGCTATGTTGTGTGTTGTTTTTCGCGGTATCCGCACCCAATATGATCGAGCTGATTTAAAATTCCCCTTTTTTATTTTCAAGCATGGAGGTAATGTGGTTTAAAAGCCAATAAATAACCAAAAAAGTCGCAAGTGTCTGTCCGAATCTTAGACACTGGGCCACTAAAAGGATATTCAAATCAGTCTTGTCGATTTTGGCGATTGCTCGCTGATTTATTCCCAACGTTTGTGAATCAATTCGAATGATGCTTTGGTATTCAATGAGAGCATTCAGCTCGTGGTTTGATCTGTTTAAGATTTCCCTGTAATGGAAATTTCAAAAACCAAATTTATAGCTTTCTCGGATAAAGAAAACACGGCTGGGACAAAAAAGATCACGACCTCTCGTAACGTGCGCCGTTGGAAGCGAAGTACCCAGAATTTTGTTGAAAGTTTATTTAAAAAAATATATTTAGATGTTTATTACTAATGGGATTTTATAGAACACACTACCCAACCCAAAAAATTATATATCTATTTTTTTAAGCCAAACATTTGCAGCGAAGATAGATAGACATTTAGCACAAACTCGTATTACTGCTGCGTGCATTTGTTTCATTGAATTATTTAACAAAATGTATCTGCATTTATTAGCAAATGATAATTTGTTCCACAAGCTGAAGTAATTTTTATTTTAGTGTGATTTGAACCTAAATGCAAGTACTCGTGCATGTACGGTACATATTGACTATTAGTAACGGAAATATCAATCACAAAATTAACTTAATATTTATACTTTATGAAACTATAATCGATTAATCTAAAAAAACTTAATATCGATTCCACAGTTGATTGGCCTTAAAGCAAAATGGAAGTGCAGTTTCCCGGACAGGCAATTATCTGGGTTCAAAACCCGGTACGGTTACATATTTTGGAACTATCAATTTTTGTTTTTTCCTGCAATACGAATTTTTTTTTCTATCATTTATTTCAGTAATCCATTACAAAAACAGGTTGAAATTTTCAACCTATAACAGGCTAAATCCAATACAGCCAATTAAATTCATCAAAAAGTCCTTACTCATTTGTCGCTCAGAAACTAAACTGATCGTCAACCCATAGAAGCAGCCCAATATTTCTGCATGGCAACCACTAACCACTAACCACCAACCACTCATGCACCATCTACGTGTACTCGTCGTCAAGTGCCATCGGGTCGCCATGAAATCGAAGATGAAACAATGGCCTGGCAAAGTGCGCGGTGCCAAGAGGCGGAGATTCCGACGCGGGTACAAACGAGCGACGCATTGCCAGAGAACGATCTTGCCTATAAAAGGTGGCGCTTCCCAAAGATGTTGCCATTCCTTACTGGAGCCGGCGGAAGGCAGTGTCTTGCTCATCTGTCAAACGACCCAACACGATATTTGGCGAGAAAATGTCGTTGATTGTGTGATTCAAGATTTAATTTTTTTAATTTTTTAAAAATAATTATTGTAATCGATCTTTACTGTGGTCGGTTGGACGTTTGGTGGGAAAATGAAGAGCGCTGCTTGCTTGCTCGTAAGTAGATACAATTGATAGTCCCTGGTATTTTTTTATTTGATACTTTGGTGTATGTTCAAGTTTTTTGAAGTATTAGAAATAAGGCTTCTTTCATATACAAATACTTCTCTACTGGACTAGAAACAAAAATAAAAATATTAATGATTCTTTTAATTCTTTCTTCATTTAAAATTTGTATCTGAATCTTGGTTGGCACGTAGATCGACTTGCTTTAAAATCGACTTGAGACAGAAAAAAATTTTTTTTTGGTTACATTTTGTTTAGTTCTATTTCATTTTTGATGTTCAATTTCTTCCGATAATTACGTTTGCTTTTCTTCAAGTGAACCCCTTACATATCTTATAATTTACAAAGATTTTGAATTTTTCATGTATCTTATCTTTTACAAAGATATCGTCGTGTGCGAAAAGCTTTACCTTTTGCAAATATGCAAAAGATTAAGTCAGAACTGAATCTTGCCATTAAAAAATCATATAGCCCTTTACAGAAATATTTCCAGGAATATTACATACTATTTACCACTGAACGAGCTTTTATTTTCGGAACAAACAATAAAAAGATAATTCACCCCAATTTTATTTTGATAGTTTGTGGGGCGGGGGAAGGAATTCAGAGACAAAGTTACCAAGCATTTCTAATTGCAGCCAATACTCGAAAAAGTTACATATACCAATAGCACAATCACGAATCCCTCCAAATCCAATCCAAAAAATGAAAACCACGGCGTTTATCAGTATCCAAGACTTAACGTGTGGCATCTCAGTG
This sequence comes from Nemurella pictetii, assembly GCA_921293315.2. Lineage (NCBI taxonomy): Eukaryota > Metazoa > Arthropoda > Insecta > Plecoptera > Nemouridae > Nemurella > Nemurella pictetii. The sequence continues at coordinate 7,512,097 of OV121123.1, read as the reverse complement.
AACTAGCACCAATGATAATAAATCATAATATACTAAAATATTCGAATGCCAACGGGCATTTTTGTCTATAGAACACATACAATATTCTCATTACCTAAAGGACGAACGATAACCAAAAACAACATAGCGTCAATAGCTTTCAAATTGTTTGTCCAATAGGAGTAATTCCCACCAGCAAACACCCAAATTGCATGGCCCCTACGCTCAAGGATGCTCGTCCCCACCACCAGAGCCAAGTGTGATCTTGCTAATAATTCGATAATTAGTTCACCCGATCAACTGTTAACTAGGCCAAACAGTTGACGCATTGTTATACGCGCTGCAGCGCTAAGCTTCCAGCAGGCATCGCGCAACAGTTTCACTTTCACCGAGCGGTAAAGCCCAGACGACGCGCGCTCGATTATTCAGATGCATCTTCGCATATCCTTGGCAAGCCGCGAGCAGAGGGTGGGCGGTCACCCAGTGGCGTACCAAGAATGTTTGAAGTTGGGCAAGCTCGGCTTTTGTCGAATGTGTGCACGGGGAGATGAGGTTTGTCGTGCGGTTGCGTGAACGTGCGTAGAACAGCAATGTGTTGCGCTTGCTTCCTGGTATAGTGCGTGTGGAAGCGTGGAAACTTGGTGCGGAAAAGTTTTTGGCAGTTTGAGTAGATATTTGGTGTTTTTTTAATGTAATTTTTGATGGTGACTCGAAACTTTGGTATCAGTTGTATAACGTCACATTGATGGAAATTGTAATACAGCCTTTGGTGAATTTCAGTGAATTTCAGTCAATTCAATTTTCATTTTGTGCAGTTTCGTTTTTTTTAATAATGAAGTATGACGTTGGTAATTTTGAATTGAATATATTATAAAATAAATGTAAGCAATCTTATAATAAAGATATTGGCGGTAAGCTTAAGTCAATTCGCATTATTCTTCACTTACAGGTCTCAAAGTTTAGTCGTTTCCTTCCATTTTAAGTAAAGCTTCGGGGCTTTGGTTTTTAAAAAGGTCTTTTATTACTTTTCTTCATGTAAAGCAGCTTAAAAAGAAAATATCAGAGTAAACGGCATATTTACCTATACACACCATTATTGAGGCTGGACATCGTCTAGCAAGTTGAAAAAAAATATATTATTTGTCAAAGGCGTTGTAATTGGTTATTGTGTGATATACCTTATACTTTGAGGTCAATTGAAAATATGATAAAACTGTTTGCTGTAAGCTGGGAGCTGACTTTGATTGGCAACACACACGGTATATGGCAGACAGCTCAGTGGCACTGTTCATCTCTATGATATTTTTGTTTGTGTACATGCAAAAATTTTTGACATGATGAATATGATTATCTTGAACTTCGAACAAATATATATACCTATTATATTTTAGCACTTCTTTAACCAGGCGTTTAATGACCAAGAGATTTTGGTGATTGAAAACCAATGAATTTGACAAAATTTTGTGCAAATTTCGGGAAATTATCGCGAATGAACATAATTAGCTCACTACCTTCTTAAGACTGATGTCTTTCCTGCAGCTCACATTTTAACACGTTTTTAGACGAGCGAAAGATGACCAAAGGGCTGAGGTAACCTACAACCAAATTATTAACAATTCCACGCTGATTTTTGCCTGGATTTTGGGCATCTGGTCGCTCACATAGACAAGCGCCTATTTTGCGATTCCTTGGAATGCAAAGACCGAAGGGTTGTTGGCCCCAACTTTATACTTGTTAAACCGCAGTAAAACTGCAGGTTCACATTACTTAACGAATTTATTGCATGCCTAGGATTTCAGGACCGGTTCCTTGAGTTAGATCTTTAATTAGGTCCTAAAATCGAAATCAGAGGGGGACTGCTTATAAAAATTGATTCTCGAGTTATTAAGACTAAAAGGAGAGACATTTATGAGATAATAAATAATGTTTTTTAACTGTGAGTTATCAACAATACTACTGTTCATGATCAGGATAACACTAATATCAGCTGGGTAAATCCTCAACACCAAACTATGCTCATTTCGTTGTAAGAATTCCAACCAAACAGTCTGGATGGGCAGATTTTTTTGTTGTTTGAATTAATGAGTTGGTTAAGTCATGTGGATAAGTACCAGTTATCGCTTTCCTCATCGCGTGTCATTCTCCTGACCACAACACAGACTAGGCGACACACCCTTTCATAACCGAAACAAATGTCCTCTCAGATGCTGTAGGTTTTCCCACCGCAAGACTATGCGCTCAATTTAGAGCAGGAATGCGCAAGTATTGCTGCGCCATCAACGGTGTCATCAAATCATTATTAGGGGCTTCGGCAACCTTCAAAGCCCACACGAATTGTATCATTGGCGAATTTCAACTCCAGAGTGCCTAAAATTTAAAAACGACACATACATAAAAATGTCACTTATATCTACAAGTTTTATCCAAATAATTATTTTGAGTTTGATCTTTTTTTGTATTGTTTTCCATTTGACTCATAAGGCAGTGGTTGTACTTCTATAAACAATACCAATTGGCTCGAAGATATAATTTGCGCATGAGATGAGATGCTAAAATCTTAGGAATTGTATCGTAGTACGCAAATAAAACAGATTTTTAATCTCAAAAGTCGAATTTTGGATGACAAGCCAATGGCGCAACATCGTCATTAAATGCTTATTATGCCTTAACTATAGCATTGGCTGGAAATGAACGCAGACAAATGAATTAGTGTTTGAGTACATGGCAAATGGCATAACGACGCACTGACCCACCGTACGCCGCCACTGACTCCAGCCAGCACATGTCCAAGGCAAGGAGAAATTCCGTGGTCGGATGGTCGTATGCCCTAATCCAGTTGCTGCAATTTGTTACATCTCTCCGGAGCGAGAAGGAGCGCCACCTTATGCACGGTGCACGTCAGAGCACGAGCGAGACAGTCGATACGATGTGGATATGTTTATGGTAATATTGGGTGTGTTTGGCGGAATAGCCGCTATTGTGCTCGTAAAATGTCTGCAAGGATCCCCGTAAATCCTGATACGGAGAATGGATCTGGTTTTTCTTGCAGAAAAAAGAAAGGTTGTTTTTTTCCCCCGCGTTGTCAAGAAAATGCTTGCAATGGAAATGTCATGATCGCCGTCGATCAAATGTGTAACACAATCTGCCAGGTCCGTTTTATTAGTTCATGAAAATAGAAAACAGAAAATGCAAGTAACATTCTCTTGCCTTTGTCTGACGACGCTAGATTGCGATGACTGTATATAGAAGACTTTTAAATGAGACGATTAAAGTTTACTACAATTAACTTCACTGGCATCTTCTCGACAAGATTGAAGTTGATGCTTAATGCTCTTTATACCTTCAGCTTATAAGACGCGTGTTATAAATAATTGCACTTTGGATAGCTTGTAACAAAAATCAGTAATAATCCTTCTTACTTCATCATAAAGTATCAATGGCGATAAGTGATCAAATTACAGACACCACTGCAGAGGTATCTAAATGTTGGTAGTAAGCGCTTATAATTCCACATAAAACAACATTTATAACGATTTATAACGAAGAAGAATAATGATTTAATAAACGGAGACGGTGGCGTGATGGAATTTCCTTAACAGCCAGCAAAATAGCGCCAAAGAAAAAAAAACGGGAGTTATTAAATCAGACTTGATGATCTAATTTTGCACCACCCCTTGAGATATATAGCATGCATCTGTGCGGTAAGCATTGCTCCCTATATCCACGCTCTGTGCATTAATTAATTTGTCCTAGCAATTAAACGAGTTTTAAGCAGCGAGGAGTAAATCCTTTACATATGTAATTACGTTAATGACAGCGACTAGATAGGATACACCTCTTAACAGGTAGCTCTTCGTAGATCTGCTCTGGGTAATAAACATGCTCGACTCTCCTGTTCGCATTGAATTTATATTAATGATAAAATCAATTCATTTTCATTATTGAAAGCACTGGTGGTGTTAATGGTTCAATGCACTACAAACCACTGCGACTCGTACGTTTCTTATTGTGCGACAAGAATGATTGGGATGAATGCGTCCAACCTCATTGATTACATTTGTAAGACAGATAGGGGATTAAAATCTTTGTTCATTTTTGGGAGTCACAGTTTGTGAACAAACATTTTTTTATAAGGAACAAAATAGTAATTCCAAATTTTCTATGATCTACGTTCAACTTGGTACGGATACAACTTAATGGATATCGCATTTCTAAAAATACACGTCTACTGCGGATGCAATGAAACATTTTCTGTTGTAATTCATTGAAAATCGTCTTTTCCTTGACTGAAAATTGATGGATAAGATAGTTTGATTTATGATTTTGATGCAATTCATTGCTGGATAAAAAAAACATTATTTAAATTTTTGTTCTGATTGGCTTCATTGAATTTGATGGAAATCTTAGTGCCTATAGTGCCTATTAATAATGTTATTGGTCTATTACAGATTTCATTCCAATTTCTTAGATTATATTCAGCTCTGAGCGTCATCACAGCTTTGCAGCTGAAAGATATTTCATTGATACAAAGATCAGACAACTCACTGGTCCTAAATCGTTTGCGAGCCAAGCACTCTTTTTATTTTTCGTGCTATTTGGTGTGTTTTTTTAATTGTGCTTTCCAAGTAAGATATTTCTATTTCAGTTGTGAATCACCATCAGCCATTCGAATTCTGTAAAAAGTCGATTGAAAAAAGTCTGTAGCTTCCTCGTTTATTATTTTGGCATGATTCTACCCGACAAATCAAAGTAATTCTGAAAGTTCCATTTATATTTTCACCGCGCGCGTTTATTTTGCGAAGCGATTGCAACCTTCTCTGAGGTAGCCTAGAAAATAAGTACAAAGAAAGGGATTGAATATTGACTTTTTTTTACACCCACGGGTTGATTAAAATTCATTTATTTGAATATTGGACTTTATTACTATCACTCAAATGTAAACAAGTTGTATAAATATAATACATATAAAATAATAAATATACTAGCTTAATCGAATTCTTAGAACATAGTTAAATTGAAACGTTCACTGTTATTCTAGTTTGCTGCACACAGTAAAGCCACGAAATGCATTCTAAAGCATTATCGGCCTGCAATAGCAGCACGTGAAATTCAGGGCATTTGCGACTCACTTCGGTACGTTCTGTATTCAGCTCATCGTGCTTTCCATTCCTAAGACATATCTGCACCGAAACCACACATTCTAATTGACCAGGTTAGAGCCGAAAATCCTGCATGAGAAAGAATCGATCACACGATAAACTCCAAGTTATATTTTTTCAAATTATTTACTACCTATTCATACGACAAATAAGTTGAAACCACTCATTCTAATTCGTCTAGAAAGGTTTCAAAAGCCGATCATCAGTAAGAATAATATCCTTCGCGCGCTGTTAAAGCGGTTACACAGTTCCAAAACGTATTATTCCTACGACACCTATGCTGAAATCACTCATTATAAATCTACCTGGAAGGCCTCAAATGATGCATCGGCCAGAATCGATCAAAACATGAACACATGCTTGCCGTACACCACCGTGTCTTGCAAATTAACACATTAACCACGTGTGGCTAATTGCGTTGTTCCGTTGCTTCTGCTCGTGATGAGCACTCTGCATGTGTGCAATCTCATCTCAATACAATCCAGGTCATGTCGAGTTATTCAGCACAGTGCAAGTGATGGGCGATTTTCATTTTTCACTCACCGAAATGCAGGCGCTGGCGTTTCTCGCTGCGTTATTGTCGCGACTGCAGAACAGAGAGAAGATGTGAGATTAGCAAGTGTTTTATACAGACGGTTATCATTATTGTTAGTGGGGTTGGTTCTGGGAAAGATACCGATGCGAATAATCTGGGCGCAATATATCCGTCCAGCTGAGTTGAAAATCAATTCATAATAATACAGGATTAATCGAGATATGAGATGTGAGAATAAGTGAATAATATTCATTTTCAAGGCCGATCTTTTTTCATGATCATTTCAATAGCAGACAGATATTTTAATAATTCTTCGAAGATTACAATCTACAAAAAGCTGTCTAATTTCGCACTAATAATTCATTCTTCTCACAGTGAATCTGGAAGCGATAAAATTGCTCGATTCCCTTCTGAGAACTCTTGGTGGATGGGATTGTGAAACAATTAAATTAAATGCATTTCAATTGACTTTGAACGCCATTCTGAATACACACTTCTTGAAAACCATTTATTTTCGAACTACTATTTAAACTAAAGCTCGCAACTTCAGAAAACAATCACGAGTCATAATATCGGTGGCGAGGTCGCACGATACGGTGCTAAACGAACTGTTAAGGCGATCATCTTCAAGTGAATTAAGTGACTGATCCATGAGGTGGCTAAGCTGCATAGCGGCGCATCTCGCTGGAAAATTTAGGACAAGGCCACGAACGGGCGGTAAAGTCCCGCCGCTAACGGAGCTAGCATGGCAGTTGATTGACGTTAAATCACGGATTCATCATCAGCAGGTCAGAGGCCCGCGTGCACCGATGCAATTTCAGAAACCGCAAAATGATGCAATGTCTTAACTACTGCAGATTCGCGTTAAATGCAGCTAAGAATGCACGTCGTCATGTTTGGGTTAGCATCGCTGCAATTGATGGGTGAGTGGGTGGGTACAGAAATAATTATAATGGCGTGGCTTAGCGATTTTTCCGTATTCTGAGTGGGGGTATCTAGATAAAAGGCAATTTGTGCTAACCAAATTATCAAATATTTCTCAAAAGTTATAAAAGAAATGTACTTTTTCTTGGGCGGATCCATGTAGAAAAAATACAGTAATTGAGGTACCGAATTATCGAATTTTTTTAACCTAAAGTATACCTCAAAAACCGTTTTAAATAATTTTAAAAGTTATCAAGGATAGGTATAACCTAATTTATTATTTTTTAAATGTACCGCATAACGGGTCAAAATGTGGGTAAATATAAACAATATAAATTAATCCCATAATCCTGATTGCCGCGTGGCTGCAATCCTGAAATATCCAATCAATTTATCTAAAATAATATTATGAAAAAAAATATCATCCTCAGTCTGACGAAGACTATGTCCTTGTTCGAATCGAAAACCTTAACCGGCACAAATACAAAGAGGAAACGAATTCTAGATTATAATGTAGCAAACACAAACGAATCTATTATAAAATATACAAAATGTGCTGCAAGAAACTGTCCTGCTGATTTCAGTCATCACACTTCTTCTGAGGAGACTCGATGCTCCTTGTCTAATGAGATGCCTAGACTGACACTAAACGTGCAAATTCTTGTCAATATGAACATTCGCCATGTCTCATATAAATCACGATTTTGTCGTACGCTTTCTTGTGAAGCTAAATTGTAGCAGAGTGGTTCTTTTGAACTCTCAATCAAGAAGACTTGTCCATTTATAAGCACACTTAGCTGTGCAAATGATGTTTTAGTGTTTTATGTCACATATAATGTCGCATGCCGCTCCGGTGACTTCTCATAATGTCGAATTAGTGGTCAAAGGGCGATCCAGGCATGTTAATCCAAGCACACATAGAAGGGCGTTGAGGTTTCATATCGAAGAGAGAATGCTGTATGTAGGTTGATAGGGTCCTTTGATAAACTGATCGATGGAGAGCTGTGGTGAGAGTTGGTGTCGTCGAGTTCCTTGTCTGACCCACCCCACTCGGAGGCTTTGCCTGGACCTCGAAAGATTGTCAGCAAATTGTTTCATTCAGAATGTTACATAAAAATGAGTTTCGTCTTCGTATCGAAGATTGAGAGATAATTAATTTTCATGTCCGTCAGAATGTAAGTATTAGCTAACCTACTTGAAAGTAAAATTATCTTCAAAACTTTCGCAATTTTTTTCATTTTCTAGAAGATATTATTATGTACTACACAAGTAATTTGCCAGTACTCATTGTATTTCCAATATAGATTATATTTTTAAGTCTGAAATGTTATTTCATTGCTGATATTCTGGGGAATAACGTATAAAGTTAAGGAAATTCATTACTACGTATGCCTTGCAAACAAAGTCAAATATGGCTTCAACGCGAACCTTTTGAGACACTAACAAAATTCATAGCACGAACTCAGGGAAAACAACATCTTTTACCAGACACTTTTTTTGAAAAGAAAATCTGTGAAAACCGTGACTTTGGCATTGCGACGTCGATCATAACAATCAAAACTCGTGTGAGTGCGAATTTGAAACCGCCGTGCCCAGATATATTGGCAAGCGTCCACCGAATTTCTTAAAATTAATGTCACAATAAAGAAATTTATTAAATAAATTCATGTAAACGTGAATTTCGATCGTCGAATTATTATAAACAATGGGACCATACACATATTAAATCGGTCTTCAACTTGACATTTGCATGCATTGTCCCTAGAGTACTTGAACTCAAACTTTCAACTGTCACGGAGACCAATAATCTACTCTCCTCAATACCGATTATTCACAGAAAGTGTTTCATTTTTCAGTCTTCCTATTTCATGATATTCGAATCAAGATTGTTAAAGCTCACGTGTCGTAGGCTCTCAATTTTCATTTGCTCTCGATGGTTTTCATCGGCATGGCATATTGAGTTTGATATTGACAGTTGGGTTCACAATTAAACAAATTGAAATTATTTTATAAGCCCCTTTAGAGAGTCCCATTTTTGGTATCACGGAGTGGTTCAGAGCCATGGTATGATGGGCGAGTAATTGGCGGTTTTGCTCTGATGGGATTGACTTGGGGTCCTGAAAAGGACCTGGGTCGACGTTTCGTCCGCGATGGCGCGGACATCTTCAGGACTGTGTCGAGCAGCTGCTGGACGCTGCTTTATATGCGCATCGAGGGGCAGTCCGCGAGGACCGCCAATTACTCGACCAGTCCCATTTTTATTCACCCCTAAATATATACCATTAATCAATATCTGCTGACAATTCCCACAAAGATCTGTTTTAGAGGGAGCGAACAGCATTAATATCTAAACAAAAAAGAGTAATAAGCATAGGTGAGACTCAAACTAAATTCCAAAAAAAAATCTAATCGTTATTGGTCAAAGAGTTGCACTCGAATTTTAGCCAATATTATTTATGTCTTCTTTTTGAATTTACAAGCCAGACAGTCTAAGAATTTTTTCTGGCTATAAATTAGACACTGTAACACCGTATTGAGTCAAACATTCACTGATCTCAAGATAGTTCAAGACCGTTTTCCCATGTGTATCGAGATTGCTTTGCAACACCACAGTCGCTTCGAAACGACCGATGTCTCGTCTTACATAAAAATCAGTGTGTTGACTGTAGCTGACGATGAAGCACATGCCAACAACCACTCTTGCTTTCGGATGGGACGCACCACGTACAACCGCGTCACGCCGCGTGCTGTCACGTGGTCTGCGATGCTTGCATCGCAAGGCATCACACCCAGCTGTATCCTCGCTCCAGTACCATATCATGAATAACAAAGTGCCCGAAATCGCCGACAATGGCGGGCCGATCGTGTGCGATTTGACAGGGATTTAGCTTCAAGATATAGCTTTTTTTATGTGGTTCATTTTGGATTTCTTCGGGTTAATTTTGTTTAGATACAATCGATGTTTTTCTTATTACTTGAAATGAAGCTGCGAATTTATGTCTAGTTATTATTCTTTTTCAAAATAGTTCTTTATACACTAAGATTCATGTAGATAAAATGATTACTATTCATTATTTTCATTTTGTGATCAGAAAAGAGTATTGACATTATTAATGTGAACGAATATAATTTTTTGTGTTCTCTTAGTTAATTTTCACCTATGTAATGTCTATTTAAATGACAAATGTCAGTAAATAATAAGACCATAGACCCGGCAGAATATTTATTTACTATACATATAAATTCAAAGAGAGAATTTCCACTCTGGTTCTTATGTAATGCGTTACTATGTGGATTCCGTTGGTTCTTATGTAGATGCTTTTGTTCAATGTACTTTTTCAAATATTAATGCATTTTTTAAGAAATAATAATGGCACACATTCAGACTCTTCGATAAATACAACAAATAGATCGGTTTTGAGCAGAAGGCTTTTAAGAATATGAGATCGTAAATAACGTAAATAGCTTTTTCTTTGGCTATTAATTCACAAAGAAAATACTTACTGCTCGTTATTAATTTTATAACAATCTCTTCTCACTCATTCGGTATAGCATAGTTATCGTTTTTTTCTTTCAAATTTCACGATATAATGTAGCCATCGTACCCCTGGCCTGGGGCCTTAATTTAATTTATACAATTGATTTGAAATCTTTGGGAGTCCAGGTGAGTATTCTGTTATGGAGTGTCACTCTAGGAGGGGCTCAAATAAAAATTTATACGGAAAAAGTTCTAATGAAGTCGGCAGATGTTAAACACTTGTAGCAAATGGCTCATTTTCTTATAATAATACGATTTTAACAACTATGACTCTGGTGATTAATTAATATTCAGTAAAAAATAGCCTAGGCTAGGCTATTTTACAACAGAAATTAACAAAACTAACAAAAAACGCATTAATCAAGCCACAATTACTTATCAAATAAATTTAGACAGTTAAAAGTTAACCATCGGGGGATAAGATCACCAAAATTTTGCATAGAAAATCATTCAGATAAAATTCCAGCTACCAACAGTAAAATGTTACGCAACTTAGGCTACTAAGACGCAACTAAGGACAGAGGTTCAGATATGTGAAGCACATGCGAGATGACAGCATCATCAATACCGGAACTAAAAGCCACGCGGGGAACATCGTGACATCATCACAGCATCGCTAATTCGCCGAGATTATCGGCGGAGATGGAATTTCTTGAGACGTGTGTGAAAGGGAGGTCCTATTGTCAATAGATTCTGATCTACGCTTCAATACTGAAGTCGTGTTTGTGAATGATGTTTGGTGGCATTATTGTTCGGTAATTGTGCTGGCAAGTACAGCTGTAATTTACGAGTTATTGGTAATAGATTGGTAATAATCTGGCGATGAGTATGAAGTGGATATTAGGTCAAAGATGAGTTACCTCATGTGGAGAAATACATCCTTATTTTAAAAGGCAGCTTTTGTGGCCGCTTTTTATGAAACAATAAAATTTACGTGAACTAATGTTTGAATTAATCACATTATACATTTTTATGTTAATGAGACATTCGACTCGAATTTCGTTCTGTCAATGTACCAATTGGATTTGATGGCCGTATAACGATACCGTGTCACAAATTTCGATCAGCCAAAATTTCTATTTTTCCTTCAAAGACTGACAACGCATTTATTTCTAATTTCTAAGACTAAAGCATCGTTCAGAAATCAGGTGATGACTTGACGAGATACCCGCCAAATGACACATGCTTATTTTATTATAGATTGCGTTTGTGAAATGCATATAGTATATCTGCAATGTACACATTCCAACCATAATACTTGCAAAGGAATCCGGTATGCATACACATTACGCGTTATGTGATTAGCACCTTCTTCAAACTTGCATTTGCAAGGTCATTTTAATACAAAAAGCCCCGCGTTCTATATGGGGTGTACAAAAGTTAACACTAGGCGTTCAAGGGGTGGCATTACGAGGGATTTAGCTAGGTCGTTGATCACTGCTAGCCGCACAGGGGGTGGGACACGAGCTGTCTTCCCTGTGTCAACGCATCGAGCAGGGATTCAGCCGGGTCGGTGTGCCTTCGATCACTGCTAGCAGGATAGGGGATGTTTAAATGTTTACCATAAAAAATCATGATCTCCTTGTCAATTTGTCGGTCATATAGCTCATAAAAATGGATTATTTTACACGTTCGTTCTTCCAAAAAGTCATTTTGCGCGTTATGTACCCAGCAAAATAGCAGTATCATTCTGAACAGCAGTGGACGCGAAAACATGTTTAAATTCATACTTTCTTATATTCACATGCCTCGTGTACATTCATTAATTTAATTTATTCATCAATTTATTCCTTTCCTATAGTTTTATTTCATTTTTGAAGGTTTAAAAATACACAATAGTAATATTTGTTAATTAATGGTTGCTTGTATGCTTTTCCAGTATTATGACCGTGCATTTATACCACATTAAATCAATTTGTGACTAACGCGCGTGACGGTTCAAATAATAAACCCTCATTATTTTTATGCACGCTTTAATTTCGTATAGTCAAAATATGAAAGACAATACCTATTTCTTTACATCCAGGTTATCTGACGTATAATTAAGGGCTGTACAGTTTACCCAACGTTTTGTAAATATGCTACTCTAAAGGCGCATCCTAGATGCAAGATGCTGGTATTATCGGAACATTGAAATGTATAGGAGCTCTTAATTAAAATTCGAATCAGTCAAATGTAAGAATTCAAAAAATTTGCTTATCGCGATTCAATTATTTGAAAAAATGTAAGAATAAAAAATAATGGTTTTGAAGATAGAAGAAGTTAACCACAGTAATTTCAAATGCGCACGAAATAACATCAATACACACTAGCCCACAAATGGACTGCGGGTGAATTTAAATACGTATTTTAATTTTTTTTTTAAACAAATAATTTTTTAGAGGGACGAAATATTTTTCTACATTAAAACAGTCACGATTATTATTTTATTATTAATATTACTGTCTCTCGAAAAATCACTATAATGTATTAAAAATTGGTTTCACTGGTGGAAGCTTACGCCAGTAAGCAAATTTTTAATAAATAAAATAAAATAATTTTTTCAGTAATCAAAATTGTTTTTGCTACATGGCACCTTCCAGCTTATTTATCTTTACCATATTTCGCAAAAAAAAAAACGCTACCTAGCAGCAAGTTTTGCACCAATGCACGCGCTTCTGCTAATCCTCAAGAGATGTCGTGTCAAGAATCTGCATGCTCTAATGTCTTAGATCTGCAGCAGGCCAGGTACGAAATTGGGCAACTTGATCAACCCAAAAATTTCACATTTCAGTTGGCGGCGTTTCTTTGGGTGGCTGTAGTTCAAGGCCAGTCGGCATCAGGACGTGAGGCCAGTGACAATAAGGACCTCATTGTCGACATCAAGGATAAGGACAAGACGCAATATCATGAAGTGAACAAAAATTCTTGTAAGTGTTTACTGGCTTTGGTATAAAAGAAGCCATGATCCATTCTGATTTTTTATCATTTTAAATTTTAAAAATAATATTCATTGATGTTACTTAATTAATGTTTTGTGGGCGAGACGGTACTTCGTACTGCCCACTTAAAATTGGTGAAAAATTTAATATTGATTAATATTGATTTCAAATCTCATGCAAAAGGGGCGATAATTTAACAATGATAAAAATATCACAAGGATTAAAACATTGCGATGGTGTCAATTATGACTTATGAGCGTTTAAACAGTTATAATAGCTTTGATTTTGCCGAGATATTTTGTGTGTTTTACAATTTGTATGCTACCAAAAAACCCTAATTTGGGTCATGATGAGGATATTCGACCTACAACTCTTCACTGATATCGCATGATATCGCCAAAAATTCATACGTTGCATTATTGCGTTATAGCTGATACGTTATAATTAAAAATCTCTTATACAAACGGGATGATGATTTAATAATGATAAAAATATCAAAAGGATTAAAAAATTGCGATGGTTTCACTTATGACTAATGAAACGATTTTATAGTTATAAACACTTTGATTTTGCCGCAATATTCACGTAGGACTTACAATTTGTATGGTGCCAAAAAACCCTAAATTGGGCCATGATTAGGATATTCAACCTAAAACTCTTCAAGGATATCGCCAAAAGTTCCTGCGTTGCATCAGCATCTCCACGGTTAAAGCTGAAGCATCCAATAAACCAATTGCATCATATCCTCACTTGTTTTTCCTTGCTTGGTTCTTCTATTTCTTCACATAATGCTGAATACATTTAAAGTATTGACAGTAGTTATCAATACAAAATAAGATAATGAATTGTATATTTGATATTTTGTGGAAAATAATGTAAAGGGACAGACTATATTTTTATGGGATTTGTGACACTTTCTAGCCACGACAGAAGGTATATTCGATTTTTTTTGTTTGTAGTTTATTGATCGATAGATCTTCCTCAATATTAAACACTCGCAAGAGGATTATATAAAAAATAATTCTCGTTAACAGTCATTCTTAATGCTGGCAAGCGGTGCGGTGTATCCCAAACACAAATAATAATAAAAATAATAGCAACATACATGTAATTATACTTATATATAATGATAAACCAACAAATAAATACTGCATGTGTAAGCTTTAGTGCGTGCGCCCCGTTGCACCCACGGAATTTACTCTTTACCTTTGGGAAACTACACTCGCTTAAATATTATAAAAAAATAATAAATAAATCCTATTATATAATAATTGGCTTTTTACTAGAAAAAGCATCCGAGTGATTAGTTGGTTTCATGGTTTATTACTTAAAAAAAAAGATTGAGCACCGTTCATTAATATTCCTAATAGTCCTGATCGGGCTCAAAAACTCAAATAAAAACCGTTACCCATTCCGCGGATCGTTCCATCAAGTCCAGAACGAAGGAACCGAGCTCGACACAAAACCAGAATTGCTATTTCTAGCATGCAACTGTTAATCACAATACGATTAGTTTTTCAAAGTTTTTCATCCAACAAACTAACACCTCCGTCCCCCGCAGCGGGCGCGTACGAGTTCGGCTACGAGGTCGGTCCGAACGGCCAGTTCCACCACGAGAACAAGGGGCCCGACGGCGTCACGTACGGCTGCTACGGTTATATCGACCCGAACGGCAAGCTACAGGCGACCGTGTACGTGTCCGATGGCTGGGGCTATCGAGTCGTGCAACCAGGGGAGCCCATAGAGATCTTCCTGCATCCGCACGAGGAAGGCCATGGCGAGGGTCATGGCGAGGGTCACGGAGAGGGTCACGGAGAGGTGAGCTAGAGGGGTAGCTGTACCACAGGTTAATTCTGTGAACGCTTTTGCCCGATATTTTGGTGGCATTTTTAGGTATTGAATCTTTTGGGAGTTGGAATTGAGTTGAAACAAAAGTCTAGCGTCGTAGTCATAGCAGTTTTAGTGCTTCAATTGCTGGCCGGCTGATTTAAGAAACAGAATCTCAAGAAATATTATTTTCATTTCTATTTTGGGTAGTTGTTTTGTGAAAAATGGCAGCAGAAATATTAATTACCTTCCGTTCGTCGGTTCCTTTGGAAGTCGCCAAGGAATATTTACGCCTAATTTATCATACGGGCAGATTCCTAATACCATGCTGTAGCAGGTTAGGGTTAACCGGACTCCGGCTTAGCCAATTTGCCTTCACTTGGACAAAGTTCAACAGGGGATTCTTCCCAACTCAAGATTGTATTTAATTCACTGATACTGACACTGATTCAGCAATCAATTTAAAATAAACGTTTGCATTTCTTTTTGGTGTTTTTTCAAGAAATGTAATCACAATTACTAATTCATATTATTCATATGACATGGTTCAAGGCATAGCAACACATGTAACATATTCATTTTGATCCCAACAAATGCGCCAAAACTGTATTCTCATGACTAATGTCAATGAAAATGCATTTGAAAAGCAGTAGGTTAATTAGTTTCTCAACATCAAAATAAAAATTAGATGAGAGGTCTCACTTTCCCCGAGAGCGTGCTTACGACGGAGAGGGTATCTCTCTCTCTTCAGCTCTTTAGGGGACACGGGCGGCGTCCCGTCATTTCGAATAGTTACGGTGGCCAGAATTGACAACCAGTCAGCTCCTGTTTTCACGCCTTACCGATACAAGATAACATTTAAAATTTCAAAATTAAACGAACGGAACCGAATTGAAATACTTGGAATCAATTCGCATTGCTACTTGTAGCAATTATTTTTTTTCGCTTGAACACTTTACCCAAAAAGTAATTCAATCTTATAATCTGACAAATCTAAAAAGTTTCCACATGTCAGTCATAATTCAAACAAATCTTAAAATACGAATTATTTTAAAATGATTAATTTTCCATCTAAAACAAAATATGCTGAACACAATAAAAGACCCCACAGCCCCATATCGTCAAACATCCCCAAAAACCTCACCGGCAACCCCGCGAATTTCCAGGGCCACCACCACCACGGAGTGATCACCCCCTGGAAGGACCTCTACTTCCCCAAGGGATGCGGCAACGGCTCGACCAAACCGTCCACCCTGAAGCCACCCACCCAGAAGCCAGACAACACGGGAGCGGGCAGCGGCGCCGGCGGCGGCGTGGTGGGCGGCAAGCCCCCAAGGCCTGGCATCGGCGGCAGCGTGGGGGGCTCCATCGGGGGCGTCGGGGGCGCCATCGGCGGGACGATCGGCAAGCCGGGCAAACCGGGGCTGGGCGGCATCGGCGGCGCCGGTGGCATCGGCGGGGGCGCAGGGCTGCCGGGACGGCCAGGGATCGGGGGCGGCGGCGGGTTCGGCGGCGGCGCGGGAACGCCAGGAACGCCGGGAACGCCCGGAAAACCAGGCAAACCCGGATCAGGAGGAATTGGAGGTGGCGGCGGATTCGGAGGCGGAGCAGGATACCCAGGAACCCCAGGATCACCGGGAACTCCAGGGACGCCAGGAACTCCCGGAAAGCCAGGAACTCCAGGAAAACCCGGGAAGCCTGGAGTTGGAGGCAGCGGTGGATTTGGAGGCGGAGCAGGATACCCGGGATATCCAGGAACCGATGGAACCCCGGGAACCCCAGGATCTCCAGGAACACCGGGTACTCCAGGAAAGCCGGGAAAACCAGGAAAACCGGGCGTTGGAGGCGGCGGTGGATTTGGCGGAGGGGCAGGATACCCGGGATATCCAGGAACTGATGGAACTCCAGGAACCCCAGGAACTCCAGGAACACCGGGGACTCCGGGAAAACCAGGAAAACCGGGCGTTGGAGGCAGCGGTGGATTTGGTGGAGGGGCAGGATACCCGGGATATCCAGGAACTGATGGAACTCCAGGAACCCCAGGATCTCCAGGAACACCGGGGACTCCGGGAAAACCAGGAAAACCGGGAGTTGGAGGCGGCGGTGGATTTGGCGGAGGGGCAGGATACCCGGGATATCCAGGAACTGATGGAACTCCAGGAACCCCAGGATCACCAGGAACACCGGGAACTCCAGGAAAGCCGGGAAAACCGGGCGTTGGGGGCGGCGGTGGATTTGGAGGCGGAGCAGGATACCCAGGAACTGATGGAACTCCAGGGACACCAGGATTCCCTGGGACCCCGGGCAAACCCGGATCAGGAGGAATTGGAGGCGGAGGTGGATTTGGCGGAGGAGCAGGATATCCCGGATATCCAGGAACCGATGGAACCCCAGGAACCCCAGGATCTCCAGGAACCCCAGGAACTCCAGGAAAACCAGGAAAACCAGGAAAACCAGGAGTGGGAGGCGGTGGTGGATTTGGAGGCGGAGCAGGATACCCAGGATACCCAGGAACCGATGGAACCCCAGGAACCCCAGGATCTCCAGGAACACCGGGAACTCCGGGAAAGCCAGGAAAACCCGGATCAGGAGGAATCGGAGGTGGCGGTGGATTTGGAGGCGGAGCAGGATACCCAGGATACCCAGGAACCGATGGAACTCCAGGATCTCCAGGAAAGCCAGGAAAGCCGGGAGTTGGAGGCAGCGGTGGATTTGGTGGAGGGGCAGGATACCCGGGATATCCAGGAACTGATGGAACTCCAGGAACCCCAGGATCTCCAGGAACACCGGGAACTCCGGGAAAACCGGGAAAACCGGGAATTGGAGGCGGCGGTGGATTTGGTGGCGGAGCAGGATACCCGGGATATCCAGGAACTGATGGAACTCCAGGAACCCCGGGATCTCCAGGAACACCGGGAACTCCAGGAAAACCAGGAAAACCGGGCGCTGGAGGCGGCGGTGGATTTGGAGGCGGAGCAGGATATCCAGGGACTCCTGGAACACCAGGATCCCCGGGGACTCCGGGAAAACCAGGAAAACCAGGAGTAGGAGGCGGCGGTGGATTTGGAGGCGGAGCAGGATACCCAGGATACCCAGGAACCGATGGAACCCCAGGAACCCCAGGATCTCCAGGAACACCGGGAACTCCGGGGAAGCCGGGAAAACCAGGAAAACCGGGAGTAGGAGGCGGCGGTGGATTTGGAGGCGGAGCAGGATACCCGGGATATCCAGGAACTGATGGAACCCCAGGATCTCCAGGAACACCGGGAACTCCAGGAAAGCCGGGAAAACCAGGAAAACCGGGAGTTGGAGGCAGCGGTGGATTTGGAGGCGGAGCAGGATATCCAGGGACTCCTGGAACACCAGGATCCCCGGGGACTCCGGGAAAACCAGGAAAACCGGGAGTAGGAGGCGGCGGTGGATTTGAAGGCGGAGCAGGATACCCGGGATATCCAGGAACCGATGGAACCCCGGGATCTCCGGGAGCACCAGGGACTCCAGGCAAACCCGGATCAGGTGGAATTGGAGGCGGTGGTGGATTCGGAGGCGGAGCAGGATACCCAGGATACCCAGGAACCGATGGAACCCCGGGAACCCCAGGATCTCCAGGAACACCGGGAACTCCGGGGAAGCCGGGAAAACCAGGAAAACCGGGAGTAGGAGGCGGCGGTGGATTTGGAGGCGGAGCAGGATACCCGGGATACCCAGGAACCGATGGAACCCCTGGAACCCCGGGAAGTCCTGGAAAGCCAGGGAAACCTGGAGTTGGGGGCAGCGGTGGATTTGGAGGCTCTGGTGGGGTCGGCTATCCTGTGGGACCACCCAGCTACCCTGGTAATTATTATATATAGTATATTTCTTTTTTAATACTGAATTGGTTTGAACGTTGATGTTGATGAATGAATCATCAGTTGTTGAGTGAAGTTGATTCCGAACATGTTTCATACACCTCACATATAGGTGCGATTGTGATAAAACAACACTTATTTTTTTTCTAATGGTTTTCTTAAGTGAGTTTATAAATCCGAAGAAATGTAGGGCTCTCGGGCGTTTCTATTTGACTGCGTCTCACACGTGACACGAGAAATAATGCAGATCTCATGAGAATTTTGGTGGATCATATCATGGATCTTCTTACTATGATCATCGTCAAGTCGTGATTTTAAGTAATTGTTTCATATTAGAGCCAAAACACTTAGTGAAATTAGTCAGCTTTCTCACAAGTAACAGTGAAAGACACCATTAATTTCAATCTTGCGTCTAACTTCCAGTGAATAGATATTATGGAACTAGAGAGACGTGAAGTAGAAAATAAATTCAGAAGTTACTTGGACCCTTGATATCGTACCAATCTTAATCAATTTTTTTCTGGCACGAAAAATAGTTCGTTAATTAGTAAATTAAAAAAAATACATATTTAAGTATCTCGTAGCAAGAAGTTTGTTAAAAATTTCGTGCAAAGTTCACTCTCGTGTCTTGTTTTCAAGTTATAATTCCTTTGCAACAGGTCCGGTCGGTCCTGGCTCGTATCCTAATCGACCAACGCCAGGACCGGGAGGTCTTGGAGGTCCAGGAGGTCAGGGAGGTCCCGGTGGTGTCGCCGGTCAGCCGGGAGGTGCTTATCCTTCGGGGCCGGGGTCGTACCCATCAGGACCCAGCGGAGGATACCCATCAGGACCCAGCGGAGGATACCCATCAGGGCCTAGCGGAGGATACCCATCAGGACCTAGTGGTGGCTTCCCTTCGGGTCCGAGTGGTGGTTTCCCTTCGGGTCCGAGTGGTGGTTTCCCTTCGGGTCCGAGTGGCGGATATCCATCAGGGCCAGGGTCATATCCTTCAGGACCTGGCGCGGGTTCTCCTGGTAAATATAATTCTACGTTTAAAAGAACTATTTCAAGCAGAGAAATGAGATGTCAGATGCCAAGAGGACTACTACTTGTATGCAAAAAAAAATGGCGCAGCTAAATAATCAAGGAAGATGGGGTAATCACAACCTAAATTTCTTTACCGAATGGGTTTATGTGAGGGCGTAATTTTTTTTGGATGTAATAGATGTATTGTACAACTAAGTTTTTGGATGAGAATTTGTATCGCAATCGTTATCGATTTGTGGGTGATTTTTGTATCGATTGACGTCAAAAGAATAATATTATTACAAGTTCTGTAGGTAATTTTAAGTTTCATTTGTATAATTTTGCGGTTTTATTCGATTTTCATTATAGTCAAATTTATCACTGATTTGTTTGTCGAGGTACGCAATGGAACGCAACGGGAGGCTTCTTTCAATGAACGATATGCCTTGTAGGAATTTACAATGAACGATATGCCTTGTAGGAATTTACAATGAACGATATGCCTTGAGGGAATTTACAATGTACTTTGGATTTTTTTGCATTATAAAACGTAGTGCGGTCAAGAATGGAAATTATTTGAAACCTAAGAAAATTATTTCTAGACTTTAATTTGTTTTGATTTTTGAACATCCCGACGAGCATTTGTGTCAATTTTCGAAGCATTATTTCGAAGTTAATGCGAAGGCTGCATGAAACGATTTTCATAAAATAATAATAATATTAATTGGGTAGGAATTAATGGTGGGTTAGTAATATACTTGGTGTAACGCTCACAAGCTCTAGGGGAAAATCAGCATTCCGTCGAAAAAGTACAGAAAAGTTAAAAGAATAAATTTATTTTCACGCGGCTTTTAATTAGAATAATGTACAAGCATTCACGAATAAGAAGCAAATAAAATTGACTACTTATTGATGGTACAGAAACGATGCACTTTTTCAAAGTATTTTTTCAATTTTTATTTCAAATTAACGCAGTATTACGGACATACCGTTTAAGTGTTTCCATTTTTCGGAGGAGAATTTCCCAAGACTTGTTCAGATCTACTAGAAAATGGCGTAGAAAATGAGATCGACCAAAAAATATTCAAAAAAATGTGTAGAAATTGTTACACGTCATTTATAGCCACTAGCCTTGCGTTTTGTATGGAATCTGATTGATAACTAAAGGCAATTATCTCAAAATCAGGTGCGCCCGGCACTCCTGGGACACCGGGACAACCGGGAACTCCAGGGTCTTATCCTTCAGGACCTGGATCTTATCCTTCAGGACCCAGCGGCGGACATCCCGGTAGGAGACGAATATTAGAATATTAGCAGGAGTAGCATTTTGTGGTTTACCTAACACACAAAGATCATTTAAATTTAAAAAAAATCTTACCTTCTGATCAAAATTATTTAATATAGTTTAAAGTTCCGTTCGGCTTGACGATACCTCATTGTCTAATGTACAGATATAATCACCTCAGATCGTAGTATAACAAAATATAAGATAATCACGATTATTTAAGAAAAGTTATTAGCTCACCCACAGTACACTTACTAATCGGATACAGAGGAATAATCATCTTGCACACAAATAATAATCAACGTCATTTAACAATGAAATTGTCCCTTCGTTTCGTTGGCCCTCGCATGCCTTTTGATCTGACATCGATAAATAATCACCTTACTAATTCCAATAAATTACATTCACTGAAAACGACCTACATACTTCTAGAATTAAAAAGCATTATTATAATTTGATAATAACGCTAAGATCTGTACGAAACTGACGTGCAATTTATTGATTGGCTATAACAGTCGCACTTAGAGAAAAAAACCCGAATATTACAATAGCATTTGAAATCCAATAATTTTACAAACTTGGTATAATTTTTTTAACAAAATTATTTTAAGCCTTTTTGAATGCTGGCAACATGTTAAAAAATTGTTAATACTATTAATTTAAAAACAAGGTGAGCCTGTGACCCCGGGCACCGACGGAACACCGGGAACTCCGGGACAGCCGGGAACTCCAGGGTCATATCCTACAGGACCAGGGTCATATCCTACAGGACCAGGATCATATCCCTCAGGACCCAGCGGTGGATATCCTGGTATGAATTGCTTCGCACATTTTTTACTATCAGTTATATATTCCTCCTATCCATTAAATTATCAGGTTAATTCGTATGAGACTATCAATCTTTCTTTTCATTCCCAGTCTCTTCTCCAATTGCCAATATACTTTATGGCTTTGCATTTTCCCACCAATTTTCCTTCATTAACACTTCCCATTATTCCCCTTTTTCTTCTACATCTTTCCTTACTTCGAAACGCAATTTAAATGATTTATTTTTAATCGAGAAAAAAAATCACATCGTTACTGGTCCACCTTCCGACTCAGATAATTTTTGTTCGATTTCATGACCCAAGCTTTCTCAATTTTCTGGATGAATTGATAGGTTAATTGAATAGGGATTTGAAAATTCTCAAATTGTTACACATTTAAATGTCTCAGGTGAACCCGGAACTCCCGGCAGCCCAGGGCAACCAGGCACCCCTGGATCTTACCCATCTGGACCAAGCGAGCTTTACCCTGGTATGTTGCTGACACGTTTCAATACTCCTGTATTCCAATATTACCCATCTACGTCACCGTGATGACATTTTCGTACCTATACTTGTTATATCCATAACCTACACACCAAGACAAACAGGCTCCGATGCTCGGCACTCCTGCGATGATGCTTCGGCCCACAAGTCATCCTCTCCTCTTCACAGTCCAGTAGTAATACATGATTCCCATGTTGAATATTAACCATACAAGTCGAAATTAAAATGTACAGTCATCTGCCGGCTAGGAAGAAAATAGAAGTAACCAACATCGTGCCACCATGGAGTTGAGTTCTTATCTAGAGATAAGTCACTCTAAATCATTATACACAGTGTGTACAGTAAACCATGTGTACACCTTCACAGTAAACATTGTACTACACAACTAACATTGTCATTTTGGTCCTAACTAAATTCGACTTCAGTAATAAATCGATTCATCGTCTTCTATACATTCCTTCCAAAGAACGAAAAAACAGTTACAGATTGGTGTTGCGTGGTTATCCATCCAATGTTATCCATCCAATGTTATCTATCACAATGTGTTGTATTTTTTATAAGTATTAACGCCAAGTGCAAACTCAATCTATATCTATATAATCATACTTAATTTCCTCTTGGATTTGACATCGAGAAAGTGAATATTCTCTGATGATTTTCGTTTTTATTTTCATTATGGTCATTATGATAAAGAACTAGCAGCGGAGACCCGTGCCTCCGGCACTATGTGGTTACGCCTTTTACTTTATTAGGGCAAAAACCTATGCCTATAAGACCTACCTATGCCCATAAGGCATAACCCTATGCCCATAAGGCATAAATATGCCCATAAGGCATTACCCTATGCCCATAGGGCACATAATATGCCCATAGGGCATAATGCGCGTGCGCGTCAAAATTTTTAGTGACGAAAAGTGACTTTGTGGCATAAAATTATTGGACAGACTGTACCTGAGAAGAGTTGTTTACCTTTTTCATACCCTATTTTCAGCCTATGCAAAATTAGTTTTATTCAAAATTAAAATAGTAAACATACTCGGATGTCGCTCAAAAAGTAAATTGTTATTGGGAAAAATATTATCAACGTTTTGAAAAAAACCCCGACCATTTTGGTCCATTTTTCACCGTTTCTATAAGAGATTAATGGAAGACATCCCCAGATACCCAGATACCCAGATAGGTACACCTAAATTAGACAACAAAACCTCTTGTAAATTATATAAGGTTGATGAAGCCGCAAGCTTTGACGATGTTTTAATGCGTATTTGCCAGGTGAACCTGGAACTCCTGGCCAGCCAGGCACTGACGGCACTCCGGGAACTCCGGGACAGCCGGGAACTCCGGGGTCTTATCCTTCAGGACCTGGGACCTATCCTTCAGGACCCAGCAGTCCTGGTATGATGGAAACTTTTAACATTTTTTAACCGGGGTTTTTTTCAACAACGCTGAATTGCGTGGGTTTTTCTTCTGATCCATTAAATAATTCAGTTCATAAGTTTTCAATGAATTTGACAAAAAAAATCTGTGAGCATTTTCCAAACTGACTTACTCGGTGGGCTGGAATCTTTAGTTGCAATTAATTTAAAGATTGGTTTCCAAATGCAACAGCTTATTGAAGTTGATATAAGTGATAAACGTGAGGAACTTTTTTGTGTCCGAGCGGTTTAAATGTTCCACTTAATATGATGCCCTCGCAAAAAATCTCAATTGAACATACTCTCTAAAGATGCGATTTAATATCGATACTTTTCTAGATACGATTTTTTGTTTCGACTCTAAATCCATTCGACTCCATTCGACTTCTTGATTCAAACACAAAATTGATTGTAGTGCTACCATTTATACCGCAGAAAATCCGGAATTTTTAATGGATTTTTCTGTTCAAATATCTGAGCTGGAGAACAACCAGTTATTGAGTAAAAAAGTTGTATTACTTAAAATATCAGCCTTTGTAAGCACATGCTATGACTTTTTGGAAGGAAAATTAACATAGCTTTGCGATGTCTCAACTATCACAAATTACAAGATTTTGTTTGCAATTAGGCGAACCCGGCACTCCCGGACTTCCGGGACAACCGGGCACTCCGGGCAAACCAGGAAAACCGGGCACTCCAGGATCGGGGGGCAACTATCCCCAAGGTCCAACTGGCGGGTATCCGGGTAGGTGACCGTCACCGAGCCAAGATGCGTTTCCTTGAAATCGAAGAGCTGAGATTTGAGAACAATGTCCTTGTCGTATTGCAGGACAACCAGGAGGTGGGGGTGCTGGGGGACCGGGTGGAGTTGGTGGTCAGCCCGGGGGTGGTTATCCCTTGGGACCTGGATCTTATCCTTCGGGACCTGGATCTTATCCTTCAGGACCAGGGTCATATCCTTCAGGACCAAGCGGTGGATATCCTGGTATGTAAAAACTTATCGATAAAAAACTTATCGCCATTATATCAAAAACAGTATAGGTACGCCTACTTTAAGAAAGCAGTAATATTTTCCGGGCAACGAATATTTTCATTTTCGAATCATCATTTCATTAAAACCCTTTTCCATTTCCTAATATATATAAGATAAATACCTTCATAATATTTAAAATATATTTGAAGGAAAAGCAATAAAGCCGAGCTCAGAATAACAAACTACATAACCTAAGTTTTCACAAGATTTTGTTTGCAATTAGGCGAGCCCGGCACTCCCGGACTTCCGGGACAACCGGGCACTCCTGGAAAACCAGGAAAACCGGGCACTCCAGGATCAGGGGGCAACTATCCCCAGGGACCGACCGCAGGATATCCTGGTAGGTGACCGTCACCGAGCCAAGAAGTGTTTCCTTGAAATCGTAGAGCTGAGATTTGAGAACAACGTCCTTGTCCCATTGCAGGACAACCAGGAGGTGGGGGTGCTGGAGGACCGGGTGGGGTTGGTGGTCAGCCCGGGGGTGGTTATCCCTCGGGACCTGGGCAGTATCCTTCAGGACCAAGCGGTGGATATCCTTCAGGACCAAGCGGTGGATATCCTTCAGGACCAAGCGGTGGATATCCTGGTAAGAGATTCCACGATTCCCGTTATTTTTCGTCAGTTTAAACAGAAGAGAAACAGCTAATTACATGCTGGCTTTCAGCTAGGATACACTCTGAATTTCACTCTTTGACGGCGCACAAATATTTTTCTTGGCTTTCTATAGATAGAAGACCTTAAAACCCGTACTTTCAGCTGGAATTTATTTAAGGTTTATGATAGAAATTCATTTTGACTTAATGAAATTTTTGGTTTTTATTACTACAAAATGTATTTAAAGTGAAAGGTGTTACAAATACAATTCTGAATTCGATATTCATATTCCATTTTATGACTTTCCACAAATATTAAATTCATAATTGAATTCAATGGCGTCGACTCAATCAAACAACACACTTTCAATTGTTACTTATAATTAGAAACAAGATATCCATTCGAATAGATCTGTCCAAACGGGGACATGCGAACCCCGCATCCTAATTCACACTAATCCTTACAACAGGTAAACCTGGAAGCCCAGGATATCCAGGACAGCCAGGTCAGCCAGGTCAGCCAGGTCTTCCAGGACCTGGTTCGTATCCTGAGCAACCAACAGGTGGCTACCCGGGAGGGCAAGGAGGGCAGGGAGGGCCGGGTGGAGCCGGTGGTCAACCCGGCGGAGGCTACCCAACAGCACCTGGCACGTATCCCGGAACCGATTCAGGCGAAACTGAACGACCGGACGGGGAAGATTCTACAGACTACCCCGGTAAATTCACATTTCTTTTAAATAGTTATTTTCAGTTTTACCATGGTTTTACTCTAATTTCGTTCATGGGTGATGCTATATAGTCATTTTGTTCCTGCTGAAAATGCATACGAAAGAAATAATTGGATATCAGTGCAATTCGAAGATGTTTAAATAAATAATTTCTTCTTCTCACAGACACGACTGAGAAACCATGCACTTGCAATCAAGGTGAGATATCCCGACCACATAACTGGATTATATTTTATAAAATCTTTACGTCGAACTGGCCGATAATATAGCGGACCCTTCAAAGGTGTAAAAAGAGCAGATTATCGCTGTTTCCTCGACAATACTTGGGAACCAAAATTCACCACATCTGCGTTTCAAGAATAATTTTACCCATGATATTTTAAATCAGCAAGTCAATATTACTGTCATCCAGTCTAATCATTCTAAACTGTGGCAAATTCAGAGCTTTCTCAGAAGCATTCGTTTGAAGATTACGTTTTTCTTCGTTTTCTAGCGGAGCACGGTTTAGAACTGTCGATCAGTGTCATTTTTTCGAATCCTTTGTTTTCAAACACACATCTCTGGAATAAAGTGGGATTTGCTTGCCACCCCTTGCCAATCTTATCTACCTTTTATGTTTCAAACGACAGTCGCTCTTCACAAGGGTGATAAAAGGAAAGATCTATATGCTCCAGGCTAGGCGGACAGTGTCCAAGAATAATTCTACTAGAGTTTAAATAATAATCCATAAAAATAGAGAAACGTCTTCATATCCCCAAAAGAAAACACAGCTTTTAAGCACGTGTCTCGTATGCCATGTCGAATAATTATTATCTCATCAACAAACTCTAATGCCAACATTCTAACGGCTCCTCAATTGGAAGTGAAAATAACCTAAAAACAAGAAAATGTCAAATTTCTTTGTTAAAAGTCATACAGATTTAAATATCTGAAGGTCCCAGTACGATATTGAGCTTCGGTTATCAAATACAGACACGTATCGAATCAGCGCATTCCGTTTTCAGGTGGAAATGGAAAACCACATCCCCCACACGGATCAAATCGCCCCGGCAAACCAGTGCGTCCAGGCACAGTGCGTCCAGGGACAGTGCGTCCAGGGACAGTGCGTCCAGGGACAGTGCGTCCTGGCTCGACACCCCGTCCGACATACGGCCCCGAGGTGACGGAACCGGAAGCGACCACCGGCTACCCGGAAACCACGCTGTCGACGGAGGCCGGGCCAACCGACGCGCCCGACGAGTCGGAGGTCACCGAAGAGACTGACAGGGAGGTCACCACCCTCTTCCCGCCCGGCCCGGGGACAGGCAATAGACCCGATGGAGGCAATAGACCCGATGGAGGTTACCCTAATCGTCCCGATGGAGGCAATAGACCCGATGGAGGTTACCCTAATCGTCCCGATGGAGGCAATAGGCCCGACGGAGGCAATAGGCCCGATGGAGGCAATAGACCCGATGGAGGCAATAGACCCGATGGAGGTTACCCTAATCGTCCCGATGGAGGCAATAGGCCCGACGGAGGCAATAGGCCCGACGGAGGCAATAGGCCCGACGGAGGCAATAGGCCCGACGGAGGCAATAGGCCCGATGGAGGCAATAGACCCGATGGAGGCAATAGGCCCGATGGAGGCAATAGACCCGATGGAGGCAATAGACCCGATGGAGGCAATAGGCCCGATGGAGGCAATAGACCCGATGGAGGTTATCCTAATCGTCCTGATGGAGGCAATAGGCCCGATGGAGGTTATCCTAATCGCCCTGATGGAGGCAATAGGCCCGATGGAGGCAATAGGCCCGATGGAGGCAATAGGCCCGGTGGAGGTAATAGGCCCGATGGAGGCAATAGGCCCGATGGAGGCAATAGACCCGATGGAGGTTACCCGAATCGCCCTGATGGAGGCAATAGACCCGATGGAGGCAATAGGCCCGACGGAGGCAATAGGCCCGATGGAGGTTACCCTAATCGCCCCGATGGAGGCAATAGGCCCGATGGAGGTTACCCTAATCGCCCCGACGGAGGCAATAGGCCCGATGGAGGTTACCCTAATCGCCCCGACGGAGGCAATAGGCCCGACGGAGGCAATAGGCCCGATGGAGGCAACAGACCCGATGGAGGCAATAGGCCCGATGGAGGTTACCCGAATCGTCCCGACGGAGGCAATAGGCCCGATGGAGGTTACCCTAATCGCCCCGACGGAGGCAATAGGCCCGATGGAGGTTACCCTAATCGCCCCGACGGAGGCAATAGGCCCGACGGAGGCAATAGGCCCGATGGAGGCAACAGACCCGATGGAGGCAATAGGCCCGATGGAGGTTACCCTAATCGCCCCGACGGAGGCAATAGGCCCGATGGAGGTTACCCTAATCGCCCCGACGGAGGCAATAGGCCCGACGGAGGCAATAGGCCCGATGGAGGCAACAGACCCGATGGAGGCAATAGGCCCGATGGAGGTTACCCGAATCGTCCCGATGGAGGCAATAGACCCGATGGAGGCAATAGGCCCGATGGAGGCAATAGGCCCGGTGGAGGCAATAGGCCCGATGGAGGCAACGTCCCCGACGCCGGTACCAACCCTCCCCTACCACCGCCAGACTCGGCGTCGCAAGTCACCGACCGCCCCCCCGTCTTCCCGTCGGGCGGCTACCCCATCCAGCCGATCTACGTCATCCCCTACCCGTTGCCGATCGTGCCCAGCCCGTCCACGTGTCCGTGCTACCTGGTGAACCCCAGCAAGAACAACACCATCCCCAACGCCCCGAGCAACTACCCGGCGCCGGTATTCCCTTCCGGAGGGTGCGGCGGTGGCGGCCAGGGGTGCGGTCAGGGTCAGATTCCGCCGTACGGCGTGATTGGGTTCATCCCGGTCATCTTTTACCCGTTCTGCGGCAATAGTACGGACGGCAATGTGATGCAGCCGATGTTCCCATCGGCGTATCCGGTGGGGTATCCGTGCTCGCAGTGCAACGGTGGCGTCGGGAGGTTGGCGGCGTCGGGGTATGCTAGTAGCTTTGATCAGGTGTTGAGGCAGGCGAACGTGCCGTTCGAGGCGGTGGTCAAGTCGCCGCACCGGCGCCGGGGTGTTAGGAGGCAGAGGGTGGGAAACGAGTTGAGAGGGGCGTAAGATTTTGAAAATTGTCTTCTTTTTTGTACGGTTTTGATTGATTTGTGTTTTGGCTTCGCGCCGGGGGGTGTAAATTCGAAATTTGATGGTTTTTGCTTGCGAGTAATGGGTTGTTTTTTCATAAGATATGATTTTTTATGGTTTTTTTTTTTGATGTTGGCTCTATGTGTGGTTACACATTTCTATTTAAATTTGAAAATGTTAACGTTGTCTTTAATCTGATCTGATTGGCTTAGATATTGAAATGTTGCGTCTTGCACGACTATCTTTAGACACTTCGGATTCATAGTACGCGATTTCCAAACGTTTTTACATTTTTAAAATGATTGCTATAAATGGTAGATTCAAATATTCCTGTTCGCAAGTATGGGTCTCTATTTTCTTTCAATATTCATAGGTTATCTTGGATCCTGAATTACTTTCAGCTCCGAGTCTCTTTATGACACAGCTCGCTGAACTTCCCCCCCTCTCTCTATAAAGCTTTCTGGTTCCGGTCTCTGTCGCCTGCTGCTGTAGAATATTCCAATGTGGTTGCTAATATTTAGTGATTTTCGAGGTCATTTTTGGGCGCGTAGAGGATCCATTGCGTCGACTTCCACGTGCGAAATGTTCTTTCGCTCATTTATACTATTAATAATTGAGATGTGAATAATGGGTCTACCGATTTCCGGTAAGCAATCGTCTTATTTACGCGCCTAATTGCTACTTGTTTAACTAAGAGAAAAATTAGCCACGCCTTAAATGTGTCAATCACGAAGTTGTGATTTTAATTGTTCGTTAGATTTTAGTGTCCCAACTCTATGCGTTGGGACTTAGATAAATGCAATGCTTTTGTACTGATGTAATTTTCAGAGAGACAATTAAAATAAATTTTTGTAAGAATTTATTGAACTGTTGTGACTTGTTTGTTCCCTGTATAAAATATCTATAAAGTTTACAGATTGAACCAATTAGTTGTCTTTGAAAATGGATAAAAACATTTAATATATCAATAGCGGGAAGATCACCATGAAAGTTCTTCGGAAGATTTATACTAGGCATAAAATCACAAAATATATCAATTTTTAGAGGTTGTCAGGTTGCTTTATCTACCAGTAACGGACACAGTAATCAGGGGCGTGCCGTCCATGAAATCAAGGGAATCATTGATTCCCCTCGAATTCCCAATAAATAAATTAAAACAGATATTTTTCTTAAAATACCAAACTACATTCTTAGCGATGTAAGTAAAATCACATTTTTTAATAAACTTTCATCTTATGTTATGGAATTGATGCTAATTCAATTCGGAACTCCGCGCAAATACATCCCTCGGCAGAGAATGCGCGTGACGCAACCCGCATCACTCGACTGTAGCTCGTCCAAGGGAATCACTTGTTTGAAATGCTTCTCCCGTCCCGTGCTGTTGGCTGTGCAGCGTGCTAGCAGCCAGTCGCTGCAGCGAGCCGGCCGCGCGGCAGGCGTCGCCGGCGAGCACGACGTGTCAATAAAAGCCCTAAATATGCGCGTGCAGAGCACAGGCGAGGCTTTTAGGTCCACAATATTGTTCGTTACTCTTCCAGGGCCCATATCATGTAAACTTATTAGTGCATTTTGCCCATTATGGCTGCATTTATCGAGTTTTAAGCTGAGGGGAATCACTTCTCAAGATTGCTTCCCATGAGATGTGCGACAAGCACTGGGTCTGAGTCAGCCTGCCGAACGATGGCCGGGAACAGCCGAACTTTTACCGCCTGCCTACCATGTAGCAAGGGACAAGCAATGACATGCAATCGGTCGTAATTCAGTACCTAGTCAGCAGCAATTAATAATGAGACGGTGAAAAAGATCCGATCGATCATCGAAAGATTCATTACCGTCATGGACCATCTCGGGGCTCCTGAGGAGGCTTTCATGATGAGGAGGAGGCAAATTTTTGACTCGATTGATTCCCCTATTGATTTTTCCACGGCACGCCACTGACAGTAATTTCAATTGTATCAAATGTGATCATCCCATTTGAATCAAGGGCGTTTTCTATGTGCTCGAGTCCGGCCAAACTCTGACATTTGCACGAAAAGTGGGCTGATTTCTAATATTGCCGATTATGGATAAACTCGTGTAGGCATGAAAACTTGTTGGATAACACTGTAGATAACGATGTCGTCTGTTCCAATACCGGATATAGATGACGCAACGAGAACCGGGGATAAATCCAACAGCAAAGAACGTATTATCTCACAAGACATCAGTGGTGCAGCGCGCTGTAACGATTAAAGCAAAGATTTTAATAGTTTGATTTACTCTATAAGGATTATTAATTCCTACCGTGAGAAATATAAAGCTTTTTTTTATCGTTTTCTTCTATGTGGCTTGTCTATATATTTAAATACATTCATTATTGTGTTCAAAATTAGCTAATGGAATTTGCATTGCTGCTAACAAAAAAATAGGATTCTATTTACTTTTTAATGTCGATCCTTTGTAAAGTCAAGTAAATCTCAAAAAATATCTTGATTTACATCTTTTCTATCGATAGGTATTTATTTAGCTACCAAACAAATATCTTAATCCTGCAGAATTCTGACCAGATCTGAAAAAGTACAACATTTAAATGGCAAAGGGGGTTGTTTCGACCAGTTTCGACCCTAGCACCTACGTCAGGGTGGGCAGAAAATAAAAACAGGAAAATTGTGACAACTTGTCCATCTCAAACCCCTAGCCTTTTCGCGTAAGCGGATTAGCGGAGAATTCTGACATTTTTTTAACATGTCTGAATTTTTCGCGCTGAATATTCAGCCAGGGCTAGCGGCCGGATAAGGCATGCAATCCTTTTTTGATAAATCACCAAGAATATAGGGAATCCTTTCCTTTCCCATCTCGGACAATTACTGAGAGGCATACAGTCTGCTGACATGTCCTTAGGTTTTGGCGACGGTTCGAACAAAATTGACTCATCTCGCTCGTTTGTAAAAGAAAAAATATATACCTACATACATCTATTGCTTTATTTATTTATATTCTTACGGTGAATTGCACGTTCAAACTGAATGCGGGAAATTGAAATTCTAAAATATAACATATCATTTATTATTCAAATATCCGCATGGATACAAACTTTGGATGGGTATTTCGTTTCTAATAATAAATATCCACATGAAGGTATGAGAAATATCTACATGCAATGAGTACTTGCATTTAGGTTCGATCATACTTCAAACTGATCATCCTTCAAAATATTCGCTTCCAAAATTGATAATTATTCCGTTCCTCTATCGTTCTTCTCAGAAGCCACAATCCACCCTTGATGGTAATTTGCTTACAATCTTTCTTCAATGAAGCTTAGATAAGCTAGCTCAAATCTTTATTACCGATACAATGATATCTATAATGAACCACCAACACAACTTTAACCCTCGATTAAATTGTTGCGAAATTACTTAATAATCGTCACTTACAAACAAAAACAGTGGAGCATTACTGGTTCCTGTATACGGACTGTTCATGTGTACTCAAATGAAAAAGTGTAATCAATTACATATTTAGTTTGGTACAACGAGGAAAGAAAAAAAATCACTCGGCGGATTTGTTCAAGACGGTGTCGACAAATCGAACAGGGTTCATTTTTGCAACGAGTTGTGAAAACAATTTAAATAAAAATTACCGGTCGGGATAAGAACTAAATAAAACTTTGCCTGTACGATAGTTTCAAGGTTGGAATGAACCTTAAATGACGTCAAATATACCCACGACTGTGATTTCCTCATCATCCAGGCTTAGCAGCGATTTTTTGCATTTTTTTGTAAACCCTTTTGACCAAGGCAGGGAAATCACAAACCAAACCTTGACGGGACCTTGGATATCTGACGTCATTAAACCCCGCGAAGCATCTAGGCGTTTCGTGCGTCGGCACGCCACTGATCAAAAACACGCGTGTGACAAACTGCGTAAGACAACGCAGTGCCTTAACGCACACCCACCGCGGCGCAGTGAGCACACTTTCGTTTTTTTCCCCACTAACCTTGGCTTAGTTAAGCGTAACTGCACTTCTCGACTTACGAGATGTAATTATGGTAATCACTTGTATGAGTCGTTGTTTTACCGGAAATAATGGCGCTATTATAGTGGGACGGTCAAGGAGCACGGAACATGAACGGGTCATTGTTGACATGACGAGTCCGACAACGACAAATTCATTCACGACACAGCAGCACTTTTGTTTAAGGAGGTAAATTCCTGTTTTAGTTTTTAATTGACAATGCCAGACATGATTATACACATGATGGGGACCTTCTTAGCTATAAGTAGCTTTCGTCTCTTATGCTAATATATGAGAGATTAGGTTTTGCCCTACACTGTTAGCCTAGTTCTTTGCTGATACTGTTTATACAGCTCTTATCTTCATTTTAGATGGTTTATAGTATCTGTTTCGATGGAATCTAAAGAAAAATCTAATTTCTTATTTGTCCAGAAAATAATAGCAATACAGGCGCTAACACTTGAAAGCGAAGTATTCGCATCTCAAGTAAATTCCGAGTCGCCAGTGATATCTAATAGTCCAGGCAATCTACGATTTGACCCGGACATGACTCATGTCAAGCTAATTTTTTCAGGATATGTTCATTTGACCCTCCTGAACATTGGCCAGAAAGTCGCGCGAAATCGGGTCGGTGCGTCCCTTCGTTTCACCCTTGTTTAGGGGTAGTTTTTCATATAATCGTGATTATTGAGGTTTCTATGGGAGGTATCCAAAAACTTACAACGGCAATGTTGTAGCTGACTCAATTACGCATCTGATGATATCAAAAACATGTTAATTTGGATCAGGGGTGACCAAGATATTTGCGATCTTGCTGAGTACCATTTTCGTAAAATCGTGTTTTTTGTGTTTAATCGATCGGAATTCCCGGAACAAGTTACTTTTTGGTTACAAATAATAGTTAAATAATATCAGCAGTCCCCCTGGTTCAGAGGTGAACAATATTTTGGCGATATTTTGTGGAAATTCTTCGGAAAGTTCGTTTTTGTGTTAAGACGACCGGAATCCATGGTTTCACTGTTTGCTGACAAATCGTATAATATATTACAAATTCTTATGGGGGTAACCAGAGTCAAGTTGTCTGATAACTATGTTTTAAGAAAACATTTCAAAAAGATTTTTACCTGTCAGCAGGACTCAGGATCATCAGCGTCTTCTTCTGGTACAATAAGTGCATTGCTGCATGTTGCACCGTTGCATTGGCTGCACATGTGTGTATATGCCGTAGTCCGGCTTTAAAGCTGCTGCACTTTCCAGAACACGAGGTCTTTCAGTTGCAGCTAACGATATTCAACAGCTCGTTCGGGGTTGGAAGCTGAAGAGTTGGTACAGGAAGTAATTGTTCGCTTTCTGTCTTCCACCCCAAGAGAGTGGGTGGAAGAATATTTCCACGGTACTGCTGTATTTGGTGATAGACGCGATAGGCGCGTTGTTTTGCTGCGGCAGAAGTATAGGAGGAAACGCGGCCAAATCGAAGTTAGAGCTAAGAGCTTTCTTTGTTACAGTCTTCTTATATGCTCTAAACCACAATGCATCGAGGGATGATGTTTCGTTTGCTCCATATAGGGCTACTATAAATTCTTCCCCAGCTGCAGCGATGTTGTCTGTCGTAGCAAATGTGTAGTTGAATATTGTAATGCTTTCACGTAATTGCACCTTGGTGGACAAGATATTTAGCGCCTTCTTTTTCCCTTACGATACAAAGCTGAGGTGGTGTCACACCTAGAAACACCTAGAAATCGCATGTATGAAGAGAATGTGCTCGCAGTCTACCCCCAGCCCAGTGCTTTTTGAAGTAAATGAGCTGTCTCTGTGGTGCTGGGTTTGAACATCGTGATGTGTCTTGTCGCTTGTCGTTTTGAGCTTTAAATTTCCGAAGGTTTTTCCAACCATCCAACCATTTTCATGAAAGCAGTAAACTGTGACTCTGTCCGTCATGTATAGGTCTTATTGCGATGAGGACGATGAAACAGATCTTTTAGTGCGCACAGTGTCCCTGGCACCAGCGACCAGCAACATCACGATGTTCAAACCCGGCACCGCGAAGATCGCCCCAAAAGTATACAGCTCACAGTTACTTCAAAAAGCACTGGGCTGGGGGTAGACTGCGAGCACATTCTCTTCATACATGCGAGTACTGGGTGTGACACCACCTCAGCTTTGTATCGTCAAGGGAAAAAGAAAGCGCTAAATATCTTGTCCAACAAGGTGAAATTACATAAAAGCATTACAATATTCAACTGCACATTTGCTACGACAGACAACATCGCTGCAGCTGGGGAAGAATTTATAGTAGCCCTATATGGAGCAAACGAAACATCATCCCTCGATGCATTGTGGTTTAGAGCATATAAGAAGACTGTATCAAAGAAAGCTCTTAGCTCTAACTTCGATTTGGCCGCGTTTCCTCCTATACTTCTGCCGCAGCAAAACAACACGCCTATCGCGTCTATCACCAAATACAGCAGTACCGTGGAAATATTCTTCCACCCACTCTCTTGGGGTGGAAGACAGAAAGCGAACAATTACTTCCTGTACCAACTCTTCAGCTTCCAACCCCGAACGAGCTGTTGAATATCGTTAGCTGCAACTGAAAGACCTCGTGTTCTGGAAAGTGCAGCAGCTTTAAAGCCGGACTACGGCATATACACACATATGCACCAATGCAACGGTGCAACATGCAGCAATGCACTTATTGTACCAGAAAAAGACGCCGATGATCCTGAGTCCATGATGACAGGTAAAAATCTATTTGAAATGTTTTCTTAAAACATAGTTATCAGACAACTTGACTCTGGTCATCCCCATAAGAATTTGTAATATTATACGATTTTGTCAGCAAACAGTGAAACCATGAATTCCGGTCGTCTTAACACAAAAACAAACTTTCCGAAGAATTTCCACAAAATATCACCAAAATATTGTTCACCCCTGAACCAGGGGGACTGCTGATATTATTTAACTTTTATTTGTAACCAAAAAGTAACTTGTTCCGGGAATTCCGATCGATTAAACACAAAAAACACGATTTTACGAAAATGGTACTCAGCAAGATCGCAAATATCTTGGTCACCCCTGATCCAAATTAAAATGTTTTTGATATCATCAGATGCGTAATTGAGTCAGCTACAACATTGCCGTTGTAAGTTTTTGGATACCTCCCATAGAAACCTCAATAATCACGATTATATGAAAAACTACCCCTAAACAAGGGTGAAACGAAGGGACGCACCGACCCGATTTCGCGCGACTTTCTGGCCAATGTTCAGGAGGGTCAAATGAACATATCCTGAAAAAATTAGCTTGACATGAGTCATGTCCGGGTTTGGTCCAAAAAAGCAGTAGATTGCCTGGACTATAAGGAAAGGGAAGAAGATTTCAATTATACTTCCGATGTTTCTCAGCAATGGGAAGGTTAAATTGATTGCAAAATGCATCAAAATAATCCGATATCGCTTTCATAATAAACATTAGTATTATGTTTTGGTGTTTCTTCTACAATATCGAGAACGTTAGAAACCGATCTGTGTAAAGTTTTAAGTCCAGGCGCAAGGGATAAACTTGGAATATTTTTTTCGTTTCTTTCTTTGGGGTGGGCCAATTTTCAGTGCAGTTTTTTTCAGGGCTCTATGCTATTTTTCAGTGCTGTTCTGCTCTTTACGGCGTATTCGGGCTTGCTGTGCCTATATTCACGCTAAGCCACTGGGATTTGGAAAGATGTGAATATTCCTCATCAAATTATTAAAAAAATAACCAAAAAGTAGAGTCCAGAGCAATGTATTGCGCGAACTGACTTGTGATAACACAAATTTAACAGTGACTTTCTGAAATGGTTGCTGCGAGCTACTTGATATCCCGGTATAATCAAAGATATGTATTTTCAAATAATGGACCAAGTTTTCTGGGTAGCGAATATTTTGCAATTTAATACTGCATGAAATAATTTATGGAATTCACGCTTTAATCAACAGGTAACATTATGCGAAAAAAATACGAATTTTTTTAATTTTAGAGAAAACTAATTTTCATTCACAAATGCATTCCATGCATTGGCTGTGGAACAGGAAACAGCAGAAGATATTCGGTATAGTATCTTTACTTTTTGACCTGTTTATTTTCACAACCAGCGGTGGTTTAGAATTTGATAAGAATTTGAATATCGAATCGGTTTTTCTTCAGAACACTTATCATTCTTTGAGTCTTGTTCTTATAGAGTTCTTGTTCAAAACTAGAGATGAAGAGTGAAATTTGGCCGTTGTATCAACGCACCTTTTCCTTGCA
This sequence comes from Nemurella pictetii, assembly GCA_921293315.2. Lineage (NCBI taxonomy): Eukaryota > Metazoa > Arthropoda > Insecta > Plecoptera > Nemouridae > Nemurella > Nemurella pictetii. The sequence goes on along the minus strand of OV121123.1, from coordinate 7,474,577 downwards.
CCAATGTTTATGCAATAAAATATTGAACGAAGTCTCGAATCAAATTGATTTTAGCATCTGGTCCACACATAAATAAATTCCAAATATTCACATTCTGATGAAACACTCAAGTACTGAATATTCAGAAGTCTGCACATTGTAAAACAATGATTGAACTCAAAACGTACACTTCACAGTTTTGAATGTCAACAACCAAGACAAATCTTTGGATATTTTCAGTTTCTAGAAGAAATTCGTATCTTAAAGTTAAACATTGTTGAAGTTTGCTATAAAGTTTCTCGTTAGATTTCGCAAGCTCACATCTGACAAGCCCCAATTAATGAAGTACACTCCTGGACACTGAAAACCGTCCACTAGAAAATTATACAAGTTCCGAGGGAGGTTGGCTTGAAAAATAGTGTAGGTAAGTCGGGTACACACCATGCTGTATGCCATGTGCTTTCTGAACCTATGCCTCGTTATGATAAACCAGTTTTCCTTATCAGTAATGCCTGCCCAGTGAAATGAGGATCGACCAAGCTCACAAATATGATATCTCGTGAGTCTTGCACACCATTTCAGCACCCCCCAATGGCCTATAACTCGTAATTTTGAAGATGCAGAAATAATTCGAAAACTTCCTGCCTCTTCTCTTTACAGCAAACACGTTTATCTCATCACTTCTTTAGTATTCTGGAAAAAGTTTGTTTCCATGGCACGATTTAATTTTCTCTCCTTTTAATTGCTTATCTTATCTTTGGATCAAGTCAATGGTTGGCTCCGAGACCCGACCTTTTTGATGCTATAACTTGTCCAGGCGGGTCGGATATATTATATCAAGTACGGGAGATTATATATATATATTTTATTCAAACAGATTAGTATATTACATACAGTGTCTGAGTACTCCTCTCTTCTTACTTTAATATTATTTTCAAATTTTTCCTAAAACATTTAACATTCCTCATCATACATTCCTTTATCAAATTTAACCCATTCCAATCATCTATCCCTCTTTCTAAAATTCCCACCCCTTTCTTCCCTAATTTCCTTCCCAATAACTTAAAATCGTGTCCATTCTTTCCTTTAAACCTTGCCTTCTCCATTCTGCTCCCCAATTCTTTCCACGCTTCCCACCCCCAAAATGATTTATAAATATACATGAGTCTTGTTATCTTTCTTCTTTTCCTCAGGTCCTCCCAATTTAAGTCTTCAATTGTTTTTGTTATGCTTGTATACTTGAAATAAACCATTTCCATTTCTTTATCAAATTCCTCCCCTTCTTCTGTTTCTTCCGTCTCTTCCGTTTCTTTAATTTCTTCCTCATCTACTTCTTCTTCTTCTTCCTTCTCTATATCACTCACATCATCTTCCTTTTCCTCTTCCTTTATACATTCCACCAATTTATCTAAAAGAAATTGTTTATTGCCTTGTATTTTTATATTTCTCTTACTTAATTCTTCTTTGATTTCCTTTAAAGTCAAATCTTTCATCTTCTTTTTCATTTTAATTTTTCTTAAATGGTTCCCTCCTATGACGTACTTAGCTGCTCTTCTTTGCACTGATTCAATTTTCTTGTAGTTTTTCTTTTTGTCTGTTCCTATGTCCCATACCCCTGAAACGTACTCCAATTTTGGACGCACAAGTGCCAAATACGCTCTTTCTTTCGCTTTTTTCCCACTTCCTTTTAAAGATCTCATAACAAAGTGTAATTTTTTGAAGGCTTGCTTTGTAATGTTGTCTATGTGTTCATTCCACTTTAAATTCTTGTCAATTATTATTCCTAAATACTTTATTTTTTCTTTTTTTTCAATAGTCTCTTCCTTTATTTTGTATTCATAATTTACAAATTTTTCTCTCCCCAATGTCATCATTTCACTTTTACTGCAATTTAATTCTAATTTCAAGTCCTTTAAATTGTTGTAGACGGTATTCACATCTTCTTGCAGCCTCAGTTTATCTTCCTCCATCAAAATTTCTCTATACACCACACAATCATCTGCAAATAATCTAACTTTTGTTCTACTTGATATGTTTTCTGATACATTATTAATAAATATTAGGAACAAGAGGGGCCCAAGTACACTTCCTTGTACCACTCCTGATGTTACTTCAATATCTTCTGAAATCTCTTCTTCAACTTTCACTCTTTGTGATCTTCTTCTTAAAAAATCTTTTATCCACTCAATAACTAGTGAATTAATCCCTAAATTTTTCAGCTTTTCTATCAAAATGTCATGTCCCACCGAATCAAAAGCTTTGCTTACATCTAAAAAAACACTATCCACTTGTCCTCCTTTTTCTATCACATCTGAAAAGTCTTGTATTACGTTAGTCAATTGGGACTCACAGGAGTATCCCCTTCTGAATCCATGTTGCCTTTTATTGAACCATTCCTTTTCTTCACAATGTTTCCTTATATAATTTCCAACTATTTTCTCCATTATTTTACATATCACAGATGTAAGGCTCACTGGTCTATAATTTGCCGGATCTGTTAAGTCTCCTTTCTTAAATATCGGAATGACAATTGCTTTTCTCCAGTCTTCAGGAATCTTCCCCTTCTCAAGAGATAATTTAAATATCACCTCTAGATAATGAACAATCTCCTTGGACACCAGCTTAATATAATCAATACTTATGTTGTCAGCTCCACCTGCCTTATGTGCTTTCATTTCATGAATAGTATTTACTATCTGTTTACAACTTATTTTGAATTCTTTGGCATTCTGTTCTTCTTCCTCTTCTTGTTCCTTTTGTTTATCCTCCATATCTGTCACTACGTCCATATTATTTATGAAAACCCTACTATATACTGAATTTAATAGGTTTGCCTTATCCTTATCCAAAGAAATCAATTTACCCCTTTCCTTACAATAAAGGGCTGAAATTCTCGGTTTTCCTCCTTCTTTTCTTCTCAAGTATCCATAGAAATTTTTGTCCACTTCCTGATTGGTTTGGTTTTTATCTTTCACCAGTAGTTTGCATAAATAGGTATCCCGAGCTTCTTCTCTTTTTTTTTTAAACTCTTTGCTTACTTCTCTAAATTCTTTTTTCTGCACTTCTCCTCTATTTCTATATTTATATTTGATCCTGCACTTCCTTTTCATTCTTCTCAATTCCCTATTGAAGTATTCAGGATCAGATGTTTTCCCTATTATCTTGCTAGGAATAAACGCTTTACTCCCTTCTACTATTTCCTTAAAATTTTGCCACATTAATTCAATTGATTCTTCTTGTTTATTCCATTTATTGAAATGTTCATTCAAGTAATTCTTAATACCTTCACTGTCTGCTTTTTTATATTGGAATAAAATTTTTCCTTCCTTTTGCTTATTTCTTCTTCTTATTTCTAGTTCAATGATAACCATCTTATGGTCACTCATTCCTTCATCAATTCTCACTTCTTTTACAATATTTATTGGTCTTACCAAAAATATGTCCAGTAAACTTTCCTTTCTTGTCGCCTCTTTAACGCATTGTACCAATCCTTCTTCTCTTATTAAGCTACTAATTACTTCTTGCCATTTCCCACCGTACCCGTCATCTTCCCACGAAACTTCAGGTAAATTCAAATCTCCTCCTATTATGATTTTTTCTCCCACTAACTTCTTGTTCATCAATTCTTGTAGTGTTTTCATCACTTCAATACCTTCTTTTGGTGGTCTGTACACCCCTATAATGGATATTTTTTCTCCTTTTTTCATTTTTATTTTCACTACCTTCACCTCCTCTTTTATTTCTATTCTTAATTCTTCACTCTCGTAGATTTCTTTCACTCCTATAGCCACACCACCCCCCCACGTCTCTGTCTCTCTGTCTTTCCTAAAAATGTCATACCCTTTTGGAAAAATTTCGCTGTTATTAAAATTGCTGTTCAGCCATGTTTCTGTCACTATAAAAACATCTGGATCATAAATATCAATTAAAGCTTCCAATTTATTTGCTCTTTCTTGAGTTCTCAAGCTATGGCAGTTCATTTGTATAATTCTAAAAGGTTGTTTTTCAAGTTCCTTTTGATATTTTCCACTTTTATTTAGGTCTTTCCTTTCCTCTTGATTTTGGCGTCAGGATTTCTTAACCCCCTTTTTTGACTTTTGTCTGTTCGACCTTCTAAGTATCGGGACTTTTGCCAGTCTATCATCAGTGTGCTCATTAGAGATGGGTATCGTACTTACATCATCATCATAGTGATCACTCGAACATTCATTTATGGTCTGCCTCTTCTTAGGATGGTTATTTTGATTTTCTTCCATAGTCTGCCTCTCCCTGTATTGATCACTCGTATGATCACTCTGCTTCCTCTCCGTAAAATGATCCATCGGACTTACCTCTATGAGCTGTCCTTCCGTAGAGCGGTCATTCGAACCTACATCCATGGGCTTCTTCTCAGTATATTTGTCCGTCATCCTTCCATCGACCGGTAGCGGGATTAATGGGACTGATAAGAACTCTTCTTCACTGAGGTATATTAACTCCAGGAATTTTGGAGGTCTTGTTAATAAACACATTTCCAGTTGATATTCTTGCTCCTTGATAATTCCTTTATTGATTTGCTTATTTCTTTTGTGGAATTTGGAATTTAGAAATATTCTAGACCAGACAAAAACTTCATTTTTTTTTAGTCTTGACATTTCCTTGTTTATAATTTCCCTTGGCTGGAGTACGATACTTTTTCCAACACAAATTCCGTCTTTGAGGTCACTTTTTCTCAGTATTTTTTTGCCGTACACGATAAATAGTGCATAAGTGAATCTTTATCCATAATAAAATAATTGTTTCAAGTTGTTTAATTACTTTAAAAAACCAAATATTTATATTACTTTCAGAGCTCAAAATTTAGATAACAAACGACGTCGATTATTAATATGCAGTGGAGGAAATTCAAACGGTTGTCATTTTTAGTATTTTTACCATTGAATAAATGTTTTTTAACTATTAATAGGTATCAATAGTAAATGTAGTGTAGTTACAGCAAGGATATTGAAATTCGTCCAAACCGTCTAAATCTTCACCGGCAACTCTGTGACAAATGCTGGAGCTCGATCACGCCAAAAGGGCTACTCTGGTGAACGAATATTCGCAATGCACGGTTCATATGAATTGTTAAAAGCCCCACTGATAAGAAAACTGGTTTTCCATCATTAGGCAGCTTCCCAAGCAAGTGGTTTCATATGCCATGTGCTCAGCCTCTACCTGGCTACCTATACTATTTTCAAGCAAGACGAAATTGGGACTTGTAAAAATTTCAGGTGGACGGTTTTCAGTGTCCAGAGGTGTACCTTCACGCCGCCAATCTTGTGCTCGCATTTACTTAATCTGCAAATCGTTACAACTTAGTTTTTGCGAAAATTTCGCGTTAATATACCAGAAGTTTAGGTAAATGTAATTTTTCTTTGCACAAAAACCTTGAACATTTCCAAGTCTCCGATGTTTCTCCCGCGAACAATTCCTTTGAAAATGCAACTATTTTGCGGTATTTTAATTTCTAAATCTTCATTATCTAATCAATAAACGGACCAATTAATATCACCGTCGCTCATAAAACAACTATTCAAACCACACTCTGTCGTCCTTGGTCGTTCATCCAGCCGCATCGATCAAGCTCACTCATCGTCACTAATTACCGAATCACTTTTAATTGAAAATCAAGACAAATCCATCATAATTCGATCATGAAAAAAAAAATCCAAACTCAGCCACGTTGTCACTAGTCCATTTCAACAAAAATAATCTAAACCAACGATTCGGCAAGACAATCGATTACGCAACAATCTAGTTAGTCGAGACATAGTATACTAATCTTTCGTTTTTCTCAAACGAGTAAAACCCCAGTGCACAAAGACAATAGAAAGCTGGCGCGCGATGATTATTTCGGCCAAGATGACTCCTTTTGTACCTTAAGATTGTTAAGTCAGGGCGGAGCGGCATGTTTGCTGGCGTTGACAAGCCGAACGCTTGCATCACGGCGCGTTTACGTCACACATTCTTACTCCTGATATAAGTCGACACGACGAAGGCCTTAGCACTTGACTTCTTCTTCGGCTTCACGATGGACTACAAGGTAAGGAGCGAAAAACAGCGACGGGCGGATTTAGTAATTAGTGTTGATTAAAAGGTGTTTTCTTTTATGGTAGTCAAGTAGTAAAGCTCTTGTTTTGGATATCAAAATTTCGAAGAGACTTTGCTCCTTAAGTAGGTTTTCAGAATCGTGTGAAAAATATTTGAAATCGATTTTACACAGAAACAATATTGGCGTGTTTGGGGTTCCAATTTCTTCGTAGAGTGAGAGGGTGAAAAGGTCTTATCGGCATGTAGCTGGAAAAAAATTCTCTAGATATTTTTTTCGTTTTTTTACTGCGCTATTCGTGAAGATGCTATAGTTATCAGACGTGCAACACTCGGGTTTTACTGGCAGGTGAGACGCAACTGTCTCGCAGGAGATGAAAGTAATGATGCCCCGGTGTTACTCTTACTCCGGACTCTGGACAAAAATGACTTGTCATCGATGCTAAGTCAGTTATTATCAATCAATAGGCTAAATTAAAAAAGAAAATTCGTATTTTACAAGTTCGATTTGGACGGACGTCGCCAAACGAGATGAAAAACTATGCGAAAACAAAAGTGCTATTTAAATATTAAATACATTTTTGCAGTATTATCAGGTGATATATATTTTTATTATTCTGGATGCTGTAGCATTTATTCTTGATGCTATATTAATATATTAATAAATTCGTCACTCTACAAAGGTAAACTAGCAGATTTTCTCGTGGAATTCAGTATGGTAAATTTTATGATAACTTATTAGTTATTATTTTTGATTTCTAACGTATAACCCATAAAAGTGTAAATTAGGGTAAAAAAGGCCCCAGTCAATTTGCACGATCTCTTCTAAAAACTATAACGAGGTTTATCACATACTCACGAATTCGAATACAGTGACAACATTCATTTCTGGCAAACGGCAGTCACTATTCCGGCACGCATTTTCCGATAAGAAAAGCAAGAATATACCTACGCCAAGTATTTAGTATATACGCAACTGTACGGGCATACGTTCTGGAGCGACGATTGCTTCTATATCAAAAATTTACCTGGCAACGTCACTTATTCAAGATGAAACTTATCAACGATAATTCACATACCAGCTCACTAGCTAAATGAAAATTATTGGTTTTCACAAGAAGTGAAAGCAACTCAGAGGGAGAGGTAACATTTTCATCTGCATTACATCAGCTTTAACTGTGTAAACTAAAGAGAATTTCCATCGATCATTTATATAAACAGGGATTGCTGGCTTTAGCGAACATGTCCAATAGCGGTGTTTCCATTTAGAAAAAAAATGGAAAATTGAAAATCTGTATTCCGAATGGAAATTAGGTAGCGTGCATAGCTTTACGGTGTCACAAAAATGTATGGCAACTAATCATATTTTAAGCGCCATGCAATCATCTATATCTATAGCTTATCGAGTGGAAATTAAATTGATACGTTTGAACAGATTAATTACAAATACACATGAACCATCCTCCAGTCTCCATTCAACGCTGTGAACAACTGTTCCGTATTTTTGTCGGACAAAAACGATGAAATAGATCGTGTCTTTTGTTTGCGTGGAATACATTGCAAGCATGGTAATCGATTGAATGACAAATAACAGTATACCTAAATGGTTTCCGAGCTTTCAATGTTAAATCTATAGTAATTTTACGCGAGAAGTTGGTTTTGTAGCTCCGATTAGTTTGCACGATAGTTTATATCGATAACTATCTAAGTGTTGGTACACTTTTAAAGGGTTGAAAAAATAACATCCCTCCCATCAGCAGGAGAATTAAAATCCAACCATTCACTTTGAACTGTCTCGAATGCCATCTGTCTGTCATGAAATTACCAAGGCGCCTGATAAAAGTGCAGATCGGAGCGAAATTAATCGCATTTGATAACGAATCTGTGTTAAATGTCGTGGGTATTTGAGGCAAGCGAGTCACTTGTCAATGGGTCTTCAACCCCTCATTAAAAAAAAAAAACGAAATTCACCGGATGTGTTTTAAGTTCAAACCTACAGTACTTCCTCATCCCTTCTTGGCGATTGTTTCACCGCATCACATACCCTTCATGGCGTTGATGTGGGTAGTAATGAGTATTGCTAGTCAATCAAAATCATTGCCTTCTTTCTGTCCACATCAATGCTAAGAAAATTGAAATCACTGGAGTGCCCATTGATAATTATTACTTCAGAAAACTTTAAATGCTGTGGATGAGACAAAAAAAAACATTGTATCTTCGAATTGCGATTTTAAATAATTTCTTCGACTGCGTTTCAAGTTTAAACATGACGTAATATTTTCGTCAACAAAGGTACGCACGCATCAATCTGTTGTTCAAATATATCCCTGATCAGGTCTTTATATTTGAGTTTTAACCGTACGACGCTTTCAAATTGTGATTTAAAAATATACCGCATGTGATTTCAGAACTTACACCTTTCACAGTTTCTAGATCAATTTCAGGGGCTTTATAATATTTTGACATTTCATTTTCGTGCGAACTGAGTTGTTCCGCGTTAATTTTCTTCATCCTGGGGATGCAGAACGATAAAAACACTCAACAAAATACACCCAATTGAACGGAAGTACTGTTTCATGTCTTCAGAGAAAGGCTCCACAGAGTTCAGTCCCTATTCTCTCTATGCACAACTCAAAATCACCCAAAAAGGGCACTATACCAACAAAAGCAAGACACCAGCATTCTGGAGGGTACCACATGCACCCACCTACCCCCCCAAGAAGTGATTCCCGCGCTAAATCGTCGCCTGCGGTTGACAAGCTGTCACTAAAACCATACCGAACATCTGTACTCAATTCGGTGTACCATTCAAAATCGAACGTTCCCATGTTACCCACTGCATTTTCACCCCGACCCATGTTTTTCCTCTGAGTGAGAGAGAGATGGTTGAGAGAAAACGCCGAGCGCCTTTTCCCTTTCAACCGTCCCAACGCAGCCCTACGACGATCCAATCTCCGCGCCAGTGTTTCTAATTAACGAATCTTTGCCTCGCAGTTAATGTGTTTGACGGTGATGAGCGTCGCGGCGCTCTGCACGGCGGCCGAGGACAGGATCGACGCCGACGCCGCCGACGCCAGAATGGCGGCGACGACGACGACGCTCGACAAGGGGTCGGACCCGAACGCGCCGTCCATTGACAGGGGTAGGTTGTTATGTATAATCATCCCTTTCCGCGAATCGCTACGACGAAGAAAACATTTCGAGATTATTTTTTCGTAATGTAATTATTGTACTTAATTACTCTTTGGCGTATTTTGTAAAAGGCGACGAGAAACTGGCAAAAGGAACGTGGGACGCGTTCGGTGGAATAGTTAATTTTCAAAATAATCTTCTTCTTATAGATTTGAGCTTCTTATTTCTTGCTCTGGTAAAATAAATTTTAAAGTTTACATGCTAGTTGAAATATGAAAAGCCGAGTGAACTGCGCCTGATAAATTTACACATTTTATTCATTTTCTCCAGTGTTTTCTAGTTTGATGATTGATAACTTTATGTTATGGATAACGCTCAATTTCCATTATTCGCAAACTTGTCGTAGATGTCACTGAATTGTTTAGCATAGTCTTCAGCACATCAGTCGAAAGTAATTAATATTTCTCACAGTGGTGGACTTCACTATATTCCTTGGGTGTTTCCAGCGCAAAAACAAAAAAATCGTCACCAAAAAGCTTTCGTGATTCATCGCGATACGTTGTGCTAGCTCGTGCTAAGTGGCATCATACACGCGGCAATCCACTAACTCAAGGCTTATTCTCGAATAAGTGGCGTTTTTGTCTCAGGCTAATTGCTCCTTGGGAGAATAATGCCGATGTTTTGTTAGCGCACTGACAAAGCAAGGCTTCCTGTCTTTTTACGCAACACCAACGTAACATAAGAGCCAGCGGTGACAGCAATGCACGTGCCATTACATTGTTCATACATGCCGGCCTCAATACCTGAAACAGGTGGTTTACCTAGGATCTGGAAAGCTAACGGAGTCCGCAGAAACAAATTTGGCGTCCATGAATTTGAATTATAATTCGATTCACAGTCGTTTAGTTCTGCAAGTCGAAAGCTTTTAATTTTGTCAAACTGAAGTGACCATTCCTCAGGCTAGATAAAATTCTGATGCACTAAATTGATATGGTGTGAAGTCAAAATTGTGGCGTGCACATATTTAAATTTGATTCGTATTAATTTGCCAATCAAAAGGTAGCCATGTGCTATTTAAAATTTTCAAACTTTTTTCAAACTATTTAACAGTCATCATCTGTGGATTTTCAGCACTACGGTCAGCCGGATACGGCAACTCATACTCCGGATCCAACGGACTCTGGGGCTACAGCAACTCCGGCCGAAACTACGGCAACGGCTACGGCAACTCGTACAACACCGGCGGCTACGGCCAAGGCTACGGCAACTCCGGCTACGGCAACACCGGCTACGGCAGCAACAGCTACGGCTCGAACAGTTTCTCGCCGTCATACGGCAGCAACAGCGGCTACTACGGCCGCGGCTACGGCAACAGCGGCTACGGCAATAGCGGATACGGCAACAGCGGCTACGGCAACAGCGGCTACGGCAACACAGGCTACGGGCTGTCCGGCGGTAACGGCGGCTACGGCGGCCTCGGCGGCAACTGGGGATATTTGGGCAACTCGGGCGGTTCCGGATATTCGGGCATCGGCGGCGGGTATCAAGTGGGTACCGGCGGGTATTCAGGCGGGCAAGGGTACAACGGTTACGATTCGGGTCTGGGTTACAATAACGGTTACAGCGGCATCGGTGGCTACAGCTCGGGTATTGGTGGACTGAACAGTGGGGTCGGCGGATATAGCGGTTATAGTTCGGGTCTGGGCGGGTATAATTCGGGTAGTAACGGGTATGGTGGCTATAGTGGGTTGGGGGGTAGCGGATACAACAGCTATCAGACTCCGTACAGGAGTCGGTACAGTCGACAATCGTTGGCGGACCTGAAGGATGATAAGGTTTCGAAACTTGCTCTGTAGGTGTGAATTATAGTCTGTGGTTTTTTTACAAGTTTATAGCCGAGTTTGTCTTGTTCAATGCATTGTAAGTGTCCTAGACAAGTTTTAGCTATCATTGTTCGATTAAGATTGTAATAAAGAAATATTAAAGCTCCGATGCGCTGATGTGTTTAAATTATTTATAGCTTATATGGCCTGTATCGCTTATAGTCATATTGATAGCAATTCACACCATACTACTTGCATATTTGACAGATGCCAGGCCTATTTATGATAATTTATTGCAACATTTACTGCGAATATTCTGTTCTGTTCGACTAATGAAAAATAGGCATCTTTGGCAAAGCCAAGTGGTAATTTTAACCTAGTACTATAATACCTAATTATTATCGCAAGCTTAATTAGTATTTGGTTTTACTTGTGTTGTTTAGGAGCAAATCCGTTTGCGTTGAATGACATATCGAATGTATTGAGCAACGAACATGAAAGTTATGAGCTTTTGAACAAGTTTATCACTTTGAATTTTCAATTTAACTGAAATTAATTTAATTAAAATTACGATACCAAACGTAATGCGGGTAGCATGATTTACTAATAAAACTGAAAGCATACAATCACCACCTCTCCATTCAAGTTTCCGCGGAAAAATCCAAATAAACATCAATGAAACGTATTGAAAAAACAAACTGCAAAGGCGAGCTTATAAAATATGTGAAAATATGGCTGTGCCCGCGTAAATTAACTCCCTTTGTGACAAAAAAGAAGAAAATACCCTGGTTAATGAACCGGATTTAATTAAAAGTTCATGACAAAACAAATACTTGCGGGGCAAAAACGGGATTCACTCGTTTCATTGCACTGGCCTTGATTTTCCGCGCTGTCGAATTATTAATCTATTTTACGTTCTCTCGTGTATAATATAGTAAAGCCACTACATGGCGCTGACACGCGCGCTAGTATGGCTGCTCCGGTATTTTATTAAAGCTCAAACGAATGTTGATTACTTGTTTTGTTCTGATAATTCGAATGCCTCAGCGAGCGGCAATATGCGACTCAAATTTCGAAAAATAGCTACATTTGACTGAAAAACACATTTATCAAATTACACTCCTCACAAATAGTTATAATGGAATTAAAAAAATATCAACCCCTACAGAAAATTAACCCTTTTTTTTAGAAATAAATTAAGGGGGCGTAAAATATGAAGAAAAAAAGGAACGCAGAACATTAATTAAAAGATAAATAATAAGTATTGGTTAAGTGGTGTGGTTGTGGGGTTTTGGCCAGACTGCTGTTTGATGCGTTGCTCATGTCAAACTCTCTACCCCTACGGTAAATATGGGAGAACAAATAGTGATAAAAAATAAATATATATGGTTGTATTCGGCTACTTAAGAGACTAAAATGGATAACACAGATTTTTCTATGTTTTTAGCGATTTTTGGTAACAAAAGGACCCATGGATTGTAAAAGTATGGACAACGTTGGCGACTTAACTCATGCTCAACGTCAATCAAAAAACTGGTCTTTCATTCAAAATGTGAATTTATTTAGAGGTCATTCTCTATTTAATTCTTTTCGTAGCCCGTTATCCTTGCTAATTCCGTCCGCTAATATTCCCAATCAATGCCAACTACAAAATTACAATGTATTGTTTCCTTTCCTGATTCGTTTAATTCAAAGAACTTGCTGCTTATAGGTAGTTACGTTAAAGCGTAACATTTCACATTTCATATATATAAACATGAATTATTTCACTTTCTCATTAACGAAGGTGTTACGTATGACCGCAGTCTGCTGTTCTCAAGAACTGGTCTCAAGGGGTGGACACAATTCACCCGGAGCCTGCTCCCGTAGCATTGAGACACTTGCCAACTGTCATATTACCCAAAATATAACTTAATATAACTTTTCAGGGTAGTTCCCTTGTAACTGGCTCCATATTCTGCTGCACCATCGCATTTGGGCGTCTGCATTAATTTATAAACGTTAATCCATTGATGAATTAGAAATGATTTGCAATCACGAAGATGTTCATTTATCATTGATGAGTTTTCAATCAATGCTCGTGGTGTGATCAATATGAACTCGTCAAATTTCGACGTTATCGTCAGCTAAACAGAATTTAGAATTAGTAATCGCATGTATTACGACTTCGTTTCTCTGGGGTGGTTCATAGTTGTCACTGAATCATGTACCCAATCTTTAACCGTAATTTTTAGTTCCATTTTTAAATTTTGGAAGTTATTGATAAGCACACGTTGTTTACACTGACAAAGCGGGTATCATCAATTGAACGAACTTTGTAATTGATAGTGATTATGCAAAAGAGGGAAGTTTTAAATTGCTACTGGAATTTATGCGGTCCTGGCAATGCATCCCCTCATTCGAACAGTCAGGTTGCAATTAAATGTCACATCACGTCTTCGACATAAGCTGTAAATTGTCACACTTAAAAAGTTAAATCAGTTAAACTTTTTGTTCTTTGCAACGTGGATAAGTTAAAACTTCGACTCGCTAACCTCGGGTAAGGCTGAACGTGTCTTACAGATTTAAATAACTAAACTCGGTTTTAGTTCAAAGCAAAATGACCAAAACCATGTTCAAAAATTCACTGGTCTTCTTTTTTAAAATTCACAAAGAACGGAATTTTGGAGGTACCGAAAATTTTCCACATTTTAACAGTTTTTATTTGTGTCATATATTTGAAACATATTTTGTGGGTGTTATTTTGTCATCCTGTGCCTATTATAAGACATGGAGGGATGTAAGGATGCTAAAAGTGTATACTATGCTGTCGAATGGAAATAGGCTGCCCATTTTGAAGGAAATAAATTATATTAAACTTCGCCAATTTCATTAATTAAAATATTTAATCTAACTATTTAAATGCGATTGAAGAATCTGAATATTGATATGAAAGTATTGGTAACTAACCAAAAAATCGGCTAGCTGTTCGGCCAGGCTTAGGTAGTCATGAGAATTTGAAATTTTTATACATAATCAGATAGTAATTAATGAACTTCTTTACACGTTTAGATATATGAGCCGATTTTTGTTACAAAGATCAAATTTTGGTTAAAAAATCGTTTACACAGCATATTATAAAGACCAACATTTTTTTTGTGCAGATAACGTGGAAGTATCAGCTAAGGCTCAGTTGATTTTTGACGTTGAAATTGACATGTAAAAGCACGAAGACTCATCACGACCTCTCGGCTTTCACGTCAATTACTACGAATTAAGGGCTCCCTTTTAATTGCGCAAAATTCACACTGTTCCGGTTGAACTGGATTTGACGACCGATTTCAAAGTTTGCAGAGTCACCAAAATGTTTGGTTAGACTTTAATAAGGGAGGATTTAATCACTGGATGATTTAAATGATTTTTTTATTCGTCTCAATTGGTTAGAAAGTGGAACTAATTAAATCAATTTGGGAAAAAATACACGATTGAAGTGGTAATTGACATTAAGATTGGTTAGTTGTAAAAGATGATATATAAATAATTAATTGAGGAACCTAAAACGGCGATCGTCGTTAACATTGATTCCAAGATACCCTATTCAGCATTTATATCATTAACGACAGGAATCCTTGAATTGGCCATCTGAAATGCTTAAAATATACAATTGTTTTGGAATTAAATTCAAAATATCCATATATCGTAGCAAAAAGGTGAACTGCAAATACATTTAAAGCAACAATTCGATGATTGATTCGATATTATAAGAGATTCACGTTGTTTAACACCGAATTAATGCTGTAAATATAAATGGAGCAGCCGCCCAAAAGAGTTACGTGGAAGAAATTAATAATGTTTGTTCACTAACGGGCCTTGTCACATGTCTCTATAGGCTGAAAGCCTCTGGGAATAGTTCTTTTCACTTCCAGTCCTCTATGGGAACACATCTAATGTTTGTTAGAAACATTTAAGCCGCGTTAAATACAGACTCGCAGACGTCACTGGTCGAAGGGTCAAATTTGTTATACAATTTTAGGTGGATAACCCTTTTTTAAACCACAACAACGGACCTGTCAGTCCTGTCAATAATTATTTTCTGCTTTACTTTCTTCTTCTTTACCACGGTCTTCATCTCCATTCCATATGGTTCAACATAAAAAAAGTAAACCAAACAGAAATGGTATAAGCAAATCTAACATTAGATTGACATCGCAAACTACACGATCATGTAAGGCCGAGCGTGCGACAATGACGTTTAATCCCTGGCTGGAGACAATTATTTAATAATAAGCATATTAAAAGATATGCGAGTTCTTTACCCTTGACAACCAATTAAATGTTTGACGAAACATCCAGTAAATCCATTGTCAAAAGGATATCCTCTCATACTCAAAGCGATAGAAAGTTTCCTACAATTTTTTAATATTTCAAATTAAAACATTTGAAAAAAAAAATGACACTCAATTTGCGTAAATCGTTAAGTATTTGAAGGTGAGCTGTGATACGGCCGTATCGTGCGTGTTTGCCGGCGCGCTACAAGGCGATGGGCTCATTGTGCGTAACGATTGTCTAGTGGGATTTGCGTATTGGCAATTGGCACGAAGCTGCCAGTAACACACAGGTATATAAGTGTTTGCGTTCACAGCGTAAAGCATTCAGTACCTCAGCAGCAACGCTAGTGACAAGGAACTAAATTACTTGCGATGGCTTACTCAATTCTAAGGGTGAGCTTTTATATTGATATTATTTTTTCTACTTTTAATCGTTTGAGATGTGGTGCTCATTGCGAGTGTGGTGCTATGGTTCATTTTGAGCGGTCATAGAAATTAACTGCCGTTATTTTAAAGAAAATATATAATTGGCATTCTAGCTGCATCTCATCAGAATTTTGTGTTCAGAATCAATAATGTGATATTTTTTCTCAATTTATTTCTATTCAATGCCACTTAATTTAGCTCGTACGGCGAATTTCATAGTAATTATTTAATTACCTAGATTTGGTATAAAACTCTCTTAGAATATTTTAATGACATTCGTGAGCCTGGTCTTCCTGTAAATGAAGTCAGGATCTTTTTCAATAAGAATCAAAAACTTCCCTCAGATGGTTTGAAAAATAATCGAAATTTGCTTGGTCGCGATTCAATTTCAACACTGAACACCAATAAACTCTTTCAGCTGGTAGTCGCTATTACTTCATTGCTGATTACTAACCTGGCAATACGGGCCCATTGTATTTGTATCAGTTCACATAATACAGACGGCAGCATTTACCCATCCTATTATCTCGTAGTGTTAATTTGAAAAGACGGTATGATAAATTGCAAAGCAGACTTTTTCATGCTGGTAAAGTACAGCAGTCAAGTGGCCAGAATTTGAAATAGGCAATTTTTTACTATATTTTTGTGATTTTCCCAACAGTTATTGATATCTGTATTTTGTAATATCAGAAGCGCTTGTTTGAACGGGGGTTCATAATCTAGGATATGGCCGAAATAAACTTGATGTAAGGGTCCAATCAAGGACAAATGCGCTAAGAAAAAGGCTAGAAACTCAGGGAAATGGGCTTAATATTTTTCCGCGACGCGAATCATAATCATCGGTGGTATTTATGAATATATATTTTTTTCATAAGAACGCAAATAGGACACGCAATAAAAAAAAAATATATAAGAAAAAAATATATGTATTTACGAAGTTGTACTCAATGTATAGCATTCAAATTTACAGGAGATTTACCTCGCCAAAAGTCTTTTCAACACAAACTCAGGTGAAGTGGATTTCACTAAAGGAGAGAATAAATTTACAAATAATAACCAAAAATACAAGATATAAGAACTATTTAAAGAAAAAATGCTAAAAAATTAATGAAAAATCAATAACTTTTCGTCAGTATATTAAACGTGTCTGAATCTGCTTGATGAACCCGTTTTCCGTGGCTGACTCAATACTTTCATACTTAATAATCAACCGAAACAGCCATTACAGGCGAAACAACAACTAAAAACATTTATTATAACGACATTCTCATTAGTCATAAGACAAATAACTTATAACGGAGGCGATGAGGTTAAATTAATTATAAAAATTAAAACTTACCGAATTGACAAAATCGATTGCGGAGATTTCAAGACAATATAATCGATTTCAAATAAAACAAAATAATACAATGACAATGAGGTAAGCATGCCCACCTCAGGTAACTTGAAACCGTAAACAACCGCGCCGGGAAGTTATAATAAAAAATATAAAACCAATAGAAAGTAATTTTACTGCATGTAAATAAATAAAGAAAATCCGGGCTGGGTGTGAGGGGTTAATCGTGAGAAAGTAATTTTAATAATTTAAATTTACCCAGCCTACGGGTCGGGTGGGGGGGGGGGGGGTTGCTTTATAATATTTACCCCCGTGAAATACTGATAGATACATCTTAAAATCAAATTGCAAATGTGTCAATGTATGGCAATTGAATGTGTATAATAAGATGATTCCTGCTATTGTCTGGTACGACAATTTATACGAATCAGAACTACGTTTGCTTGAGAAAGGTCCCAATCAGTGATTCTTACTAAAATTCCTACGCCAGGTGATCTTAAAATGAACTAAGTGATGGCACGCGCTCTACGGAAGTGGCCATCGGAACAAATTCCATCCGTCATAAAGAGTATGGACGTGTGATTTCTAAATTCTATGCCAATTTTGTTCAATTTTTTTTTTGTTGTTTCGTCGAGGCATTTCCAAGGGACTTAAGTGACATTTGAGGCAGAGTTGAGTTTGTTCTCTGGGAAGTCGACCCGACCCGTTTTCCCCCAACAATTAACACAACCCGAAACGACGTTGAAGACCACGTTTAGTAAAAAACGCGGATAGGTAAAAAAAAAAAATATAATTTATTTTTCCCAAATTAAAATAATTTCTTTCATTCAGTTCAAAATCCGGACGCCCACAGCAATTGGCGTAGGGCAGAAATAATACCCCAACTTTCAGCTTAAGTTTCAGCTAAAGTTAAAGCTTAACTTTCAACTCTCAGCGTTCAGTTTTTCAGCTTAAATTCTCGAGCTGTTTCCGCATATCGCCATTTTCGCTGAAGTCCTGACCTTTCAAAATGTGCTTGCATGCAGACACTGAAAAATATATCTTCAGCAATCCAGGGATGCCGACTATGTTCTTCCAGTGGCGCCATCAAGTTCAGAGCATGCAATTTACCCCCTCTAAACAAACTAATTCTGAGAAGAAAAGCCAGTCAGAGGTGGCCCCCACTGCGGATCTTCTTGTCAAGTTAAGAAATTTTAAGCTGAAATCGGAGCCAATCTAAAAAAACTCGGGAAACTCAACTCTCTGCACTTCGCAGACATCGAGGTTGATCCCTTAATGTTGGGCCCTGCAGCCCTTTGCATAGTGTATAATATTGTGGGGTGTGAAGCACCAAGGGAGACCTTGTGAGGCTTTGTGACGCCTTGAGCGAATTGAGATCTTGGGTGACTTTTTGAGATCTTGCGGGACAATATGACACCTTGTCAGATCAGGAAGAACCTAGTACGACCCTGTGATTCCATTACAAAAACACAGTATGATATTATGATTATGACCGTAAGACCGTATGAGACGTAGGGCGACCTTGTGAGACATTTTTTGGCGTCGTGAGACATTTAGAGACGTTTTGAAAGATCTTGTGGTACAACTTGTTACGTTTTGAGATCTTTAGAGACCATAAAGGTCTCAATGGTCAACCTTGGTAGACCCTGGGCATGTGTCTTTCGAGTTCAACTTTGACACGCCGTCTCGTCTCTATCCAGACGATCGCCGTCGCGTTGGGCGTCGCGACGCTCGTCGCAGCGTCGCCAGCCGGCGTCGTCGCCGCTGGACGCCGCCCGGCCGGCGTCGCCGCCGCCGCCGCCGAAAAACAGGACTTGGATACGGAAGCGAGTAGCGGGCGTAAGTTTGCTTGTGTTTTGTGCGTTTTTGTGATTTCAAAGTCATCTGAATGCAAGGGTTCTTACATTTTTTGGCTTTAGGTTTCAACAGAATTTTTCCGAAGCACTGTGAAAATTGTTTATTATTATTTTAAAATCTTGAGGATGGCTTGGGAATTTGAAAAGTGCCAAAAAACGTGGTAACGCAAAGCAGTACTAACGGTAACGTCACTAGTGGACTTTAATAAAGAAGATGATACACGGAGTGGAGTATAATATATGAAACATTCAGATCTCGTGATCTTTTGTGACAAAATGCGCATCTTTGATTAACGCTCTTGCGAAGACGCTGTCATAAATGATGTTCGATTTTTCCATTAGTTAATGTAATATGTGGGATGGAGCCGACGTGTTTGTATGATACGAACGAGCTATGGAATAGCTATGACTGAAAGCAAAATATTGTCCTTCTATCCACGAACTCTTTCGTCTTATAAAATACCACCTCTACTTGTTGGTAATTTGTGATAACTCACTCTTCATTTAAAGTTAACGTTTGCTATTGCAACAAATTATTACACTTTTGGAAAAATGTCTTGAGTTCAACTGCATGATTAATCCATCACATCCTAGCCGGTCAAGTGAATTCAGCCATATTTTAACGTGGTTCAAATTTCCATTCCAACCCTCAAATTCGACCTGGTGGAAATACAACACAATTTAGGAGTCAGTTTGGCTAAATATCCTAATCGTTGTTACAGTGCCTTCAAGTGGAACAAGACTAGCCCCAGGGATTTGCCCCCTAATAACAAGATAGCCATAATAAAGAAACGCCTATTTTGAAAATATGCTGATGATTTGACATGTCAGCTACTCAAGCAGCAGCTTTTAGAGATAAGATTAATAATATATTCTCTTTCGAATGTCAGCCAAATATTATTTCAGGGATGAATTACAACTTTTCTTAACTCAAAGTCATGGATTCTATACACAAAATTAACTTAATGGTTTGATTGTTGGTTGAAACAAAAAAATAAGAATTATCCAGCACAAGTAACTTGGCAGATAGTAAAAATTCAAGATATATGACTTAATATAGTTCTTAATTATTCGATAAAGAGAGAAGATTGAATAGTTACAGTATCAAAACACTTAAATTAAGAAACGACACATTCTCCTGGTAGTTTGCCGAGTTTTTGCATTTTTTGGTTGAAGGAATCAGAGGTGAAAGCACAGAAAGTCTCTGATCCATTACATATGCTGGTTGGTTTTCAGACAATGGGGGAAAAATCAATAGACTGAAAGCAAACCTTATTTGCATGATGTTATAACAACTGATGAAGCTGTTTTACATAAAATTTACCAGTTATAATAACTCAACGGCGCCTAGAATTTTGCATATAGTATGGTGGGAGCCCAGCAGTAGAATAAAACAAAGAAATACATATTATTATATAAACGCTTTTTCGACACTCATTGAGAATGCGAGTGGCAAAATAACACCATAATGAATGGAATCGCGTTCAAAAATTGAAAGTGTCGCGAAAAAATCGAAGCTTGAATATCGAAGCTCGGAAGTCGAGTCGAAAGTCGAATCGCATTGTGTGCTTAGTGGCGTGGTCCATTGTCGTCCGCGCGCTGCACTGAGCAAGCGCAGAATGCAATTAGGACGGACGAGAACCAATCGCGAGGCATTCCTCTGCAGCTCCACGCTCGCTAAGCATTTTCTCTTGAGTGTGGCGTCAGTTGCGTCAAATCTTGCAGAAGTGAGTCTTAAGTGAGGTGCATTTGAAGAATTTTACGCCGGTTAATGCTTTGTGTGTTGAATTTAGTTGGTGTTATCAATCGATAATTCTAAATAGTGTTCAAATATATCTGTTCTGTGACTAATTTTTATATGTTTGACGGTTACGTTAGCGCGTACCTTAGCTGTGTAGCAATGTGCAGTGTGACTTATGTGTTTTACCAACGATACATCTTGGTACAGGCTTTGAGAGTAAAGTTCCTCGTTACAGCTCGAACGAATTATCTATTATATAATCAAAATAAATAATAAGCAAACGTATCAATCATTAAAAACAAATTTGTTTTAGTCTTTAATGGTCGTATAGGTTATGTTTCGCGGCTTCACTGTTTCAAAAGAGTGCCGACTTTGCTTTCTGGTGTGAACCTTCAATTCAGAAGGGATATTTTTTACAAAATTTGGCACGGTTCAAAATGCATCCTCATAACATATGCAGCCTATTACGTCATATTCCTTTCAGGGCATTCATTTGTTGGATTTCAACACAATACTATGACACATGGAACACAGTTAGCGATAAAATCTGTATAGAATTGGGCTCGAAAGGCCTAAATCATTTTATTCCTAATAAACTATTGCCTTCTTTTGCCAATCGAAATGAATTTACAATTTAAATTATTCGTAATGTGGGTTAACGATACCGATTTCTGGGAGTTTTGCTTAACAATAATTTTGAATCAGATTTAAGTACTCAGATTTATCTTTTTTTTTGTATCCCGTGATGAAACTTTATGCAAAAGAGTATGTGAACGACATGTGTACGTCAATCTACAAGGTTAAAAAATTATAAATAAATAAACATTCTGTACCAATAAAGTTTCCAGTTCGTTTCAATGAAGCTTCTGCACTGCTATCTTATCAAATTTACAAGACGGATAGGTATAATACCTTGTTAACTGCATATTCAATTGGCCATACAACCAAAGGTATACTAAAAAATAAAAAAAATAAAAAACACTATTAACAGTGTATTACTGGAAGCAAAGATGCAAACACTTTTCAAACTCTTCATTCTTTCCGATTGAAAAACAAATAATCTAACTTTCAGTGTACACCGGATACAGCGGCCTCGGATACGGCAGCGGTCTCGGATACGGCAGCGGTCTCGGATACGGCAACAGCTACTACGGCAATTCGCTGGGCTCTAGTCTCTCCTACTACAACGGACTTGATTCCGGACTAGACTATTCGAGCCTGGGATACTCGGGACTTTATGGAGGTGTCGGATACAGTGGTCTCGGATACAGTGGTCTCGGATACAGTGGTCTCGGATACAGTGGTTTGGGATACAGTGGTCTCGGATACAGCGGTTTGGGATCCAGAGGATACGGGTACAACCGAGGACTCGGATTAAACTCGTACGGCAGTAATTACGGTCTTGGTTACGGGTACGGCTCGTACGGCGGTGGACTCGGAAGTTACGGCGGACACGGTTACGGTTCGTACTACGGGAAATGATCGCGTTGCAGTTTCACGATTGAACCGTTTATGTTCATAAAAATATTTGCCAAGATCATTCAGTAGCTACTTGTTGATAAATGTTGTAGAGAAAATATGGAATTTTTATCTTGATATATTGTACCCAGCTCAACTTACGTCAATTTGTAAATAAAATTGTGAAGATGAAGAATATCTACTAGAGTTTTACTTTGTTATTTCTGATGTCCTCCAGGCAAATAATTTGTTTTTATTTATTCCACACAAAAATAATAATGAGACACCAACCACTTTACGATAGATTGATAACATTTCAATTTACCTTATTTTCACATAAGTTATTTTAAATTGGAAAACGTTTGTTGTCACGAGTCGCACAGTATCATTTTCTCCAGGAAACGATTTTTTATAGTTCTGTGAATGGTTTATACCTCATTTTCAGGATGGACAGCCAAGGACTCAAATTTATCAAAGTCTCCTTGCCAATTCTAATAAACCACTCAAAATAACAAGTTTTCATCAATACCTTTCAAAACCTTTTTCATGCCACCTGCCGTATTTCCGAATACGGTGTAGCTACACTTTCACTCTCCAAATAATTGCCAGTGCGAAGTAAGTTTCCTGTTTCAAGAAGTATTTGTGTTCCATGCAGGATTCACTTAACTTATCATTTCTCGTTTCAATCTTCGTCTAATTTGAGACGAGAGTCAAAAGCCATTGCCTCTTAGTAGAAACATAGAGTTGGAAGGGTAGAAAGCAAACAAAACTTGTTTAAGAATACTAGGTATGAAACATACTTAAAAAATACTGATCACAAGCTCAATAGACATGATCTTTAGCCGCTTGGAAGAATAATTTAAGGAAAATGTAAAATTTAAGAAAGACCCACCTTTTTTATCATCTTCAGATGTACAGTTAATAAAAAAGGCAATTTTTACAGGTCAGGTCTACGGCTAGAAGTCGGTCTAATCGCTGTAATTCAATTAATTGCATCCAACGAAGAGCTTTTATCAGGGTTACCATGAATTAACATGCAAAATTGCACTGGGCCTGATCCTAGTTCCTAGTTTAGTACCTAAACCTAGTTTAGTAATCAAGGCGGAACAGCCGTGGCGCCCCCACCTCCGCCCACTCCCCTGCCAACTTAAGGGGTTCGCGAAAAGTTTTTTAATTTCCTGATAACAAATAGATTTTGTGTGCAATTTCATCCGCAGATTATCTTTGGTTGAAAATATGATGATGGCAATATGATTTGGTACAAGAAAGTTTCGTCTTTTGCGCGAGATGCCGATCAATTTAACCGATTTACTATTTTAGAAAAAAAATACTGATGGAAGCTGGAAGTACAATGTGTCTTGAAAGTGATATATACATTTTTGATCAACTTTTGAAGCGGAATTTGATAAATCATGATTTTACAGTCAGTGTTTTGTAAAAAATTCACCGTTTTACCAATATTTGCGCAGCAAAGGGAAGAAGAAACGTGCGATATAAAATAACGATGAATCTAATCTGAAGGCAAATTACTAACTTGCTTTACCTTGTGAGGGTGCAGCAATTTGCAGCATCGTCATGAAAACTTTATGGTGCATTCTCCAACTACATGCATTTCCATTATGGTGAGTCATTTTCTCCTCTTCCCGGCCTATCAGAATTGATTTTCTAAATCCACATGCGTTATTCTCACCACCTAGCCCTCAAAGATCAGTGTGCACCCAAATAACACATTACATAAAAAAATTTGTTGATTTTTGAAGCACTTCAAATAAATCCTGATGTTCGGTCACTTGGTTGAAGAAGAAAATATTGAGCGAGATGAAAATATACCTCAACCCGGTGATGGAAAGTCCATTTGATCATAACTCCCAGATCCTTCCTCGAGATTTGAGATAAAGTGAATTAAGCAACTGGATTATTTGGTGTAAGTAATCCAGAGTTAAGTCGTTCATACTCGTGTCATCAGCGTAGGATCTGGACCTGACACTAACTAGGCAAGCTTGTACTCTTCAGAGGGGTTTTTGGTTGTTCAAATTTGGACGGTATTATTTACAGAACATAGTCATGTATAGACCTCAGATGGTTTTTTTTAAACAGATGTTTTTTTTTTGTGGTTACAAGCTAGTCAAAAAATTTAAGTCTTGAATGTACTAGTCTAAAACTAGTTTTTGATAACACTTTCGATCTGTGACCAGGCTGGTATACTAGTGATATTGTTTCACTGGCCTTTGTTTAGTTAATTAATAATAGATTTTTTTGTACTAATTTTTCAACTACTTTTTCAACAAATTTTTAAAAGTTTAGGTAATTTACTTTGCGTTTGTTTCACTTGAAGTGTAAATTAATAACGTCCCCAATGAGCCAAAATCAAGAGTAATTTGGTGCATCAGAAATGATTGGGAAAAGTGAATCAATTAAAATACTAATTAATTTTTCTTTAAATTTAAATGCAGCTTTGCATTTAAATTAGAGCATTGTGGTATTTGACACAATCTCGTTTTGAATTTACA
This sequence comes from Nemurella pictetii, assembly GCA_921293315.2. Lineage (NCBI taxonomy): Eukaryota > Metazoa > Arthropoda > Insecta > Plecoptera > Nemouridae > Nemurella > Nemurella pictetii. The sequence continues at coordinate 7,449,940 of OV121123.1, read as the reverse complement.
TACACTCAATTGGTGAGTATGTCACCCATTAGTTGCAATGGTTTAACTTTTTTAGTAATATTATGATGGCTAATTTACGTTCCAATTATTAGTTAATTACCTACTAAAATTAGGCACTAACACTCAAGTTGATCGGAAAGGCTGTACTACCTTACATTACAAATTTTGGGAACGAGTAATTTCAAGACGCATTCAATTACTTTACATTTATATTTTTTAATATTTAAATTATGAGATCAAACCACCCTCCCTAAAAAAACACAACAAAGAACATAGCTGTCAACTAAAAAACCACCTACATGTCAATTCCTTGCCATAATCCCACTATTCCCAATATTTTCTTTCTTCCTGGGGTTTACTAATAATTTGCTTAATTTCGTACTAATATATTTAATAAGGGTGAGGTATCTATAAAACCAGCGACTTTCCATCAAGTACCTAAATCAATCGTGGTACTTTCGGAAACCTTGGACATAGAAGAAGCAAGATATTCCGACGAAATTTTAATTTCTTTCCTCTTCAAATTTCAAATTACATTGATTCGACAGACGATTAAATGGTAATTTCCGAAGAATATTTGGCTAATTGCTATTTAAATATTTATATCGCTATGGTTGTATCGGTATCGGTATGGGGTATAACGGTAGGTCTGACGATGAATTTACTTTTAATTATAATTATAATTATTTTAATTTTAAAATTTCATTTGTTTGAGAAACGTATTATTAAAAATCTGCCCAGAGACAAAATAACATAAGTTATGCAAGGTAATAATAATATTGTATAATAATGATAATAAGGATTCAATTTTTATTAAAAAATATCAAGAAATTACGGCGCATGTATGCACCAGATTTCATAAAACATACTTCCCACAGATTTAATTTCGTAACATACCGGAAAATAATTACATTAACTGCTAATTACTCAGTTAAAATTCCAATAAAAATACCATCCCCCACCAGTATTTTCAAAATTATAACAAAACACAACGTCAGTATGCATGTGCTTCGGCCATACGACTAAGCGCTTTACTAAGGGGATTTTGTCTCTCAGTTTTTGGTATAGTGTAATTGAATGGCAGTGGCTTTATTGTTAATCTGGGGAATTTTTTTTTTTGCATTTGGAAGTAATGTTGATAAATGATGTCTTTGGTGTCGATTTTCCCATGCCTTGTTGGGTTTTTGTAATTTTTTGTTTTTTAATTTGGGGATTCTTGGGTGGTTTACGACTATTGTTCTCGTTTGTAACGCTATTTTTGCGGACTTTGTGTAAAAAAATAACAAAATGGTGGATTTTCACACTTTCCGCTGTACCTACTAGGAAAATTCCAGCAGCTGTTCTGGAGCCTTCGCCAAAATAATATGCAACTTCTACATGTAACAGTTACCTGGGGCAGATTTCAAGGGAGTGCTCCACAATCGACGAGACGTCCAGAAAAGATCATCCACTCGTGAAAAGCACGACACTTCACTTCACTGAACACTGAACACTGAACTGTTCACTGAATTTATGTTCACTTGTGCAGAAGTCACCGATCACAATGGAGGCACCGTCACTTCACTTTTAACTTGCCTCGTTGGTCAGTAAGACAGCTGATTTTGACACAGCTGATTTTGCTAACTTCAACATATTGTTGCTCGCGTAGTGGATTCGGTTGACAGATTATAATTACTGTAGTAAATGATTAGGGTGGGGGCTCGAGTTATGGAGAAATAATGAAATTCACTCACATGTTAAATTAAGTGGGATGGATCAAGGTTATTCTTCTGTGACGAAAAATCAACGGGGGTTATTGCCTTTGGCACGTGTGTTACCCATTGCGAGCGTAGATGACTGAATGTTTGAGTAATTACAGATGGATTACTGACTGGAGGTGCAAGCAAATACACGTTTCGCGTCGACAATGACTTGCCTGGATTAATTTCGTACACGTCGCCACCCGTTGATTGTTCTGTTATTGGCAAAACCACCGCCTTCGCGATAAACGGAGAACTGAGCGGTGACAACTGCTCCCTTGCAAACTACTGGGCCTTGCGGCAGTCTGCCGCCAGGTGGCTCTTGCGACGAGAGTTTAAAGGCAATATTTAATTCGAATATTCATTTATGTGTTTATTGGCTGGTAATTCAGCTGTCGAAGTTATTACAAATATTTTTAAAATATTATTATAATATGTTTGTGTCTTAAAGCAGTATAAATGATTTGTCGAAGAAAAAAAATACTTTCGGTCATATTTTGATGTTTGAAATTTGAATAAAAATTTTCCATCCTAAATGACGGTTGTCAGCTGGCAAGCCTGAGGAGCTACAGAAGTACAGAACCAGTTGCACTGTGCTCTTCGTACATATCGGTCATTCAGAGCAGAATTTATCTCAAAAAGTGAACGTTTCTTGCAATTCAACCCGACGTATGTAATTTTTATCACTTTGAACTATTGATACATTGGCCGGCCAGTTACCTACAATCAGTGAGAAGTGTCATTACCCCGATATAGGCTTGCGATGTGTGTTTCAGTGCTGTGTCAGTGTTATGGTATGCCGATGCCAATTAAGTTTCATGTTAACTGTTGCGTCGTGATAATTACCTGCTATGAGCGTGTGTTATTACCCTCGACCAGGGTAGCTACAACCCTTATGCTATCAGCAAGCAGGCCAGCAGCTCACGATGGGGGTTCGGTATGTCACAAACAAATATCTACTATTGCGTGACGTTGCATAAATATTCCGTGCTTGCCTCGCAGCGATTGTGACGGTTGAATTATTAGGCGTGATACTGAATGAGTTTCATTGATGTTTGGTGGAATCAATTGTTGTTCCAACTGGCCATAGATTACTATGCTATTCTCTAACCGCATCATACCACTGAAATTTGCTTTCAAACATATATTAAACGTAACATAAGGGGCGCTATTTGTTGGAATATGACAAGATAATTCCTAGTAGGTATACTACATTCCGTTTGCAAATACCTGTGGTGGAAGCAACATATTTATGAAGCCCGTGACCATTTGAGAAAATGTTGATAGTTGGTTTGAAAGCTGAGTTATGTTGATAGTCCTCTTGCATTTGTGTTCCAGTCGACCATTTCAGGATTTATTTTTTGTTCACACCAGTGGAAATAAATTCTTATCCTTGAGTATTGGAGCAACCCCTAATTCCGAGATTATCTAATTTTCCACCACACTATGGCGTTGGTCAATAGCATTCTTATATGGTTTTCTGTCTAGATCCTGCCAAATAATGGTATGAATAAGGACAATAACCCTTTTTAACCCTTGAAAGTTGCAATAACCGATAGCTGACAAGAAACTAGTATCAAACTGTGATTGCTTAGTTTTAATCGAAAATTTCCTGCGTTTTAATGATCACAGATCAAAATATCACAGTTTAATAATAGTTTTATTGGAAACTGACAAGCATTGATTTAATTAATAGATCATTTATCATGATTGAATTGATCAAATAAAAGATATAGTGAAATTTGTATGTTGCTGGAAACGGGATTTTGTAAGTATTTTCTGATCCCTGTTCCCGGAAACGGCTACTAGTGAGTTTTCCTTAAATAAATAAATCGAGACAGCCTAGGAAGTTATCTGTCGTGTTCCGTGTTTTAATGGCAATTATACTTTTAAAGCTGATCGACGAATATACAGCTGAGATGAGCCAAAATCTGTATCCAATTCTGAATGGATTCTAGGTCCGAGCGTAGACGATTCGAACAAAATATGTTATAATATATAAACCACAATACGTGTTTGAAAATTACAATGGCATATATTTGAATCCTTTATTTGACAGGCGCAAAGAATCCAAATGTTTGACGCCCGAAAATGTCTCCTATAGGCACCGATAAATAAACAAAGATGCATGCTTTGTCTTTGGGATCAAACGAGCAAAGCGCTGGGAGAAACTTTGACAATGACGCAATGCGATCAAAGTTTCATGGGATCTGCGAAATTAGCATAAGAAAATTCGGTCGGTAATACCTTAGAGCTGTCATCGTGTGCGGATTTGCTATCTGTCAATTTGGATCGTTTCGATTGCCGTTACCGTCATGCAAATTTGTTAAGCGATTACTGGCATAATATTTGGAATAAATCGATTACTAGTGTTTAACGACGCACTGTCTTGGCAACTGACTCTATGGCGCTGGTCTAATGGCGTCGGTGAATGAAAGGGTGGTGATGAGGGTGATGATACACCTAACCTAGCCAGGGATGAAGGGAAACCCGGTGCCGGGTTACGGGTGACGGGCGACGGTACAGCTCAAACAACAAAATTCCTCCACTAAGCCATGCTGTCGAAAACCCTCCAACCTCACTCCCGAATTGAACTGATTGTGTTCATGATGGTCACCCAACCGACACCTAACTCAGCGCGATGTTGCTTAACTTCGGTGATCTCACGAGAACCGGTGTTCCCAACATGCAAAACCGTTTGGTTTATTTGGATTAAAGGTTGGCTTCCAAAATTTAAGTTCCTTTGAAATCGCAGATTTCCATACCTGCGAAACCAATTATCTTTATAACAATAAAAACCAAATTACGATTCTTTTCGTGCCCAATGAGCCCTATGGGCCAAGCTGGGTACCCACTAAATAAAATAATAAAAGCCACAATTAAAACCAAATTACGATTATTTTCGTGCCCAATGAGCCCTATGGCCCAAGCTGGGAACCCACTAAATAAAATAATAGAAGCCAAATTAAATTTTTTCTCAATAGACAAAAAGTTGCTTTAACGAGCTTCTTAAAAAAAATATTGCTCTTGGATGTCTTTGTATTTGTTTTTATAAGTAAACAATTTTTTGTCAACTTTTTTTCTGTTCACAATCCGAGAAACGAAAAACCCTCGAAAACATTGTTAAATTTACTGGAAAATTAGCTTCTACCAGTTTCTTTCAAGACTTTGCTGTCCTCACATCTAGTTTTTAATATTAGTCAAATAAATTATTACTTGAGTCACCTTCATAGATGGGATCATAATCGCCGACGCCGATAGCCTGATATCTAATCTCGTTTTGATGATAGCGTTTTGAGATAGTTCAGAAATTACTTGTCCTCTCAGTTCTAAAATAACTTGCATCAAGTAACTTGCCTGTTCAGTCAGGCGGCATTTCAGCTCGCTATTTCAGCACCCACAGGTAAACACTCGTTATCCTCATTGCACCCTTGATTCTAAGCTTACTTATTGATTTTAACACAAAGATTTGATGAAAAAATAGTTCACCACGTAAAAAAAAACATTCCGTTTTGAATTCTGACTGTCAGAAGACGGAATTGATGGTACATTATTCTTTTGTATAGAAATATTTGGTTTCGATTTCGGCTGGCTTTATTTGAAACAAATCGTTGTCACCGTATGAGAAGCTCTTTTGGAGTAACGTGAATCAATACTTAGATGTGTGCACTGTCACATTTCAGCGCCCTTAAAGTGATTTTCTCACGGCTTAGTAAACTGTCATGTTTAAATTCAAACTTTAACAAAATATTTATGTCCGTCCGTTGACAAGCAAATGTTCACTCCGCGAGCTTCACAACCAAATGTCATCTCTTCTGGCCCATTCACAACCAACTTAGCCGTTCGCTAAATCTTCAAATCTAACTTGAAAAAACGAATATTTTCTATGTCTAAAAAGTTCAACTATGCCTCTGTCCGAGAAGGTGTCCTAAAACCTTAAGTTCGCAGTCGTCGATGTTCGAAATTTTCGTGGGCACAAGATAGTGACACAAAGAAATCGTTTTACCTTCATATAATTTACCAAAAAACCATCAATGACCGATTGCCAAAACCGGAAAATCTGACGTCTTCTGACAGAGTCTAGGTGGCGATGAAGTTACTACTTTGAAATATCCGTGCAGTTTGACTTTGTCAAATATCAAGTAAAATTACTCTATCTAAACTTGGTTGCAAATCACAAGGAATTAACGTGTAAGCATCTGAATCTCGCTGCACGAAACTTTATCCGAGCTTATCAATTGCAGTCGGGCCACAATGGCGACCGCAGACATCTCCTTGCTGCAGCAACTCGAGTGTCCCGTATGCTTCAACTACTGCACGGCGCCGATCTACCAATGCATCAACGGACACAACCTCTGCGCCGAGTGCCGCCACAAGATCACAGAGTGCGGCATATGTCGCGCGCCCATGTCAAACACTCGTAACCGTTTCGCCGAGAGCATAAGCGCCAAAATCACGCCACCGGTGCCAGGGCTCTCGTACGCGCCGCCGCCGCCGTTTGGCTACAAGCCGTACAAATGCTACGTGTCGGTCAGGGAAGACAAGCAGCATTACTTCAGAGAACAGTGCCAGTGGCAGGGATCGCTGGTCGAGCTGTTGCCGCATGTGTTGACGTGTCATCCGGGTTGCGGTGACTACGGTGACCGCATGGATTTATCGTGCTCGCTCAACTTTGAGCTGCGTTCGGGTACGGTGTACCCGAAAATGTTGTCGTTCGACAGGCAACTCTTTTGGTGCATGCTGTACTATTTCCCAGAGACCCAGTTGCTGCATTTGTATGTGAAAAGAGTGGGCGATTGCGTGGAGCGGTACATGTCGGAGTTTACGCTGGAGATCGGCGGCAAGGAGTTAGTCTACCGCCAGGCGGTCTTGGCGATCGACGATGATATAAGGGTGGGCAACAAGACTCTGCAGTTGACTAGGGGTATGGTTAGCACGTTTACCGACGGGGCGGGTCGATTTTCGTGCAAGGTACGCTTGATTAAAGAGGAGCTGTCCAGTGCACCGGCGTGGATGGGGGGTGGCGATTTTTCGCCGCATCTGGGCGAAACGATGTGGGCGAAGGGTAAACTGAATTGACGGCGTGTGTTTTTAGCGTGGCGGGTTGTGGCGCCCTAGGTGCGGGGTAGGGGGGGGGGGGGGATAATACCTGTTGTCGCAAATGGTTTTTGCTGGGCATTTTTTTTTAATACCATTGTCCTGTTTACGTTGTTCGTTTACGTGGGTGCGTTTTACGCGATGATTTTTGAAGGAGCCATTAGCGCGGGACAATACGAGATGATAAAAAAAAATATTTTACATGGATAAAATAATAAAAATTACATAAAACAATCACGCTGCCAAAAAAGGTCAAACGTCAATTATTTCATTATAAAGATGACCAAAGCGTAAAAATAACATAATCAGTTATTATGATGATGTTCATCAATTAAATTGCAAGTAAAAGCTGTTTTGAAAAAAAGTGATGGCCGATCAAAAAAAGGTCTTGATGTTTTTATCTTGTAAAGATACAAATTGAAATGTCACACCATCCGAATAATAAGGCTTCTTGTTCTCTAGGTCATACCATAGAGGTATTACTTTAATGTAACCGCGATGTGTTGCGATGATTGCAATTTATGTGTACCTATGAATGTGGAGGTCTAGGAACTTGCCATATTTTATCTTAGTTACTTTGTGACACGGGTCTAATAAGGTGTCGCCGCACACTCTCTAAGCCGTTGCCATTGCCCAGGGAACGAGAAATAAAATTTATGCTCTGCACATTTGACGTTTTTTCTGATGACCATGTCAGCAACGTTGGCCGCCACCATTATTTTATTCCCCGATAAAATAATGAATTTACGACCTATTCCTTCCTGCCGCTAGTTACTCCATGCTTTACCGGAGAAATCCGCATCGATAATAGAAAATAAAATTAGCGTTCCACTTCACGAGAGCGATTTCAATTTAAAAAATCAGTAAAATTAATCCGATTTTAGCTTAAATCAGCAAACTGTTAGTTATATTCAAATTTTGAATCAGCACACGGCATTTTATTTTCAATATTGAATCGTCAACAGTATTTTATATTCATATTTTGATTGTGAATGTACCCAAAAACGCCAGTAACAGCAATACCTTTTACGAATGGAAGGCACGCACTTGAAATGATCATGTGGCTCGTGATAACAATGTAAAAAATATTGAGGCTGGTCCAATCTCTAGCTTCATTACCAGAAATCTACCCACTGTTAGCACGTCCATGTTAAAACACCCTCGTTGCTTGCCTGAGACCCACGTATCGCCACACCTTCCGGAAAATTAATGAATTCACTAACTAACACCATCCAGCCTCTTAACTCATTGCACCCGCATTACGTTCACGATGCATTATCCATTATATTTATTATTCACACAGCCGCCTGTAAAGTGTAAAGCATGCAGTCCCTTGTTTTTTTGGCCATCGCACTTCCCTGGGATCCTCACGAACCAACCGCTAATCCCCCACATGGCACAGTGTGAAGTTAAGCCATCGAATGCTTCGAGAAATCCATTATTATAATATTATTTATTCGTTTCCATAAAGTATGGGTTAAGTGTATTGCAGTTTAAGGCATCCTCGCAAACTTAATGGATTGTCAGGACTGACACAAAAGTTTATCTACTTTAATTCATTCTTATTGTCCTTTACCACTCTCTTCATCTTTATCATAATCCACAATTCTTATCCATTCATTCTCTGTCGTCTTACTCTTTTACCTCCATTGTCAATGTTAATAAAATTATTGCTTATATGTTAAAAATAATAGTCTCTTTGCTCTTCAATACTATACTATACACGTAATAATAGTCATATTTAAGAAACACATAAATCTCGTGTGTAACGAAATGGAATAGAAAAAATCGTTGAACTGGTAACTATTTCCTAGGAGTGCATTCGAACACAGAATGTGCACTAATGATGAATTTAATTGATTCCCGTTCATCTCTCTGACGTTGCATTGAACGCTGCAAGCAATCAAAACTTGCAGTGGTAGCAATTACACATCACCTGATTGCAGTATTGTTCGTAGATCGTTATATCCATCGACTTTATATCCTTACCTCTCTATCTATATCCTCTACTATTATACATACCCAAAGAAACTTCCACCCGTGTTGACTTATTTCCTCAGCGTGCACATGCATTTTCTTCTCCTCTATCTCTCTTGACACATAGTTCTGTCTAAGAACTGTGATATCATTGCCGCTAGGTGGAAAAATAAAGTTCTGTAGGAAATTCGATCATGCATACATACTATAGTTGTCTTCTTGTTTGGAGATTCGATTCTTCTACTGATGCTGTAGTCAAGCTGCTGTCTGTTTCGGTCCAGAATATAGAATGATAAATAAAACCGCAAACGATTATTTCTTTTTGCGTCATCCAATTGACATCAGATGGAATAAAATAGCGACAGTTGTGCGAGAGTACATTAGCATGATGAATAAGGCAGCTAAATCAGCCCTTTCCTATTGCACTGATATAGTAGCCATATTTTGTACGATTCTGATAGGACAACGACAAATAAATGTGTATCCACACATCAAAGAGTTCCAACCAAACGAATAACATCCTGACAAACAAAACTTTGATGTACTGGTTTCAAATCACTCCGGGAAATTAAATTAAATAAGCAGAATCGAGTCAATACAGCGTGTAGGCAACTAGTGAATAAAACAGTTAAACTATAAACAGTCTAGTTGTGCAAACATGGCAAGGTTCGAGTTGTATAAATAACACGGTGCTTTTCTTCAACAAAAGCCGGCCGCACAGAGAAAGTCGGATGCTTTCCACCGGAGATGAGAGGAAAATGAGTAGGCGGTACGGGCGGAAACGGAAACGGCATCAAGTCGCTCTCGGCGTGTCTGCTCTTGGTTTGAATGTATTCGTTGCGTATCGCCAACGGTGACGTCTGAAGATGTCTTTTTATTATTTTGCTTCATGTCATGGTTATTTTAAAGTAATTCGAATTTAGTTATTTAGAATGTGTATTGTTCGCATTCATTGCTGGTTATTTAATTTTATCCATCGCTTGCCGCCTTCCCTCGTTCGCTGGATTTTTTCTGTACTGGTTCTTTCTGATTCATCTTCTGATCTTTCTGATCTTCTGACTTGATCTTATCAAATCTAAATTTGAAAATTGTCATGTTATTTATCTTGCGTGAACGCATGCGATAAAGCTTCTTACATATCCTGCACGTTATAACATCTTTTAGGGAGGATATTGACAAATGTTTTCAAATATTACTCACATGAAAGCTCGAACAATGTTTTGGTATTGACACGTTGGGTGCTCTAAGTAATCGCTAACTGACCAGCCGTTGGCTTTGCGCTTTTTGCTAAATGCAAAATGATTTTTAACTGAAAAAATCTCTATATTTTTACTTGATCATCCTCCATTTTAAACTTGCTTTCTGGGCAAGTTCGTTCAAAAAAATGCAGAATGCAAATGCTCGTAAAACGAAATAGCGCAATGCTTTTAAGAACGAATCGTCTTTTTTTTAGAGTAGACTCGCTATGCAATTGCAAATTTACGTCCGCAATTCCAGTGAATTTTTGCTTGGTTCATTGGTTAGATTCGACTAAGCAAACATATTCAATTTTCAGCTGGCGTCTAAAACGTAAATCAGACCCATAGTTTTGACGTGCTGCTCACGTGCTTGCAAATTCATACGCGATATCGAAATGTGGTCCCGAATCTTCGATCAGTTTTATTCGATGTCAATCTCAATCTGCACAAAGATACAGTCCCAGTACGAATCATATCAATGAAAACACACAAACGATGAATGTAACATAATTTTTGCATTATTAAAAACGAAATAACCATTCAAATTTTGTATCCGTACCGGAATTCAATCCCGGATCTTTTTACCTGTGTTACGTACCATCTGTGTTCATTTATAGTTCTTTTTCTATCTCCATGGAGCCCTACAACTCAAGTAAACTTAATATCGATTTCACAGTTTCTTATCCGTTTAAAGCATAACTGGTAAAACACAACCCCAGGCAGGTCAAAATATCCGGGTTTGGATTCACGTTATAGAATGAATATTTCGTTTCTAATAATACATATCTATCGTTGAGGTAAATGCAAGTTGCAACGAGTATTTGCATTAAGGTTAACGTGTTAACAACGACGTGTTAACAACGTCGTTTCCTCATTTTTACATAAAATTATCTTTTACTTTATCAGCTAGGCAGAGGTCATTTATGTAGAATATCCAGTAAGAATTACGAATTAAACAATTTTAAATCGGCATATATAACTATAACAGAATTCACATGAGTAATATTTCGAATTTGACCCCACGTTTGTTCTGCCATTCCTTTTTGGGTCTTCCATTAATTTTTTTAATCTGAAAGGTCTGATCTGTCCAATTTCCCGTTGATTTGTAACAAAGCAGGTTCCATCTTCAGCACATAAGAGACTACTTTTTGAGCGCCGTTCCTATTTTTCAGCGGTTTTACAAGCTTATCTTGTTCTAAAGAGTTCATTCATCTCCTTCTGCCAAGGATCTTATTCCTGGGTACTAATCGTATCGATTAAAACACACAAAACATGAAAATAACGTTTTTTCTCTCTGTATCTCTCATATTTGTTCGTTACAATTGTTGAGCTGTATAATCTTTTACTTTATCCGCTAGTCAGAGCGCATTTATTTAGAATTCTCAGTAAGAATTTTCATATAAAAAAATGCACATTACTTCAACCAAACAAATTCACATGAAAAATATTTCGAATTTAATCCCACGTTTGTTGCACCCTTCCTATTTGGATTTTTAATTTATTATTTAATTTGGAATATCCATAATCTTTCCTCGTTGATTTTTAATAACGATACGATTTTTTCAGCACCATTTCTCTGCTTTTCGTAGACAGTGTAGCTCACAGATCTCATTCTCACACGACTCCTAAACACTCGGCTGGGCTCAATAAAGCACGGTTTGCCGGAGTCATAAAATATTCGTACTGCTACACAGATTCACTCTCCAGTAAACACTTACACCGGCGTGCAGAATAAAGTGGCGTACAGACTGTTGCTGGTGCCACGGATCGATTCGTTTTCTCCTTTATAATTACATTCTTGGATATTATGGCTTTCTCATTATTGCCGAAACCTCGCCTGTCGGTTCTGAGAAGTGGTCTAATGAAGATGACTATGAATATTAAAATAAATCCACAAATTCTTCAGTAGATACTTCAAAGTATAAAAGTTTATCGCAGTCTGCCGTCGAATCAAATGAAAAATGGAGTCAACGACATTTTTTCTCTACCCAACGTTGTATTACTATAATTACCATTAATCACTTTTTTAAAATAGTCAAAACATGGTTCTTGTCTTGTTTCATTCACCAGTTGATCGTTTTAAAACAATATAAGATACGTCCTAGTGCTAAAATACAATTATTGTAGATAGTATAACTGTAGAAAGTCATTACCCACCAAATGACACACAAGAAAAATTCTCCGCGTTCACGCGGCCTGTGATCCGTGGGATTTACAAAATAATTTTCGACTTAAATCCCTCACATACGAGTGCGGCTGTAAACAGCCCTTGGGGCGCAAAGCCTCTCAGCTCCCTTACACTCACACATGCAGGCAGAAAGGGCGAAAGGGAGGGTTATGGTGAGGCACAAAGTTGTTAAGGGTAAGCCCGTATTTGGAGATTCCGTGCCTTTTCCGTGACCCTTATCATCTCGCCGGCCTTCGCCAGAGGCGTCAGAGTTGCTTGACATTCGTCGATATCAAAAACCGATATGAGAAACCTCTTCTAGCCAGTCCGCGTTGGTTTAATTCTTCAGTACAGCTCCACAAGAAGCTGCGCTGATGCTCTTACAAGCATCCATCTCGAAGTGTAATTTGTTTCTTCGTTAATCTTAAGAGAGTTATGAGTTTTAGCCAGTTTGAAAGTTAATCTGAATATTTCTCTCCTGGCTTCTTTTATGTTTTCAGGCTGAATGGCAGCAAAATAATTAGTTATTTTTCTCTTTTTGACTTTTATTTGATGCGATTTGCATTTTTTAAATGGTCATCAGTTAGCGTCGTGGGTCGGATTTTAAAAATGTGTAGTTTAATTACTAGCGAAATCAATAAATCACTTGATTTCCGAACGTCAATTAATCCAAGCTTAAAAAATAAAATCAACCTAAAGTTTAAAACGTGCATTTCTCGCTCGACAGTTCAAATTCGGATGGATCTTTCCGATGCCCCTGGACGCGAATAGAACGCAGCCCGCCGTACAGAGCTAGATACGGCACCTCCACCACCACTTTCACCACTTATTTGTTCTCGCGATTCTTTGCCGGAAGCTAGTAAAGATATTGGTCCAGGCCCTCACTCGCTAAGCATTTGCTTGCTTTCCAAAGTCCCGTTTCAATTTCCGTGACCTGGGGACATTAACTTTTACCATCTGTCAATAGAAGTCTGTTCTTTACATTGTCTTCAATCAAAATATGGTGCCCGGTAGGCTGAAAAAATAGTCGATTTTGTGTAATAATTTGTTTGCTTGCGTACAATACTTATCAATGACAAGAAAAAAGTTTTCTTGTGACCGATGAAAGCGAAAGGTATTGGTTGTTTTGTGTTCCAAATGATGTTTCATGAAGGTGGTTGACCAAAGATTCGAGGTCCTAACTTGATAAAAATACTGCTTGTCCTTTTGTCACACAGAAATTTTACCCGTGATGATAAAACCATACTTAAAATATCTTACCATTGCTTTATTATATTTATCATATAAATCATTAGATAAATTATTCACTTTTTACTTAATTTGCTATGCACCAACGAGATTTCAAGCTCAAAAATTAAATGAGTCCATTCAGAACACGAGAAATTGAAAACAAATTCAAGATTACTTTTTCCAGTGACAACGAATTTATTTGATGCCGTAAGAAGCTTTCCCTGGATTTTTTTTCTTACGTGCTAAATAGTTAGGTATAGTAACAGTTGTTGCACAAAATCGTTTCTTAACCATTTAAGTGCAAAAATGCAAACAAAAAACCAAAAAATAATAAAAATGGGAATTATCTAACGCTAGTTTTATCTAGATCAAGAGCATCATCTAAAACTAGCTCACAATAGTTACGTTTACATATCTATATGGTACTACAGTGGATCATGTCGTTTAAATCGTTTCTAATCACTATAAGTGTTTAAACGCAAGACTTAGTACTTATACGATGGCAGTACTAAGGAAACATGAACCTAAACAAATTGCCAGACATTGTCTCTATTTCGAACGCAATCGCCTGCAGCGTACAGCGTTATCTAATAGAGTGCATAGGTCTAGCAGAGCGAACCACTCACCACGAATCAGACAATCATTAATCCTCATTCAACTTTTCCGATTGTCTGCGCACACGTGCTGCTCACAACTGCCTTCGTGCGAATGAACTCTGCGCAAATTCGGCGCCGTTTTGTCAGCAAAATTGGGTCTATTTTCAGCCAAACGTCAGCGAAAAGTCAGACTTGTGCGGAGTACAGAATGATTGAGTGATGTGTATTTCAAAGCTAGGTCAGCTGTGGAGTAAAATGTGTTCACTGATTACTATTGGTTTTGAGGGTTTTTTTTTGCTTGATCGGTCGAACTTGAAGTAGCCAAGACATTTTGTTAAGCTTTGCTGCCTGTTGTCTAAGATCTAGTATCAGATAAAACCAAAAATCGAATAAGAAACCTCATCCTTAAACTTTAAGCCTAATCAAAAATCCTGAAATATGTGGGCTGAATTCTTGATTCCAGCTAAAATCCCAACTTTTCTAAACAGCTATAACACCTTGTGGATGTTCTTTTAATAGTAGATAATCCTCGAGCATTTTACTTGGGTGGACTTATTGAAAACCTTTATGTAACCGATTAGTCAGCGTCGAAATGCAGATTTCCCTCTAGCTATCACATTTGAACGAGTAATCAGAAAGTAATAAGTTAAGAAGAAGATAAAAAAATAGAAAGTAAGGTAAATTAATCTTGGAATAATTCATTCATATTCCGTGGGCGTTCTTATAATATTCAAATCTTTTAACATTACAGATTAATTTATTGTGAATATAATTTACATCATGATATTATTCGGTGGTATTTTGCTGGTTCGTAATTACAAATTTTCCCAATTTTACAAACACCACTATCCAATTTCGTTAGTATAATGAATGCAAATACACAAATTGATAAATTGTGTGAATCTACAGCTGGATTTAAATCAGCTCGAAGATTACCACATTTGCCTCTGATTTCGATCAAGTTATTAGAATATTTTCTCATCGTCTATATTTTTCTGGAAAGTATTCCTACCACACAAAGCTCTGTGCGGACAGAATCAGTATCAAATCACATTCGACGCAATGACGCAATGAAATCCGAGCAAACAAAGCAGCCCTTTAAAGTTTTTCCATATTTGTATTTGCCATCAGCAATCGCTCGGACTACAAAGCGTTCGATCAATAAATATTTTTATGTCAATAAATTTCAGAACTTTTCGTGTAAGTACCGTAGAATGGTTCGACAATTCTGAATACGCTTAAATATTAAAATACCAAAGCAAATATAAACATAAAAAAATCTTGTTGCAAGCTTAAGTGCGTTTATATGATCTTTCATGAAATTTTTTTAACCTAATTTAAGTTAAAATAATCATTCTTTTGACCATCTTACCAAATAAAGTATTATTTTATATAACATTTGTTTAATTTCGCTGAGAAAGTCTACATATTTATGAAATGTGTTGACATGCTGATAAAATGAGTTGGACTTGTCACTGTTTGGAGAAAATTTTGCAATTTTAACATTAAATCTAAATCTAAAATATCTACACAAGAAACGTTAGCTAGGATTATTCAGAACGACCCAAACCGAAACGGTTAATACAGTTTATTTGTTTATTTAAATCGCTAAAACTTGCCTAGTGGTCATTAGGTTATTATTTTGTTGCGTGTCAAGTCTTCTGACGTGTCAATTCGAAACAAGTGAATGATTCGAATTCTTCCCAACACTTTACCCCACCTCGAATCACTCAACCCGATTGAGTGACGCTGTAGACGTGGACGTGGACATGGATGTGAAGAACATGCTTCCCCGTTTCCAGCAAAGTTGACAATTCCCTTGCGAGGAGTAACCAAGTTTGCTTTGTGCTGAATTTTGCAAGCCATACGTTCCACCGTGCAAGCCATACGTTCCATCCACCATCGTGTCAGAATGTTGAGACTTGGGTGAAACATTCGCGCGAGGGTGCAATACTAGAGAGGAAATCGGTTGGGGGTGGATCGGAGGTAAATTGTGATAAGGGTCGACGTGGTCGCTTATTTTTATTTTTTACCGCACGGTGGGGATCATTTAATCAGGATTGTCGTCATAAGAACAGACGTTTATTATTGTGTAAAATTCAACTCTTAGTTTCGAATAAGAGTGTAAATATGGGCACCTGTCTTCTATAAAATGTATGCAGAAAAATGCGTTAACTGTAAAGATTTGAATCTTTATGTGTTTTTTTATTGAAGCAGGAATGGTATTGTCTTCCCGCGTTAAAAAAGATCTATAACAGACATGTCTCATCATACCTATTTTGAATTCTTTTGTCTCTTGTGGTGTCACTTCTAGGATTCTGATTCTTAACATCTTCTCGAAATGCAAAGCTAATACCAATATGACGTCAGATCTGCATAGATTTTTTCTAGCGACACCGGAAATTTGCAATGGACGTTATGTAAATTCTCACTCGAATCGCAATTCGATCAAAAGATTCGTGACAGGAACCTAAATATAATATCATTACGCTTCGCGTTGCTCTCCTTAAGGCTTCGACTTCCTTGTGAGCACAGATGCAATCTGTCAGCTATTAAAAGTCTTGATTGAAAATAAATTTTGCTCTTATAATAATATCCGCAAGTGTTGCTGGTATTGGAAAAGTTTTAGGAGGGGAAAATATATTTTCCTTTAAGTGTAAGCCAGCTTGCTTACCCGTTACTTTGTGGCAGGAATGCCTTTGCCACTGCTCTTTTTTCTTCAAAAGATGAGTTCAAACTGAAAATTGAAAAACTCGGGTGTCAATATTTTAAGAAATGCTTGTTTATGCTAGAGATTTGGAGCCCGTGCACAAAATTGATGCCCTTAAAAAATGCCTCTATTGAAAAATAATCCTTTGTCTTTGATAAATTAATGAAATGATTATAATTAATCTTCAGTAAACACCTGAATTTTCTTGCAAGGCTTGTTCGGCAGGAGAAGATATATTGGCTTTTACATAAAAGTACGTAAAATCTTGACTTTTTCGCTCGTTTTCCACAAGTAGAAGCTGGGAATTCTCTCGTTACATGTATCTGATGTATCTGTTTGTGTCATTGAGCATCTACGTGTTAATGCATTTTGGAGAGTTCTGCCTTTCCTTATCCTAGCATCCATGGAACGTTCGATTTTATAAAAGAAAAACAATAACAACAAACTTATATCTTACTTTGCTGTAGAATTTAGGAAACTCAGCCAAAATATCATTGCTGAGCTGGCGTGAAAATCGTCAGCGGCGCCTAGGATTTTAGGTTATGGTATTAAAGCAGGTATAAAACAACGTCACATACGTCATCGCACTAAATATTGAGGGGGCTTTAATGTTTGAGGGGAATTTGTTTACTGAAACTTCTAACTAGTCCACCAGGTACGCCGCCAGCGTTTTGTCGCACGATTTTCTCGACAGTTTCCTATATTCCGCACCATATTAGGTTATCATTTGAACAAACTCACAAATACTTTGCTTGCGTTATAATTTTTCGTCTAAATACTTTTTAAATATTTTTATGTTATCCACAAGAAATAACAAAAATATGACAATACTCGAAAAGGCTTGAAATTCAATAATCATTGTTGGAATTACCACTTTTTCTCCGAAAAAACTCAAGTTATTCCACCATGATTAAAATTATGATCAAAATCATTTAATAAACACTCATGCAGTCGAAATAAAATGTCGTGACATTTGGAGTGCCCGGGCACGTTTATATTCCAACTTTATTTATCTACCGGTAATTGATGCTAAAGAATAATATTTCAACCATTCGCGTCCAAGGTTGATAGGTAAACATGGATGGAATCACCTCACGACGCCAATTTATACGCATAGGTAATCTAAAAAGTGCTAATTGCTCACTGTTAATCTAACAAATTACTAGAGAACATCTCGCCGACATCTCATCTCATAGAGATGCATATTCTTCAGAGATAATGTAATCGTGTAGACTGCGTGTAGATAACATGGCTGCCGAAAAACATTCTTCGTTCGTTTGACAAGAGTTTTGAAAGACATTTTTGTGATATTAAATATAGTTTTATCCTGTTATTGGAATGCCAAGTTCAGTTGATATGTTTTTGTTCTCAACTTTGAAAACAATGGACGATTCTTTAGTGTCTAAGATCAACAACAGCTGTTAATCAACATCACGCTGGGACAGATTAGTGACCGTTCCACTTAAATTGCTGCTCGTGGTGTACAGTCGGTTAGAATGCGACCAGAAACCGCCGGTGATCTGATATTTGATCAGATTAGGGCTTGACACCACCAGCTTTACCCTATTCCATGTCATAGAGTCATTCGCACTCTGTGATATGTTCTTTTTCATAAATAAGTGAGCAGTGAGTTGATAATAAACCCTGTTATTACCCAGTCTCGATCCATTATCATTATCTCCAATTTGATTCGTGTAGTTGATAAGATTCACCCCCCATGGAGACCGAACTGCTATCACAAATCACAGGGGTAACGACCCCGTGATGAACAGTCGATTTCGTTTGTCCAGCATACGACCAGCTATCGTCGAAGCTCGTGCGTCGTTAAACATGAGTCTAACACGTCCGTGATGCATGTTTTGCTCCATGTGAAGATGCGATACCTCGGCGTTGATGGGGGGCAGAGGGGGGATCTGACGATATTTTGCAAACATATTTACGCCCGAGTGGCTCGCGTTGCTCATGTCACACGTCGGTGTTGCCAGATTTTCGCGTGTGCGAATTGTCGCAAATTGGCGGCAGGTGGCGGTGGTTTCTGCCACCTGTAGCGATTTGGTCGAGAAAAATATTGTAAGTGATCTGGTAGTAGGCAAATGATTGGTTCTAGGTGCCTTTTATGCGATTTTTAATGAAATTTTTGAAAAGCGAATCATTTTCAAAATATTTAATGGGCTTAGCCAACAATATTTCATGATTTGGTTCACTTTCGCACAAAATATTAAAACACCAAGCGTAGGTGAGCTGGGGAAAAAAGGCACACGCCGTTGGATATTAAATTTGGGAAATTTTATCAATGCAACAAATTTCTTTCTAAATAATAATAAATAAATATGCAGTGATTTTGGCAGAATAATAGTATGGTTTGAAGCCAACTCCGATGAAGCAAATCTACAACATCACAAGCCGTTGTGAAATTTAATCGTCAGTGCTCTTTATTTCTGGTGACCAGAACTGACGAGACCGATTTTATCATCACAAAGACGTCAGTCGACGAAACGCACTGATTTCTTACCTAATCCGAATCACCTTCCGAACGGTCAGTTCGTTACGAGACATCAACGGACTTGCAACGTCTTAAACAAAGCTCGCGCCGACAAAGATTTCCACGATATCGTCCAGGAAACTCAATTCCCCAATGTATTCACAGTTGATCCTCCTTTGAAAATGTTTCGCTGCGTGCAGTTCTGACATGTGTGTATACACACTCGGCAATGTTTTCTTGCCATGAATAAGTGCGCATGAGTTGATCTGTATTATAAGCATCACGAAGGGAATAACATGTCAAGCCTGCTTGAGTGATAACTGCACGGATTTTACGAGTAAGTACTAGCAGGTGTGATAAGTTCGTCGCGATACCACTCGCTGCGCGTGCTCTTACCGGAATGCGTTTCGATTTCGGATTTCTTGGAAACG
Source organism: Nemurella pictetii (assembly GCA_921293315.2). NCBI lineage: Eukaryota > Metazoa > Arthropoda > Insecta > Plecoptera > Nemouridae > Nemurella > Nemurella pictetii. The sequence continues at coordinate 7,430,273 of OV121123.1, read as the reverse complement.
TTTGTCTAACATGGTTGGACTGCTGTGAAGAATTCATTTTGATTCGCTTACATTTCGCTTTTTCATTTCGCATTTTCCTTACTTTTCATTATGAGTCAAACGTTTTCCCACTTTAATTGGATAAGAAAAACGCCTTGCATAATGTCAATGTTTGCGTCTTGCTGGTTCAAAAGGGGAAATTCAAACAAATGCATACAAAATTTATTATCTGGAGCTGCTAATGATATAATAATTAATTACGACAGTCATTTTTGACACAAGCGCAAAGCTGTTAAGCCTTTGTGGCAACTCTAAACCCCAAAAATTAAAAGAAAAATGTATTTGGATGCAAATAAGCATGATTATACCATGTCAAAAGTCACGAGTCATGGAAAAAACCATTTACCCTGACTAAAAAAATAGCTTAACCCTTACTTAAGCGCCACCTGCAAATGATGCTAAAATTTCCATTGCTCAAATTCTTGGTTATACTTTACACCTATCGTTAATTCATATCGATATTCGATCAATATTTCATAAAAGACTGTGTCTCGATTAGCCAAGCTCTTGTGGCTAAGTAGCAAAACCAACTGGTTTATATAAATCAACCTGAAATGAGTTGGGATATTCACCCTCTGTTAGCTGATCATGTTAAGACGGTCAGGAACGCTGGCTATGGCGCCCAAAATGCCGTCTAAATAGAAACACTAGCAGGTCTTCGCTGAACGGTCAGTGAACGCACTCAATTAGTGCCCTCTGCTTAATGCAGACAGTTCTTGGTACCTTCTATGCTAGGAAAGTCTTTCTTTGGCGCTCTGACTGCAAAATCATAATGCAGTCAGCAACGCCACAGCATATTTTAGCTGAACAGTCGAGTAAGCACTCAGTTTTGTGCCCTCTGCTAGATAATAAACAATTTGTCTCTCTTTGGCGGCCTCACTGCTAAATTATAATTCAGTCAAGCAACGCTAACGCCGGAAGGCGATTGACTGGAAGAAATCAATTTTGAAATCACTTCTTTTTGTATTTTTTTTTTGAAATTTTCTATGTCCTGGAAATTAAAATTTTTGCAGTGATATGAAAAGCAGTCTAGATTATTTTTTATAATACAACTGTCAAGAACGCATTCAATTTTGGGCCCTCTGTTGACTCCTCTACTTAAGCATATACGGCAAGGAAAGATCTCTTTGGCAACCTGGCTGCTAAATGAAAAGGGACACTAAATCAGGGTCAGTTTCAATTTTGTGCCCTCCGCTATAAATTTATATACAAATAGGCTCTAATATTTTAACACAAAATTCATAGACAATCGCCCCGCACCAGGTTTACACTAACAGTGAGCAACGCACTCAATTTCGCACCCTCTGGTGCCCCCTCAGCTAAATGACAGACGGCCAGGAACGCAACTCCTCGACGGCATAGTGGCTCGGAGCGGGCGCGTGGGCGGCGTCGCCGTCCCACCGACGCCGCGTGGACGTCGGTCGCGACGCCTTGCAACGGTTCATTCGACCGACGCCGCTGGTCGCGATCGGTTCGGCTGTTGGGTAGGCAGCGTCGCGACGCTCGCACGGTGTTACGTTGTGGGAACTTCGGGGTGCGCGACGGACATGGGGAGAGTGAGTGCTTGCCGGATGGGTTTGGGGGTTGGCGGAATTGATGTTATTCAATGATGTTTTTTGTTTGCATGGAGTTAATTTATGTGTGATTTAACGGTTGACATTCGGGAGGCGAATGTAAGACGATTGTGAACAAATGTTACTGCTTAAATTACTTATTTCAGTACGAACAGAAATTACAATGTAAGAATAATTTTATATCGTTGATGCGGCTAACATCCTTCCAACACGTCAAATTGGAAACCGAAGCGTTTTGTTTATCTTGTGTACAAGCCTGATATTTCGTGGTAAACTTTAATGGACACGATTAATTTTTCGTTGGCCAGCTGAGATCGAAAATAAAAGTGGAGAGAGTGGTCCGACCGTACTCGAAAACAAATCTCACGAGATTTTCTTCTCCACTGCTGAAAATCGGATAGCCATCATCCTGTAAGTACACGGAGCCTAATGCAATTTCGCAATTTTTTTTTAAGTGGCGTATTTCACGTGTTGCGTATGATGATCTTCAATAAATATGCACAATTAAACAACTTCAATGAACTTGTTGAATCATTCCCCTGCTATAGAAGGTACCATTTGATTTCCGAGTTGTCTAGGTAGTTTTAATGAATATAAGTCTGATTTTTCTTTAATTAATTTCTGCTCAAAATTATCCAGTTTTTCTAGAACAGTCATGGATGGAAATTCCTTCTTACCCTCTGCCGATTACGAAGAGCGGCACGACCTTTTTTCTGTGCGGTTGAAAAATAATTCAAACTGGGTTCTTGCAGCTTTTCACTATACTTTTCCAACGTTCTAAAAATAAGGAAACGTGTTCACAAAACCACCCACATGTGAGCATGTATGCCGCTACGAAAAACAACAAATGAAAAAGTATTAAGTGGACTGTTATAAAAAGTAAAAATTATTAAAGGCTGAATTTTCTCAAACAACTTTACTGCAGTTTGCGGGTCTGTCACCTGTCCGTGTAATTAAGATTCCCCGGCTTCTTCCGGGGGCTGATGTCTTGTCTGCTATTTCGGTCTCTGCCTTTTCTCGATTAAGGTAAAAGAAATATTTGATGGGTCCTAGAAATATAGTGATTTTAAGAGGAAGGTTATAAATTGAATTGCATTTCTTTAAAGTTTGTTGTATTTAGCTGTTTAGGATCAGTTCTTACGCTGAGGATATTTTATAGTGTCATTGAAAATAATAATCGGCGCTGGAATCCATTCTCGAATTACGAAGACGTTCAGTTATGTTCTGAAAGGAAAAAACCGCTTCCTTTGCTTTGAAAGATTTTTCGTATGTATGCCAAAACATTCCACATACCATCTGAACAGTCACTCGCATGTTTTAGGTAGTTGCCGAATGTTTCAACGCTCTGTCCGAAAAGCTCGGAAAATTCTACTTTGCTTTTCAATGAGTCTCAAAATACAAGTCATTATAGAACACAATGCACTTTAGTATACTTGTATCCAATTTAAGACAGCTACCTCTACGTGCCCTGTTGTGTCTAAGGATTAGACAATTTAATTTGAAATATGTGCTCACCTAAATTAGTCTGATTGTCTTCGTGCTTTCAATTTGTACTAAATTTTCTTCTCTGTAGTTTCGAAAATAAGCCACCTACTGCGTTACAATAGAGAAGGGTTTCTCGTTATTTGAGGTACTTATTTCTTCGACGGCAGGCAATTTGGGTGACCTGGTGTGGAAATTTGGTCGAATTGCTAAAGACAATTGGAAGAAACCCATAGTTCTAAATTGACTGAGCACTGCGTACCCAATGTTTTGATCGAGGTTCACAAATCGCTCAGTAACTTTCTGTCTGGAAACTTGGTGTAACTAGTACCCTATTATTATGTTGTAAGTAAATTAGTAGCAAGCATGTAACTTATTACGTAAATGCAGTATGGCTCCGTCTCAGTTGATTTGGTACCAAGCTTGCTCAAAGCAAACTCTAACTTTCGCTTGTGAGCTTTGAGTTGGGCATTAAATTTTCATTCGGGTCCGAAACAAATTCGATTGGTGCCCACTTAAGCAGAAAAAAAACGGTCGTTTAACCGATGTCCCTTTTAAGGAGATAAATGGTAACCACATTGTCTAAAGTCAAAATAAATAAAATATAAATAAAATAAAGCTTGAACCTTGACAAGCCTTGTCAAGCTGTTATCACACCGTGGTCTCACCGTGTCAATTGCTGCTCGAATTCAAACGGTCGGGTGCGCAATTGCACACCATGTCAAGCTTTTATCACACCGTGGTATCACCGTGTCACTTGCTGCTCGAATCCAACGGTCGGGTGCGCAATGGCACACCTTGTCAAGCTTTTATCACACCCTGGTATCACCGTGTCACTTGCTGCTCGAATCCAACGGTCAGGTGCGCAATTGCACACCATGTCAAGCTTTTATCACACCGTTGTATCACCGTGTCACTTGGTGCTCGAATTCAAACGGTCGGGTGCGCAATTGCACACCATGTCAAGCTTTTATCACACCGTTGTATCACCGTGTCACTTGGTGCTCGAATTCAAACGGTCGGGTGCGCACTGGCACACCATGTCAAGCTTTTATCACACCGTGGTCTCACCGTGTCACTTGCTGCTCGAATTCAAACGGTCGGGTGCGCACTGGCACACCATGTCAAGCTTTTATCACACCGTGGTCTCACCGTGTCACTTGCTGCTCGAATTCAAACGGTCGGGTGCGCACTGGCACACCTATGTCACTCAGTAATGTTTCCCATTTGTCTTATGGCTTGGAGGACGAAGACGAAGATGGTGTAGAAGTCGATGTGTTCTAAGCCCCAGAGTAAACTCTCTACACCTTTAGGTGTCCTAGAAGATGTAACAATGTAATGTTTAGCGTGTCATTGGCAACGGAAGATGATAAATAATGCATCTGTCGATGCGCTATCTCCATTCGCCATTGCGAAGCGATCAAAGAACCGCAGACTAGCGACTGAACATCAATAATGGAGTCTGTTGGAAAGAAAGCAACCATCTGCAGTACGTTTTGAAGGTAAATCGTGCTCGTGTAGCTCGATATGTCACGCTAGCATCTGAGTGCATTACTAATTGCTAGGGTAATTATTGGGGATGGCTCCAGAAGTCGTTCGTATCGATGAGCCATGCTCATTATTACTATTTTATTATTCTTTGAAAATAAATAAACTCTTACACGAAACGAACGATACAGGAAAGAATTTGGTTCTTATTTAGAATAATTTTCTATTTAGAATTGAAACTAGAATTTTGAAAATACTCGGTTACTTTTTATCAGTTGATATTTTCTGTATCCACAATTTGCCGACTTATAAATTGGGAGTTTTGGGCCAGTTTTCGTGTAGGTAGTCCAACACAAAAAGATTATTCAAAATTTGTCAGAATTACTTTGAGACCGAGATCGGTAATAATTAGAATATGTTGAATTCAGAAGAAAATGAGTAAAACACGATTACAGTTCTTTGTTTCGTAGTTTTCGGTTTGTGGCTGTTATTTCTTTCCTTATTTTCAGGGACAAAGCGCTTTTTGGACAAACTTATAGTAATGTGTATTAGTTGTTTTTCATATTCTGAAGAAAATTAGGAAGAAAAAAGACGAATGTAGAAAAATGTATCGTGACATCATGACAAATAAATGTGTCAGTAATCTTTGTTGCATTTAAATGTAATATTAAAATGCCAAGATTGAATGATTATTCTCACAGCTTCGCCACGTGAGAATTTCATAAAAGCTGGCCAAAAATTAACTTTTCGACCATTAAAAAAAAAGTGAAATTTTAACAATTCACTGTATGTGTTGCTCATTTCTGCGTTACTCAAACAGATCATCCATTCTAGGTCTCAATTTGTTATTTTTTTGTCATTAATTTATAATTCCAATTTTTTGACGTTGCAAATAATTAAATAACAACACCAATTACCAATTACCAAATAATATAACTTATATTACCAATAACTGGAAAACGTTTTTAAGCTTCTCCTATAACTGGAAAAAATAATCATAACATTTGCAATTACGTTATTTTCTTAATTATTCTGCGCCTGATTTCAAATTTGTTTTGAAGGAGTCTAGAAAGGAAAAAGCTTTAGTAAAAAAAAAGTTATTAGGTATTTATGTATAACTATTACAATTGCCAAATTTCATTTTAACTTGAATTTCGTAATTCATTACTTGAAAAAGTATGAAATTAAAGTATTAAAACTACTTTTACTCGATAACTTACCACCACCGGATCTCAATTAGTGAAATTACCGACAAATTACCGACAAAAATTAATTAATTATAGTAAATTTCGTCTCCATTAGTGCCCATCACAAAACACACTAGAAACACAAAATTATTACCGACATGCTACATGCAAACATGGTTTAACTTCTCGCATGATTTTCGCAGGGAAAGCAGCTGGGAAGTTCTAGGAAAAGCCCCTAGACCATGGCCCTGTACCATGTTGCAACTATCTGTTACAACCGGCCATATCCCCTGTGATGAAACCGACTTAAATTCAGTAAAGCTTGATCCCACGTCCAATTTGCGTGGATAGTTGGTCATATTAAAATATTTTTCAGATGAACAAACAGGATTGTATGCATTCATTATATTTCACCTGTCCTCCGAGCGTATCACATTATTTTTCCGTGTTGTAGGATGAGCGCCGTATGCATTTAAATAAGTATTTAAGCTCACAAAGTAAGCTTCAATTACGAGGCTTTTATAAGCTCCCATGCGTATAACTGGGCTTGAAATTTTCGTTGGAAAGCGAAAAAAACGTTAAAATCCTACTCAACTAATCTGTCTCTAAAACTTTGAATGTCAAGCCCTTTTTTATCCGGAAATGTGTAGATTAAGCACGAAAAATATCGTGCGAACGCGAATAGAATATAAGGAAGATGGTAGCACGGCCTTAAATTGAATTGAAGTTAAATTTCTACCCATTTCGTTAATCCTGATATAATTCATAAGAATTGAAAAAAGACAGCTACAATTTTGTTTTATTTACTGTGATTCACCTTTTTTTTGGTATTATCATTTTCGATTACATCGCTCAAACTGCATGAAGAATTGCTTGCATTAGAAGTCTGTCTGGTCTTAATATCGATTGAAATTATGCTTTCTTTCCAATATTTCACGAACCATTACGCTCATTTTTGAACGCGTGCGAGTTGACTCACGAAAATCGTGCCTGAAAAATATGCCTCGCAAAAAAATCCACTCCAACAAGACTAATAAAAATATAAGCATTGAAGTTTTGAAATTCTCGATAATTGTGGGCAGTGTACCGATTCATTCACTAGTGCGAATTTCAGGTAACTTTTTGCCTCGATATTTGGATCCTGTATTTAATTTCCATCTCCCCCTTCACCTCGCTATAGCAATCTTGCTCTAATTGCTCTAAATGCGATTTGATATGTTCTACACACCAAGTAGAGCTTCTTATGTGTTACCTTCAATATAAAAACACTTCACCTGTTAAAAAAAAAACGTTTTTCTGGCGCTCGGGTACCGAACCCAGTCCGGCAAGCGATGTTTTTCAACGTTAAATGCTGTCTTAACACCATTCTTACATTACCAACACGCCACTTTGTTTTGAAAGTAAATATCTTCAGGCATGCAACGAATATTTGCATATTGATATTGACGCATTTATTTGTACATATCAGCTGTTATTGCGAATATGTTCACCCTTAACTGACCAGGTTGTCGCTCGGATTAACGGAGCCAACTAACCAGAAAGAATAGCCGTCCGTCTGGCTCATACCAAGATGCATTTGCAGATGGCCATGGAATCTAAATTTAACCTCAGATGACTACAAGAAAATATTATGATTACGTTCACTAATACTATTCTAAGAGTATCTAAGACTACAATAAACTTTACATTACGTTTTCAGGAAAATTATTTCACTGGGTAGTGAATGCTAAATCCCAAACTCAAAATTTGCCCGACGTTTATAGCTAGCTATCAAGGGTCTAAAGAGGAAAATAAACGAGACTTAAGAAAGTAATATATTACGCTGTTTGTCGCAGTTTTCCGAAATTCTTAATACATTTCTCCCCAATTCAACTAACCGGTGAGTCATAAGGAAGGTTTTTGCATATAATAGCTAATTTGTCGTCAGGTAACGGTGATCTGTAATATCTGCGGGGAATTGCATCACTGTTTTGATCGCTTCAATGGTCTCGCGTCGGCAGCGTTAGGAACTTGTCGCTGGTCGGCGCTGTCGTCTCTAACTCACGTTGGCGGTTCAAATTGCCCCGGCTTGACAATTACCGGGGTGGGTTTTTCGGCGTGCCGTACGCGGCGAGATCGCGGATAGGGTGGAAATTGGTGCGTGGGGGTAGTGGGCTTACCGTAGGTTGGGAGCTATGTGACCACTAAATTACGATTCTCGCGTTGGCCGCATCAAGTTTTAACAAGTTTGGAAGGTTGTGAATTTATTTACACTTCTTTTCTGTAGATATTCCGATATTCTTTTCTTATTATAATAGTATTTTTAACAGATTTGCAAAATATCTGTACAGTGTATGAGCAAAAATATTCTGAAATACTATTTTTTTTTCTTGACTTCTCTCCCTTCCTTTCACCTGCCTCAATATTTCAACCATTCCATTCAACCCCCTTTTCCCAATACACCTATTTATACCCTTCTTGTTTGCCATTTCTGAACCATGGCAATTTCTTCCCTTCAACCTAATTATTTTGATCATTCTTTCCTATGTCTTACAATGTGCAGTGAAAAGAAGAGTTGTGGTTTCATTTTCGATTTTATTTCAATGAATAAGCAAATTTTTAGTATTTATTTATAGTATAACTTATTTCGTAGTATTGGTTTGACTGGATCTAAAAATCTTCCCTCCGATATAATCTTTATATTTTACGATCAAAAAATTAATTGTAATTAGGAAATAAAAATTCCACAGCACTGGATAAGAATGACAGAACTGGATGGAAATTCCATGAATCACACACATGTTCCTGCACCCCAAACTCTGCCTCACAAGTGGTCCATTCGTCGAGGTGTCTTACTGAATGTGTGTTTACTCTAACGCATCGCAGAAGATGCTGCAAAGCAAGCACAATCGTTCTCTCTACCTAGCTGGCAAACGGCCCAAGAGCGCTCGTCAATCTTCCCATTTCACGAAGTCGAAACCTCGCTCGATTCGCCTATCAAAACCGGACTAGATCACCTTTCATTGCCCCTCATCCTCCACCGATAGCTCTATCCGACATTATTTCAAAGAAAATATAAATCAAATCATGTTTTTGGACAAGATCCGTGTAGTATATCATGGAGGGAAAAGGTCCCTGATGGATTTACTATACATATTAGAGCAGCGTCCGTCATTTCGAATGTCCAGGGCTATTGTGGCGTTATACAAGAAGGGGGTTTTCCCCGAGGAGCCCTTTGAACAAAAAGGCCGAGGGCTTCAAGATATTATCGTCGAAAAAAGGTTGTGCGTACGACGAGAGGTTGTAAGGGACAGCAATAATCCTCGCCGTCTCCAATCTGGACTATGATGAATTGAATGATGGTGAAATGATAAAGAATTTCGACTTTGATAGATTAAAATTTTTTGGGGTTAGTTTCCAGTGGTCTTTGACTTCACAAGGGATTATGATGTAGGAACTAACTGGTCATCTGGGATTTAAGAGTGGAAAGACATATTCGTAAGTCAACCTTGAGGCGGTAATTTACTTAAATAAGCGTGTAACTTTGTAACAAGCTAAGCTATTCACATCAAAATTATAATTTCAACGTTTCCATTTAGGTTTTTTTAGTAGATGACTTTTAGTAGTATAATTGTTTACAACTTCTAGGTCTCTCATTTCTTTATTGATAACGTCCGCTCTGTAAGACATTGCTGATTGTTACACAATTAAATTGACTGCTAAAGAGAAGTGAAAACTACACTGAAATTGGGTCAGGAGACAGGAAAGGGGCGAAGTGGCTTTAGGACGTGGAACACGATGAAACACAGCGCTATAAAAATATTATATTAAATTTTCGCGAACACATTACGGTAAAGTGCAGAAGAGTGCGATGAATTGCAGCAAAGTTCCGAGTCTCCACACGTAATCAGAAACTTTTACGTCTGTTTGCAGTTGCATTAGAAACCACGAGTTAGGCAACGAGTCACAGAAATGCTAAAGCTGAATTATTTTTTTTCCTGTCATCAGCATGTTGAACCGGATGCAAATTAAATTAATGAAATATTGAACTGGAATTCATTATGAAAAGAAAGGTGAATTGAAATTGAGTGATTACCTTTTTTCGGGCACTTATAAATTTTTATTAACTAATTAATTCGCGAATAGTGCTAACGTTATTTGCTCAATATAAAGCACGTGGCTCAATTAAGTGACCCGAGCATATTAAATAAATATCAGAACATTTTTTAAATGTAATTGAAACGTAATCATCCCACATACTCCAGGGCACACACACCAAATAGAAATATCTTGCACTCTCATGAATAAAATAAAGTAACTTTGTGGTATGTCATGCAAATCACTCGCTCGATCACTGTCTATCACACACTGCTCTCAGCAAATCCGCCGAAAACGGGAGTGATGAATATTCGACGCCCGAATCACGTACGCTTCTTCAGATGCGAGTGTGAAATTACCATTTCGCCACAACTTTGTAATGAACTTTGCGCGACACAAGTTTCGTTCGATGCTAACGTGTGTGTGTCGGTAAAGGGGTAGTTGGGGGGTTGAAGGAGGGGTTGCACACGTGTGAATAGCCTTCCGCGAGAGCATGGAGCAATTGGGGCCTCGTGTATTTGGAGTTTGTAAAGTTGGTGCTAACTTTTGTTTGACTCTACACACTATTTGCACACAAAAGAAATATGACGGTTCGGTTGTTTCCGTTTTGCTAAGCGTTACGTCTTTGTACATTTACATTGTTTAACTTGCAACTTATTGAATAATTTAAGCAATACAGTGCGTAACTTTATGCATCTAGTCTTTTCGGGGGTTCATTTTTTTTTCGAAAAAAGCATAATTTTTGGAATACAACTAGGCATAAAGCCATTTAAAATTCTATTCAATTCCTTAAGAAAAAATCATTGAAAGCAGTTAAGTTGTGTAGGAGTATAGGTTAGTTAGGTAAGTAGTTAGGTGTGGTAAGAGTAAAGTAATGATCTTGACTGTAGACCTAATTATAAGTACTTTGTTCAATTAGAGCTGACACGCAGTACGCCCATTCGACTGATGTGATATTTATAATTTGGTTCAGAAGCCAAAGCCCGAAACAAATACGGGCGTTAAAGCCAAAACGTGGTTTAAATTCATAACCACAGGTTGTTTGATAAGCAAATACGGTTCCGTGTCAATCTTGGTGAATTAAACAATTAGAGACAAGCAACCTTTAAAGCATTCTGGTCTGTGTTTTAGAGCTCGATATAATTACAAGGATTTCTTTGAAACAAGCTTGTAGACAACGAATATTGGTATGAGATCAAAACTTATTTAGGTAGGAAGATAAAAATAATATATATACTCAAAAAAAATGCAGGTATTTATTTATACCTCAATTTGGAACCTTCATGCTGGATTAAAGTTTTTAGCCATTACAAGATTCTCACATCTTTTTTGAAATAACTTTTCTCATAAATATTTTTCTTAAATGAAATTCCTAGTAATATTTAAGAAATTAAAAATCGCATTTTTTAAATATGTGTTTCGTGTTCTTTGGTTTAAATAAGATTGCCTACCACAGACTCTTGTTACAAATAAGCTAGAAGGCTACAAACAAGATCTCCGGTGTAAATACAGTAGTATGGAACAAACACAAGACAATGTTCATCACATCAAGACAATGTGCAAAAAATTGGTAGTCAAATAATAAACAATTTCAATAAGCACTGAAATTAGTAAGACGCAAGCTGTGAGTCCATGAAGAAAGTTCTCAAAACAATGCCGTCTTCCACAGTAGCTTCCACACTCTAGCAATCTTTAAAAAAACTCCAACTTTTCTTGCCGTTGTCACACGTTATACCTCCTCCAGTTTCAGCACCAAAAACTTCCCGTTAACGTCAGAATTTTCTTCTACACTTGAAGGACACTTAACAAAACTTAGCACGCATTTCCTCAAACGCGCCCACGTGCGGAAGCAAACGCAACCAAGTTGTGAACCACAATGATGCAGCATTCTATGGCCTGATGAGCCATCGTTGAACTCAATTTTGTGCCTTCAATGTGAAATTGAATGTTACGAAATTGTGCTAAGCCATGAAGTGCCCCCATTAAATACACCACAGGCCTTCTGTTTAATGCGTTGCCAACGGCGATATCCTTTGTCACGATTGTGCTTTCTGTACACAATCGGGTATTCGAGTAATTAAGGAAAATATGCACGCTATATTCATTAGGAAATTTTGTAATTTTCATTCGTGTTCAGTAATCGGCGAAATTCTGTGGCTATTCCTACACACGAGCTTTCAATTAAACGAAAACGTTGTCTGCATAGTGAGCAGATTGAACTTTTTATTGTGATCGGTGCTACATATTGACTTGCTACATTGGTGTCAGCGGCGTGGGATATCTTCTGCTACATTGGTGTCAGCGGCGTGGGTTTTGTTTTTTTCTTTATTGGTACCGTCGACGTAGGATTTAAATAATCTTCAGTGAACTGCTTTGCATTTGGCAGATCTCAGTGACGTCGTCAGGAATTATAAGGGGATATTGAATCTGCTCATGTTGTTTCTTTTAGTGATTGCACCAAAATTTCACGATTTCTCGTCATGTTCTTAGCGTTGATAGTTAGAGGAAAGTTATATAATTTAAAAATGATTCCTTTTTTAATTTGCAATGAGTTTTCTATATTCCCATTTATTTTCTGGCAACATAGTCTTCTCGTCTTTGGTTTCACATCCTTGAACCAGAGGATGTGAAACCTTACCAACTTCAAAATAGATTGGAGTTTATATTTTTAACAAGTTATTTTAAATATGCCCCCGCAAGATTGATAGGAGAAAAAATTAAATATAACGTCTTGAAGGCGTACATTTCCCAGTTTTTCCCAAAAAATACAAAACCGGTTGTGACAATTTATTTTCTTCATTTTATACGACACAAACCGATGAAAAAACGAGACTCTCATGTAGCGTGAATATTATAGGTCGAGTCAGTTACGGAACCTTTTACCTTTGTAGTCTTAGTATAACTCCGTTATACCTTTTTGGAATACTTTTTTAGAACATACACGAATTTTTATTTTCTATTCTACCCCAAATAGACACCATAGAATTTTCTATTTATTCACAGACCCATCCCAATCAACATCAATATGATGAAGAAGGATAATGCAATATATTGTGAGACACTAGTAAAGGAATTATTTAAGTCCCAGGCGACCTTACTGAGCTGGCACTGTCACATGCACACGAAAAGAAGCGTCATACAGAAATGTCATTACAGCTGTCAAACGTAAGCGATAAAATCGCCAGCGATAAATATAAAGCCAAACGTGAGAACGAGAATACTCGAAGTATAGGAATAAAAACTTTCGATTCGTCTTGTTTAACATTAGCTTTGTCCCACAGAAACAAGATAGAAAACTTAAAATAAATACTTCTTCAATAATTCGTTTGTTAAATCGGTGCCTTAGTGCCATTGGGGAACGACCTACGATTTGACAGCAAGTTTTTAATGAATCAAGTTATTATATCGTTTTAGTTGGTGTTGATTTTTTGTGATTCTTACCACCTGTCTTAAAGCTATTTGTACACCAGTCTATTGTATATATTTTGCGATTGTTTAATTTAATCGAATTAATTGTGATATCACTCCTCATGAAGTTAGTATCGGTTAATATAATAAACATATTCTTGTAAACAAATATAACTATAAGTAGGAAGGGAACTGATAATTATAGCATGGCACAATTCAGTTGGCCACACAGGTGTCCAAGACCTTGAGAAATTAGGGATAAAACGACACCAAAAACTGCAAATATCAACATATTATATCATTTAATGGTGTCGGTTCTCGTAGCAGAAAGATTGATGAAAAATACTTAATTTTACTAAGCCAACGTATCGCTAGGCTACCGCCTGTCTTCTTCAGAATAATAAAATTTATTACAAAAACAAATAAGCGATTGGAAATAATGACGATAAAAACCTGCCACATGGTATAAAAATTTCTACTCCCAGGGACAAATATATATTTATTGATTTATTTCCTAAATCAAGGATAAAATTAACCTTAAAAAAATGTTTTCATGTTAAATAACCCCATCCCTTCGCTTTGCCCTTCCCCTAACTCCTTAACCAGTGCGGAACACCGTGAAGTCCGATGAAGCGACACGAACCCGGGTCCCCCGCCGTACATTTGTCACCCCCGGATCAAATTAAGCGTATTTTTGGCCTCAAAGCCGGGACGTTGACAAACACGCACTCTCGACCGGTGGTGGGGGTTGCGTCGTTCAACACGAGCTCGTTAAACAGTGCTGGAGTGTGCTCATAAATCTTGCGCTTAGAGTTTAATTAAATTTTCATTCCGATTCCGATGGACATGGTCATAAAAGATAATTAATTTAGTGACTGTTATAAGTGACGTTTGGCTGGAAAGGGAATGGTCCGGCTTTCTTTTGAAACATTCAATTTGGTGTTGTTATTTCTGCCCATTTTTCGAGGAAGAAGTGTGGTTGTTTATTTTAGAAGTTTTTTTTCTTGCGATATGTACGAAAATAGCCGTAATCCCAGACAAGAAACACAACATTTACATTCTGACCCATAGACAAACATGTTATAAATTCCGGTGATGTTCGCTGGAAAAAACGCAGAGGAAACTCTGGAAAAAGCTCCCAGATATTGGTTGCACCATGAGCAGGCATTAAAGCTACTTTAGCTTCTAAATTTCAGTTAAACATAATCCCATTCCCGTTCTGGTGGATAAACAACTTAGTGTTAGTACACTCACATTTTTTGGCTGTCTTTTAAAGGAATTTTTGTATCTTTTTAAAGTCGCTTGGGCTGATCATTTGTTCACTTTAATTATATTACATTTTCAATTTTATGATATAAAAAAGAGATACATGATACCCGACTAGGACCTGTGGGGAGTGAATATGCCCAGAGGGCAGAAATATGATCACAGTGGAAACATGTGCCCGAATGCAATATAAATTGAAATTGTAATTTTTTCCAATTTTACGATATTAGTAAACAAAATCACGGTCATAAGCGTTTATCCACTTCAACAATTTGGAATGTAATAATGGAATATTTTGCAATGCATTAGAAAACTCTCCATAAAACAAGCAGAAAAAAGAACCGCAACTCGTTAAGTTACAATAAATATACATTTTTTCTGATAAATGTCTTCATAATGTCTTCAGCCATGATAAGGCTTCATTGGCTTCATTGTGAACGCACCACTTTTACAGCTGGTGTAAGTGACCTTTATTATGTCACCCACTGACATTTCCTCAGCTAAGCCAAGAAAAGTCAATTTGCATCTATAGCGATACGAAGAATACTCCATTCTCTTGCGATCTTAAAAAAACATAGAAAATACCACAATTCTTGAAAAAAAATAAAGTATACCATCATGTTATGCATACTGCTACACACAGATTATGTTTACGTGGCTGACTTCACGGATCTTTGTAGATCAGGCAACATCGTTAGTGATCCGATTATTTGTTCAGAATTACAAGTTGACTTCTTGTTGACTCAAAGCATAAGTCTTGTAGTTATGCCTAATTAGATGCTGCAAAGCGTTACGTATTTGCCACACGAAATGGTGATGTTGCTTTACATGTACAGCATTGCACCGAAGACGTTCATCATGAAAATAATTTAATAGCGAGCAACACTTCATTGTGATCGTTGCCAGTGCCAAAAATAGAACCATCGCTTTGAGAGTTTCTTAAAATGTTTATTCATGATGTAAATTCTCTGTAAACAACGCGGAAGTTTTTAAAATGGAAGACAATTTGCGCTATTTTCCCCAACGGTCTGTAACAAATCGTCACACGATGTGTTTGTAAAAAAATTGAAAATAGAACTAGTTTTTAACGATGTCAATTTAAATTTTCTCCGGTTCGTTACACGTTTCCTCGGTCTTTCCGCTGGGGTAGCGAGTATTCTTTCCTCCAGCCATTTGCTCGTTTCGTCCGGGTAAAAAAAAAATGCGTTTGGCAACTATATCGAAATACACCCCCGGTATTCACTTCCTTTGAGCAAATGGTATCATTTTTTGCTGGATGTAGCCAGCTTTTTATCTAGACGCCCTTCGTCGGTTTTTTTCACTCATGTATCAATGCAAAAATCCCAATCTGGAAAATTAAAATATTGTCTAAAAATAAGCTCAGACTCTTCGCTTTATTGAGCTCCATTCATCAACGCTCAAAGACAAAAGATTCGATGTCTATTGTGTCTTCTGTACTCCAGACTTATTTTTCATTAGCAACTCTTGTCCATTGTTTCTTTACTTCTTTGCGTCGTACCGCACACAGCCGATACTTCATTACTTTCTCTCGCTTTCTCTGGCATACCAATACCGGCAGCAAGCTAGCAATACTGCTGAAACGTTGGAATCGTGGCCAGATGAAAAGGATGACTAATGGCTATCCGTACAATTTTCTGCAGCGGATACAAAAATGACAAAAAACTAATTTAATGGAATCGTAGTTTTTTTGGTGGGGCCATTTTACGCCAAAAAAAATCGAAGGCTTCTCCTAGAGCAATGTTAATGTAGACATGTTACAATAAAAAGTTTAGCAGTTCTCTCGCTTTAACTGAATCATGTCAATGCAAATCGTTTTCATTTTTACCAAAGACTTAACATATAATTATACAAAAAAGAGTTTCCATCAAAGACAACACGGGATTCCCTATTATTTTAAAGTCAATCCGAACACGTTTCGCACGTTCCCAGCCGTCCGCCCCGCACCCAGCGTGCTACGCGCTTCAACGTCCCACCGAACGCGTCGCACGTTCCCAGCCGTCCGCTTAGCACACCAAGATTCCCTTCGGGGGGCTCCGTTCTATATTTGGGTAATGAACCTCAACTTGACCCTAGCCCCGTCTGCGGCTGTTAGTGTTTATTGGAAGAGTTATGTGTACAAGCAGCACGCTGTCAACAATCTCTGGAGAAAATCGATTACCTATGCGAGTTAACACACATCTATGTTTGTACTGGGCTTGAGCCTCCGGGACCAAGATATTACACGCTTGTCGTCGCAAGCTTTGTCGTCAGCTATTCCAGACTTTGCACGTCAGGATGTCTTTGAAGCCTCGTACTAGCTCCAGCCGTGGATGTATCAAGTTAACATGCGGAGAAAATTATTTCGAAATAACTATCGTCTGGAATTTTTGGGAAATACTGATACATGAGTCTTATAAGAAAGTAATAACTCTCTGCTGGTTTTCTTGGGAAATTTATAAGGATCGCTGTGTCTAGGGACACGAATCTTTGAGTGTGATCTCCCAACGGTTCTTTTGGGGTCGGGGCCATTGTATTTTCACAGGTTTTCGTTACCAGTGATCGTAGGAGAGGATAACATTTTCGGTTTGGTCGTAAAATGATTTCGGACCTCGTTTGGTCTCTTTTTGTACTAGATTTTGAAATGACCGAACTTTTTCGGAGTTTCTATAAAAACTTTGTGAATGAAAATGCACCAGTGGTATATTAGAGTGTATATAATGAATGCGTTTGGCATGCGCAGAAATGTACACAGCTTGAGTTAACCTAGTTTACCGTTTTTGAAACTCATTTCAATGTTGTAGCAACTATAAACTAGGAGAGCGTGTAGTACTTCAGGACAAATATTTTCACAAAGATCAATGGACCCATAATGTAGCTGAGCGCAAATATTTATTGCCCGTCGCGTACAAAAATAATTCAAGATATCATTGAGTGATTTATGGGCGCGCCGGGGCGGGAGAAAACAGATGTTTGCGGCTTGAGAAAGACATAGGAAAAGCTTGGCTAATGCAAGGGTTGAGGAAACGGCGACACAGGGCGACGTCGCTTATTTGTTTTCGAATTTGTGTGAATTTAATCGTGGATTTATTGATTCTCGTCCGCTTTACGAGTCTGGGATCGAAATTATCGATCGTTAAATCTGTCGGCATGGCGCGTAAGGTGCCCCCATGCCGGTCGGTTTTCATCGTTTTATATTTAGAAATTATTTGGAAAAATGATTTCGTGGCGTGGATGTTTTTGTTCTGACTTGGATTTCCGTCGACACCAAACATTCTTGTCGAAATTGCAGCGTGGCTTTTGAAATTTGCTTTAGTTTTTGTTTGGATTTAAAATGCTTAGTACTACATAAGTATAGAGGAGATATAATAAAAATAAAAAACCAGCTGGCCATCAATTCGGAATCGGCTATTTTTACAATATTTTATTTTAGGATAAGTGTTTCTGCGGACTTTTAAGTTCTTCATACTTGAGGTTGGTCTTGAAGGAATCAAAACGTTTTTGAGTGCAAAAATTTATTGGAGTTATTTATAAATCACCGTACAAACTTTGTATACAAAGTGGGATGGTGAAAAGTCACTAGCCACACTGAAAGGTGGTACTACCCATAACGTTGTTCATCAAGCAATTGGCGAATTTTTATACAAGTTTGAAAAAAATGCAATAACATCGGCTGCTCCCTAATATTTTAATAGCATAATAAACCCGTTCTGTAATGCTCATTGGCGCTGATAACAAAATCGCCCAATTACCGTGGGAGTAGCCATCTCGAACACATGGCTTTTACTGATAAACATTACACACGATACTTTATCAAACTTTAACGTCCCTCGGGCCCACGATTTCGCTAAACGATTTCTCATATAGCTTTTTCCCGCGCGAAGACCTCGCCGAAGGAAATTAAACGAAAACGGCCCTGTCTTACCAAACATAAGTCGTACACGAAACACGCCATTGGGCCCGGCATACGTTACACGAATGGAGTGCTATTCAATTACATTGCACCACTATACGATATTATTACGAACCAAGATTAATTTTCTTCATCGAACAAAACTAAGATAGTAGCTAGCATTAGACATTTAATGGAACAATAGAAGATGAAACGCAGGGAATGAATTTCTACCACACCCCTTCAGCGTAAAATGTGGTAAATTTACCGTCTCGTCGTAACAATAGGGGAGGTGCTTAATATAGTGAGTGCGCGGTTCCTTGGTGTATATTTGTTATCATGCAAATCTAAGAGAGCGGTAAAAGACTGGAACGCTACGCGGAGATTTTGCACAGTATAGAATCGTTGGTGATGGCGTAAAATATACTCGCAGCGTGTTAAACTGGAAAAGTCGATGTTTTGAAAATGGTTCTAGGTCAGAATGTGTAAATTTGACAATTTACAAAGCGAAACAAGCGTTGCTACAACTTTATATCAGTCTATAACCTAATTTTGTGAGCGTCCATCTGTAAAAGTAGTGATTTCCACTGTCGGGATGCCATAGCTGCTGTCGCTTGATAGAGCACAACCAAGATGTTAGTAGCATACAAGGTTTTACAGAAGTTCATTTTGCATTAATGATGTCAATATATTATTCTTTTGACCTATCCTACTATACCAGAGAATATATTTTGCAAGATAAAATTTATATGTACCGAAGCATTCAATGAAAAGTCATACATAAATGTGCACGCTAAATGACATTAAGCCTAGGACTTAGAACGTCGTATCCTATTCTATTTTGTCTTTCAATGTTCTCGTGGGTCTCTCTCTCTCTCTCTATCTCTCACTCTCTCTCTATCTCTCTCTCTCACTCTCTCTCTCTCTCTCTCTCTCACTCTCTCTCTCCGGTATCTTAGATTACAAGCTGATGCGTTGTAGATGCTTGGTTAAACTCGACTGTTACAAAAGTAATCGGATGTGCCCCCCCCCAGCCCCCAACGTCGGGAGTGTAAGAAAAGAGGGACAAACTTGTGCCCAGACGATGTTTGCAAAGTTGTCTCGCGGCTACCTTTTTAGTGGGGAGCTTGTTTAATTGTAAGGGATGAAAGTTAATTTAGTCTGAGGAAGTGGTAAAACTTCACATGTCTCAAATTTCAAATCGCAGCTTCTGCATAACGCTCCGGTTATGACCATGTCGGCTATGGCATTGTCACAGAGAGCAAATGGCACCATGTTCTGGGTGGGATAGATCAGTTGGCCGATTGATATAAATTTTATATCAATTTACACATTTTTTTACCATATGCACAGTTAAAAATTTTAATTAACATAAAATGTCTCGCGAAAGTGTTAGAGGAATTCCTGGTGATTTAGAGGAATAGTAAAATACAAAATTATAAATTAAGAAAATATATGCTTATACTTAAATATATAAGGGTGAAATTATTGATATATACGTTTCATATTGTTAAAAGTGTCTATAAGGTTGTATAAAACTAAGGAATCTCAGTTTATTTGCCATAAAAGCTTATGATAATATTTTAGATGTTTTACTGATTTATAATGATAATAATTCAAAAATTAGAATTCCATTTTGGGTCAATCCAAAAAATTACATGCTTTGACAAACCCTTACATAAATTTGTCTTGTTTACCATTGCCCGGGGTTGCAACCAACAGAACAGCTGTTCTCCTGTAGTCGAAGATGGGCCTAGGTACCAGCATTGAATTACGCTGAGAAAGGTTGAAAACTCATTTTACACGATAAAATCATTGCTAACGAACGCACACGAGCAAAAATACATTGAATTTGCGCCCGAAGGACTTGAAAACAAGCAAGAATAATTATAAATAAGCATTATCAATTCAATTCGCCCACGAAGAATTCAAATTTGCTGAAACAATATTCTAAACCAAAATAGAAACATAATGATTGCTTTACAGCTAAGAATTTATTAATATTATATTCAGACAAAGTAACATTCTGATATACTTTCTACATTATATTTAGCTCAGGCTTTTTATGAAACTTCATTAAACTAACGATGTCTCGCTTTGTTATATTTTATGATATAATTTAAAGCATTATTTCTACATTTGTTTACAGCGGTAATACAAGCGAAGATTCTGGACACATAATATTTTTCGTTATTTTGCAAGCATCAAAAAAGCTGCGGCAAAAGTGTTTTTTTTTTTACTACCCAGTCTGAATCATGTCCCGTATTACCCACTATACCTGACAATAAAAATGAGGTAATATTGTTGGTTTACCACGCCAGCTAAATCACAGCAGCTAGCTTCAATTTGCCAGCTTGACTTCATGTACGGCATTACATTCCATAATAAAAAGAGGAAATGAAATCCGTAAACGAGCCAAAAGAAAATTGTGTATGTGGTTTATGCTAACTATAATGTTTTTGTTTTTGCTGTTTTTTTTCTGTTCCTTGCTGTTTTTTGCTTCTTATGTTTGATGATAAATGGATAACGTAATAAAAAATGTCGGCAAATTCTTTTAGGGAGAGATTGCTTATTTGCTAGGCCATTTTCACGAATTTTCAATTGATTTTCTCTGAGTATTCGATTGGGTGTTGCTATTGAGTGATAAGCATCGCACCACTGTAAGGAAAAAGACATTCTTTTATTGTAAAAAAAGAAACGCCGTTCTTCCTTGCGAAACATTACTGTAAGCGTACAACAGATCAGCAATCTATTTCTCAATTAACGAAACTCGTAATTATTTTTACGATATCATATTCTGTTGTTCCCGGCCAAATGACGCGTTCGCTTCATATCAAGGTCATTTCCAACAAGGAAAAGCTACGTCACAACATCGTTCGGATTTCCAATGTCTGTATCCCAAACACCACACATAGCTGCTGGCAGATAGTCTGTTGTCAAGAACAGCTCTAATTTAGATCTGTCATCGCACAATCATTAAGTAACGTCGCGCGATAACTTGCAACTACCAGTGTCTTTCTACTTCTCGTCACACATTACAATTGACATCCTGTCGCCTGATATCTGCTTTTTTGAAATTTGAAATGTACAGCTCTGACAGCTACAAAGAGCTATCGCAAATGCAAGTACTAGCAGCGTTATTCAACCATAGCTCCGTCCCTATTTCCCTATACGCCAAACATAACATCTCCTATTAGGAGATCTGCAATCGTCTACCCTGCAATGACGTAGGCGGCATATTGTGCTCGTATCATACAGAAGCTATACGCACGCTAGTGCCATAATATTTCAAAACACTCTGCAAATATTAGCAGGAGAAAAAATCCCGCTAGCATTTAATCCACTGTACGGAGACAACATCCCATGTTAATGAACTCTTGAATACTTATTGCCTGCTGTGTTCACTTCCGGGTGCGGAGCCGAAGTCACATCCGGGATGGAGCGTTACGATCAGTGAATCAGTGCGTATGTCGCGTTCGGCTGAATCTTACTAACTATACGCGATCGATCGCACGACCGGGAACTGACAATTAACTTTAATGAGTTTTGCTGCCTATCAGGAATTTATTTAGTACCTATACACATATCCGCGTTGCTATATCAACGTCAGCGACGCTACTCGCGGAAATTTGGGGTGCCGCGTTTTAATTTGATTCGCCCCCAGTCGTTACGGCTGTATCTTGCGAGTGAGATGAAAATATTTTCAATTTATAATATTTAGATAATCGATTGGTTATTGGGACATGGACCATTGGTATAGTCGTTTTGCAAACAACACGTGTAAAGCACTGGCTTTAATATGATGCGGCCAATTATTGCCAGCCTTCAACCCCAATTATTCAGATGCTATCATGGTGACAGCCAGTTTACCTACCCTTATTTTTGTTCTGCACGATTAATTATTCATAATATTTTTAATTGAAAATACGTCAATCCAAAATTCATAACCTTGCCAAGTCACTGATGTGTGTGAGTAGTCCACAGAGTTTTGTGGCCAGTGCAATTGTCGCGAGCGTTTACTTTCAAAGTGATTTCTTAGTGTTTTACTTCAAAAGAAAATTCCGCTCGTCATTTGGAAAGTCTATTCGTTAACGGCAGAGGTCGTGCGCGCAAATTCCTCCGGCAATTTTCCTAGTTTTCCACCCTCCTTCCCCCGTTATTACCCACGCAACGAGCTCCAAACCTTCCACGACAATTTCCCGACTCGCGCACCGTGCACAATTGGCGACAAATGGCGTAATTTCTTCGCAGAAAGAAAAGCGGCGTGGTGCAAGTCGTCGTTACATGAATTGGCGAATACACAGATGGACATAGCAGAGGAAAGGCTTGCATTGTTTCGACGTCTCGTATATAAACTTGGGGTTCTTATTTATTTCTCGATTGATTGAATTGGGGAGACCAGTCGTAACATCGTTTCCGACCAATTCCGAGTTTTAAACAGATTCAGACGCATGCTCCGCTTATCAACCATTCGCCTTCAGAGATTTAAAGCTAAGCATGAGAGCACGGACATGGGATATAATCATTTCTAGCCTTTTCAACAGAAGCAACAGAGATTGCCAACATGAAAATGAATTTTTATCTGGAGGGTTGCCAAATATTTAACTGAACATTTTAATTTTGGTCGGTATTTCAAGACATCATAACTGTCAATACCGTCTACCGTGAAGCGAATTTAGAGAATTCATTTTTTTCGCAAGTCAATTATGTTATTGGTAGAATACGGAGGACTGTGTCCATTAGTTTCAGTGGCACAACCAGCGGCGGTCCAGCCTCCTGAGATGAAAAGACTAAGAGACGAACACATCCGATAGTTAAACTTCTCTGGAAGTTTTATTGGGAATTCGAAGCTGGATAAATTGTTGTCACGTCTGTGTCTTTGTTTTCCTCTTTTATATAAAAATAAATTGTTGTTTGGTTGCGTGTCCTGTTTCTGAAAGGATGTGCGGCCGTTAATCTAAACGTCGAATTTTAATCGAAACACGTCTGGTCGGAATGCCAACCCGATCCATGTCAATGCTGCAAATTATGCCTATAGTCGGATCTAGTATGCTGACGTCTCAATCGTGCTTGTAAGGTAATAATATGGTTAAAAAATCAGTGCTTTTTCTACTTTAAAATACCTTTATAAAATACCTTGGAATTAAGGGTTTTGAACCTAACTGTGTACATATAGATGATTTAAAATAAATCAAGAATTCATATTTCTTTTCAAACACGGATTAATAATTTAAATATAATTTTTTTCACAATATTCATGATACATAGTATAATCAGAAAATTGCCAACTAAATGTTAAATTTTCTCCAAATTTTCTGTTTCACAATATCTTATTTCGTTTCGTGAAAATATGAACAAAAATGCAATTTTCTATTCCGCTTCGCCCGGTTCACGACCTAAAAGAGTTTATTTTCATAACTGATTGAATATTTCAGTGATCCTGTGCTCAGTTGATTTTTTGATATGGACCATATAAGGTCGAATCTTTTTCTTCACTAGCTGTTTTTAGGTTTTCTAAGGCATATGTTTATCGATTTTCTTGAAACTCAATCCAAGAAAAACTATTTCCCTTACGAATTGGCGATGAAGTACAATCAGGCAACCAATGCAATTTTGTGTGAAAATATTTTCCCCCAGGCATTTGGTTACTTTTTTCTTAATTTGAGTTAACTTCAGGAACACCACCTGTATCAAACAAAACTGCATTCACAAAAAAAAACATTTTCTATGCCCGCATTGCCAGCAAAAAATTAAACACTACATCTTCATCACTCGCGTACAGTTTAAAGGAAAATATGGTTAAACAATTGTACAACCTTTCAAGTTGTATGAAATGTATGAAATGTATGAAATGTTTGCTTCATTGAGCTTTATGTTCCAAACAAGACAATGGATGCTATGAACTCAGCTTCAACCATCTTGTATTGTATTAGCTTGACCTGTTATAAACATTTTGCAAAAAATGCTTGTTAAAATGACAAAAAAAAGTAATAAGTATTCCAAAAAGCAGCGTGTAAAATATTTGCCAATTGTCCTGTCCACGTGGCCCAATGGTCTTTAAATACGGCTGTGTAATTGAAGGTATATTCGAAGACTGTTGCAATTAAGCGCATTCAACTCCATTTTTCTGGAGAACTAACGTCATAATTGACAGAACGATTCATTCTTACAGTTACAGGTCTTTTCTTTATCGTTTCCCCACTGAATTGGAGCCAAAAATCACACAAAGAGCAAATTGCGTTTATTTTCAGAAACGAAATTTCCACTCTAAAAATGGTTCCATATCGAGAATCGAACCCGGGTACTCCGAATTGCCAATTTCATTTAAAATTCCAGTAATTTCATACTATCGAAATGTGCGACTGCATTTATTTCGCTTTTCATAGTTTAATTGGTCCCTAAACCTGATTCAGGATAAAAATTAAATCAATAGGTATAATTTGATTGCAATAAATTCAGTCCGTATTATTGAAAAGTTATCAAAATATTTTAACTTGTAGTGGGTTACCGTAGATTTTTCAACCGATCTCGATAAGAAAAGGCGCTCGATACTTCTCTAGAGACAGTGAGGTCTGCCGATGACTTACTCGCAGAATATAATTATACATTATAATTATTAACTCTCTTGTCGCTCTTCATGTGCACTGTTTCAATTGATGTTTGATGGCGCCGATGCCCATTGCATGCCATTATGGAAAATTCGAATTCATTTCTCTGCAATCTACCCAAATTAATCGTTGATTTGCCTCAGAAGAAAAACAAAGACAAGACGTTGAATGATTTGACATTTTTGTCATTGTATTTTTTTCCAAAACGTGTGCAAAATTTCTGTTAAATTGGTTTCAGCAGTGGTGAGACTATGCATATTATTTGTTTTTTATTTTAATCTGATTTTTACATTCTCATGTCAGTTTGTCTGTGTCTCTAGAACCTTCGATCACATCCTATTGCCATCACTTTTCATCATCTCTCCACTTACGCTTAAATTATTTCATCCCTCGACACCCTTTTCTCTGATCCCCATCTTTCATATTCCTTTCCTTTTCATGTCGAACGTAGACCCATGACCATTCTTCTTTATGAAATTCGCTCGAACTGTTAATCGATTACAGTTATATTTTACTAAAAATGCTTTACGCAAATTAATTAATTAATTTTGAAAAATCTTTACCACTGTTAGACAGGATAAGACAAGATTTCGAACCATTATGATTATAGAATAAAAAGGATATTTTTTTGTCGTTTCTTTTTCTCGAGAAATATCGAATTACACTTATAATAATTCTTGTTGCTTCCTTATGAGCTTTTTGCTTCCTAAGCAATTTAGAAGTTTCCAAGAACAATAAGTTACTTGTTGCTTCTCCGTCAAGATATCGTTGGGATTATTTGCACAAATATCTTTTCCCGAAAGACCCGGCTCCTAGAATCAAGACATTGGTACTGTTACATCACTGGCATAACTGAATTCGTTTAATTTATCTTAAGCTCCCACCAGATACAAAATCTAGTTTCGCTTACCATTTAATATTTCCTCATCTAATTTTCATCAGAAAACTTTAATTTAATTTAGTTAACCTTATTTTCTGAGTTTTATTTCCATTTTCCATCCCGAAATGTATTTATGATGTTGATGCTTTTTGCCACTCATTCATAAATATTTTATGAGACTTTTATTGGTCCCTGAATACTATTGAAAATCAAATAAACTGACAAATTATTTTCAAATGAACCATATTTTTTCAGTGAGAATTAAAGATATTCGGCTGTTTTACAATAAAATGTAATTATTTTTCTATATGTTTCCTTTTTGTATCTTTCAGCCAGTACGTTTAAATGTGGAACAATCGCACTATCTAATTAAATCAGATCTTAAAACGATGTTAATTAACGATCTCGTTAAGAAGTAAGCAGAAAATGTGAAAAAGGGAGCAACAAGTAAGAAAAGCGTTTGAGTAGAGCAAGGCACGCAGCTCTCTGTCGCCTGCGAACAATATAGGTTCCCTTAAATTAGAACGAAGCATTTTTTAGTCTCAGTGACTTTTTAAGCTTTTGAAACTAATTTTTTTTCTCATTTTCCCAGAAAACGAGACATAAATGACGAACAAAGGCAATGGGATCTTTCGCTATTCATTATGAAATACATTTTTTTAACTTGATTCAAGTTTACACCTTGATTCCGTTCCACCCTTTGATATTTTTTTTAATCATCCAGAGACAAATTACAACATAGATTTTGAAATAATGTCCGTACCAAAGACAAAAAAGTCTAAATTGACATTGCAGTCTTGGGTTGGTTCCAGACTTGTTCCATAGCATAATTTTGGGGAATATGACTTAATTCATAAAACATAGGCAGCAGAAAGAATCATTTGATTGAAAATTAATTATTTATGAAAAAGGGATGTTTGACACATTTTAGCAACATGAGACATTGACATTGTCATTGAGAACATTGAGAAGACATTGAGAACATTGAGACATTGACATTGTCATTGAGAACATTGAGAAGTGTATTCGAACATTAATTCAATAACTACCGTGTCTTAATGAAATAAAACGTCAGTGAAATCTAATTTTCCTGAAGCAATCTCGAAGCAGAAAGTGCTTTCTCATTATTTCATACAACATGCTTATAAGAACGCCTAGCACTTCGATTGCTGTACGTCCTAAGAAACTCAACATTCGAATCGATTGGGAACCGACACAGCAGTGTCGATCTTTCATCGACTTTGCATTCGAAATGAATGTGTGAAATTTTTTCAACCTGTGGTAAACACAAAAGGAATGGTGCAAATGCAGCCCTTGCTACAATCACCTATGGTCACCAATGGGCACATTGTTTAGCCAAATAAACAAATTTCTTTTAGCAATAGTACACCAGTACTTTCAGCACACTTGAAATGAGGCAAATTATTAGCCGAACATATTTTTACTTTTCCTTCATCATTTCATTCCAAACAATATACACTTCATTCTCAAAAACCAGGAACAATACCACTCCAGGCAATCCATTTCAAACACATAAACCCTGACAACTCCTTTGTAAGCGTGACACCACAAAAGTACGAAATCACAACAATCACACGGCCAATATTGAGTTTTAACACGAAAAATAATGCGTATACATCAAACAACAAGCTTCAAACTCCCCAGCTTGTCGATAGGGTGCCTCATTTTCCACATTTCCCGGTCATTCTGTTGACATTCGAGATCAAAACGCCATTTCCGTCCGGGCGCCTACAACTTTCGCATTCACTTTCACATCCCGAATGGCACATGAAATTTATCTACCATGAATATTCATGAATTATGCCCATAGATGACATCAAAAAGGAACGAAAAAAGTTCACACAAGTACTTTTATTTTTACACGCGATATACGACCCCCATCAGACGCAGAGAACGAGATGAATATGAATTTACAATTTCACGTGACCTAATTTTCCCGCATCGCGGGCGTAATTGGTTGGGAGCGGGGCGCAACAATTTTCACCCCCTCCCTCACCCACCATCCTGTTCTTTTTACTACAATCGCGAGGCGCGGCAAAAAGAAGAACGGTTATCACACTTGGTTGATTTAACCAATTTAACGAATAAAGCTCGTTGAAGTGGAAAATGCAGTCGCATCACATTATAAAAGCTCTGTGCTGTCATTCTACATCTTTGTGAAAAGAAAAAGCCTTTGGTGTCTGTGGGTGTGTGTGTGTGTGTAGAGAGAGAGGAGAGAAGGCTGTTTTAGGCTTCGTGTGAAAAAGCTCGCTAGCATGGGACGTATGATACCTTGGTTAAATCAAAGAAAACTCAAAGTATTATTACAAGATCCGGGTTTTTATCCCGGTACTGATATAAATTTTGGATTTGATATTTCGTTACTAGTTATCAAAACTCTAAGTAATTTAGTTTTAACAAATCCATCCCGTGACTGTTAAATAAAATTTGCCATGGAGGTTACTTAAGGATTTATAAATCCTTCTGCCATTTTGCCTCCAAAACGAGTTGCTATTCTTTCTCGAGCATTATTTTTAATTTCAATTTGCGAGAACGCTTATAAGTAGAATAAAAGGCAACTATTGTAATTCATTTTGAAGTGAATTATTGAAATATTTTGCGGTACATAGTGCCAACTTTGTCACAGTCGTACAGCGCTGAGTGTATAATATTTCTTCCTATAGGTTTAATGAGATAAGCATTTTTTTTAAAGCTAATGAGGTTTGACCGTATGTGTATGACTGTTGCTATGACACTTAGCTCATACATTAGCCCAAGGTTGAAAAGGTTGTTAAACCGACCCTTAGCATGACAGAAATATGTAGGTGTTCGCTATCCTCAATGAATATTCATTTCATGAATATGTTGGCGCCATGACAAGCGGATGTGACGTCACCAACAGGAGGAAAAACGTTTTTACCACAGAATGAAGGAAAAATGAAGTGAATTGACACATATTCCTTTGCTAAATGAGGTGTTCAACAATGCATTTTGAAAAACGAGTTAAATATAAGTTTTCTGCCAATTATTAACCAACGCTTAAATATTTAGTTTATATTTTGTTTGATTTCCACATGTATTTTTGAAATGAGTATTTGACGATATCCTCCAAATTGAACAAAAAAGTGTCGAACCGCACATAATTCAGATTCCTCGGATGTTCAAAACGAAAGAAAATCCAATTTTAGATGTCCACAATCATGCGTATGGGAATCGATTAGTATAACATCGCCGAAAAGTGCGTTCTCATCTCTGTTGACCCAGCGCTATACGCAGCCGAGGGCACAGTTAATTAAGAAATTGCCAAGCTTCTATATGGGCTCATTCGCATGATCCAACGCCCCTGGCTGCCAATTCGGTGTACGATTCGATCGATATTTTGTGCGCCAGTTGGAGTGGTTTTGGCGGGTGCTGGGGGGGGGGGGGGGGGGGGTTGACGACGTAGGGGTTGATTGCTGCTGTGGGGGAAATATCGTTGGCATGGCCGGTGAAGGAAAGAGCTCGTGGCTCTTGCGAATAAAAAATGTCGGTTGGTTATATGAATTTCAAAATCTATAGCCTTAATAAAGCTTCTCGACGTTTTGAAGTTAAAGACATATTGATAAAGTTCGTGAGACTGAGAAGGTGATTTTTTTTTTCATTTTTTTGCTGCATATAAATCTTGTGTTTGTTGAAAAGAATGTTTTCAGGGGTGAATATGGTTAAGTTTTCTCATTAGCTATCGTTGCTCTGCGGTCTGTGTAAATATTAATCAGATTTTTTGCACACTAGAATCAATTGCTTTGTGTTTCACCGATTCCAAAAAATTATTACATTCGAAGCGTGTATGTCGCTTTCTTCTACATTTTTCTTATTAACTGTTAGCTAAGTTTCTCCGCAAGGAATGGCTGATACCTGAAAAAATTTGCTATTTTATCAGAAATTTAAGCATGTTCTGTTAACACAATTTTGGGCTTCTTGTATTGTAACTATAAGTAGCTTAGCTCATTAAGTACTGATATCTGTTTGAATACAATTTTTTTTTTGGCTTTTCAACGGTATGATTTTAATCAAATAAACATTATCACGAAATGTTTGCTTTGTGCAAACACGCTCAGATGAGTTAATTTAGATTGGAAAATTGTCAAGCGTGTATACGTAGTAAGCCTTTCGGGATGAGACGGTGAAAACCTAGTGTATAATAGTTTGGGCACTTGTTAAATCCCTTGTTAGTATGAGGCTTAGCTCGAGCGCTAAGCCAGTTAGTCGTTCTATTCAACATGCTTTTCTCATTTAACCTGGGCTTGAAATCCACATCTTAAAGATGCCTTCTTATCTGATCGTAAGACACGATTTTGTTTTCAAAGTGCAGCCATAATGGAAAGAAAAGTTGTAGTTACGCTGGTAACTCAAACTTAAGAGGATTAAAAGCTCCATTTCAACCTCCCGAAAATCGACCGATAAAGTAGTATTTTTTTTATTATGAACACTTTACTGGAGTGATCCTGTTTTTCGGACCTGAGGGTAGAATTTCCACCAAACTTTGCTTAATTTGTGAGGTATAAAAATAAAAAAGTTTGATGTGACATTTTTAATAGCATAAATTTTTCTGTAGCCAATTCATAAACAAGCACACCAATTACAGAACGAAATTTTATTACTTGGCCACAGAAACTAATTTTACTTGGCCATTGATGAAAGAAGTGCACAATGTGTCTTTTCTTATGTTCACCTCTGAACAATGCAGAATAAACCCAAAAGTTTTTTTCTTAAATATATATAGCATCCTTCTGATGTTCTAAGGTGCCAAGGTGCCAATTTGCCAAGGCCTAAGCCAAAGTCAAGGTAGAGAGCCAAATTCAAAAGTCTGTCATTTAATAATATCATCTTAATTGCTCTACAAGGACACTTTGTCGAGACTTTTCACAAGCGACTATTGAAAATTAATGTCACATATTTATTCATTTATAACTTTTACACTACCTTGTCGTAATTTGTCATGTCTCGCATCTCTTCTCTATTTTTAAATCTATCTCTTAATTCTTTATTTGTGGAGAGATAGATAAATCAAGAGGAATACAGCAATCGGTAAAATCATATACTTAATTTGAAGCAATTAGATAGATATTTTCTTAGTTTTAAAATGTTATTTTATTTATTTTTCTCCCATGATACCTCTTACGTTTTCTTCGTGTCTAATGGGAAATACTGCAAAAATTAGCAGGAGATACCAGAAAATTATATAAATTATTACTACGGATGAAATAAAGCTTTTCTCGGCTAGAGACAGCTGTGGGTAAATTATCAAAAAATCGATAGTCAGTTTGAACAAAAAGTCTTCATGTCATTCCACAAAATTCAAATCAGATGTGGTTTTAGAACTCTTTTGCTGCATCCTTTATTGGGATAAAAGTACAAAAATCAGATGTGGTTTTAGAACTCTTTTGCTGCATCCTTTATTGGGATTGAAATACAAAAATCAGATGTGGTTTTAGAACTCTTTTGCTGCATCCTTTATTGGGATTAAGATACAAAAATCAGATGTGGTTTTAGAACTCTTTTGCTGCATCCTTTATTGGGATTACAATACAAAAATCAGATGTGGTTTTAGAACTCTTTTGCTGCATCCTTTATTGGGATTGAAATACAAAAATCAGATGTGGTTTTAGAACTCTTTTGCTGCATCCTTTATTGGGATTAAAATACAAAAATCAGATGTGGTTTTAGAACTCTTTTGCTGCATCCTTTATTGGGATTAAAATACAAAAATCAGATGTGGTCTTAGAACTCTTTTGCTGCATCCTTTATTGGGATTAAAATACAAAAATCAGATGTGGTCTTAGAACTCTTTTGCTGCATCCTTTATTGGGATTACAATACAAAAATCAGATGTGGTTTTAGAACTCTTTTGCTGCATCCTCTATTGGGATAAAAGTACAAAAATCAGATGTGGTTTTAGAACTCTTTTGCTGCATCCTTTATTGGGATTAAAATACAAAAATCAATAAACTAGGTATCTAATCATTTCATCAAGTTACCAGGTGTAATTCAAGTACAAAGTTAAGTGTTAAAGAAGAAATGTTAGTACACCAATTAATTTGCAACGCCAGTTTTTGCAACGTTATTTTGACAAAGTTTACGCCATGCATAACCCAAACAGTCAGTTTTTGACGATTTTTCCCTAGCAAACAAAAAGCTCACAAAAATTCTTCGTGGTCGTAGCACGATCTCGCATATCCGTTCCGCGCCTTGCTTTTCCAATGCCATAACAGAGCGCAATATCGAAATCTGATTACTTTGCTCTGCATGATACACCTTTATCCAGCATCCGCAAGCCAAATCGGCTCATCTGTCGTCCTTTGCAATATTAATCTGATACACGAGATGCGGAGGCGAGGACATAACATTGCAACGCAACCATTGATGGGTTTTCCTAGATTTCCCAGCCAGGTCTAAATTTAGACGCTGGTCACTAATGCGTAGCGTTCCGAAACGCAAGGTGTGTGGAGATATTTGGTGACTGGTGTGATCAATCAGTCATGATTATACATCAACGAAGATTATCAAAATGCGTTGTCAATTTTATTTATTATCAATGAAGCTTACTTTGAGTGTCTGTTTCGGGTACTTGCGTAGCTGTTGTAGTTGAGGATGTCATTACTCTATATGGCTTATTTATTTTGCTTATTATTAATTTGGTAAGGATATCGAGCTGAAGGAAGAATTTAAATATCTAGGAAGTGTAATAAGTCAGGATGGCAAAATTGAAAAGGAAATTAGAAGAAGAATATATCAAGCTGGTTGTTTGTACCAAAAAGTAAGAAAATTGATATGGAATGAGGATTTTCCAAAGAGATGCAAATTGTTATTATATAAAAATTATTATTTGCCAATTTTGACGTACGGAGCAGTGACGTGGACAGTAAATGGACAGATGGAAGATTTGTTGCGGGGTGCCGAGATGAAATTTATACGGAGTATGGCAGGTGTGACGAAGTTGGATAGAGTGAAGAGTACAGTTTTGAGAAAGCAAATGGGAGTTGACAAATTATGTTTTAAATTGGGAAAAGAAAGATTAAGGTGGTATGGACACATGAAGAGAATGGATGGCAACAGGTTACCCAGGCAAGCTTTTAACCTGTTGTATAGAATAAGAAAAGCGGGAAGACCTAGAGAAAGATGGATTAACCAAGTAAGAAGAGACGTGGAAGATAGAGGTGAAGACTGGAAGAGAATAAATGATGTGGAAAAATGGTGGAAAGATAGAGATAAATGGAAGGAATTGGTGGAACGAAAAGAAGAAGAAGAAAAAGACGTGGAGGAGAGTTCAGTGGAAATAGAAATAAGAAAATAGTTTGGCAGTCTATTTTTGTTGTGTTGGTGTTGCCTATATTTTTAATTTTCTACCCGTGAAACAAATAGTTTACGGAGGAATAAAATTGATATAAAAAAAAATAAATTATTAATTGCATTGGGATAAGTTTTGGCTTCTTAGTATCGAGGTGTTTTCAGCTTATGTTTTATAAACCTGATCACTGTCTGCTTTATCATATTATACTAGGTCTTCGCAAACGTAATTGTCTTAATCACAGGGTGGGTGTTATTTGATTTATGTTGATCGAGCAATGGTCCATGTTATAAAGAGTGTCGGTATTTGACTTGGGAAAAAACTGAGCGAAAAACGAAACCTAAAAGCGTTGTTTTTAAGAGAATTAATTAACACAAGATTATCTAGTGCGTACGTGTAGTGGTCCTGTTCGAGAGGTATTACATGCCTGAAAAGTTTTGTCAAATTATAGAAAAAAGTTTGGTCTCTATAAAAAGTTTTAATCTGCTTTGAAACAACAGAAAGTGTTCATGAAAACCGATATTTGAGTTGAGTTGTAGCTACATTGAACTGGCTGAGAATAAAAATAGGTCTTGGGTAGAACATTTACAAGTTATTCGGAAAGTTTCATCAAAATAAGTTTAGCCTTATGGCCTGTAGAACACACACAGGGAAGAAACTTTTTTCAACAGGAAGTGTAATTGAAGATTCAAGTAGTGTGCTTTGTTCTTTTCGTTCATCAATTATGCTTATTTCAGCAGCATGGAAATATTTTCTTGCGATGAAACCGCAATCTCAATTGCCAACTATTCCATTTATCCAAGTGTTATCAAATACCCCTGCTTCACTTCCTTTGTCTCTTGGCATAATGTTTAGCATACTCCGTCTAGTTTTCATAACTTCCACCCGATCAATGATAAGAAGCTGCTCTGCATCCCGTTATCTAAAGATTCCCTGTGGTTGGTCACCATAATAATATATCACATCAAGTCGTGTTGTGGTCATTTTGGGAGAGGTCGAAGTTTTCAAACTATTATCAAAGTTCTAAGGGTAATGGCGTGGTTTGTATGCGTTTAGGTGGTTGGGGGGGGGGGGGGGCTTCCAGTTGAACATACTATACGAAAGTTGGTCTCGTTTGCCATTGTCAATGTGGTGTTATTAATTTTTGTTCGCAATAAAATTCACTGGACACTTATGTAGATGGTTTTGTGGCACAATCAACGTATGTGGATTTTCGATTAGGGATGTGAGTGTTTCCACATACTCCAGAGATTGCTCCTGCAGTTTTGGTTAAAAGAAGAACACATTTGTTTCCATATTTTTAGTTTCTCATAATCAGGGTGACAATTATTTATTTGTTCAGGATATGAAACTAATTTTGAAATACTGTAGAATTTCTGAAACTAAGTCACCTTGGAATGACATCAAATTGTATGATAACGAAGTTACAATTTCATTTGAATTATTTAAGTTAAAAGTTTTGGGGATGAATTTACAGAATGATAGGAACCAGAAAAACTATAAAAATCTTTTCATTTAACGCTTCACAGGCACAGGATTTTTTCAAAAATGTTTTTATATTGTATCAAATATATTTCCATGCCTCAAAAATAATGTTAAAACCGGTTTGTAGAAACTATTGATGTGTCTTTACTCGTGTCTTTTCACACTCATACTGATAAATTACTCTTTCCATATTTTTAAACGACTTTCAAATCAACCTTGATAATGCTTGCACTCCCAGCTCGTCTAAAATAACCCCTAAGTTCAATCAATCTATTTTCGATTTGACAGATCCCAATAATGATTGATCCTTTGCGCGCTACCACGTGAAGTGAGTGTATTTTCTAGCAGGAGGGATGGCGAATATGCAAACTTCACCGCATTAGCATGGCATACGTGTGCGGTCGAGTTGAAAACTACTTGCTTCGTGAGAGGCCCTAGATCATAAAACGCATTCATTTAATGTTTATGACAGGCAAGTCCTCTTTAGAATGGCATATACATATGATGATGCATTTGCGACCTGTACCTTTGAGAGTACTCGAAAGCCATATTAAATTCTTGTGGTTGTATAAAATAATTGATGGTATTCTAAAGACTGATATCAATGATCGATTTCAGATACCAATGGATAAACAGCACACTAACAGTTTCGAGCAAGCATTTAAAATCACACCAATATTCGCAGTAAAATTCTCTTATTTGCCTGCGCGATTTCACCTTTTTACTTGTCGCCAGAAATTCCATCGAACTTTTTATAGGGTGTCAACGTGCGGGGGTGAGATTGCAAGGGTTGGCTGGTGGTACGTAGCTGTGCAGCATCAATGAGACACAGGAATCTTACCAGGGACATAACAAAGCGCGTGGCATTCTTTCCGAACGAGGTTTCCCGCAGCAAGGAATCGGCTTAAAAGTATTTCTGCAAAGACTTGAAAGTGGATGAAAAGTCCTCGCCTCACGTAGCCAAGCAAAGTCTAAGTCGTCGACTTTTTCCGGGAAGAAAGCTAGCGGTTTCGGCACTAGTCACGTGCATCTTCTTAAAAACCAGTCAGCCTTTCACAAAGGATGTCAATCATTGTTTGTGATGGACGGTTTGAGGTATGCACTTGATGTTTTATCATTGATGTGCCGCCATTAACATTTGATGCAGTCTAGTGGGTATTTGTATTTTTTCAAATCGCAAACTGCCTACTGTCTAGAATGCATAGGCAAAATTTTCAATCAACCATAATACACATAGCCGAAATTTCTGATGATAATATAATATCTTTTCACCATAGCCGCTCTGAAATAACGAATGATTATTCATAAATTAAAAGTCTGATTTGTCTTCGAATAAAGAGATTTAAATGCTAAGCAGTTGGATTTGACCAGAAAAAAATAGTACAAATGCAGAAACATTTATTATAGGTGGCATGACTAAGAGTTTTTTTACTAAACATCTTTTCGATCGTGCGACGGTATATATTCAATCTATAATCATTGGAAATTTACTTCCTTATCACCTTCGACATGGATCTGAATAAATAGTATAAGACCAATACAATGAAGTCAATTGGTCTTAAGACCCAGTCAATTAAGGGCAATTACGTACTTGATACCTGTCCACTCAAATTGATTCAGCGATAAAGAAGAGAATACCGAAGCATCCCCGCATCCCAACGCAATCTCTTAATTCCAGTAATGGAACGTAGAATTACTTAACTTTGGCTGGCGTCTTCGTGACCCCTAAGAAGCGGAAGGGGAGAAACTAAGAACCTAAAGAACTAAGAAACTTGGGAAGGCATTGTCTCTTGTGGTCGCCACGCGGGGTTAAGCTGCTACGAATCATCGCAAATGTAGTATGAGCGGAACTTGAAAAGTGCATGCTGTTTTAAAATGATTACTACAGCCGGCAAGTTCGTGCAACTTATTGTGAGATGGTTGTTGCAACACTTTAAGAGTGGTGCTTTTAGAATGTTGCTGCTGTCTTTTTTATCTGTGTTTTAGTTTTCATATGTGTTTTTCTTATTTTGGAAAGAAAGTTCTTGGACTTGGCAGAAGATCTCCAATTGGTTATAAGAATGAACAACATAATTTTAAATTCTAATGTAGGTAAAAAATTATCTGGATTCTTAAAAATTAGAAAAATACCTGAGCTAAAGCTGTTTTCCTCAACTGTTCTCCGAGCTTTACTAAGCTTATCTAAGAGAATCCCAACGCGTCATTTAATGTGTCACTCATGACACAAACATATTAAATGTTCTGTAAAATATAAGTTGGTAAATTTTTTTAATATTCACAATGATATAACTTACCAAAAACCTCATCATCCCTTTATGACGATATGTTTTTCGCTGCGTCAGGTGAAGGAAATTAATTAATATCAAGACGATTCCATGAGATGTTCTTTCTGAATGATGCCATTTGCGCTATTGGCAAACAAGATTTGTCCCTTTTACTTTTTAATCTCCTCCATTCAACTAAATAATTGTTTGCCATTTCTGGGCGCTTGGTTTGCTCTTTACTTGTTCGCCGAAAATCTTTCGGGGCTGATTTTATCGCAGGCGTATTTCTCTATCTCCCAAGGGCTACACCGGATTACGCGAGACATTTTTATTGGCAGACGACCGGAATTAGAACAATAAACTAGCAAATACTGCTAAAAATATTTTCTATATCAGAAACAATAACTCGTCCGGGCTTAAATTGGCGGCGGAGACGACACATTCAAGTATTTCCGCTGTCTTTTATTTGCCCAAAATGATAAGAAACCAATAATTCCCTTTATTACTACACAACGCCAGAAAAAAATCGGTAAAAAATTGCTTTCACAGTGAAGAGAGTTGAAATATTTTTAGATCACTGCCTTTTGCTTAGACATATTTTGCGGATTATTCCTCGATTTCAACTAACATACCATAATTTTCATATAATTTTTCCAGAAGTCTTCAGGCACGCTTTTCGTGACTTGCTTTAGTATTTTGACCGATGTGACTTTCCTTGATCCCTAACTCAAGATTATTCAGCCTCCCCGAACGGGTGGTCGCAAAATCTTGATGTATTTATTTTTTATTTTCTTCCATGGCCGCGTGTTCGTATTATTTGTCGAAATGAGGAGAACAAAAACAAAAACGATAAGTGAAAAGCAAGACTGAATAAACACAGGAAATGATGTAAGCTTTGTTTCTGAAGATAATCCTTTTGTCAAATAAGTTTGTGAGAATTGAACTGCAAGCTAAAGCTTTACGTATATTAAATCGGGTGTTTTTGGGGTTCAGACAAGAGCAATTAAATAACTTTATTTGTTTGTTGAATAACCTTTTAAGCCTCGGCTGATTTGGGGTACGTCGTGGTTTCAAAAACAACAGTTTTATTTATCAGGCTCTACAATTCATGCCTGCTATAAAATTTTTAGTGTTTATCACTTTTATTCATTGCCTTACACACAATGAAGACCCAAGTTATTTAAAGGTCTGTTATCAGCATCCCAATCTAAGTGACCAAGGAAATAACACATAAAGGTACCGTTAACAAGTTAGCGGGACCTGAAAAACTAGGCCCTAGAAACTTCTGAACAGATAAATGAAGTAATGTTTGATGAAATTTATGAGAATTTTTTTTCGAATAGTTTTCGGTCTTGAACATCCCTTAACTTTGTTGGAATTCACCCGTTAACGCAGAACCGCTTAATGAAAGTAAACAAAACTTGTTCGCTTTGTAAAAAGCCCACAATTAATTAAAATTGATCTTTTTGGAGAAATACCGTAAGTTCTTACGATAAAATTTCGTTATACTTGAGACAGTAAAAGTCAAACACGCACCCATATTTTCTTTTATCATCGGGAAAATAACAAGAAACAATTTCCCTTCTTTTGGTTCGGAATTTTAACTTATTTTTAACATGTTACGTTAATTTTATTGTCAAGGATAAACGAGGGAAAATGTTTCTTTTAAGATATAACGCTTCATTCTGACAGCTGATACGAAGGTAATTTTTTCGAAATTTTTCTTGTAATCATCACATGTGCATACTAAAAAAATCGATAAACCGTTTTGCCAAAAATCCAACTGCTTAAACATAGCTGAAAAAATTAAATTCTATATTAAATAAAGGTGTACAATAGGCATAATAGGCACAATAGGCAAAGGTGTACAATAGGAATACTGGAAAAATCCATATAACCTGTCGATCATTATTTCTGTTCTTTATCAATATTGGTATTTTTCCAATCAACAATGTCATTTGCATACAATGCTTTACACATTAGTCTTATAATTAATATGTTAAAATAATTAAGAATCCATATTTTTTGCTTTAACATGACATAAGAGTTTCGACACGTTTTTCACCGGAATCGTTTCCGTTCCACTAGAGCAGACCCTGAAGCATTGCTACGTCAATCTTTTCTTGACAGTTATCCGTTTGTGTATATTTACACCATTTCCACGAGCAGTGTGCCGCTCCCACTCTTCCTTCTGCTCGAATGCCCACCCCATACCACCCCCTTGCGCTTTCACACATTTCCCTTAAAGTCCCTGCCACCCTTTCTTTGCTAGGTCATCACGTTCACTGATAGTGAAATAACACAATACTAAATATTTCAAAATCTTGAAATACATCTTTACAAATATATTAATCCTTTATTACTTACCATTCGCTTCCAAAGAATATAGTTCATTTATATTCTGTTTCAATATATTTATTTATTTCTTGGGACAATACATCGAAATCCGTACAAAAATCTTTATTCAGCTCTCACGCGATGAAGGCTCACGCTAGATATAAAATTTTCGACTCCACAGTTGAAATACACCATTTATTATTGAAGTAAATGCTCTTTTACTTGTCAGACCAACGCACATTCCGAGCTGTCGGCTTCACACATAGCGAGCTTGAGGACATAACCTTGTCCAGAGAGATGCAGCGTCCCTTAAAAGCGCACCCTTTTCTCGAAGACTACAAAGCTGTACAGCTTAGAAAGCTGCACTTAAGAATCTAGCGCGGCTTTGGATTCCAGCTATCGATGGACTATACTTCTATGAGCATCGAAGCTTTCGCCTTTTTGTTCGATGGCTTGACAACAGGAGGAAAAGTCCTCCGGATGCCAGAAACAGGAAGCTCATACACTCCGGTAGCTTCGGCTGTAGATAACGATAGGTTTTTTTTTCGTTTATTTTATGTGTTCTCTCGAATGCGTTGTATACTGTGAATTGTTTACCTGGCGCGAGGCTGGGAATGGTGACAAATCTATCAATTTTCTGGCGATTATTAGTAAGTCTTCTTCTCATGGATTTCTTTGTCTTGGAACAGACATTTTTTTCATTTCTTCGGCACTCGCTGCTCGAGTTTTCAGTGCATGAACATCGGACAACAAATTCCCTGAGAATCACGATTTTTGAGTTTCAGGCGCTAAGGTTGTCGGTGAATTTTTGTCGGCTCTTGACGATTTTTAGAATAAACATTTTATTGATTGGTGCAAGTATTCGTTGTGATTTCCACATTCCGAAAGTTAAAAAACCCTCGCAAATGCAGAGGAAATTAGCTCATTTCCGTTAACGGGCCGACCAGCCTAGAAATTCTTCTCAGACTTGGTTTGAATTTTTTCCACATTCAATGCACATTGTCTTCCTTGATCAGACGTCGTCTTTAAGTCGGGGGCACTTTAATTTATATATCCTAAAACACTGTTATAAAATTAAAACTTATCTGCAAACTTAATTTCTGTTTCAGAAGTCACCAGGAATCTTTCATCGTTTCAAGTGTTCTAGTTAAATATTTCATTATATTTTCAAGCAGTTTTACGCTATGTTACAACTGGAATCACTTTATCACGACAATAAACAGCATGTCCACTTTTCAATGCGAGTAACAGTTGGCCATGGTATTGATTTAGGAATCTAAACATGCTTGAGACTACCACACGTCTCATACATTTCCTCGGTACTTTTACTTTTCAACAAAATTGACCCCCACGTCTATTCTCCTAATGAACACATAACTAAATCTCGCCAGAAACCACGTATTCTTGCCATTAATCATACTAAAACATTGGCACTGGCTAAATCCAGCGAAATGAACGCAGAACACCTACCTACTATATGACTATTATTATACGATGAATCCGATTTCACACATAGCGACTTCGTTAGTGGTTGCCCTCTAATCTCTGATTAG
Source organism: Nemurella pictetii (assembly GCA_921293315.2). Taxonomy (NCBI): domain Eukaryota; kingdom Metazoa; phylum Arthropoda; class Insecta; order Plecoptera; family Nemouridae; genus Nemurella; species Nemurella pictetii. Next base: position 7,389,409 of record OV121123.1, on the reverse strand, counting down.
CAATTAGCCTGATGGATTCAACAGCATACGTTATCTACCTCTGCGAGCAAACCCACTTAAATCACAGTGTGTGTATTTGATAAGCTTAATTCGAACTCAGCGCCTACGTGTATATATATCTTGGTCAGACGCTCTTCTAGGGCGTTATGCTGATCCCAGTTTGCTAATTGAAGGTTTTATATTTGTGGTTAAAATATACTGTTGCAGGCAGTTTACACAATTGAGCTTGAGTCGCATTGCTAGCACGAATTCAATGGATTTATTGTGTACTTCAGCAAATTTGCAAAGATAATTGGAGCATAAAAAAAGAGTGAGCAATGAATCACATCTCCAAAGATTGTAACTGCTAATGTTTCATTTCTCTTTACTAAAATTATTCTTTCAAGTTAGATTTAAAGGTGGAAGCAAATTTAATTATTTCTTTTATAAATAAAATTCAAATTTTATTCAAATGTTGAATTCTTTTTATCTACCAAAGGTGATGTGAACCACATTAAAAAATGTTTGAACACACGCTCGTGAACACAAGTCGAGTCCATACAAAATATAATTAGTTGCCAATGATCACAATTCATGGAAAAATCGCATTTCTTAGTATTGCTCGTTACAGTATTCGGATGACTGCTTACTCATTGTGTCTGTTGTAGCAGGCTACACCGAAACAATATAATGGTTAGTTTTTCTTTGAAACACGAACCGAGTCCCAATTTTCTTCGTGGCTTCCTACAGCAACCCACCCGTCAACAAATTGAAGTAGACAATTTCACAAACTAATTATTTACCTGGCTGACCCACATTTAGGTTTTGATATTATTTCGATGTTTTGATTTCGATGTGATTTTTCCTGTTTTTTTTTCATTTTTTTTTTGTTCTGACGAGGTGAAATCTTTAAGAGAGCACACCCTTAGGCAAAATGATATCCTTTAATTTAAAAAATTACGAAATTAAATAATGGCCACCGAAAATATTTTTATCAGCGAACTAACAGCGAAATTTGCCAATTTCTTGATCATTTTTCAACTTATTGGCTATCAAATTTTAATTACCAAGACATGATGACTTAATACCTCGAAAATGCTTTTCATAAAGCCGTTGTCAAAGCAATGGAAAATTTTTTCCGACATTGATTCAACCAGATTTGCAATTAACATAACAAAAAATGGGCAGCAAGCAAGTAAAGCAACAATTAAAATTGTAAGCATCGTTTTGTTTCAAGGGTGAACTTAACCTGTAAAGTTGTTATCAAACTTAATTTAAAAGTTTGGCTGGCAGAGCGTGATGCTTAAACTTTTTGAAAGACCGATTTACAAGAAAACCTTACTTTAATAACCTTATAAAACATGGCAGGTCTAATGTCAAGGGTTATCTAAAATTATCATCAAACTGACATATAGAAGAATAATTTTCTTGATAAATAAAGGACAATTAAAAATTTCTTCGAATTTTCTCACACTCTGTTCTGTTACCAATTAAAGTGAACTTTTTGTTGATATTCCGTAAAAGTCCATTGCCGTGTACGTGCTTTTCCGACGAACTGTTATTCCTTCACCTGCATACGAGCCACATCGCAACGCTAACATCCACAGGCAATTCGACGATGTATTTTCAGCCCTTTACTAATGAAGTGTCACGAAACTAGCTGTTGTGGAACCATTGTCTCCATACAACATTTCACACCCACACGCGAGTCTCGCGAGGAAAATGCGCACACAAGGTTTTAGCAACAAGAGCAACGCTTCATCGGTTCATTAGAACTGTTCTTGAAAAGTTGCTTGTAGCTTTCTCATAGTTAATTCATTGCTGAGATGTCGCTAGGTCAGCGCAAGAAAAACTTAACACGATTTGACGAATTTTCGAACAGGTGGACATGATTTTGTTTTGTTAATCGATAAAAGTATCGATTTGTGGTCCATAAAAGAACAGACTTAATTCTTCCACATTGCCGTGGGCATTTACAGAACCACATATCGCTTACAACACAGCAAAGTGTCCACTTCTTACCAATTTATTATTTAATATTCCTGACTCCATAAGAAACCCTTAAATTATGAACCAGCTTTACGCAACCAGACTTTCCTTTCTGCTTTTTACACGACACCGCGTGTAGCATTATGCGTTCTGAGACCTTACCAACAAAATGGTTCATTTAATAAACTTTCAACTGCCAACTCTTCTCGGCACAGTGCACTCCACTCATTCACCGCGAAATTAAATATGAACTTTTGGAGAATATCGTGTAAGAAAGTTGACTTGTCATATCTTATTTTTTATATAACCTTTTGGATATACTGTGTAAGCTTTTTGAGCGTTTAAATGTGTGATTTGATATTATCGTAGATGAATCAGATATCTCAATGGAACAAGTTTTCTGTGCGAATTTGTGGTACAAGAAATGTTTTATGGCACAATCACACTTCTAACAAATTATATTAGCTGTGGATGGTGCATGGCAAACCTACAACCGTATTTAATTTCAACTTTTCTGCAGCTGGATCTGTTTTTACTCTCTTAACAGATGCCAATTCAATCGTAGCTTGGTTCTTTTTTCATATTTTCTCGTGCAATAAACAAGTTTTAGTTATCTAACTCATATTTTTGGCTCGCTTTAAAATTCGTCTTTATTACGGATGAAAATAAAAACAATCTACTTCATTTTTTCTTATCGAGCCTGCGAACTAAGGCACTTACGAGAAGCATTTAGCATTCTGTTCCCGTTTCTACACTTATTGGTAACTGACATGACAGTGTTTGTAATCGACAATGTTTTCAATCGACTTTGTTAAAAGAACTAATGTTTAAAAAGGTTTCAATATCTTACAAATTCACTGGCATGTTTCAATATCATGATACACTGAAAAATTGTGGGCACATATGGGCACGTTTTTTCATCAAAACAAACAAACAAATTGACTTTGTTTTCCATTGTCTTCAGCATCGGCCACGAGGACACCAGCATGAACGAATCGTGGCCCTCGGGGGGCCCGGAAAACACCAGCGACTGGTTGGTCGACGAGGAAAACGAGCTATTCATCAACCACACAGGCTCGGAAGGTAAACCATATGACAGAGTCCGAAACATTTGATGGATGCCCGACTGATGTCGATAACTGACGGGGCGGTTTTTGGTGAGGGTATAGGATTTTGATTTGAGCGACGCTGAATGGGGGATGATTTGCAGTCTGTCTGTGTATGTGTTTTTTCTTACGAGCTCATATAACGTGCCTGGATGTGGAAAGTTTTTTTTTTGAGTTAAGTTATAGACACGCTTTCCAGTTTCAGACAGTAACTATACGTAGGGAAACTCTCTATAAAATAGTACTTCACGATGAAGAACACCCAATGGTTTTTTCCTGGAAGTTGAGTGCTATTATAAAAGTATTTTAGAGGTAAAGTATAATTCATATCAGAATTTTTACTCGGGTCTCCTTCGTGCTGCCTGTATCTACATAACAAAAAGACAGTTCGCGTCTCAACGCGAGATGAAAAAAACAAAACAATGCCGTATCTGTCTCTTTCATCATCTAGTTCAATGGTTCACGAGACAAGACCCCGGCTGAGTTTCTTCCTTTGGTATGAAACGTCTCTATGGCTGGTATACGGAAACACATCCCACTTTCCTCAAAACTCCGTGCTCCAGAGCTTCATGCTGCCAGTCGACTCTGGCGCAACTTTTTCTTTTTCTAGTCGCCAGTTGCGATCGTTTGATTTTCTACCGGATAAGACGTTCACTCCCAGGAGAAAAATTTGCGATCTCCGCGAAAGGAAATGCGAGAGAGAAAAAATAAAATGCCGCGGTGCGACTCCCAAAGAGAAAGTTAGGGAAAAAGTTAAGCTAACTTGTAAAATTAATCTTGGTTCACTTCTGAGAGCATTTGCGATGTCTTTCCTCTCATTTGCCCACGATTCACTGAATGCATTTCGGACAGACTCTCGGGTGTTGTAAGGCCCCGATTGTTTAGTGGTAATTTTAATTCTAATATCATTCCCCAAGACCGCGGTATCCGCATCAGCTTTCATATTTGCATTAGCGACCAATTTGAATTGTAAGTACGCCAACAGCAATGCTAATGTATTCTACATTTTTTTTTGTCAGTGTAATTTCGATTTAAACTCTTTATTCAGCAGTTTTTTTTTGCTCTTCGAAAGTGTTCACTAAATTCCATGCAAATAAATGCACGGGGGAAATAATAGAAAGACTTTACATTCACTGCCCTTAAAACATTTTTGTGACATCGATGAGTTTGCATGACTTAGATGCAAGGGAAATGGAATCACGTCCCAATTAAATCTCCGAGATCTGTGTATTTCTATTTTCTACCTTGATTTAGAAGGAGTCTTACGATTTCTTTGCTTTCTATTCCCAACTTACAACTGTTGGATTCAAACCTGAAACTTAGTTCAATTGCTACAGTTTTCATAACGATTGCAATGTTACATGATCCAATTTAAAAATGCGAGAGACTATGGACTAAATGAGAGGTCGATTGCAAAGCAATGCTCAACCTTTTCTGAACACAGCTGATCCGCCACCATTTGAAAATCGGCCAGCTTCCTTTAACCTCAGCCACGTCCCAGTAGGATTAGCTATTCTCGGAACGGTTACTCGATCAATTCATCTCAATGTTAAGGTGGAGGGAATGTGGAGTCCATTTAACCACCTCCGCCATGCAATCGGGAGTAGGTCGAGCAAATTTCCGGGCAATATGCAACCGTGTTTTCGTAAGGGAACAAAAAGCAAATAATTGCACATAACGAACCAACTTCGCGCAAGCATTCTCTGGGATAACTTAAGTGAACTAAGGAGACTAGACAGTAGAATATTACGCTGTGCTTAATAATAATACACATGTGTGTGCTTACACTGTGCTTGAAGCGAGCTCTTCTACCGGAGATATCTGAATAAAATCTAGCATGAATTTACAAAGGTATGTAAAAAAATAACTTGCAATTATAGCTCTTATGGATCCCTCTTCGATCAACCAAAGATAATCACGCGATTTTTCTATTGATTCAATATACCTACACGCGCGTGTGAGAATAAGTAGAGTAATAGATTTGGTGTAAATGGTGGATTATTGGCAAGAATCCTCACTGGCATCATTGTACCCATGAATGATATAATATTAATTTATAACTTTTTAACTGGATGGAGTATAAATAAAATATGATGAATACATCAGAATTTGTTCACGGATCTGTCGTAATTATTTTTGTACACATTTTCATAGTTACTTTTTTCTAGTAAATTGGGAAATCCTGAAGTCAAAAGGACAAAAGAGCCCCTATGGCTAAATGGCTAATGTTGAGCAACTATCAAAGGAAATTTTCACGGATTCTAAAATTATTTTTTCCGCTTTCAACTTAGTTTGTTAAGGATTTTGTTTAACATTTAATTCATCTCTACTTCTATCACGATTTAAAACACGTCCTCGGTATGATTCTCTGTTACAGATACAGAAAATTAATGTCATAAATTTATCAAAAATGTGTTTGTGAGAAATTTAACAGTATCAAAACACGTAAAGTTTCACCGTAAATTTCCAAGTAATGTCCAAAAACTGACAACGACCGTAGGAATAATGTATACGAGAAGGTATTACATGTATATATATAGGTACATGAATTTGTTACACAAGCAGCAGGACACAACATGTTGTTCGAAATTAATGGCCCATTTGGAAACAACTAAGCTGTTCACTTTAACGTTAATTTAGCTGTAAACGGAAACTGGTATTATTTATTCCTGTTACACCATTAAATACTTTAAAATTTACATGAACGTAAAAACTAATCGTTCTTGTACCATTATAGATTACATGTTTGCTTTGACCATGACACTTGTAATTTACTTGTAAAATACTATAAATTACCATCCAAGCTGCTTGTATATTCCCCTGTATCTATTTTCCGGGAGAGATACAGCGCCGAATTTTCCGAACAGCTCGAGCGCAAGGATCGCCGAAGTGAAATGCCTTCCAGCAAGAAGCTACACCGCCTTCAGCTTTCAAATTTCCAGTCTGCACAACGTCTTAAAATAAATTACAGTAGACTTTACAAATTATGTTTGCGAATTAACGCTGCTGCTGTTGTGTAGTTATTTCATAAGAATGAATATTCTCTCGCGCAATGTTTAGTTTTAACACTTTCCTGTCTCGGTTTCCCCCTAAGCTTGGAAGGAAAATAACAACTGTGTTTTCTTCTGGGTGCTTAAAATCATATCACATGTGAAAAATACCGTGGATCTTTTAGTCGACCGTTGGCACACGTCGTATTCGAAAGTTATCGTTTCAAGAGGGAGAAAATTTTGATCCTGCTCCCCAATTGTCTAAAAATTGGTTTCGTGAGCGGAACTTAAGTTTCTTCAAACTCTGTATCCTCGGCTTGCCGATTGTTTTTTTCGCTTTTACTGCTGAGTATCACGCCAAGCATTAAGGTTTAGCCCAAAAAATCCATGCTGCCGTTATTTTGCAATTACTTTGAAATCTCTTAGAAAATTGGAAAGAATATAATATCTTCAAGACTACACGTACTGTTGAATAAATCCGGAATTTTCCAATTTCCCAATATAATTTCTCAAAACAAACCCTATTACAGGAAAAATGCATTGTTTTTGATAGTAGGTAGCTTTTCCGAAAATTCCATTTTTCTCATTCACATTTCTCCCATCAGACCATTTATTACGAATAAAAACTTTCCACATATTATGTTAAACGTTAATACGTGATGACTGTAAATTACATCAAATCATTTTTACAGTTCTTCTTTTCAAAGTGACGTTTTTTCTTAAAGCTTTTTAACTTTTTTCAGTTTTTTTCCCCACAACATAAATTCTGTCGCAACCTATTGAACCATGAAGATTGTTCAAAACCCGCATCATTCACATAACGCTCATCCACAACACGATGACAACAAGCGTCCGTGAAACCCCTGTGTGTGTCAACGACAGTGTTAGGCATCCTAAGGGATGGGGAAATCTGAGCGCCCTGCTTTGTTTGGCTTTCAAACGGAGAGCTGCTGTCGACACGTGGCACTGCATAAAACTGCATTGTAATTACGTTCAAGTGCACCAGCTAAACAGATAACGATGGCTGCACCGGCGCACTATTCTGGGCCGTCATTTGCGTTCGAGGCAATTTATTTGACCTAATTTGTTGAATCCATAACCAGCCCAGTTTCAGAGAAATATTTTTGCACACAGTGTGTTGTTTTAGAATATTTAATGGTAAGATACTGGTTAGGTTTGTTATGATTGGATATCCGTTCGCTGGAGTTTTTTATTGTTCGCCAAAAAATAATTTGTAAACAAGTTGTTCTTGGAGATGTTTTTTAAATATTGCATTTCTTGTAATGTTTTGACTTATTAAAATATTAAAAGAAGAATATTAAAGACTAGTGGCTCCGCCCCTGCGGCCTCCGGCCGCCAACCCCGCCAGGGGGCTCCGCCCCCTGGACCCCCAAAGTTTCTTGGTGGGGGGCTTCGCCCCCCAAACCCCCCGTCGGGTATTTGGGGGGCTTCGCCCCCCAAATTCCCTCCGGTGTAGCCTCCGGCCGCACACGCCTGCAGGGTGCTTCGCCCCCTGACATGTGTGGAGGGGTGAACGTATTTACAGTGAAATCATGACAGGAAAATAGTTGGTCACCGTAGTATCATCCGACTACGGGGGTGAACTAACATCAAAATTCAAACCTCATCTAACCGACCTAAAATTTGCAAAAATATAGGTAATATTAATGGAGGTTTTATGAAAAGACTCAGACATGCAGACGTCCGCCATCGATAAATCATAAAAAATAATTAATTTAGAGCCGTTAAAAAAGATCCCATGTTTACAGAAAGCTGATCAGATTTAGTTAAAAACCGTGTTTTTTTTATCGCATAGGTGCGTATTTAAGACATCCTATCAGTTTCAGTTCCTCGAGTTGCCTGTTAAATGCAGATTCTTGTAAAGTTTTGTGGTCATTAGTACACAGAGTTTGATTTGTAGATGGCTTGGGAAGGAATGATAATAATCTGTTTGTGAAGTGAAGGCAGGGCACAGATTGACAGAGATATACATAGCACAGGGCTTGTCGTAACAAATTGTGGGTCGGCTGACAAAAAAAAATGAATTGTATAGAAAATTAACGTCTCGGAAGTCAAAATTTAAGGAAAAGGGCTAATTTTGGGCCGGTGTCCGTTGGGCTCGTCTAGCAGTCAAATCAATACATTACAGGGGAAACAATTTCGAGATGATAGTAATTTTACCATATGCCCCCCCCCCCCCCCCCCACCCAGCCACTAATCCAACCTTTCATGACCCTACCCAACATCCCAACCCAATTGTGTTCTATGTTTCATTATACCCTATCTTTTGACCAGGTACCCACCTCGAAGCGTGTTACCTTGAAGGGTAGCCTGGCAAAGTGTCCCCTGGCAAAATGTCCGCCCAGACTTCCACTATCGATTATTGAGGGATTGTGTATAGTGATCGCGACAAATGCAAAATTTTGATATTGAAGGATTTTTTTATCATATGTTTACTGTGTTTGCTGTGTGTTTGCTGCTGATTCAAAATTTACATAGTTATTTTCGCGAAGCAACGCAAAATTGGTGTTTTAACGCGTGAAGTTGACCAATGTTCGCGAACTTTCGCGACTTTGTCCCCGATACCGACGCATTACGAAAAAAAAATCACAATATCGTCTGTATGTTATACTCGATGTGTATGATCAGTTGGGCAATCACGAGACTTCCCCGAAATGCGGCTGGCTGTAGCGAGCCCCCTCTCTCCACGATGATTTATATGCACTTGGTGGGGCCATGTGTTTTTTGCAGAAAGTAGGAGAGTCGCATGTTTTTGTTTTTGTGAAAAGATTCCCTCCCCCCCCCAAAAAGGGCCCAATTTTGGGCTGGCGGATGTAAAATTATAGGTTTGAATTAAAAATGAACACTTTTACACGGGTACAAATTTTCAATTCTATGTGTCCAAATTTGACCGGTGAACCCCCCCAAAAAAGGGCCCATTTTGGCCAGACCAAAGCGAAACCTCAACAGTGAGTTGTATAATGTGTGATCGAGTGCGTTTCCAGAATTTCATAAAGTTAGGAAAATAACTGCCAAGTGTAATCGCAAGTTTTTGTTGCTGCTAAATGACCCCCTCAAAAGGGCCCAATTTTGGGCTGGCTGGTTTGAAAATTTCAATTTGAATTGAAAATGGTCGCTGCTACACGGGTGTAAATTTTCAATCCTCCAAGTCCAAATTTGGTAGGTGAACCCCCCCAAAAAAGGGCCCATTTTGGTCAAACCGCAGCGAGACCCCCTCGTTGCACCCATTTATGATGTATCGAGTGCGTTTCCAAAATTTCATAAGAATCGGATGGTAACTTTAGGCGTGCATAGACATGTCTGAAAGTGATGAAAACACACTGAACCACAGGGATAATATTAGTATAGGGATTAGAAGGAGTATAAGCTATTGAAAGAATATAAAGAATGATTTTCATCCCCGTTTTCTTCAGCAATGCTTCAACATTAAGGTGCACATTTTCCGTTATTTCGGATTTCTTACATAAGAATTTATTAAAGAAAGCTTATTTATTTCAATATCAAATGTGTGCCTACAAGGGTTTGATTGCTATTCGTCTATGTGAAATAAGCTTTTTCTCATGCATCGGGTTTCATTTATTTTGGCGTGCCTATGCTCTTTTCTCATTGAGATTTAATGAAAGATTGACCAAAACAAAATTTTATACACATTATTATAAAAATAAACTACAAATATGTTTATCAGAGAAAAATATATTCCAAATTGTATTGTTATTTTATGAACCATTTTAGGAACCACATGCAAGGTGTACAGACTGTGTTTATAATGCAATACAAGTCTAAAAATGATATTAAAGTTTAAGTACTAGCTTTCTACTAAAGTACGAGTACTAGTAATAGTACTAGTATTAAAATGATAAAATACAAAAGATCTATTTTAAATTCTCAATGCAAATGCGATTTTAGCCATTAAAGGCTATAGACCACCAGACTATTTGCAAATTTCACAACGCCATACAATGTTGGTGTTGGCAATGTTGTACAATATCCGCCATACAATGTCCAATATCATATTCAAAAACTATCAATTTTTCTTATTTTTTTGTATCTCAAATCACAAATTCATCAGGCCTCAGTTCACTGGATAAGCAATATAAGCTTTCATCAAACAGAACTGATCATTATTCACCAATGCTACGCGCTTCGATTTAAATCCCTACTTCCTATTCTGCTATAGACTGACAAATTTATAGTTAACATCTTAAATCAACCAAATAGAGAAATTATATAAAACTATTGAAATACACTCTTCACATTTTATTATCTTTTGTAATATTATTTTTTACTGTGAAACCTTTCGTTTTGAGTGTGCGTGTATGAGTTTTTTGAGTTTGAGGGCATTTCTTCCCTTCTTCACATGCAAGAAACTCATCTGCTCGCTCTCGGAAAGCTGTGAAATTCTACGTGGACCACAGGCTTATTATTAAATCGTTGGATGGCAAAAGGTTGTGGGCTCGTGAGTTAGAATTTACTCAAATTTATGCGCTGCTTTCGTTAATTTTAATTCGATAATGTTGAATATTCCCTTAAATATTAAATATAATTTAACTGTTTTATCTCAGTTTTGTAAATTTTCTACACCGAGTCGACTACCCGCCCGGGGAAAAGCTGGAGTACAAATACGAAATCTGAATGCTTGATTATCAAGTCCATCTTAAGTAAATCTCCACAAGGGTTCAGTGGTGGCATTACGTACACTTTTCGACCAAGTTGCGCCCGATTAATTTGGAAACACATTTCAGGTTACATTCGCCGTATTCATGAAGATAAATCAGTCCGTTGTAAGTTATCATATCCTTCTCGTATGCGGTAAAACTAGATAAAAATCTGCCCGCCCCTGAGGCTTTAAAATTCATAATTAAAATGCAGAGTTAAGAATTGAGGTAGGCTCAAATATGACGTAGTTAGTGTAAATATGACGAATTAAAATGGTTTCATAGACCGACGAAAAATTTTACATGGATTATAGATAAACTTTCTTCATCCCTTTCTGAAGTTCTCGTTTGACAATCACCATAAGGGCTGATGGTTCTTACATTTTGTGCCCTAATTTATTTCACTCATTGACGCAAATAATCAATCTCTCATGGAGAGCAACAATAAAACTCGATATTCCTAGTTTTTGTGGTCAGGGCAACGCGTCTTGATCATTAATTTTAGCCGTGGGGTTGATCATTAAGATCTATGTCGGATTCAGACTGCCAGAAATAGAAGTTTCAAGTCGGTAGATTAATTGTGTAAGACTCATCCCTCTTACTAGCTGAAGTCATCCCATTAAGGGAGAATTAACTGTATAGTTACTTGCGTTTTCGACATACTACGTTTGAAATGCGTCAAAATATACCAAAAATTTCTAACATCTCATCCTGAAACGCAAAATGAGGACAGTTTATGCAACGAGTATTTACATATTGGTTTAAATTCATAAGAAAACAAATGTATTTCCGGCGTTTGTAAGTTAAAAAAAGCATTTTACAAAAATTTTCAATATGAAAAAAAAACTAAGATTAAGATTTGATATCTGAATCTTTTAAGCAGAGAAATTATATATCACTGATAAGATGGGTTTTCTCTTCAAAGCTGCAAGCCGTTGCTATCTCACCCTAAGGTATATGTAGTGGTACGCTTCACCAGCATTGAGTGTCAATCCAGGTGCATTAGTTCAACTCTAGACCTCAACTGCAATAAACCAGTAATTGAATTCCATGGTGAGTGGGCGATTTCTTTTCTCTCCCCCGTCGACCTCTTCCCCACCCCCATGTAATCGAGAGCGAGTAGGAAAAACAGAGATACTCTTGGGCGATATTTGTGCTGTGATCTAGGAGTTGGTTGGTGTCAAAATTCTGGCTTCCTGAATATCTCGTTTACTTATTGAATATAATAAACGAAAGGTCCGTCCCGGATTGTTACCGTGCCGGGAGTCGAACGCTGGTATTTCGCCTTTTAGTGCTGGAGCAATTATTATCGCTACAAGGAATGGCTATTCCAGTGGGGTTTATTTGAGTTGTTGGGCTCCATGGAGATAGGAACGTATACATCCAGTTTCGTTCAATTCGACCCTTATCTTCTGATACTTATTTATCAAATTATCATATTTTATTTGATCAAATTTCTTATTTTCCTCTATCTGAAATTAAGGGCATGTACCCGATTTTTTTATGGAAACCTTTAAATTAAAGAAAACAGGTTCTTATCGGTTGATACTAATTTGTCTTAAGAATCACAATTGTGTTTTCGTGAATAGTTTTATTGTCTACGTTCTAGTCGAGGCATATTCATTTCAACCATTTTTATCATTTTTCATGATAAACGTTAAATTTTTATGTTATTACCAATCTAATCATTATTTCCACCACATTGTTCTTTGTCAGGTTTGATATAAAATATTTGCTTTGGGGTTGATTTTTCCTATTTAAAATGTTTAGTGATGACGAGATCATCAAGATAATTGTCTTCTTTTAGTGCTCCTTGAACGGCTAGATATTTTCCACCAGTTTTCAGATTATTCTTGTGTCTACAGTGTTATTATACCTTATGGTAGAGCTCCTACCCTTAATTAAGTTCAATTTAGTTCAGATAATCGAAATCAGTAGTCGCGGTAAGACTCGGTTATTTTATCATTGTTGTACTCTCGGATTTTCTCTGATTTGAGAAGATTTGTGGTCCTGAAAAGGACCAGATGTGTCGAAATTTCAACAGAACACGGTATCATCTTCAGAAGTAATGAATTTTACTATCGTTCATACTATAAAGCATCGCTGAGAATATTCCAAAACCAAAAATATGCAGTTCAAATTTTTGCTGTTTTTATGCCACTCCTCTCCACGAGTTCCGTTATTAAATATGACAATAAAACAATGCTTGTTTTGCATCCGTGCGCTCGAATTTCGTCAATTCGCGAACTTTTTTACTTACTTCAGGTTTCATTATTGAACAATTTCTTGCCGTTCGCTGGTCGTCCCTTTTTCCAACCTTGCTCTGTGCTGAAAATTTTCCATGGTTCAAAACAATTCCTAGACATTTTTCTTGCGAATAGATGACTTCATTGCACGAAAGTTGATCATGGAGCAAATCAATTTAATAGAATAACGACTATCCATAATACATGGTTGACCATTAAGGTCTAGCTTATTATAGTCAATATAAAATACAATTATTTAAATTTGAAAAAAAAATTTGTCTTATAAAGGTATATAACACGAATTACAAGGATTAGGTAACTAGCTTAAATTGTTATATAAATGATTATGTAAAATGTTAATGGAATATTGTAAGACAAAGTAATATTTTATAACAGAGGTTTTGTTAAAGTTCGTGGTAATACTTGATTGAATACATATTTTCTCGGAAGAAAATTGAGTGGAAGATCCTATTTTCGGACATCGGACTTACCTCTTTTATTATAAAACTTTTCGGTTTGGTCTTCGCTATTTTTAGATTTATCGAAACTAAATGAAAAAGCTTAACAGTCCCAAGAAGCAGGTATTTGCTCTAAATTAATTTTTATTTATTGAATTTTTATTCGCATAATTGCACCAATTTATTAATAAGTAGGGTGAATTCCCTTCATATCAATCTGGTGGCTGCAAAAACTACCATTCTGCCTTCATATCGTTTAAGCGTTTTACTTCATCATCCCACAATCTGTTTTTGGCAGACTGACCACATAGTCGAAATTTCATATTATCTAGAACACATCCACTAAAATTTGGTTTCTAACTGACCCCTAAAGGAAAGCTATTTCATCTGGTTTATGCCCGGTGTCCTATGACCCTGCTATGACCTTTAGCTGTCAGTATGCATTTGCCCTAGCACCGTTACTCTATGCTAGCACCATAAGTACCATTAGCTAGCTTTGTTAATCGCTAATTGATACGGGCACAAGGTTAAGTTCGGTGTTCATGCATCGGCTTATTGCTACTTTAAATTCTAGACAAAATCTGATATTAAATATTCTATTTATGTTAACTTTGATCACTTGAGAATTAAAATTACCACCATCAATTTAATTAAGGAGACCGATTTAATTTCTTGCTAGAAATTTAGTATTTACGACATTGTAATTTTTCCCTACAGTCATCTTAAAGATGAAGCATTAATTGATTGATAAACACATGAGAGTTAAAGTAAAAAGATTCCACAATGATTTGATTGACAAACACAAATAAGGTTGTTTGTTTTTATTGGAAAATTGTTTGACAATTGGTGAAATGCAGACACTGAGCTTATACGTTTACATTTTCGAATCTGGTGTTAATTTCATATGGTCTTAACAATAAGCAAACAGCCATGCGGGAACATAATGTCAGTTTGGTTTAATTTCTAAACTATTTGAATAGGCATCAACCCTCCCAAGTAAAAAAGAAAATACTGGCACTAACTTCTATTAATTAAAGCACAAAATCCTAGATCACTCACGTATACGGATGTTTCTTTGATAAACTTACACGCTATATCTCAGCTGCCTCTTGCTGAATGCAAGGATTTTCGGTGGAACTTGTCGCATTTTACACGTTATAGATTGACTGGAAAGGAAATTATTCCAGCTATAAGCTGTCGGCGTCTTACAGTCCTCCAATGAATTAGTCTCGAGTTTGGTGACTGCAATCAGCTGAAATCAGCTGCAATCAACAGCAATCTACAGCAATTATTTGTCTAGGTACGTGACGTGCATATTCTTTGGCGGAATAATCTACGAGTAAAGTAATTAATGGTATTGAAATCACAATTTTGGTTACTATTAATGAATTTTCAAATATGATCCACAGATCTGATGCTATACCATACAGCATTATCTTAATATATATAGGGATAATGATTAATTATATTCACACAAATGAGAAGCTGGCTGGTGATGAGGATGATGATTTATAAAACTTGAAAAATATTTGTGTGGCCTATCTTGAAATCAGAAACTTAACAACGAAAAAAATTACTTAGCTGACAAAGAAATAAAGCACCTAGTGAATGTAAAGGATGGGCAGTAAAAATATTGAAATTGATCTATTAAATTTTCACGAAATTTAGAAACTCATATTTTTTATAGCTGATAGTAAGAAAATGATATTTAATCGATAATATCTGATGCCTGGAGAGCATAATGTTGCTTGATGACCCATTTCTGAAAATACGTCTTTAAATTTAATATACCTTTTATAAACAAAAGTTTCAGGGCCATTATGAACTTAATCTTGAGTCCCGTTCAAGGCCGTTCAAAGCACAGACAATTTGTTTATTTTATTCATATAAGTAGTTAGCACTCGTTCGCGAGAGTTGTGCTTACCGAAGAAAGGTCAGATATATAAATTTGAATACTTGAATGTGTAAACTCCCAGCAAATTCAGAAATGAATTTTTCGTTGTTCTTCATTTCATTATGCGGTCGATATTCTGAGATAAAACCAAGACGGTAGATAGACTGACAAAGACCAGATACTTCATCCTGGCCAAATCCATATCAAGGTCTTTATGATCAAAAAGCGTCATATATTTTGAAGCTGTTTCGAATTCTTTGCTGCCAGCGTGTATCAATTTAGCAGCGATGTCACAAATTTATACTTGGGCTTACCCGCCCTTAATATAAAATTAATGAAGAATATTCTCGAAAGCTTTTCCTTTTTAAGAGGTGTATAATAATTAATCAATTTGAGATAGATAGCAAAAAAGATACAAATTATTAGAAAAAAATTATATACTATACCTACCTATTTTTAATTCTGTCCTTTTTCCATGTAATAATCATAGTTTTTTGGGTTTGTTTTTGGTTTTGGGACGTGGTTTGGAGATTTCCTTTCAAACTGGAGAAAAATAGTAGGCTCCATAAAAAGGCAAAATCCAACGTCTTCTGCTCTAGAGTTCCGCCATGAACCATGGTTTTGTAACTCCCAGTTTTCTTGCTGACACAAGCGGTTCAGTGGTTCAAGCGCCTAAAAATAAATTAGAAACTACCCTTAACGTTGATTCGAACGAAACTGCAATTCCAAATGTTGCATCCACAGTTCATATTATTTTTTAACGTAATCGTTTCTAACTGTTTCCCAATAAAAAAATAAAGATCCATTTGGAGCACGTTTTTCATTGCTCCTTCCTGATTTAACCCTGAACTTACAGTTATAGAACCAAAGCTTCATGAAAAAACAACAACGTAGCAACCCATATACTTATTTCACCAATTTAACTAGAAATTTGACATTTTGTACAAGAAAAAAATATCTCCTACCACCCCTTTATTACGCTTGAAGCAGGTAAGACCACCACAACGAAAACTTCCGGCAAACCACCCACCAACCATGACACCAACACCAGCACCCCCTAATTTCCAGAACTCGGACTGTACGATGTGCCGGGACTGGTGATCGCGCTGCTCTCGGTCTTTTACGGCACGATATCGGTGCTAGCAGTCGTCGGCAACGCCCTCGTCATGTGGATCGTCGCCACCAGTCGCCGGATGCAGAACGTCACCAACTGTTTCATAGCCAACCTGGCGTTGGCTGACATCGTCATCGGCCTCTTCGCCATCCCCTTCCAGGTGAGGCTATCCGCTTGATAAATTTATGCTAAATTTGCGCTGGGTGCGAAGCGGACGGCTAGGAACGTGCGACGCGTTCGGTGGGACGTTGACGCGCTTAGAACGCTGGGTGCGAAGCGGACGGCTGGGAACGTGCGACGCGTTCGGTGGGACGTTGGAGCGCGTAGCACGCTGGGTGCGAGGCGGACGGCTGGGAACGTGCGACGCGTTCGGTGGGACGTAGAAGCGCGTAGCGCGCTGGGTACGAGGAGGACGGAAAAAAGATTTTCCCAACCTTAGTGCAGTCGTTTTTCTCAGCTGCTATCTCTTGATTGACATCTTTGGTAAACTGGGGTTTGCTATCGGATTCATTGCCACAGCTTCACTCTGGAGTCATTTAACAGATGGCTTGAAGTTGATGTGGGTGGAATGGTGGCAGTTACAAACGCACAAAAGAGCTTGCAACGCTACATTTTTGGTTTTTGGAGTAATTTAGCTAAGCGAAAATGGTTAGAAAAATCCTTACCTTTCAGCCGTGATCCCTTGGCATTTGTTACGTTTGAAAAGATTATCCTTGCTTCGTGATAAATGAACAAACAAATTTAAACCAAAACATTTTGAGTTGATACTTTCTTCTGGCGTTTTAGGTTGTAAACGGTTTTCTCGGATAGTCGGATCATGTATCGAATATTATTTGCAAATCGGTTTGTCAAATTATTCCTCCTCCGGACGATACTACAAAATCATTGCATATTCTACTGCAATTTGCAAGGGAAGTCCGTGCGCAATGAGCAGGTCAGAGGGTCCGTTTCAAACGATGTTTTACGCGCTCAGGGCGGACACACCGGGAGGTCCAAAACAGCATTAGCATCGCCCACGCCGGAATTTTCCCGTCTTTATTCACGCCCACGCACGCAAGAGATGAAGCCGATGAAGTTATAAAACCAACCGCGCGGGTCTGACAGTAGCAAAGAGATAGGAAATAATCGAACCACGCGACACCGAAAAGTCCAGCGGAAAACTAATGTATGCAAACTAACGAGACGCAATTATTGTGCCATTGGCGTTACTGCGGTAATTTCTAGCTGCACATGTCTTGGCTTAGTACTTTTTTTTTTTATTTATTTTTATTTTGTATTTCCAGTAAAATATCTGTTGTGTTTCGATTGAAATATAAAACGCTCACGGGCAAATTTTCTATAACGTAATCAATGCTAATGTATTGCAAGGGATCATTGAAATTCGACGGTTTATCTTAATTCTATACTGAAATACCAAAATAAGCACGGTAAATTTTGGCGTGGGATGAGAGAATTTCGTACGATATTCATTTCCATTAGTGGTTAATTAGCTAAAATACATATTAAATTCGAGCTTTTGGACTTAAATCATGCACTTGAAACCTTCAGTCAGCCGGGTATTTAGAACAGAAAACGAACGTAAGTCCTCGCCTCTCCTTTCCTGACCCTTTGAACGGTGGCGGCGGACGGGGGCGATACATATTGTGCCGGTGGCTAGTTTTCTGTGATTGGCATGTCTCATGCTAGTTTGCAGGTGAGAATCACGTCAGGTGGCTCGGGTAAAGTCCAGGGTTTGCAAACGCTGCTGCTGCATGCCTAGTGGGTCATTCGTGGGATATTCGGAGAATGATTTGTTTGTGTGCTAAGCGATTCAGAGAGTTTTTGATCTTTTTGTTGGAGATTAAGGAACGCTAGATTGCAAAAATTTACTATCTTTTTTATTGAACGTGGTAAAAACACAAGTCCTTTTTAAAAAAAAGTTTTGAAAAAATTCTGTGATCATTCTTCACCAACGGTTTTCTAGGCTGTTTTGACTTATTTCAAATTGTGAAATTAATCGTGAAAATAATCAATATCTTGTTTCGAACAACATTATTTTGGGACAATAATTATGTTTATTTGATCGCTTATGGCTTTACATTCAGATGCGTGATACATACAATTGCTTCTGGTGATTTCAAATACCTACTAATATCCCATTTTTTATTTTTTATTTACCAGGAAAAAAAGTTTGACAAAATTTTACACGTTATATGAAACGGGCTTTTTCTGTAAATTTCCGAATTCAAGTCTGTTGCTGTTCTGTCACACGTCTTATTTAAAATTTCTCATAAAAATTGATCTCGTAAAGAGCAGTCAAAATTCATGTCGTAATAAAAATAATGTCGTTTTCTCGAACAATAAAGACACATTTTCAACTGGTGCAAATTTATGCAAACACATTTGCCTCGCAAAACGCTATGTGTTATAATGTCCTCTCCTTGTAAGTCTTAAAAACAAACTCAGATTCATGAAAGAAAACTTTCTTTTTTATTCGCCATCGCGTTTTTCATTTCTGTTTTCGCTTACGACTCAACAATAAATCTGAATCGGAGAGCAGAGATCAAACATTAAAGTTTGATGACGTTATTTAATCCACTAACCCCACTTTAACTGTCTAATGAAGTTGATTATTTCGTTGTATTTAAGAAATCATTTGAAAATTTATTTCGATTCTGCTCCAAGCCGATTTAACGGCAACGTTCCGCCTCCCCCCCCCCCCCCCTTCCCCCCCAGAAACGTTGACGCCACTGACCCACTTGTTCCGGTTCCGGTGACGAGCAGTTCCAGGCAGCACTGCTGCAGCGCTGGAACCTGCCCGAGTTCATGTGCGCGTTCTGCCCGTTCGTCCAAGTTCTCAGTGTCAACGTAAGCGTGTTTACGTTAACCGCCATCGCTGTCGACCGACATCGAGCCATCCTCAACCCTCTCAGGTACGTGGCCGTCTCGTCTTCCTTGTGGTTCTTTTTCAAACATGCTTCTGAAATCCTCGTCCTTCTATGTCAAACCATCATCCCTTAGTTGTGATAATACTCTTGCACACGATCATCTCTAAGATGATGAATCCATGTGGTGCTCTCTTTCAACATTTCCGCTAAAATATGGATCTGGCAATACTCCTTCAAACGATACAGCCTTAGATGTTGGGTCTGTTCAATTTTGTATCTGTATGCTTCATACTTTAACGATCGGCTCATGCATACAGTGTCTGTGTATCAATTTGGATACTACTTCTCAACCTTCATACTATTTTGCTGAATAATATAATTCACAGAATACACATGAAAAATAAACGAGTATTAATGGATATTCATTGTCAGTGGAGTTATTCACCGATGAAATATTTCTAATTGAAGATATTTTTATGTTTCGAATTAACATATCATTCGGTCCCTGGAATTTTGTTCCCCTATTGATATTTACTTCAATGATATTGAATTATAACAGTTCAATTCATTTTCCACTTTTTGCTGCTCATATTTCAAATGACGCATTTTCAATTGCATTTATCAGTATTTAAACATGCGCATTTAAAAGAATTATTTGCATAAATTAAATAAACAGAAACGCAATTACATTTAAAGCCTTTGCAGCCACATAACAACCTGACTGTTAACGTGGCACTAGTAGAATAATGAGTCCAAAAGTTCTAAGGAATCTTGCTCATTCTCCCATGTTGACTTAGAATACCAAGTAGGACACCAAGGCAGCAGCTCGCAGCCAATCTTCCTTTTATCACATGAGACATGATAGCCATTGTGTTTTCGATGAACTTGAAATCATTTGCCATAGATTTAGAATTAGTTTGTTTGATTGGGTAAAACAATTACCTTGCATCTCACTTAATTTGCCATCAAGTCTTGGGTTATTACCGACATTTTTCATTTCTTGCAGTTTTATAAACCGGATGTTAGATGTTAGATGTTAATGGGATAATTCATGAAAATGTGCCCAAGATGGCAACGAATTATAAGCTAAGGAAATGTATTGATGTTTAAATATTCATTCGGAATATTCATTGCCCCCCCAACCAATAATATAAAGTGAGTGGTTGCTATTTATGCTTCTCTGCATTCAGATATGTGAAGCCATTTTCCTAAAAGCTTTCCGCACAAGCGAACGAGTGAAAGGTGTTTTATTTCTCAATACCTAGTGCCGTTACAGGTGCAATTTCTTCGTCAGATTGTTTGTAACGATACACACGGTAATATAATACTCGTGCAATTTGGATGTGGACTTTGTGTCGTTATGTGGCAAGGTTGTTCTTTGTACGATTGGGAAGGTATCCCGGTAAATAATTTTTGGTCTGGAACTATCATGCTAAGATCACTACTATTAGTAAAAGACTTAAGAAAGTTAGTGTCTTCGATCGTTTTCTTAGATTGGCACCTTACCGTTGCCTTAGTGCTTTTTTCTTGGCGACTGTTAATCGCTGTAATTCATATGTGCTAATAATGCTTTCAGTCATAAATTTGTGATAATAATCATATTTATTTCATCCATTCACCATGCAGCCTAAAGAGAAAACACAATGTCTCATAAAGAAACTTGAAGAAAATTAAGTCTCGAGTAACTTATTATGTAGGAATGCAATAATCGAAGGACATATTCGACGGCAAGCGTCTAATAATGTAAGGTATTTGAACGTGAACTCCTGTAAGCAACCCGCAGAACAAACTTGGCACCTCCACCGTGTTTTGACATTTAACATTAAATTTAAATGAATATCGTACATTTACTGAAAACTCTGATGGCCGAAGAATGTTTTAAAAGAAGCCCACCTGCCATTAACAAAATGCATTAATTCTGATTGCCTATTACACAATTCTTAGAACATTATATCTGTAAAAATTATTACGTAATTAATTAAGTACATTAGTAATACATTAAAAAACTACATTAGTGAAATTATGAATTATAAACCAGAACTGTAAGCCAAACACGAGAATACACACCGCATTTCAATTTTATCACTACCATACATTAGTGAAATAAAATATCACACGTTTTACAAAGCTCCGGTCGAATTCTCGTGATATTTTTCTATGGCAATCATAACGTAGAAATCTACGGCCCAATTCAATGTCGTTTGCAGTTGGCGCACCCTCAAACCCGCTTTATTATGAAGTCCCCACTTGTTTGCCAATAGAATCCGAAAAGAAGTATGTCATCACTTGGCCAAGAAATCTTCTCTGAGCTTCATGCTCTCCTACAGCCAGGCTGGTTACAGAGAGGGTGCATATCGCGCGATGTGTCAACAGGAATGAAGATCAAACGGGGGTGGGAAAAAGGCGACGTGAGACGATTACGAATTCTGAGTTCGCCACACGCGATCGGATTGGAGGTGTTGGCTTGATCGAGGTTTCGTCGACTGATGGTGGACCCCCTGTCGAGGTTTCAATGCGTCAAGATGCCCGAAAGCCCTTTCGCCATTCGAATCCGATTGACACAATTCTTCTCAGTTCTATTTTTTTTTTAATTGGAAAAATCGTTAAAATGTAGTCATAATAATATACAAAAATGCGTTTTAACCCTAACAAGACAAGCCCAAAATTATCAAGTTGTAATATGTGTCTCATTCTGTATTCTGTTTATTCTCGCCATCTTTGTCACAATCTATAATAAGAACAGATTGAAATTTTAAATAAAATTATCATTTATTAAAGTCTAATCGAACTAAAGATATCAATTGGTGCGACTTGAAATATATCTCTCAGTCAAAATGAATGCATGTTACGTGCACTCTTAACTAAGCTACTTTACATTGGGCCGTCTACAGGATTCCTATCCCTTTCCGGTAAAAAAATCTGTCATCGCTTCCGTTCTGCCGTTGTTCCAGAAAGACAATTCCTTGTTGTTCAGCCGTGTTTTCTTTTTAAATTATTTTATTATTCCTCTGCTAGGACAGGTGTTCATTGCTGAAGTGCAGGTTTCTTAAAACTGGTAAATTATCAGCTGGCTCGTTTTGGTTTTTGTCACGCTATTGCTGTTAAGGAAAATAAATTTGTTTCCATTTAGCAGAGTTATTCGTTCTTCGCTTTAGAGATCAATTAAATTTGATAAGTTGGTGATATTTTTGGTACGATTTTTATATTTTTTTAAAAGAATCGAGTTCTTTCACTTTAAAAAATATGCCGTATTTTAAATAATTCTTGAAAAATGTGTTGCATAACAAAATGTTCGATACGGGTTTCTATAAACTAGGCAATGGTACAAAAAACTCTGTCGTCTACAAGCCAACTAACATCTACCAGTTATGGAACAGTGGCATTTCAATATCTAATTCAATTCTCATACTATAAGATAAAAGTTATTCAAAACACCGAGTATTAGTTGCTTCGTGTCAAAACTGACCACAGTTTTAATTCATAACTTCATCGCACACTTTTTAATTAACTAAAGCAAATTAAATTCAGATTTGTTTTGCGAGCAAATTATTCATCGTGAGCTAAAAGCAATCTCTGCGGAAAGTGAGCTCCACGTTTTTGCCCACGCTCGTCTCTGTATATTTTTTGTTTTATCCCCGTCCTTTCCAATCTTGTCGGCATTCTAATACCAATTTCGTTTGTGAACTAAAAATATTATCTAGTCAGTTCTTTTCAGAACATCGCAGCACGGATGATGATGGCTTATTACATTTTTGTGTGCTTTTTTACGAGGGTGAAAAAAAAACTCTAAAACTTTTTTTTCGTTCATCATCCGCTTAGTACAGGGATAGCGCGTTGAAAAAGTTGTTTTACACGAGCTTCATGTTTGTGTGGCTGGTTTTGGTGTGGTTGGAAAGAGGGGTGGGGATGGGGATGGGTGGGAGCTCAATCCTTGGTTGCCCATTTCGCATTGTTCACGCTGTAAAAGGATCAAAACATTTTGAGTTGAGATTTTATACATTCATTAGGTGCAATTTTATGAAATATAAAGGTGGAATATTACGAGGCTTTCCGTGGATGACTCTAAGAATAAAATTATCATATTTCACTGCCAACAAATTGTTGAACAATGGTTTTTGATGCATCAAAATAAAATTATGACGACCGAACAATTTGCATAGTTGGCATAAGTGACATATTATTTTTGTATTTTGAAAAAAAATATTGTGGATTTTTCTAATTCAAATTTTATCTTATTCTTTGGATTTGCAAAGCTGTTTCCTCATTGGTCCACGGGCTGGTACGAAAAAATACTTAAAATCATGGCAAAAATAATCCAGCATTGTTTGGTTTGAAACATAAAAAATTAGGTACCTAATTTTAGGTGATGCAACCTAAACGCTTTATTATGATGACAGAGCATATGAAAATATTGTGATGTCCTTGTTACCTTGCCTCTCATAGGTAGCGTGCTAAGTTTTTATTTCTTAAGTAAAAGTTTAATTTCACAAATAATTCTCTCCATATAGCTGTTTTGAAATGGCATATTTCGTTGCTTGGGGATATGGCAAAAAGCGATCGTGGCTGACAAACGTTATTTTAATTAGCCAGGTTTAATTACCATTTCGATATTCGTTCGCTCGCCTGCTCGATTCTATACGCACATGTAAGCTCGGGCCTAGAGATAATCGTTTTATTTGTAAGAAACAATCCTCACTTATCAAATGGAAAAGTGACCTTCAGTCGCATGTATACAAAAGTGAGAAGCGTCTTCGATTTTATATGCAGTCCAACCCTCATCTTCTAAAGTTTAAAGAATGGTTAAATTGCGTCTCCAAATATAAAGCGCCATTTTGCTGTCGCTCATTTAGCATTTTCTTATTATTAAGAATTCACTTCCCCTTTCAAATTACGACCAAGTTTCCTCCAGCTATCGCCGGTCTCGTCTGCAGCATCCTTCAATTATTCATGTTTAGATGGAAACAAAACTGCGATGGATGAGAACTCGCCAATACCCCACATCAGTTTCATGTTAATTTCAAACTTTATTTGTAGGAAGGTTTCAACGTAATAAGTCCGGAATATAACGGGATTTTCTCTTTTACAATCGATCTGTGGTTCTTAACAGATCGAGAATGGATCAGAGTAGGAGATGGAAAAAAAGCAATATTAGCTGTCAATTGCAGCCTGAATTCAAATAAAAAAGGAAAATATTCGTTGCTTGTACAATATAATTTATATACCAGGTTCGACTTCCGGTACGAGTACATTATTTTCGTATTAATAAAATATAATTTATAATAATAATAAATATAAGCGGCTCGTAATCTGTAGTACTGCTTATTCTTGATACTTAAATTTTTAAAGTTATTACTTCTTTTTATTGTACTAAATATGTGACGGAAAAGGCACTTCACAAATTACTAGAATTATTAGGATTCTAATTATGAATTTACTTCCGTGGTGTTAAAAATTATATAAGAATCAGAAGGTGTTTATAAAACTTGTATTTTACAGAGAGCTTTTTGGCTAATGAAACTAGAAGATACTTAAAAATATCATTAATGTTTCCCATTTCTTATGATATTAGCAAAATAATAATATTACAGTGAAAAATCTCTGGCAGGTTAATAATTATCAAGCCGTTGAAGTATCTCTCTTAACATATTCTGGTCTTGTGAAACATTTCAATGGTTTTTAACTGCAGCTTAAAGATGGTTTTGGTGGAAATCGTTTATTATAAACGCTCTGTAGAGAAAACCCTGTCTTGCCCGGCAAAGAGTTGAACATAATGCACGTCATGCTGAAGCGGAAAGGAGTATGAAGTTTTTTTTCTTCAGTATGTTTTTTTTTCTTATTACTCCAAGCGCCCAGCGTGTCAAAGAAGAAACTTTGAAAACAAAGACTCTTGATTTTACAAACGGCACACTTAAATTTGACTAATTAATCTCATTTAAAGGGCATTCCATTCCCCAGCATCCGCTGGCATAGTAGATTTTGCATGCTTAGTTGGTTGGAATTTTCCAGATTAAAAAGAAGGACCTCGTTCAAGCGGTTCAAATGTTGGAGATTACGAGTCTAGATAATCGTTTCTATTATTTATTTTTAAGATGAGATTCCTCATCTTAATATTATGGTTTTTTTAATGTTTAGGCAAATTGAATAATGAGTAAATAAAGCAAAAGTAATAATAAAAGAGTCTTCTTCTTTTAACACAAGATAAATTAATGAAAAATTGCATGGATAAGTAATTAGAGGATATGGCGGGGATACTTAAAAAATGTACACAGTTAATGCAATTAATAAATATATTTTCTTTGCGTTGTTCAATGCAAATATTCGCAGTATTTCATCAACGATTTCTCTCTGTTGACACCATAAAATGCTTGGGCGTGTGGACAATATAATGGCAAATAGTAGGACACCGCCACAGTACGGAAGAACGGAACACGAAAATTCTACAACGATGCTACGAAGAAGGCAAACTTTTAACAAAGAAATAATGAATTATCTAAAAATATTTATGTTCCATAAAAGACTACCCTTTTTACAACAGAAATGTATTTTTTAAATTGTATTGATAAATATTTAGAGTGAAAGAGGCGAGGAACCGGATTGGTTCTTTGATATTGATAAACTTTATTAGCTTCAATCTATCATATTTCACATAACACTTTGCAAAATTTTAGCAAATCATTTTAGGTAAAATAATTGTTTTTTCATTCTTCGAAGTAAGAATAATAAAACTCCTTAAAAGTTAGAATTAGTTGAGGCCACTTTCATGGACTGGAATCGTATAAAACTGCCATCAACAATCGATCAAATTGGCAATTGCCTTACGTCTCTGAAAATCTTTGGTCAACGGCGATCTTTCTCTCCATTGCTGGCCTCCTATTCAAAATTGTTTTGGACCCTTGAGATTTCGTGATTCATGTCTCATCTTACCAATTTACCTCAGTAGGTATAGTTGATTTTTGGTCAAAAACATTCAAACACTATTTATATTCTTGCTTAAATAATTTTGTAACAGCTCAATACTACCAGGAAGTGATATTATTCTAGATTTCTTATGTATTAGCCTCTGAAACCAAGAGATCTCAAGTCTATCACTTCATATTTGGCCTCTTTCACTTCGTCATAACTGCATCTTCATAGCTCATTTGGGCTCTGGCTTGTTTCAATAAGCACTTTTTTAAAAACAAATCTGATTTTGGCTTCTGGCATATATTGTTGAATAGTGTTGGGATTTTATAAACACACAATCATTGTCCTTCCCATGTCAATGTCTTTACAAATGCGATGAGAAATAATGTAAGCTGAGATTAAAATACTTATTATATTTGAACTGCGCAAGATAAAGTGAAGAACTATCACTCAAAGAGTATTTTATTTTGATCGTTGCTGTCAAAAGATTTGCGCATCATTTTGTGGGCGCTTCAAGACAGAACATCATGATTTTAATTACTAGAACGCTAATTAGTAA
Organism: Nemurella pictetii; assembly: GCA_921293315.2. NCBI lineage: Eukaryota > Metazoa > Arthropoda > Insecta > Plecoptera > Nemouridae > Nemurella > Nemurella pictetii. Next base: position 7,362,628 of record OV121123.1, on the reverse strand, counting down.
TTAGTTGTAGCAGGCAAAAGAGTTGCTTACTTATTTTAGCGAGCAGAAAATTAAAGTTCGCACAAGAAAATTCTGTTCCCTCGGTGCAAAGAAAGTATACTTGAACATAATGAAGAGATTTTATTTGTTGGCTGGCTTCTCGTTCATTGGAAGGAGGCAGATAATGAACAAATTGCCAATTATTTCCAGTTAAGTTCTATGTAAGGCAGATCGGTGGAAAGATATCGTGGAACAACTTCAAATCAAATGCATACCGGAAGATTATCTCCTATGAAACTTACTGGAACTCTTATCTTTATTTCATATCTCAGAAATTGGTTATTTATAGTCCTAGGCTATTTTCCGACGGGTATTTTCAATATTTTTTTCAATACAAAAGTGATTGACTTTTGATGTCTTAGATCCATTCCCATTTCAGATGTAAGTTCATCCTCTTAATTTTTCGGATATAACTAGTGCTAGATCAACAATATTTTGAGCGTTTCTATAGTTATTCCTTGTGTATAAAAATAACATTAATTTAATCTTACACTTAGCACTCGTAGTACAAAGGATGGGATTTAAAAATACCTTGTCAAACATATGTAGAAAAAGTTTAAATTAACTCCTGTTGCTTAATGTTTAGAAATGATATAATATTTATATAAACAGCTTTTAGTATTCAGAGGTGATTTTCTAAGATTTTTCTTGCATTATACCACCCGCAATTTTAATGGGAAACAAAACAATTTAAAATTTAAACTAACGCGTAAATACCACGCATTATTTTCTGATGGAAAAATTTGGATTTTTTTTGGTTTCATAACAATTAATTGAATGACAAGAAAGGAAGTTGTCACTGGATGACTTTTATTCCGATTACCGTAATCGCGCTCAGCATTCTCTGGGGAAATAATTAAACAACAAGAGTCTTGTGGAAGAAATGCAGATTTTGCACTGTATTTTCAAAATCTGTAATGTATTTGTACTATTTATTCCGTTCATTGATTTTGTTCACACCAGAAAAAGAACTGACACTTCGAAAGTCTTACCGCAAAATTCTGAAGTGCAAATCTCAACTCAACACAAAAGTTAGCCGCCAATAAATACACGATAAAAATTACCTCTTAAAATTTTGCTCAAGTCTTGTTATGAATGCTTACCTCATGGATCGTAAAGTAATTTAATTCAAATGAAATCTACATGGAATTTAATTCTTCTCGATGCTCATTTGCACCCACGTTATTTCCTTTCTCAAAACATCCACATGAAAAATCGCATGGCATCGCATTTTTAATTAATGAGTCTGAACTACTTACTAAAAATATAAATCAATGTCGTATTTATCCTGTGGAAATAATATAATGTGATATGTGTCATGTGCATCATAATTAAGGTCATGGATCAAACAAACGTAATGACAAGCGATGTTGTGATGATTGACGTGACATTTTCAGATGATCAGATTCTGAATTCTGAGGATTTTGATGATCGTGTTATTAAAATAGTTTATAGCCTTTCTATTTACTATTCCGATGGCAATTAAAAGATCGTCACCTCCAATTCCTCTGCAGTGCGATTATGTGAGATGAAATTAAAAGAGAAATTTTGTCAGTTTTTTTAATAGAACAAAAGAACGTTCTTAATTAATCTCACGCACACAAAGCAAAAAAAAACAAACAGAATCGCACTTTTGACTTCTGTTCCCAACGAAATGTGAACCCTAGAGATCTAAACAAACAAACAAACAAACAAATCGATCTACATTCATAGTGCCCGGCCGTCGAAACTGCGGGCGCGAATCATCATCGCTGGCATCTGGTGTGTGGCTGCATCCCTCGCTACCCCCATGGCCATCGCCCTGAGGGTGCAACACGTACCGGAGGGAAACGAGCCGGGTACGTGCATACACCCCCATCCATTGCATCCCCCCATGTGGCACGTAGTGCGCCGATTCACTGTGGAGCCAGCACGTGTTACGTTCCAAGTCGATTTGTGTCTTTAGCCCCTAGCACGCTGTTACAAGCCCGTGTAGAACACTGTGTTACAAGTCCGTACCACGCTGTGTTTCAAGCACATAGCACACTTGGTTTCAAAACGGTACCACGCTGTTTTCCAACTCCGTAATTTGAAGTGAAACGAATGTATTTCTTGTAATAAAGCAAGTTGCTTGGTATTTTAAAACCAATGAATTTGTTCGAAATTCTTTGCTGTAATAATTTCAACCATATCATTACACGAATGTATTTTCCTTTGTGATATTAAACGTTAAAAATGGTCCTGACCTTTGGCAAAAAGAGATGGCGTATGTAAAAGTCAATTAAACAGCATAAGTTGTCAACAACCCACTGATGTTACAACCAGTTCACATATTTGAAAATATTATTCTTTAATCACCTGACTCCTAATAAATATCTGTCCTCTATCAACAAAGCCAGACCCACGTTAAGTTGACCTGTTGTCGATTCGCGATAGCTAAAATGAATGTACACCAGTATAAATTGAAAGTCACGAAGCGTTGCACCCAGCGTTCACGTTCATTGACGTACCTATTCAAGACGCTCTAGGTACAATATAATGGGTAATCTAGGAATCTCCCGATTCATTAAAGTATTTTAACTATGCCTCCCTGTCATTTCGAAGCCATCAAACAAGCCTTCTTGGCATTTAGCATTCAATACTAAAGCTAGGACAGAAGAATTTATTATTTTACATTGTTTTTATAGCGTAGACAAGTTTTTATACAGGGAGAGCTGCAATTGTAAATGTGAATACTGGACGCAAAATTATAGAAAAGAATACCCTGGTCTATTTTACCTAGATTTTTACAGTTTAAAGCGATAAAGTTACTTATTTTGAAATTTCTATGGCTCATAGCTAATATGTATCCAAATTAAGAAACACTCAACTATTTTATAGAGAGCGTGTACAAAATCCTGATCAATTAAATGCAAATTACTAAACAATCAAAACCCAGATAAAAAGTCTTCTTGACGTCTCCAAAGTACAATAACGCGGCCTCTGTCCAAGTGTCTGCAGGCAGCCCGATGAAGCCTTTCTGCCGTAACGTGCACCTGACCGCGATGGAGATGGAGATCTACCGGCACATCCTGGTGATCCTGCAGTACTTCGTGCCGTTGTGCGTGCTCACGTGCGTCTACGCACGCATGGCGCTGCGTCTGTGGGGCTCCAAGACGCCCGGAAACGCGCAGGACTCGCGCGACGCGAACCTGATGAAGAACAAGAAGAAGGTGAGAGTGGGTTTTTTCACAATTTTTGTGTGGAAAACGCAGGGTGGGCCCGATGCAGGGTTTATGTACGGAGGTTGGCCCTTTGGCTTGGGATACAGCTAAGCCATATGCTACGGGCAATTTTTGTTACAAAGTTTGGACGCTACAAGCAAATAAACTAAAAATTGCATAGAATTTTACTCAAAACCACGCTAAGCTGTCGCTAACAACTATCAAGAATCTAAGCTAAAAACGTTGACGGATTTAATAGTTTGAAGAAAAATAATTTAGATCGTTTTTAGTTTTTCCCACACGCGTGTAAAAATGTACGCATTTTGATGCCTTACTCTCAGGCTGGCCCATGGTCAGTATTCGATATTTACTATTCGAATTTTTTTCTTACTTTCCTCATGTTGGTTGCTTACAAGCAATTTGGGATTATTCTCGTTGTTCACAAGTTTTTCGCTTTGCATGGCCATCACCGCTCTGAACGTTAGTTACAATTTTATTGAATGGACAATTATCAATAGCTGTAATCACATTTCGATAGCAAGTTCTAGATAACAAGGTTCATATCCCGGTTCCGACGCACATTTTTCCTGCTCAACTAACCCATCAAGAAAAACTTCGCATATTGTTGTTTAAAAAAACTGGTGTTATTATAATTCCGACGATCGGTTGTTCCTCAACAACCTGTAACTCTTACTTTACACCGTCACATTAAATACACTAGGGTGCACTTGTGCCCTCAAACAAAGTTACTTGGTATCAATATTTTCTCGACTTTAGCACACGATGTGTGTATGAAAATAGAATATAAAGTTGAAGAAAGATGATTGAGATCCTTGTGAGACAAGGTGGATTTTCGGAGAGCGTATTTTCGCCAAGGGGTCGTAATTCAGCCTCTCGTATACGTCATTTTCCCAAGTCAGAACGCCTCGGTGGGCGTTGAACCGTCACGAGTGACGCTCTTTGTGTCGCGTTGTTTTTTAGAAGCAATAGTTTTCTTGGAAAAAATGAGAACAGCACAAAATTCCGACTTTCCGCAAAGTCAAGCTCCCCATTTATTCGCCGGTCTTGTTATTCGGTGTCCGTCTACATTTCATACAACGCACGGTTTGGCCGTGCAGTTTTGCACTTCGGTTTATTCCGAAAATCTGACGTATTTCGTCGTCAAGAGCCTCAACGACACCAACACGTTTGCTTTCAATTTCGGTCATTCAATTCATGACATAAATGGGGAATGATGACTACGTCTTTGGTATTTTTTTGGAATACATCCGATTTTTGGTCCAGTGCAAAGTTAATTCCTGAATTGGAAGTAAATGTTCGATTGGCGAAAGGAAGCTTACGTATTTTGATCATGGTCTGCCATAATTAAATCCCGTGCCTTCTGATACTTATGATAAATTATTATGGACACTCGCTCCATTTCTCCGTCTCTCACTCAAAGATTATTACAGTTACTTCGCCTATGAATCTCTACTCTAGAGCCATTGCTTTTCTCGTTAAATTGGTTCCCAGTTTTCAGAAAAACTATTTAACATGGGTTGTTGAATTCTTTGCTCACAAACTCAAAACTTTTCACAAAGCTATTCTGCCTGCTTTATCAACGGTCTAAACTCGAGTGCCAAATAGCTACAAATCGAAACAAAATAACCAATTATGAATTGATTAAGAATTAATTTATTAAGAAATTAATAGTTCCATGTTCCTTTGATTAATGTTTCTCAATTAGGCAGTACACAAAAGGGCGGGTTGGGGTTGTCTCTTTCTTGTTACCTCGACCTTTAAGATGTGTTTGTTATTTGGGATCTTTGCGTTTATCTTGACTTGGAGGTTATTTTCTACCCAGAAAATACTGCCGAATCTCGTCTATGATCAAATGACCTGCCACAAAACATGCTTTTTCCCTTAAGAGAATTCAAACGACTTTTTATGACCATAATTACATTTATGTTTCAATGAGCAATGCTAAAGGTCAACGAATGCATTATTCCACACATTTTTCCTGTGTCCTGCCTCGTTTCATTAAAAATCTTTTCACTTTATCCATACGAAAAATTCTCTTGCAAATATAAGGGTTTATAGCAAGTACTTGAATTACGGCAAGCCTTTCTCACTTTACCCTCCCCTGGGTATAAAGCTAAGCTACCTAAGAACCTAGGTCTGGCATTTGTTATACCATACCTATGAGACATATTATTACAGACATGGGACCTACGACATGCATTCCATGCTATGCGGTAAATTATTTACTGGATAATTTCCTATGAAACGCAAGAAAACTCACGTGGAAAGAGAATAACTAACAAAAATTTTCTTTTGTGCATTTTCTACGTATTCTATCATATTCTTCCGAGAAAGTAATTGCCATATTTATAAAAAAAGGACTTCATAAATCTATGAGAACCAGTATTTTATACATTCTTCGGTGGGTGTTTGCGAAAAAGATCCTTCTCAGTTCTGTACAGACGCATAAAAAATAAACTTGTCTCTATTTAAAAAAAAAAATGATATCAAATATGCACTGGAAAATGAGGGAGATAGTGTCCTAAGGATGCTATGTCTGATATAAATATCAGTTTTCTTTTGTCGTTCATTAAACTTGTTGTTTGCTAACAAAGAAATATGAAAATTATTTTTGGATGCCCTTACAGTTACAAATTATAGCCAAAAAAATACAACAAAATCCGTCCTTTGTAGAGAAGCATCGCATACTTATTTCTAATGTGTTGACATTGTTTTCATCTAATTTGGACCCAGATACCCCGCCTATAGGTACACTCCAAATTACACTATATATGTACAAAAGTGTGCAACTTTTGATTTATCGACCAATGCTACCTGATGTGTTACCCGATGTTGCCTGTACATTTCTTTGTTGTTTTTCGCTGCAGGTGATCAAGATGCTTGTGATTGTCGTTGCCCTTTTCGCCCTCTGTTGGATGCCGTTACAAACGTACAACATCGTGCAAGACATTTATCCGGCGATCAACCGGTAAGCATGTTCACCGACAATCCATTTTACCCTCTCATTCAGTTCCGCATTCACTTGTAATAATTTAGTATTAAGTTAGCAGTTAGTGAGATCTGAGAGTAACTGATCAAATGATCAAAGCGGCTAAGTGCCAGCTAAATTTTCTGTCACTCAATTTGTCAGCAGATGTCATTTTATTATTTTGTTCAATTTCTTACTTCACCTAAAACGGTTGCGATTGCAATTTTTTTGCTTAACAGTTTTTTAATGAGCCATTAATAGAGCGAAGAAGCCCAAAATAAGACCCCCAAGAGTCAAACTTCCTATATATCAATATATTAAAAGCCTCGTTAGTGCGTTTCTACTTGTAGGACGTGATTGAAGGCATACGGACACAGCTGGTTGTTGATTTGCGACTGATCGAGTATCTCTTTTCTGACAGGCTCGGCACAAGTTGTGTGCCAATCGCATTCATGTATCCTCGCTGGTTTTGTGTATTCGCTGTCTAGCGAGAGTGACATGAATTGAGAATCTCCGTCCATTGTTGAAATATTACGTATGCGTAGCACGTTCCTTCTCCCAAAAGTAGACTTTGATTTCCAGCAATTCTGTATCTCGGGCATAGAGCCCTTTTTTCAGCCCATTCAAAACTAATTCTATAACAACTTGTCCGAAGATGGTGTATGTAACATTTAACTGGACACGGAATTATTTTTACCGTAAGAAAATTAATTTTAAATGCAGTTCAGTTTCGATCAATTACAAATTATCACAAAACAGAAACAAATGCAGTGAACCAGTTCACAACCCACATTCTTTCAAAGAATTCTACAACAATATCACCATATAGGCCTCAGCATTAAGAAAATGCAATGAAGAACTAAGAAAACTCAACAACAGCTAGCCAACGATCAAGCGCCGAGTTGCTGTGACCAAATCGTGTCCAAATGCTTCCAAAGCCAGCATTTCGATGTCCGCGACCGTGAGTCTTACAGTGACTTTGTTCTGCACCCCAGGTACAAGTACATCAACATCATCTGGTTCGTGTGCGACTGGCTCGCCATGAGCAACAGCTGTTACAACCCGTTCATATACGGCATTTACAACGTGAGTGCTGATTAGCGCTGATTTATTGTCGTGGTGTCGTTGGCTGATCAAGTCGGTTAACAGTGTTTCCCACATCCAATCATGATAATGATCATTTTATTGGTTCCACAAATGGGTTCAAATGTACAAGATTCATTAAACCCTTATTTTAACCAGCCAGGTGACCATTCCCGTAGCTAATTCTTTCTCTTATTATTTTTCTTCTCGTTTTTCCACTCTTTTCTTCTTCTCTCATTTCCAGCTTCCTCAGTGCCCTACAAGCTATCAGATTCTAAATCACAAAACAGAGTTTCAGTTATGATTTTAACATATACTTTTTTTATTTTGTGCATAAAGTGTGCCAGCAGAAATCTTAATAATCTACCATGACGTGGCTTCGAGATCTTTTCAACCTATTATCAATCGGTGCTGAGTATAATATTTTGACAAATCATGGTTTATGTTCATGAAAACAGTTGCAATTCTTCAGAGTTTTCATTTTGAGAAATAATGATTTCCAGTTTCATCTTTAGTCATTGAGTAACGTACCTAATCGTAATATTTTCAGGTTAATTTTGGAAAAACAGGATTTTGCTGGTGATAACGGCAACAGCGTATGCCTATATGTACTCGGTGTTCCTTTCACATCAAGTTTGTGCAGAAACCTTGTGAAGATCGCGAATAATAATCTTTCAATTCAGATATAAAATATTTAGTTACACATCCTCTTTGGAAGTCGAAACAAATGGGACATGATATCTAAATGAAGCAACGCGCACCTTAAAACATGAATCTGTGTAAAACCGAAAATATCTCAGCAAATTGAATTAATTTTGTGTTTCCTTGAAGAGTACGGCTATGATGAGTTCATCTTCACAAGAAGTCCTAATTGCAAGCTATAATTGGAGTAAAAATGAACCACAAATCGATCGTAGAATCAGTGATGATTCAACACGGATTCCCATACAACAAAACGCTTTTATGCACGTGCTTGAATTAATATTAAGTGCTTAATTCTCCACCCTTCAACTGTAATTCCCCCGTGTCTCTTACTTTACATGGCATCCCCTAATCGCCAATGCAATTCCAAGAGTAAACTAAAAGGAATCGTACCTCGCGTGGAATATTTATTTAGATTTAAAAACGCTTCTCAAGTATTTGAAATCATATTGATATAAAAAAACCTGGCCCGGGAATCTTCATGTCTTAGCAAGCACCTCTGCCGCTTTCCTTTCTGTAAATTCTTGGCAAAGACTTACATATCTCTAACAAACACTTTTTCTTTGTCGATGATAAATTCTCAAGAGAAATGTAAAGAAAGCAATACTAATTATCTTGCACATGCATGAGACTTTCATGCTTTTGAAGTATAAAAACACACCCATTAGACCATTTCTATGTCTGAAAGTTAGGAAGCTTGTCCACACTGCTATTATTTGCCATACTTGACCAAAGATTCCAACTTTCCACACGTTGTTAATTATTTTTTTCAATCCTAAATCAATAGTGTTTTCAAGATATTAAAAATATCACAATTTCCTCGCAAGCAGAGTGCTACATTTGTTTGATTTGCAAATTATGTCACCATCTTTTAGTAATCAACCGAGAAATAATCTTAATTTCGTTCAATATATTCATAACATCGCTTTAGAGCGCCTTCATGACCAGTCAAAATTCAGAAGCAAATTAAAATATTTGAAAAATCCCAATCATTTCACGAGTTTTCTCCACACCTATCTCAATATTATGTGTAGATTGAAACGTCAAAAATCCCCAATTTTAACTGTCGTTGTATACTTCCAGGAAGAATTTATAAAAACCTTGCCTTCTCAACAACGACCTCACGTCCCCCGAGGTCATATCTGTCCAACCTTTAACCTCCACCCACTTTACATGAAATTACAAAACAAACAATTCACTTCCAGAATCTTGTTTCCGAGTAGCCCGAGGTCATTGTTTCAGCAACCCGCCTTCCCGGCAGATATTCAAGCAAACTGCATAACCCGAGCCATCTAACCAACAAACCCACCTTCCAGGAGAAATTCAAACGCGAATTCAAACAAAGATTCCACTTCCGCAACCGCCACTGGTCGCCGAGCGCGCAAACAGAGAGCGTGGACCTGACCTGTCAATCGCGCGCCTCGATCCGCGGCTCGCTCTACCACAACAACTACGAGTGGCGACGCACCTACTCGTCCGGCTCGCGCGCTGACCACGAGATTCGGCCGATCAACGGCGGCGCGGCCGCGCACAACTTCTACCGCGGGGTGTCCGTGCGCGGGCCTGCGCGCCGCTATACAGACCCCGCAGGCGACGCGAATGGAGGCGTCAACACAGAGTTGTTTGTGTTTCCGGACGCTGCCAAGAAGGGGCGCGATTCGATCGGAGAGTTGCGTTTGTGAATTTTTTTTTGGTGTTGGTGTCTACGTGTGACGTTTTGGGTTTTTTGGTGAGATTTTGACCACGGTGTCAACGCCGAATTGGTTGTGTTTGCGGGCGACGACGAGAAGGGGCGCGGTATGTTTGTGATTTTTTTTTGTGACTTCGTATGACGTGGTTGTGGTCTGGACGAGATTTTGAAATATCGTGTTTAATTTTGAAATTTTTCCTTTTTTCTTGTGGATATTCAGAAGTGGGTTCATCCCAATTTTCGAACACGGGTCGTTACTGGTTACCTTTTTTAGGGGACATTGCTGGAAAAACCAACGGCTTAGAGGCAATATTTGATCATTTATTGCACAATGCAATAATTATTATTGAATGGTGTGACAACTCATCTCGCAATATAACTGAAAGCTGTCTAGCTTTCTGAACGTCATTCGTGTGATTTGATGCCATATTTCGGTAGTTATTATATTTTGGCTCCGAGGACAATGGCCGATGTGCTAAAACGTATTAAGTATTATGTTTGGACGACCATTGATTAATATATGGACGTGTGAAAGCTACTGTTGTGATAATTGATTCAGTTCGTTCGGTGGAGTGCAGTTGGTGACATTCCAATGTGTCCAAAATTTCTCAGAAGACAGTAATTGTGGAACGAAAACATTATTCTGAAAATCAGTTCTGTAAGTTACCTAAGAGAATAACTATCAACGATGCCAGGGAAAAGATTTAAATGATATATTGTAAGAAAGATCAGTTGAATTTACATGAAAATTTTAACCTCAGCCACATTTCTCCGGTGTGATCTAGATTCTGAATTATTACATCACAAAAAAATTGTCAAATGTGTAAGTGTAACTTCTTTGCCTCGATGTGTTTTCGTGAAAATGTTCTTCGCAGCTATAAACTTATTACTTATTCTTTATGTAGGCAAGAATTTGTTCCACTCTTCTTGAGTACTATTGGTGTATCTGTACAGTAATAACAGATTCATATATAATAATTCCTTTTTTTGAATTTTGACTTGTCGTAATATTATAATTCATCAAAAATTGTCTTCTTAATTGGGCTTAAATTGTAAAAAATGTATGATAACAAAAATGTCGGTGGATAAATTACATCCTACTAGACGTATGTCTTAAAATGTTGTTGATGGATTGAAAAATTACTTTAGCATCGTTTTCGCCACCCAAGTTGACAAGATTACTTAATTATAATATGAGTAATTAGTATTTCGTTCAAAAAAACAGAAAATATTTATAAATCTGTCAAAAAAAAGTGACAGTTAAATTTTGAGTTCGATTTGAAAAAATAACTCTATTTTGATCTCAGGCCGAATGCTTCTCAATGATCAACGTACCCTTGCAAAACATTGTTTTCAAAAAAGTGTCACTTTTGTATTATATTTCAGTTTCTTATCGAATGGAGCCCACTGCCAAGTCCGGTTCAACGGTAAACGCTTTGTCTAAAGAGGCGCCACCACCATTACCTCATGGTCTCGAAGATGACATCCTTGAAGTTATCACAAATGAAAAGGATCTCGGTGAACTTCCAGCTCCTGATGACACGGTTTTAAACAGCAGGGTAGACATCCAATCGTTGCCAACCAAACCTTATTTGGACCGCACTGTGATTCCTATTCTTCTGATGGGTCTTAGGCAGCTAGATTCTAGACGACCAGTTGATCCGATCGCTCATCTTGCTGCATATCTAATCGCGAATAAAGACAAGTATGAAACATTGGATATTAAGTATAATGTTGATCCTGATGATAAGCCTGTCAGTTTGCCGACAGAAAATCAAGATGGTCCATCTAATGAAGCACCAGCGGTGGCATCGGAACCACCTACACAGCAATTTTGAGAGATGTACTCAATGTTTAAAATGAAATCATTAAAGATTGGTCTTTTAGCGTGTGGTTAAATTCTTATTCATATGAGTGATGATGGTAAAGTATTTTCGGTGCTCATTACCAGTGTTAAAATACTCATTGCAAGCTTTAGATTCTTCTCTACTTCAATCATGAAAATACATTTATTTTGCGCTCTCCCTTATAATTTTTATATATAAGACTTTTTAGACTCCAGTATCTTGTCGGGAAATTTTCAAAAAGTATATTTCTATGACATATTTTAGCTTCTCCGTATTTTTTTATTTGAATATCTTTCTCTGTGCAGTGCTATGGCTATCCCTAGATACAATTTGTAGTACCTACCTGTCATATCGCATCAATACGTCCATCTGAAAAAATACAAAAAATTCTTCTCATATGATAAAAGATAATTGTTTTCAAAACAAAACAACTTGATTCTAGTCGACTAGCTATCTATTAGGGAATCGTCTCAAAAATGTTAGTTTTAATCTACAAAAAACATCAACTATTCAGACTATCTGTGTTTGTAACATGGCTAAGCTTGACTCTCGTATGATAACTAAACAATAATCAGTGATAGATATGTTATTATTTTGTTAAAATCATTCATTCACTTTATTTTTATTGTCAGATTCACCTCAAAATCTAGGTGCATTTCTAAGCATGGTATACATGTGTGTGCTGGGTCTGGGAGCCAGGGACTATCTAGAGCGCACGAAACATTTCTTGGTACAATCACTTGCATTACTTGCTGATACTTTCTTTCCTCCGGTTTAGTGTTTAATACTTCCATTAATTTGATACAGATATTGCCATTCGCTAATGACAATACCTACGTCAATAGGATATAAAATCATTCTTTAATTTCTTAAAATCTCTCTTCTTAATACTTTGTAAGCAACCGGTTGTACCAATTTTTTTTCCAAAAAGTGTCCCTAGCTGAGAAGAGCACACGACACTTTTGTGATAAAAAAGACTGAAAGAGTTTGATTTTTTGTTTGGCTAAATTGGTAGGAGATTTTTTCAAGTTTCCTGAATATTTAATTATTTAGTAATGACCTAAGTGACTTAGGTCGAACTACAATGTACAAGCACCCTTGTGTAGCCAGTCCAAGCCAATGCAAGGATATTGACTACACAAATATAATCTTTTTCTTTTGGTAAAAAGCACTAACTTGAGAAAGGCTGCATTTTTTGGATATGGGAATTGATTTTTGTAGCATAATACGTTTTTTTTTTTCAATTTACATGTTTTAGATATTAATATTATTCTTTTTGCTTTTTTAAAGAATGTGTCTGCTTGTGTCCCATAACTTTCATCGATAATAGTTGAGTACTGAGTTTGTTATTTCGAAGATGAAATAAAAAGTAATTCGATGAACATAACGGCAATAATAATCAAGTACTAATTATCAACGAAACAGTTCGTCGAATGCGTTTAACAATTTTGCTGAGCAAAATGTGCGAAACAAAATTATTGATAACGGCATTTATCATACCGATGAGCGTAACATTGATTAATATTCTTTGAAGAAGAAATACAACAAACCTTGTATTGCAATGAAATCGATAACAGATTTGTGATTGCCGGGACAAAAATAATAACAACATAGTCATATCATCATAAAGGTTTTTAATTGATCAAAATTAACATATACCTTTTGAAAAATCATTAGCAATCACAATGGTTTAGGGTATTTTTTCGGGTGGGTAATCTTTTTGTCGCATCAAAATGAAGGATTGGCATTCACCAAAAATGATAATTTTCTTCTGAAAATTGCCCAGTTATCATTTTCTCAGTAGTATTTCAATTTAAATAGTATGTATTTTAGTAGGTATATTTTTTGTAATAATACCATACGTTCATATGATATATTGATTTTTTTTGTAGGCTTATGCATAGGAAATTCTGTTATTTTTTCTAAATATTCAGCTATTTTTGTTAATTAAGGTTGTGTCAATCACTCTTAGTTAGTATTTGCGTTCGAAGAAACGCAATATTTGTTTTCTCACGTGAAGTTCACAAATTACATCTTCAATGAAGTTCGCAAATTACCACTTCAATGTCGACTTAATTTTCGCCCAAACAATGTCACTAAGAAAGCTAATTCGGCACGGATTACCAGATGTCTATTGTGAATTGTTCGTGTCTATAACTTACTATTGGGCAAGATTAAACACTTGATGCAAATATTTGAATACTCTCTCAGTGACAGAGTCATGCCAAAAATTAGGCCCAATCACAGAACTTTTATATTTGGAGCTAAATTGGTTATAATATTTCGGCAAAAACTTGATGCAAAAAATCAAACAAGTCGGAACATATTTTTACCATTCAATCACTCTCACAGCAAACGGTTGATATTCAATAATTTTGTTAGTACTTAAAATGATCTTTAAATACTGTCATATTATTATCTTACTTCTTAAAGTTTCCCATAATATCTAGTAATATTCTATCTTAGTAGTAATAATGTGGCCTCTTGTCTTGCGGATAGTTTTTTTCTTTTTTGTTGGATATAATGTTATTGTACATTGTTAAATATTCACCGTACTTTTTTTTAACCATTCATATCGTCGGCTTCTTTTCATTTAATATATGGAAGGCATGTGAATTTACCTACACTTGACATAGACAGTCAACGATTATGTCATTAAGCTTGCGATTCTTCCAGATCGCACGCGTAGCACGAATCATGTTCAAGGATAATTTTTTGTTCTTTTATATATTATATATATATTTACAAATGTAAGTTGCAAGATATGAATCTCTTGCGATTATATCACTATCACGTTTTCGTAAGCTGCCGTCTTCCATTTCGGTAAGTCTGGACCGACACACTTCACACCGTATAGGACGCACTTGCCGAAACACTCGAATGTTTGCTTTGTTTTTCGAATGTTTTGAGAATGTTTGGCTGTTTCGGGCGCCCAGCTGAGGTGCTTGTCGATGCGCTATTTTTTGCGGTAGTCTTTCTCTTAATTTGGTGTAGGTTTAAGCTTGGTGGCTGTTTCACTGTAAGAAATAAACGTACGGCGTGGTGAATGACGTGCGGTTATAGAATTAATCTTCTCATGGTCACTTTCACATTTTAATCGCCGTTGTTATTATTTTGTTGGCATGACTGGTTCTTATACTCTGTGAGTCTCTAAGAAATCTATCTGTGAATCTTATCCTAATCTTGTCAAATAATCTTCAAAACTACCACCAATTTTTTTAACTTCCAATTGAAAGAAATTAATAAATTAGTTTCCTATCTTCAAAGTCTAATATCGAAAAATATCTTCAAGTCAATAGACTTTCTACATTGTTAGTTGAAAAATTGATTTTGCATTCCAACTTAATGTTAGCAGTGATAAACACCTGACACTTATCGGTCAATATGCCAATAAAATAAATATGATGATAATTATGAAAATCAATATATTAATCAAAGTCATCATGCAAAAAGTTATGAAAATATCTACTAGTTTCCTATGGTTTCAAAACCTTGATCACTAAATATCAAAATAATAATAAAAAAAAATCAACTCTCATCACCATATTGGCCTACTCTACGAGCTCAAATAGATGCGCAAAAATGTTTAATTATTTGACTTAATTCTGAGAAACGGTACAACTATTATGCGGTCAATTCCTATATGTAGGTTTCTCAAATCCACAAAATCTACAATGGATACAATCAAAGTATTAGTTAATGAAAGCAAGCGTTTTAATAAGCCACTAACTAATACAACTCACTAATTTAAAAAGATTAAAAGGGAAATATTCCAAATGAGCCATACCTACGGTAAATACTGTTTTAAGTACAAATTTGCAGCCATATTCTCCATTATAGCAAGCAAAGTGCAGTAGTAAGAAATATCTTTTTTTTTGCTCTTTTTTCTATTTAATTTTGTAGAAGTAGAAGAGATGTTTGGTGTTTCTAGTGACTGGTGAGTGAGTCTAGGCTAGCTAGAGAGCTCCTTCTTGACAGTCCTAGTGATGGTGGTCCACTAACCAAGGACGTCGTTCCGAATAGTTTGTACCATCCGATCACTATGTTGGACAGGTTGAGATCATCGAGCATTATCTGGGCTACACCCATGAAGACTTTCTTGCCCTCAATGCGTCCGTAGTCACCCCAAACTGTCACCTGGAATAGTAACAAACAACCCACGTGGGAATTAGCGAGGGTTTTGTGAACATTTGGTTCAACTCTTGAAGATACAGGCTTAGTTTACTGCTTGATAGTTACTGAGATATATACTGATATATTTACTGATATATTAAAATTTGCCCCGGTTTGTTTTATGATAACGGATTTTTACGGATTCTATTGCAACAGCAGAAATAAAATGTCAGGAAATTCAATTGTTTCAATGAGTTTTATCCAATTGGTGTATACCAAAAATTTGGTTTAGCAGGTCATAAAGAATGATAAAATCTACGAGTGGTACATGTCATTGCAGACTGAAACATATTTTCTCCTGATTATAAGTCAGAGAAAGAGAGGGAGTAATGTAAAATGTTCAGTGCATTCAAAAGAAGCAGTTCACATACCATGTCAAATGCAATTGGCTCTTCACGGCATGTGGTGAAAATTTGGACAGGGATTATTTGGTTAGGCCGCTCTACCCCTCCTCTCTTTGAATATCCATTCTAATGGTTACTGTTCTGTGAAAATCACTTTCCAAAAGTCCTTGGATTGTTTTAATTGCCAATTAATTTCCATCGACAAACGGTACGGCAGAATTCATTGTTACATGTTTTCCCTCCTGTCTACTATTATTTTATTTGAGCAAGTTAAAGGTTGCAGAAAGTGCACTATTTTCAAAATACCCTCGGTACTGTCCATATCTACTTACAACATTAAAAAGTCGTGCATTAAATACTTAACAAAGCACATGAAATAAGATTTTCATTAGTTAACAGACAACGATGGTACCTATACATTAATCAAGTTACTGTTCTTGTATTGCCCACTGTGTATATAGACGAAATTCAGGCTAGTTCAATTCAATGAATGTTAATGTCTTCTTTGCTAGCCCGGGAAATGTTCACCATTAGATAATATCAAGCGAATTGTTTAATGGCAGCAATTAGTTATGGAACTGGTATTTTGAAATCATGCAATCCAAGTTGTTTTGTTTAGAAAATTACCAGCACCGAACCTAGCCTTGGTCGAAGGTTTCTGTACTTATGCCACGGGTGAGCTGATGACAACACTGCTGTTAAATACTCTGGCACGTTTTCTTACCTGAAGTATGCAACCCTGAAACGGTTCCCTGAATGTCAACTGCTCCTGGTAGAGAGGATCCAGCGTTCTTCGGGCTGTCGTAGTCTTGTTCTTGGCCATACACTTTTTACCGTTCACCAAATACACCTTCACGTACGGCGCTGCAATCAGTGAGATTGGTTAAAACACAACGATTTTAGCATTCTACAAGATGCGGTACATACATTTAGATCTATCGGTTAATGCTTGACAGGACTACCCTGTTTTAAGCGTTGCTATCACGGGTTTTTAAAGTTGAGGTGGACAATGTAAAAACAAAAACAATTCAATACAATTTTCTTTTATCAACTATTTGGCAATAAAAAATGTTTCGGTGCTTTCTGAAACACGAAATAAGTCTGTACCTCTTTGTTATGAGTTGCTTTCACTTGTATTATAGGGTTGACGATGTAAACAAACCCCTAGCACATGCCATCATCAAGTAAACAGTTTTTCCAATGTTTTCTGGCTTAGCTCTAATCCGAGAAAGCATGTTTATCCTAAAATACCCTGACTCGACTCCTTGAATTATTCTTCAACCTTGGCTTAGAATTTAGCGCGTTCTTTCAACCCTTCATTAACAACAAATTCTAATCTGTTTGACGAAACGCCAAATTGAGCTGCACATTTTTATTACAGTTGATTTTACTTTTGCACACTAGAGTTGACATTCATTCATTATAGCAAACATAAACATACACTATTGTGTCTATGATTTTTGTGCACCGACACAAAACGACACAAAACTTACCCCCAACTGTATCTTAGAAAAGTGCACATTTTCTGGACCAGACCGATCGCAACCCCCGGCGTTGACCACGTACCTGGTAGCAACTTGGAGCCGTGTCTAGCCTGCAGCCCCCGTGCCCTGATCACCTCGATCTCCAGATAGCCCTTCTGGTAGCAGAGTGACAGCTGGATGTCACCCAGCGCGGGCGCCCCGAGCACTTGCCGTCCCACCAGCTGACCAGGGCCCAGCCCGTCGATGAAGTCGGACAGTTGGCCTCCGTCCGCGGCCAGACGCAGTGAGGGCGACCATCTGACGCGGTGACGTTTGCCAGGGTTAGTGGTGGTAGTCGTCGCAAGGCCGATACAAAGGGGCACGGTATTTTAAAAGATTGATTGCTCAGTTTCGTTCGCTGAGACTCATTTTGTTACGTTATTCTTTAACACGGTGCTTTGAATTCATGTTTAGTTAATTTAAGAAAATGAACAAGTGATTTAAATCTACGTGTGGGTTTATTTGACCGGAGGACAGTGGCCAATTCAATTCGGGAAGGGTTCCCGACAAGAGCAGGGTGAGTTTTATTTTCTATATTAGATTAGTCTATACTACTTTGTTTGATTGAAACCTTTCTGAAAGCAAGAGTTCGGAAAGTTATACCCAAAACAGTCTGGATTGATCGGACAAGAAAACGCAACCAATGCAATGGAAATTGAAACAATAAACAAGACAGTGTGGACAACATTTAGAATAATGTAGAGACTGCCGTGAGAGAGAGAAGACCGATGTTGTTTGAGATACGAACCCCGTGAGAGTGACAGAGAGAGACAGTAAGACAGACACAGATAATAATGTATAATATAGTCAGACACAAAACGAAATTAAAACAGTAACAGAGATGTATACATAGATTGTTGTTAAGAGATAGGAGTGAATAACAGTGCTGTAGCGACAATTAACAGAGACCGATTATTGCGTTGATGTCATAAGATGTATGAGAATGTGAACAGGATTCGATAACGTGGATGACACGCAGGTGATTTATGAAAGATTTCAAAATTTTTGAACAGTTTGAAATCCGTTTTGGCAACTTTGAGCGCATTATCACGCATTTCATGTTGCCCGGGTACAATATCAATTATTCCGAATGTGGCCAATGGTAACAATGCATTTATTCAGCCTCCAGGGTTGCGACCTTGAGGATTATGCCGGTACCAATAGCCAGTGAGTACCCGCAACTCAAATGACAACCGGAATTAGATTAAAGAAAATCAGTTACTGAAATTATTGGCATGCTCGACGTTATCGAATGAGTACAGTGTGAAATGACAGACACAGAAGATTCAGCGAGTGAGGGCAGTTACATTAGCGGGCATGCTGTATACAGATAGGGCGTGCAGTTCGCAAAGATAACACAAGTCAACTACAGCCATGCATTGCAGCGCATTCAAGCTCATGCCAACGCACTCGGGAACCAAAGCAGGCCAGCGCAGGTGACATCGTTGGGTGGTAAAGGCGGTAAACAAGTCTCGATTTGTGACAACATGTTGTTGTGAGGTGATGTGTTTGATGTTAGATGCGCTTTTCTAGTTTCAGATGTCGTCTAGAGTGATTGTAAAATTTTTACTTTTTCACTGGTGTATTTGAATTACACTGTCATTGTTGTATGGCCAAAATATTTGCTTTTTCAGAAATCACCACAGATAAATAAAATATAAATATAAATATAAATATGAAAATGATTGCAGATGTAATGAGCCTTGTTTCCCGCATTTCTGTCAACGATTCGACCACGCTGGATTCTTTGGCTTTGGGACAGATTGCCGAGGGCGCAGGATCGAGTATCTTTGAGACGGGACGTGGGGGCAGGGTAGGTTGGTGCAGAGAGGGTAAGATTGTCCATGAAGTCAGCGAATCACACCGATGATTTAATAGAGTTGTCCGCAAATTCAGAAAGCTTATTTGTCTCGTTACGAATGAAAGTCCACTCATATAGTTCATATTGAGAAAACCTTATTTTGAACTCAATCGATCTCTTGAGTTTCTCGTAATTGTTTGCTAATTCAAACGGCTAAGTTATTTCCTCGTGGACTAAATTTCATTTCTGTAGCTTCTTGAATTGACACTTCGGGTCAAGAGAGTCGCTGTGTAAGTTATAAAAAAACACTCAAACTGTCTTTAGGTGGCAAGGAAGATTAATCCTCCATCAGACAAAAACAAACACCAAAATCCAAACCCTGTGCCCCACCGTGGATTCACCGCCTCATGGATCCCTCTTGTCCTCCACCCAATTAAGAAGCCTAGACCTGCTGCCTTGCCGCTCTCCCATGTCGCCGGTTTTGAACCTCGCAGTCGCAGACACTGTCCCGGGACACCCAGCCTATCTGGCCTTCTAAACCTCCCCAACTTTCAATTCAATCAATTAACCGAAACAAACGCGACTCAATCAAGCTTTATCCAAATTTAGTTCGACCATAGTTCTTGGACACGAAGCTTATTAAGCCATCAATTGCCCACTAACTTCAAAAAATAGCCACAACCCAAAAAAGTTTAGTCAAAAACCAAAAAAAAAACTATGCATACAAAGAAATTGATCAAAATTCCGCAAGGCCACCAATGGCATACTTATCCGGACCCGGTCGCGGCGCGTGCAATTCCGGTAAAACCCGGGGCAACGTGACACGGCGTCGGCGACAATGGCGGCGGCGGCGGTGACAGCAGGCCGCGACCTTTCGCCTTCTGGGGTTATGGTTTGCGGGCTACTTACGATGACGCTTCCGAACTAGAAATGCTGTTCAGGCTTCCGTCGGTGGACGAGTGCGGCTTACCGCCGGGCATAATTTGGGGCACGACCTCCTGACTGCGTTGGATCCCCCCTGCATTGCCGGCGCTATGCTTCCTATGGGGACCTAGCTGCCGTAGGTCTGCAGGATGGGAACAAGCCACATGGCGGCGGGTCTGAGCGTTTGTGGTGCCACCCCGGTGGGGAGGGTTGCCGCTGCGGTGGGTGGTGAAAATAATCGTTTTTTTTTTTGGTGGTGCCATCTAGTTCAAGGTTGGTCCAATTTTTAGACGGTCGCTGGGCAGGATACATTTTTAAAGGTACTTTATTACTTGAAAATATGTCGTTAGGAATCACCATTTGCTTGTCTCGAGTTTGAAGTGAATTTTTTAGAGTTTTTAAAGCTTTGGAGAAATCTGGATATTATATTAGCAAGATATTCTAGAAAAAAAATCAAAAATGGAAGATGCCATTGATTTGTTGACAGTTATTTGCAAGCTGCCATTAAAAAAATGTAATTGGTAGTTTAGTTTTCGCTCTATTGTCAATTTGAACTTATATATCTCTTCGTCTATAGCTAACCAGCGGGCAAAAAGAGGTGCTGTTTCACGAGTTCAAAAATGGTATTCCAAATAAATATGAGGGATAAAGCCGAGGAGGAAACAGCAACAGCCAGTATCCTGGATTGCTATGTTCATGCATACTGAAACCGATGTGTTAGATAATAAATATAATAAAAAAGTACGAAGTATAAAATACCAAATAATACAGATAAGTTGTGGGATATCTTCGTGCTGCCACCATTATTTGTTCAATAAACTATAATTAAGTAATCTTAGCAGGAGTGTAGCCATTCACAGGCAACCTTAAGTTCATCTTTGGATTCCCAGCTCCATCCAATTTTGGTATCTGGCCAGGAATGCGTACACTTCTGGGTCAACAACAACAACAACACAGTGCATGGTCATAATATGTATACCCCGTGTGCGAGTAACACCTCGCAAATGCCAACATTTACCGCATGTCTCGCCATTGTAGAAAATCAAAAAAATATTGAGAAGTCAACTGGTTACACAGTGGCCATCTACTGCAAATAACCGATTTTTTCGAACTTTTTTAAGCCACTCAGCCTTTCATTGCAAGAATTTTCATGCTTTGGATATGGAAACAATGTCGTAGTTTCACTTGAGGTTTGCTACCGCTATGAAATATCACACGATATTATAAAAAAATATGTACAAACAATCTATAATTTTGAATATGAACAAGTAAAGTAATGCCAATCAGCAGTCTATAATAACTGCGACGCAGAATCTCTTAACGCTTAGATGGTCACTGTCACCAAATGAAAATTACTTTAGCCCGGGCTGCCGATGCTTTTCTTTGGGTTGAATCATAATGGACTATCTCCGTTGGATGAATACGGTTAACATGAGCGCTTAGCATGCGTTTGGGGACGTGTGGTGTTCTGGCCTCTATATTATTATCAAAAAATGGTTTACCAAACATTACCACTACTTGAAACACAAATGTCGATAACACATTCAATCTGCAAAAATAAATCTATAATTTTAAAACGAAAATAAGATGCCTACTTGAGTACTAGCTAGCAAAAGCATCTACAAATTATAAAACCATTGCTAATATATCTATAGAAGCCAGGATCTGATTCGATTCTGACGATTTTTGATTCGCTCCGAAGTGTTTGGTAAAAGCGCCATAGATATTTATTGTTCCTGTGGTCCAGAGTGTAAAGATGTATTCGACGACCAATGGAGCACAATAATTATTCGGACATTCATTTCATAATGTACTCATAATTTACTTCCGCATTTTTAATAGTGAAAATTATTTGGATTTCGATTCAATTTCGTTTAATGTCTTGTTTTCAAATGTTACTTGCAGCAACGAAATTCATGGTTCGCTACCACAAAATGATTGCCAAACGATTACTTGCCCTTTTGGTCATGCGGTGTACGTTAATGTCGAATGTTTTGTGGTGGAGATACTTTGTCTTAAAGATGACTGCCTTGCTCCTCCATCGGTCTTCCCCCTCTAAACAGCCAATTAGTTAGGGAATGAGGTGGGCTTAGGCTCAGGATGGATCAATGGAGATAAACCAAGGGTGCGTGAAAAGATGACTGGATTTCTTTTTAATTTGTGTATCTCCTACATGCTCTATTTGCTTAACTATATTCTAATCAAATTTCGGAGAAAGAGTCACATTGTTTGGTAGTAGGTACGAACATAATTCTCAATTTGATTTACTCCAAATATTAATAATTCAAAATCGGAATAATAAATGATGTTTAATTGGCAAGTTTCTACTTTGAGTTGCACCAGCATAAAGCTGATGCTTAATCAATCTCAGTATGAAAATGCTTCTGGAAATTCAGAATATTTATAACAGTATCGTTATATTTTTATTACTGATTACCAAGGCTAATTCAATTTTGATATTAAAATCCTTCTATCGACTACAAAGTTCAGGAATTGTGGCCTGGAACTATCTGTATCAGGTAACTTGCATTCCACAAATATCGACAATTGACAATTGACAATTGACAATTGACTTGTATGTAAGTTGTAAACCCCTAAACGCTCTTCTTCTTGTCAATAACTAAAACTGCTAACCACTCATCTTTGTAAGCGTTGCATTGCCACATCGATTCGATATCTCTTACAAACGCACTCTGCATACCCGCTAGCTGCATCTCCTCCAAATCCAGCCCCAAAAATCACGCATTAAGGTACACAGATCAGATGGTACAGGGTTTTCGGGTAAGGACACGGCTAGGATAAATGGCCAACCTGTCTCCATCCTGAGATCCTTCTCCATCGCTGGACGCCGACGAGCTCTGTTTGACGAGCTGTCGTACATCGTCCGGCAATACCTCTTCACTTCTATGGACCGTAAACGATGTCTTGCCTTTCCGGCCGAAACCTAACCTACGTTTCCGTCCTGCAGACCACAACACATGGAATGTCAGGCACAGCTACGAAAATCATTACGCTTCAGCGCGGACTGGCAAAGATGTAAAGCAAAAAATTGTATTTTTTTATATAATTTTTTTCTCTTTCTTGCGGATGACAAACATTCTGTTAAAACATCGCAGGGGACACCGACTACGGCGACCGCCTCGCCAACCGCGGCTTGTCGACGTTTCGGTTATGCGAAACGGTCGTCGCCATCTCGATGAACTGATTGCCATGTTTTAATTATCGGTTTTATATCATTTTTTTTTGATGAACCGATGACAAAATGATTTCGTTTCTCGTTCAACGTGATGCTACTGGCAGAAAAACGTGTTGATGGTGATTGAATTCATGCAAGTTGACATCAAATCGACTAAAACTGACCGATGGTGAGAAAAGTGTGTAACAATTACACTTCTCGTTGCTTTCTTATTTTGTGTGTGCACTCATGGTATATGCGCCTTGCATTAGTAACATTGATCAGAATACTAGGTATTTGATGTCAATTATTTATGAAAAAATAAATCTGCTTCATGCACGAGATTGCTGATGAAGGTGACGAATTTGTGCCAGTTGCATGTTTATGATGGTGTTTGGACGCAGCGACAAGTGAAAAGCTATCGAACAGCAAGTCTGATCAATAGGTTTTCGTCTTGCCTTCACGTCCACGTTATGACTTACAATTCCGACGGACTTATACGAACCTAAGCAACTGGTCAGTAAGAAATCAATAAGAAAAATACAGTAACACGCTTTGGGCTGTTAATAATTCGTGGACAATGTAACGGGCTTTGGATGACTCTTGCAACAGTAGGCTCGAACACTTTCAGATCGGTTCTCACCAGGGATCCGAACCGAAATCAATAGCGGTTCTGATTCCGGTTCTGGTTCTGTATTTTTTCAAATAACGGTTCTGGTTCCGGTTCTTGTTCCCATTTTTTTTAAATAACGGTTCTGGTTCTGGTTCTGGTTCCATGATATTTTTATTTACGGTTCTGGTTCCGGTTTCGGTTCCAGAATCAAAATTTAGGTTCCAATATAGGTTCCAATAAAAATAACGGTTCCAATAACGGTTCCAATGAAAAATGTCGGTTTCATGTTCTCTCTTTCACAAGTGCTGCAATACTAAACGCCAGTGATACACGCGGGCGTACGCGGTGCATGTGTTTGACCAAAAGGCGGTATTAAATTATAGTTATTGGAAATGTCATGCACTTCTACATTTTCAAGACGAAAATATCCAATGTTAGGGTTTCACTCCTAATGATGCACGTAAGCCTGCCGAGAATGGTACTGTATGCGTATATGCGTAGTCTGGGACGGGACATTGTTGTCGGCGTCGCGACGAGCCACAAAGGGGCTAGTCTAAATATATTAGTTGGATTTCCAATAAGTAGCCCAAAAAGGTACAAGAAGCCGCGTACGAGAGTAGGTAGTAATATTACTGTTATCACTTTGAGGGAGTCAATAGCCGCCTTCGCGGCCTCGCACCGAGGTGTGAGGGTAGCAGGTGGTAGCAGCGAACCAACTTCAATAATAAGAATTCGCCGAAGTGACAAAGTGACCAACAACAAGCAAAAAGATGCCGAGTAACCAGTCGAGTTGCGTGCACATTGGGGCATTCTTCTTCGGATTTTTTTTCGGTTTCGAGTGAGTGGAACCTTTATGAAATTAAAAAGAACCTATACTTTATTGATCCCAATAACGGTTCCGGTTCCGATTCCGGTTCTTTCAAAAACTTAATTACGGTTCTGATTCCGGTTCTGGTTCTTAAAAATTTCGAATAACGGTTCTTGTTCGGGTTCCGGTTCCAAAAAAATAAAGGTTCTATCGGGTTCCGGTTCTGGTTCCGGTTCCGGTTCGGATCCCTGGTTCTCACCGAGACTAGCTCCCAATAGTCCCAGCTCCCAATTTTCTGATAGAAAAAATTAATTTAAATAATTCGGTGTACTTAATTTTCATCTTCCATCCAACCAATAAAGAAACGAAGTTAATCCGTACTGGAGTTCGCTTTCCAAATCCAAAGAAAGTAGACATCCAGACTTAGATATCTGCTAGATAAGATCAAGACACTTTAACTCTCAATTATGCCAATACTTGAAACTCGTCTGGCGACGGTGTAGGCCTCCTGATTGCAAGCGCCATGCTGCCATCACACAACCAACCCCCATCGCGACTTCAACACCACCACCCTTCACCCCTGGCTCACCGGTAGCTGATAGCTGCGAAGTCGAGTTGCTCTTCTTGCCAAGGCCGACAAATTGGGTGCCGCTCGCCTTGCTGCTTCCACCGCCCCCGCTTCCTGTCGAACTGGGTCCTTGGCGACTCCTTCGAGAGCCCTCGAGTCCGTGGAGGTGGCCGACAGCCGTATCGCTCAAACTGCCGTCTGCAACGTTAGACAAGAGGTTAAGCAAAATTGTGCTGGGTCGGTGGTTGGATGGGTGATTGTTTCATATCCGATCCTATATTGGCGCTTCCCTTTATAATAGGTACGATATAGGCACAGTTTTGTTCGGATTTATTGACATTCTTTTGGGTGTTTGGAATTGGAAGTGGCACCCCTGGTTTTCCCACTCCATTCGGGGCGTTTAAATACATTTTCTGGTGAAGCCAGGCAGCAGCTGTGTTTACTAGCAGCAACGAATTACAAGAGAGATATTCCCCACCTTATGAGTTCTTCATGTTGTATCCATGCAACATTGATTACAATTTCAGATGATCTGACTGGCCATCATCTTCAAACTCTTTCAGTGGTCCTCTCACATGATATTACACAGGTAAAACATTACACTGTTCATTTTAAAAGACACGGTGGTTAAGTGACTCCTCCACTAAAAAACCGAAATTCTTGGTCCCAGTTTCCATGAGCAATCATTACCCTGGGGGTGTATGTATGACGAGTTGTCGATAAGTTCTGCTGGTAGCACTAATAGTGATCAGCCAAGAATGCGAATGATTTGAGACAAACACGTTACCTCTCTAAAAGTGTTAATTCAGGAATTAATTTGAATTTCTTCTTTAGAAAATTTAATTTTTAATAGAATAACAAATTCAGAAAAATCGTGGCATTTATCCAACAAATATATAGGTCTGGCGGTGATATGATTTGTTATTTCGTTGCATTGAAAGCAAAGTATTGAGAAAATTCACAGAAATATAATCATTGTATTTTCACGAATTCTTAACAGTTAAAAACCAATACATCCAAGTGAGTTCATACTTTTTTGCACCCTATGCTGGCACGGTACATTCTTTGAATAATACCTAATGTTTTGTTTTTGTCATGATTTGTTGTGGTTCCTACGTTAACATAGGTTTGGTGCAACTGCGACACACTATCTGCCAGGCATTTGAGGAGGAGGGAGGGCTGAATTGCCTCGAAGCTATGGAAACTTTGGTCGAGTGGGGGTGATCGAGTGAAGCTTCATTCTACAGAGTACAGAGTACAGAGTACAGACTACAGTACAGTCAGTAACTGGAAGCTTGTTTGAACGAGTGGTCGTCTTCAACGCCGCCTGTCCGTGTTCATTGTTCTATAATCAATTGCATTTAGTTCCGATATTAAACTTAGAGTTTCTAATTTCCGTTGATTGACTGTGGGTGGTGTAGATTCTTGTTTTCCTTGGATAGTTCAGTGCAAGTGTCGCAATTGTGTTCGTCAAGCTACGTGTACCAGTAGTACGGTATGAAGATAAAGGTCAGTAACAATTCTCGTTGACCAATGCTTCTGTATTTTTCATTCCTGGTGTATTTTTCACTGTTGTACGCGTTTATTACATTCTCTTGCACTCTTGCATAATTTTCTGATTGCCTTTTTACTGCGCAAGCAATGCTTTCCTTTACGTTTCTTGTAAGCGATGATGCGTTTTACGTTTTTGGTCTATACATTTTTCACATTTATTGAGAAAACGTTATTATTAGAGAAGTCAGTATTTTCGCACTATCCTGACGCTATTCCAACCTAACCTAACCCAGTTTTCACCTCTTAAAGCAGTTTTTTACTACCATTTTAGGTATTAAGCCAATTTCTTGACTTAATCACAGATTTCGTGATTTTTTCGTAAATTCTCATAGAACCGAGTAAAAATATGGTATGGTCAATGGAGCAGTCTCCTGAATTGTCTCCTGGATGTATACAAATGTGCTGATGAGCATTCATATCAAAATCGCTTACAGTGATATGCACATAGTCTTTATCAGTCGCTGCAGGGTTATTTATGCGGCCAAGCTAGTAAAATGAAGCTAAAGGTAATGTTATCTTGCGATGCCATCAAAATGTCTGTATTATTTATTTCTCACAGTTATTTCTCTACAGCTGTATTTAATTTATTTGCTGATAACGGCCAGCATTTCAATAGTTACTCGAAGTAATTCAAAGCAATTTCTTTATTTATTTTTTGTTCAAATAATTTGAACCCTTTCTTTGGAATTTTCATTGTACAAGCAAGAAATGCAAGCAAATGCAATGGGCGATGAAAACAAAATTCTTGGTTTCGTATTGAAACCGAATCATACTTGACGAAATCATGCCAATTTTGCCAATGCCATGGCGAACTTTCTGATGGCGCATTGGAATTGTGACTATCTTTGCATCCCCTCCCCACCCCCCTTTTAGCCACTCTGACTGGTCTGGGAGGTGATTTATTTTTCAACCAGCGCTTTGTCCGTTCCAGTCTGGCTAAATGTTACTTCCATCTGATTGGAAACGATATAGGACAAATTCAGTTTATTATTTGCTCTTGCTCCATTCCATCCAGGCGAATGCTCCATTTTCATTCTTTGTTATGGTCTTGCGACCATGTTGTCTTTGTGGCATATCATTCTGCAATTAACCGCCAAATCACTAGTCCACTTTATTTATTGTAAAATCCATTCTGCCTGATTTGGACTTCAAATCGCAACAAATGAAAATACGATATCTCTTGTTTTTGCAGCTGCATTAAGGAAGTCAATCCGTCACCCTGCCAATGTTTTTATAGTTCGATTTCCTATTACTTCTTGAAAGTTGAGGGTGTTGGCAGTAAATTAATTATCGGCCCAAATTAGATTAAATTTCAACCACATTTTCCGCAAGAGCATTATTAAGCTTTCTTGTTTGAGGTCTGGAGACATAATAATATAACACAGTCACATGCTTCAATCTTACCGGTTGCCTGTATTTTTTTGCAAGTTTCTTTATAAATATGCGAAAGTAAGATCATAGAAAGAAGAAAATGCAATAAATTTGCGTGATCATCACACCACGCTGGATATGAGGGCCTTTAAAGACAGTTATGATTGAAAAAGGCATCCCTCCCTGTGTAAGTGTAATATGAGGTGGAATTAACCCTCACAGTTTATTTTTACTTCCCTCGATAAGTATATTGATTGTGACTGTGATATTTTAATCCATTTTGTGGTGATTTTTTTTGATTATATTTTTGTATTATACTACTAAACCTGACCGTGTTAAAAAGCCACGAAGCTATTGAGTGTAAAACAACACAAATCTATAAAACAAATACCTCAAAAATAAATTATCACTAGACTTTCAGCATTTCAGACTTTCTGAAACTTTATAGCCTCTCTGAAGATCCCTAAACGGGG
This sequence comes from Nemurella pictetii, assembly GCA_921293315.2. Lineage (NCBI taxonomy): Eukaryota > Metazoa > Arthropoda > Insecta > Plecoptera > Nemouridae > Nemurella > Nemurella pictetii. The sequence goes on along the minus strand of OV121123.1, from coordinate 7,333,769 downwards.
CTTCTTAGATAGACGGAGATGCAAATACACACTTTCACGAGTCTCTCTCACCTGCTTTCTCGTCGGGCGGTACATCGGCGTTGGACAGGCTCCGCGTAAACGTCCCCCGCTTGCCGCTCGCTCTGTTGCCGCCGCCGCCCCCGCCGCCGCCTCCCCCTCCGCCTCCGCCGCCACCGCCACCATTGGTTCCCGGCATGCGCTGGCCGCCACCGCCGCCGCCACCGCCGCCTCCGCCGCCGCCAGAACTACTCCCGTAGTCGCTACTGTTGGCGTCAGCCGGATAGGGCGCGGAAGATCGGGAATTAGCCGCGCAGTTACAGGTGGTGCTAGCACAGTAGTCGCTCATGGAGTCACAGAAGGGTGGCTTGGCTACGAGCGGATACGTAAGGGCGTACGGGTCATGTCCGTTCTGCAGAGGGACGCCGGAGCCGGCGCGGTGCTCTCCGGCAAGGGTCTTGGGCGAGGGTGCAAAGGACACGTGCGGCGGGGCGTGGGCGAGGTCGTGGAGGATTCGTGCAGACGCCAAGAGCGTGGCGGTCACTGAGGGTTGGTCGGCCGCCGTGGATGGGGGTGGGGTGTCGGGGGGTTGCGTCGACGCGTCCGCCTCGTGGACGGTGTGCAGGGAGCGGCGGGTGGTCGTCGGAGGGTGGGTTTGTCCGAGGCGGCTGCCGACGGAGTGGGCTTTTCTTAGGTGGCGATCGCGGTGATCGGCGATTGTCGTAGCGTATTCGGATCGGTTTTGGCTCGAGAATTTGCGCGCGGAACCTTTATTATTGTCAGTCACCGGACTGTCTAATCTTACAACCCGCGGTCGGTTGATTTGACCGTTTAATTTATTGACCTTCGGCACGCACTCGCCGACTGTGTCATCTTTGGGCTTCGCGTTACTTTGAATGAAACTCAGAGATCGTTGTTTGCTTAGCATCCGTCCGCTCTCCGGCCGTTTTGCATCTCCATTTTCTGTTCTTAACTTGTCGACGGAGAAGCTGTTGGTCGGACCGTGTATTTCCGTCTCGGCGCCGCTGTATTCCGAGTCGTACCCGTAATAGTGACCTTTCGACGGCGACGTCTCGGCGCCGGCGTCGAAATTTGAATTAATTTTCCCCGCACGAAAGTCGGCTACCGACGCGTTGTGCTTGAAGCACTTGCTCTTTCTTGGGGGTAGCGCACCTCCGCCGCCCTCCCCGGCCACTTCCGGGTGGCGGTCATCTGCGCCCAATCTACGCCCACGTCCGCTCCAGTTCTGGCAAACAAAGTCCTCGCCCGTGGGGGACATGTTGTCTGATAAATTACTGTTGATAGCGAAACTCTTTCTGATGCTTTTCGCGTGGTGCGGAGCTGATTTGAACTCTGACACCGGGCTCCTTCCGTACACTTGATTCTCGGATTCAACTGTCTTAAGGGATGTGGGGGCGTGTGTACAGCGAAGCTTGCTACGCGACATTGAGGGGCTGCAAAGCGGGGATGACGGGTCAAAGCTGGAAGAAATCCACACACAATAGTAATTTGAGATTGCATTTTAAATAATCAGAAGTTACTCGAAGATTGTCACAGCTACCCCCTCTAAATTTGAACAGAGGTACATGAAGACCTTAACTACCAGATATTCTACCGTATAACTGTAACTGGGTAATTACTTTATATTAAATTAAAACAATATTCTGTTGCCCGGATTCGTTCGATATTTCTGAGTGACGGAAAGCGAATTTCTTACTCAAAAAGGGTAAAAAATGTCAACCTAGACTTTGCAGTTACATTCAGAGACCAACACCTTAGTGACCACAACCACCCAAACAGGGGTAAATTTCGTGACCAAGAAATTTCGTCTACCCGACCGAGAAATTTCGTCTACCCGTCAGGTGGCTACTAACAAAATAGTGTAACTTAAGTAAAGGACCCACCTTACCCACCTGAGTAGTGGATAGAGGCTTGTCATGACCAAGTTTCACAGCAACCCCCTAGAAGCCTGGCCAGGGGGACATTGATATAGCGACCAAACTTTCCTACCATGCAATATAAAATAAAATATGCAATAAAAGTAGTCACATGGTCAGGACTCATGACAAAATATTTTTTGACCCAGCGTCACACTTTACCCCCACGAAAGCCTTTCAGGGGTATTTTGAGCGACCATGACCTTACCTATCAGGTATTCAACCTAAGAATAGTCTAGGCAATGAATATTAAATAGTGGCTTAATATTTATTGACGCAACGTCACAACTACCCACTCGAAAGCTTACCAAAGCGACCACCGATTGACTTTACCATAAAGCGACCAAAACCTTTACCTACAACAAATGCAACCTAAAAGTAGTCAAAATTGATATGTATTGACCAGGCGTTCGAACAACCCCCTCGAAAGCGTACCAGGGAACATTTAGTGACCAAGACCAGATAGTCAACCTAAAGTAGCAAGTACCAGTGACATAATACGCATTGACCAAGCGTCGGAACTACCCCCTCGAGCGCCCACAAGGTGACGGCACGTGCCTACCTGAGGCCCCGCGAACCTCGCGGCCGCTCGGACTGCGTGGAAAAGGCACTGCTTGTCGCGCTGACGACACTCTCGATGTCGCTGTCGGCGAGGTCGGCGAGCACGTCCTTGTCGGGCGACAGCGAGTGGCGCATCCGGCCGCCGCCCCCGGCGCCGCCGCCGCCCCCGCCGCCACCCCCGCCGCCGCCCGACTTCCGGTCGCCGGCGCGCGGCAGGTCGCTGTCGCTCAGACCGCTGTAGTGGCGCTCCCAGCCTGCAGGGGGCGAATACGGAGGCGTTAGCCATCAATGGATGATTTTTGTAAATGTTTCAGAAAAAAAATTAGATGGGGAATATGATAAATCAGTCGGTCGATCTAGGACAGGCCAGGAACACAGTGTTTCAAGATGATTGTTGATTTTAGGGGGTTTTGGGTCTGTATTGTTTTGTCATTCTCCCACACTTCGATCTGAAGACTGAGGAATAAGTTGATAACCACTATGTCGCAGGGCGATTGTAACAGAGCGGAAGTTTTTGACGAGTGGTCGGTGCGTCTAACTCTAATAGTGAAGCATAGAGAGTTTTCCTAGTTAATCCTTGTTAATCCTTGTTAGAGTAAGTCTACCTTGTCGTATGCAACGAAACTTAAACACGACTTATCGAAGATATCAAAGTGCAATTAAAAATTTATGTTTTCTAGCAAGTGGTCGGTGTAAAAGGTCCGATAAAATTGACCGCGTGTCTGGTTGTTTCCATCTTTCTACTGATATGACAAAGCTCCTATATTTCGAGGAGATTTTGCATTCATACGACTTTGATTCGGCGAAATATTTTCTGTGCAATACTATTACTTACACACAAATTTATTTCCTCAAAATATGAATCTTTACGATTATTATCATCTTTTAGCTACACCATTTTTTTTTCTCAAACATACATACTACTTGGGATAAATCAAAACGAAATTTCTATGTTAAGTCGAGTCTTCGGTCGTTTTTTATGGGTTTCTATAATCTTTTATCCAGGAACTAATTTCAGAAAAGTTTTTCGATTTTAAACAACCTATGATGCCCATACTCGACGCAATTTTAATTGGCTTTCGTGAATTCCTGGTCTAATATACACAAATTATCTTCTGAATTTTGTAAACTATCAGTTTCCTCTCTTTTGTACTATCTGTGAGATGAAGCCTTGAAGGCTTTTTGCCGAAGGCAGATTTATCAAGTACTCTTAAGATGTGAAATTAAAGTAAAAACCACAAGGAGTTGATACGAAAAAGTCCCGCATGTTTTTAAAAATGGGACATTTGCAAATTCCGTTTCTCATGCAATTTCTATGCAGCTTGCATCCAAACGCTGTCATTGTTAACTATTTTTTCAGGGGTTTTTTCCTTAAATGCACGAAGCGTGCGATATGGATTTTTATATTTTTATATACCTATTTGCTAATTTGCTTGCCGTCAGAAGACTCTTATGTTGAAAGTCCGCACATTACAATAGTTACAAAATGGACCCAAGCTTGAGAGTTAAATAATCGTGGAGTGAATTTTTGATTACCTACTTAACTTAATTTGATATTTAAAAGTCCCCGGGAAATTTTGTTTTCAGTTCTCTGCACTTATGAAACTAAATATTGTGCCGTTAATTTCTAATCAAGTCTCAGGAGATAGTATGTGTGGCATAAAACGACTTATTTTAGGCTTCTGATACTTACTTTTCTATTTTGACCGGATCACCGGTAACCATATTCTATACGACCCTTTCTGTATGAATATGCATCTCAAAACAAAACAATGTGGTGGTTTTGGCATCTCGGATCTCATATTTTCTGTAGTTCATTCGTTAAGTGATTAAGTTATTCACAGTTAATTAATCGGCTAGTTAATTCGAGCTCACTGTCGCAATTTCCTAGATTAATACACAAGAATTATTTGGTGAAGAAAGACGTAATCAATGATAATGTAACAAAGATGTGAAACAAACCTTATCGGACCTCCGTGCAGTGCAGGACTTTTTCAAGCAAGCAGCAGGCAACACGCTAGCAAGGTGCAAGCAGGTGTAACAGCAGCAAGCGTTGCAGCGTTTATCCATGCAATTGCATTCAATAGCTGTTCTTCATGAGATCCTACTCCATACTTTGTCAACATTTTTGAATGAATTTTCTAACGCCATCAATCAGGGGCTTAAATGAAGAGATAAGGTGTAATTTTGATTTAGATTATAGTGACTAGCAAATGAATACTAACAAAATCTGGCACAGCATGCGGATTCTTCTATATTTTTTGCTTGTTTGAATTCTGAAAGAAGCCATACAACAACTGAGCACCCCTATTTTTATTTTTAAGCAGCTCTCAGCTTCCTTTTTGTGTGAGACTAGTTTAGGTAGCACCGGCCGCTGCACTTGCCGCCGACTTCGGAAAAGCGTGCATCCATAGAGAGTGCAATGGCACGATGCACAAACAACCAAGCACAGTAAGCATCCAATCTACAAAGAGACAAACAGTAAAACAGGCGGAGTCTTGCGAATTTAAGACTAGCATTACCTACGTGCAGTCTGTCGCTGCAACCAGCAAGCACTAAGCAACAAAAAGGACTGGTCTGTGCATTCCTGAACTGCTAATATTGGTTTGATTAAAGAAATATAACCGATTGGAATGATTTGAAACCGATATTGTAAGTCAGATCCTAGAAACAAAATATGGAAACTTTTCAAAGATACGTCTTCATGTAGACTACAGGGCATTCTCGAGATCCAAACACCGATGTTACAGAGGTGCTAGTATTGCTACATAATGCTACGATTGAACTGCGGCAACACCGACAAATATATTTTCAATAGCACGAAACCAGTTCGGTTTTACAGTCTTTTAATGAGACAAAAATTACCATGTCTTGCCTATTGCGTAAATCAAATGACTAAACCACCCAATTACTTTCTTAAAATTCATGTTTTAAAACTAATACACCCTTGCTTATTCAGAAGGATGCTTATGTCCGTTGTGATTTAAACGGTGATTATGAAGATTCTGTCTCATCTTGCTGCTTGTAAGGTGCCTCGAGACAGGCATGAGGGTAGGGGCTGCTACCTCGCATACCAGATCCATGACATTTGATGTTTGCAAATACATGAAAGCGTTATTAATTTTTCAAGACCCGTGTATCATCCTAATCTTAGCACGTAAAATTTCAGAAAAGATATCTAACTTGGTTATTGAATGCCAAGTTAGCGCTTGTGACGTTTCGAAAAGCTATCTGCTGCCTGCTTTATCCAGGGTCTAAACTCGAAGTCCGAGATTCAATTCAAATCGTATATTTATCTCGAATACTTATTTTACAATTATAATAATTTACAAATCGTAGCCAAAAACTAGCGGGTACCCCGCTATACCCTGCGGGCGGCTTATATTCCTATGGGCAAAAATATGCCCATAGGGCAGTAGATGCAAATAGGCCAAGTAAGGGCAAAGTAAGTTCACACACATAAAATCTACAAAATGTAGCAAAAAATTGGTTGGCATCAAATCACCTGAGAAATGAATTAAACTGTTTTCAGAAAAACTATTTAACAATTTAAATTCTTTTTAACGGTTAGTTCTTTTGAAAACTAACGTGCAAGGACAAGGAAAAGTCACGTGTCTTAAGAATTGAATAAAACTTTGAGCCCAGTTAGACAGTTATTTTCCTGATAACTTGCCAGTATTGCTGGCGCACCCCATGAGCGAGTACTCACCACCCATGCCCGATCCGCGTTGCCCCTGCATTTGCTTCATCCTCTGCTTCATCATGCGCGCCCGTTCCTCGAGGTCCTGCGTCACGCGTTCCTTCAGAGCCTTCTGCAGAGTCTGCGGAATCTGTGGCAGCTGACGCTTCTTCGGCGAGCCTGGCGGTGGGGACACGGGGCGGCTGTTAGAGTCTAAGTCAGACCGGAACCGGAACTGCACATTTCGTTGCATGCATAGATGTTTATGTAGTTGGTGATTGATGGTGGCCTAAACGTCGAAAAGACTGATACTTTTTAGGATCACCAAACTAATCCCACTAGAGCACGACCGTGAAACCATCAACTACGTCTACATCTAACAACGGCTCAGAAAATATTCACCGATATACATATATGTTAATGGTGAGAAACGAAATATGCATTCGAAAATTGTATAGAGCGGGATTGGTATACAATGACATAGTTTATACTGCACGTATTATACCTAAAATATATTTATCCTACAATATCATACAATTGGTGGGCTCCACGTGGATTATCAGGGGTCTGAATGAAAATGGAAGGTGCATAATCTGGTGGCGCTATGCTGCAATCACAACCAACAACTCGACTAGCCCCGATTATGACGTTGGGCACTCTTATTTAAGTGCAAATCTACCATCTGTGAAAATGGGAGTTTCCTTTTCAATTGACTGCATGCTAAAATGAGTGTGGTTGATTTTGGTGAAATTTTCAGGTTTTAGCTTAGACGCAATACTATTTTCATGTAAGTTTTCATATAGTAAGCATTCATAGTATTCATAGTAAGCATTTATAGTTTTCATATTTTTTCAAGGTTCTATTGATGAAAATTTTCCAAAATTTGATCATAAATGTCTTCGTGAGACTTATGATTTCTTGTTGGTATGCTGCGTTGGAATTTATTGACAGAAAGACCGGATGTGATGATGCACCAAAAGTCAAAAACTCGAAATTGCAATCCAATTTCCCCCATTATAACAATTCCTCCATAGCAATTTCCTCCACAGCGATTCCTTCGTTAAACTTTCGGCACGAATGGCCACCAGTACATTCCCAGCAGTTCCTTTAAAAGTATATTTTACATGGCATATTTCTCAAAAATTATCTTGGCATATTACAGATTGGTTTTTATACCAGATTGAATAATATTCGTAAACAATTGCTGCTGTCAACGTTTCGATGACGAACTTTTAATAAGCACTTTTAGTTTTCTTGCATACTCTTCAAAGTTCAGCAACATTTCATCATGACACATGATGATCTGCGTGGGTGGCCAAAGCTTTTTACAAAGAAGATTCCTTTTCAGGGTCAGGTTGAAATCATTGAACTTGTTTATTTCACTTTGAAGTTTGTTTCATTTTGCTGCGCAGGGTTTTCTGTGTTAAAAACTTGGCGCTTTTGAAATATCCGAGAAAAATTACACGGGAACTCGCTGTGATAATGGGACAATTACGGCATCTTGTTCAAAACATAGCACTAACTAGTTTTGTGAAAAAGAAGTAAGCTTGATTTTTTTAAATGAAGGATAAGGAAAAAAAGACTGTTCGGTTTAGCATACAGCACATTTTTCAGTCTAATTTTCCCTATTTTTCCGAAGTCTTTTTAAAAAGGCACTAATACTGGCAGCGATGCAACTCGAGAATATATATGATCAATGATATAATTTCTTACAAAACTGTTAAGATTATCAATTTTCTTTCCTTTTAATAATGAGTAGAAAACACATATTTTTGTTTTCCTATCATAATTTTAGTATAACTTAAATCTCTTCCAAAGTAAACTCATTTAAATTTAAAACCATTGAGACTTGAGAGATTCCAGTAGTTGCATGGAAAATTACTACCATCCATACCATCCATATATCAACAATGATCTCTATAGCCTGGATAGCGCTTCGTACAGTGAGACTTTGATGCCATATTGAGGTACTTCGGGGCACCTTCTCCTCCTCCCAATTTTCATCAAATTCATGGGAAAATGTTGTGTATAAACGATTATATTAAAGTATGAATATTCCCACTTCATAATTCTCGGTATCACAGCCCATGAAAAGTCGGTACTACAGCGTGAAAAGTCGGTAGAACAGCATGAAAAGTCGGTAGAACAGCATGAAAAGTCGGTAGAACAGCATGAAAAGTGCATAATCGGAGCGACCCAGATGGCCAAAAAACCTGGCACCCAGCTCAACACGATGACGCTACCCATGTTACTGAGATGCGTGGCAACGCGTGATACGCACCCGTGGGCGTTCCGGCGGCGCTGCGCGACCCGAAGCGGGGCACGTAGGCGTGCGACGGCAGGTGGCGCCCCTCGGGCGGCGACAGGCTGCGGTGGTCGCCGCCGCTGCGGCCGCTGCGCGGGCTGCCGCGCGGTCCGCTGCGCGAAGCGTGCATCGACGGCGAATCGGTGGGGGCTGCAGAGTGTGACCGCTGCGACGGCGACAGTGGCGCGTGGCTGCTGCCGGTGGTCTGGCGGGGCGGGAAAGCAAGGTGTGAAAGCTTGCGAGACACGGGGGGTGGGCGATTTGGTAACTTTGATCACGGTGGGATGTCCATTTTTGTCAGTGTTTTTAGTGGAACAAATGACCGCTCTCGTTGATAAGACGAGTGACTTTTTTAACGAAATTTTTACAACACACTAGAGGAGGACGCGTTTCCAAAAAAAATGAACGGGGAAATATTGTTGTTTACAACGTGAATATAATTATATGCAGTTAATTTATTGGGAGAGAATAATTTACCGCAGGGAGTGCTATAGTGTTCGAAACAGGATTTGTATATTACCAACTTCACATACATGAAATCTGTGTAAATTGCTTATATTGATTCCTTTTTACCGGTGAAATGATACCAAATATTTTCCTTTGATTTGGTTACTTTATTTGCGGTTTCAGGACTTGTTTTCCAGTTTGCAGTTTTTTTTTCGTTTTGGTTGCATTATTAACATTTTGGAATTTCACATTTGCAGTATTGTTTTGGGAGTTGGTGCGTCCAAAAAGGCGCAAGTTTCTTGTCTCTCCCTGTTTTTAGTTTGTACCAGGTTCCTTAAGACTGTATAAAAGGGTTATTGGACGCTAAATTTTAACAAATTTAAATTTCGCGAGGCTTTGCTGCCTTCTTTATCGAGTGCCTTAACTCAAGTCCCAGAAACGATCAAATATCTAACAAAATAAAAAATAAATAGCTAAACCTCATAAAAGACCCAAACGCCCAAAAATCTTAGCCAATAAATTGACACTGTTTTCCAAAATAATAAAACGCGAAATAACTTCACTTGAAAAAATAACAATTTGCTATTTTATTTGGTAATTGCTAATTTCAACATTCAATCACATAGTAAAATAGTTGTAACTTTTTCTCCTCCTCCAACTAAGGCACAAGGTGCAATTTTGATCTTCTTCAGCTTCATCAAAAGTTGGCTGTATAATATTTGCACTGCTTTGCAACAGCGTTTTGCAACAGCATTTTTAATCAGCACGAATTAAAGTTTCTTCAAATTATTCCCATATTTTTCTAGACAATACTTACCTGCTTTCTCCAGAGTCAAGAGTACAATGTTCTGTGGTGTAATATTATGTTTAGACTTACACAATTGATTTCTAAAAGCTTGTACCAGACTGAGCAATGACATTACGTTGTACTTGATCCCTTTCGTGCAGTCACAGAATGTGATGAAGCTGCTTGATAGCTGGCTACATTTTCTCTGTCCATTCGGTGACACATTTCTCTAGTTGCAGGAGGTGACATTTCTTCCTTGCCTATTGGTAGCTACCACATCTTTTTCCCTGCCCATGCAGTGACATATTTCCCTGCTGACATATTACCCAGGCTGAGTGAGAAGTTACCTTTCTTCTTAGGCTAAATTGGTAGCTGCTGCATATATTTCCCTGCCTATGAAGTAACAAAATTACCAGCTCTTACTCTAACTGGTGATGCTGGTGACAGCTGACAATGCCCTATCTGGTGACTTACTGCCCTATAGCTAGTGACATAATTTCCTAGCTGGTTACATAATTTACTATAGCTGGTGACAAACTGCTCTATAGCTGGTGACATGTCACCCCAGCTGTCGACTGCTGCTACCCACCTTCCTGGGCTGCTGGTAGCTGGCAGCCTTGTCCCTGGCCATCATACCAGCTGCGCGCTTGCGTCCTTGCGGCGACATGTCGCGGCGTGACCGGCGCTCTCCGCCGATCTCCACCTCGGGCGGGGGGCTGCAATCGATCGAGACACTACCACAATCACGTGACGCAAGTCGAGATCGACCGGCGGGAGATCGATTGTCAGTCTAAAGATTGACTTGCGAATCGACTGGACAATGGTTGCATTTCTTGTTAGTGGTTACAATTAAAAATGTTTTGGTGTTTTAAAATGGAAGCTATAAAAAGGCACAATTGAAGGTTTGCAATCCATTCAATAATTACGCCATTGAGGGGTGTAATTGATTCGCTAGTCGTTTTTCAGAAGCTGCATTATATTTTCAAATGGCCAAACTGACACAAATAATTGAAAATCCTTATATTTTGAAATATATTTTTTGAAAATAACTCGTAGAAATGCGTATAAGGAATTCACGATGCGATTCATTTGAGCCGAGGTTGCGACGAACGTTTGGTTATAGTGTGACTGAAGTTTAGCATTTTGGCACCAAAAGACGACATATTATTTTTAAAGAAATGCGGAAAATTGGAATGATTTCTCTTCCAGTTTCCAACTTTTTCAACATGTCTTTAGGTTTAGACGACGTCTAGTAAAATAAAAAATGAAAGAAATATCACCATCTCTATAAGTGTTACTAAACAAAAATTGTTTATAGTATCTGCAATATTTGTTAGTACATGGAGAATCGAGAAATGCATCTTGATAAATATGCCATGGTTTCATTATGATGAATCCCTTTACTAATATTATTAAAATAATACAGTATACATTTTTTCTGTCTTTGGCCCTTGTTCAGCTATGGTTCCGCCTCTGCCATCTTGGTAGATTGGACTCGTTTTGTGTTTCTATTTGATGTCGATCTGGCACATACAACTCCTTTTTCCGCATACAATATTTACGGGCTGAAGTCACTTATTACAATTACTACATACATGAATTGATGGAAAACTTAAACTGACATCTCCTGCAGGGGATTTTGAATTTTCCTCTTTAGTCAATCCCTTCAATTTGTGTTACTCCAATTGTGGTTCAACAAGCCACCCTTGTCACCAATCCTTCCCTCTTCGACATGCATTAAGATGAGTTATGCTTTAATAATGTCTTCTGAATTCGTGAATCGGATAAGCTAGCAAGAAAAGCTGATATTGAATATATTTTGCGGGGGCCAACTTCTAACATGCATATCAACCCCAAAGCTAGCCTGTTTTAGCGCTACACTCTAATGCGCGGGGCCCAACCCTTGCACACATCACCACCCTTATGCAGAGGTAACTAAGCATGGTTCATATCCCAGCTCATTTCACATATTCGCGACTTCCACGTGTGAAACCGCAACCCAACCCGCGCACCCCACAATCCGGGGCCCTCAAACCCGCTTCCACTCACCTGGACGAGCTGCCCACCGAGCTGATGGAGGCGCCGTCGGCGACCCGGCGATGTCCGCCGGCCAGCGGGTCGTCCAGGTCCGACGTGTCCGAGTCGGACAGCCGGCTGGTGGTCGACGGCGGCGACAGGTGGTCGGTGGGCGTCGCCACAGCGTACTCGCCGTAGTCGGCGTCGGCGTCGCGACGCGCGGCGGCGGCGGCGTCGTCGTGGCCGGCCAGGTATCGCCACTCGGCGACGTCGTCGAGGGGGGCGCCGGACAGTTCGAACACCACCTGCGGCCAGGGTGGGGGGTGGGGCGTAGGGGGCATGAGCGACGGCGCCACTGGGCAATTGCATATCGAACAAAACCTGATGTGATCTACTTTTTATATGCTGAACTCCGTTCGGGAGTCAATTCAACGGAAGCCGATGGGAGGCTGGACTCTGGAGAGTGTTAAAGACCAAAGTTTTGCTAGTCACTAGATGGTAAGTTTAATGGGGGAATCTTAAGGATACAGCCTTGAAATGTTGAAATAACCACATATGTAAAGTTTTTAATAATGGCCTGTGGACATCTGCATTAAAAAGGATCCAATAAACAAAGATTGAAATTGGTTGCAACGTGGCGGTAAGAGTCTTTTCGCGATCTGTAAATTTTTTGCCATGCCTGTTAAGCTGTATTCTGAACGGTAGGTTCTCGTATGGGTAACCATGCCTAACAAAACGCCACCCTTACATCGCGTCGCGTCGCATTGCATGCATCACATTGTGGCACCCGCCCAAATCGCATCACAAAGCGACTTGACACAAAGTTAAGCAACACTGCGGACGCCACGCTCGCGGACGGGTGACCACAACGCCAAAAAACACAAAAAAACAGCAAACGCTGCTGACCTCGCCAAGGAAGTCGTTGGCGCCGTAGCGCACGTAGTCCCAGACGGTGACCTCCAGCGAGCGCGTGAGGAGGTCGGAGCGTCGCACCGCCGAATAGACGAAGGTCTGGTTCCAGCGCGGCTCGCACGTGTTGGCCAGCGTCTTGGTGCGTCGCTTGGACTTTTCGCTGCGGTCGGGCAGCAGGAACAGCTTGGCGTAGGGGTTGCGCGGCGCGCCGGCTGCGCGCGGGCTCAGGCCGGCCGCGCACACGACGGTCGCGACCAGCTGCAGCGCAGCCGCGTCGAACCACAGTTTCACCTGCGGGCGCACGGGGGGCGGACGGTGATTTAGGGGTTGATGCACGTGAAATTCGTGGCTAGTTGACATTACATCAAGAGATCCTCTAACGTTGGAGCCGTATTTAGGTAGAAAAGTAAAAAAAGGCATTGGTTCGAGCAGCCAAGCGACATGGCACAAGGTCCGATTTCACCTCGAAGGGAAGATACATCTCTTGGTTTCACTACTAAGTGAAGATATTTCCCTTGGTTTCACTACAAAGTGACAATACATCCCTTGGTTTAACTGCAAAGTGAAGATTATATTGGGTCAGTGGTTTCACTTTCAATGGTTTCGGATACAAAGGAGGCTACAACTAGTGGTGCACCTCCACAGGAAGATAAAGTTTTATATTGCAAGGGAAGATACCTGTAAGTGGTATTCGAATCCCGGCATGGATGTAAATTTTGGAATTGATATTTCGTTCCTAACAATCACGGTCAGTGCTTCACTTCTAGGTTAAGATTTTCATTTTCATAGGAAGAAAGTGCTTCGGATGCAGGGTGTGACAAAACTATTGGTTACCACAGAATTTTACATCGAAGGGTCGATACATCCCAGGGCTTCTCTTCCAAAGGGGAATTGTGCCTTGTGTCATCGGTTGTAATTTGACTGTGAAATCGTACTTCAATAAGTACAAAATGAACTAGTATTTCTCTTAGAATGTTTTTAAAAAAGAATCGGAAATTTATCTTTGAGATGGGACTACCCGAATACAATTATACAAACGATACCTCTGAATTTAAAAGGCTCCTAATATATTGATAGATTTCGTCGGACTGCTGAAATTTAAATATTTCTTTTTAAATTGCATATTATTTGCCTTCCGACATTGGCTAGGTATAAACTCACCTTATTCAACTAAGGTCGCAATAAACTGATGATGATTGTTTGATTTAATAAAAAAAACGAATGAGAGTAGAATCTGACTTAAGGTCTAGGCATTGCTACACACTGGTGAACTACTAAATGCCGATTTGCGTTTACGAAAAATTTGCTTTTGTGCGTACTATTTATTTATTTTTTAATGGGGAAAAATCTGAATTTTCTATCAATTAAAATTGGTGACGAGGAACCTCGCGTAGGGGCTACTGGTTCACCCCTAAAAACAAAATGTAATCTCTGAATAACGTATTATTGTGTAAAAATTAACAAGTGGGTTTCCATTCCATTTCCAGTGGTATCACTTAAGAAAATAAGACACTTGCAAGATTTAATGACCATCACTCGAGTGGTTATACTTGATGTGTGCTAAGCTTCCAGAAACAAATTAATTCATAATGTAATTTAAATATCCTATTACATAAAATGAAAGTACATTTACTCTACAAGTTGTTACAAAAAAGGGTTATCGAGTACTGGCAATATTTGTTTATCAAATAATCCCCTGGGGTTATAGGGTTTCGAACATCATCACATCCGCGGCTGTTGGCAATGGAAAGCCGGAAAATGGGGTGAAAAATTTGGGGCAGTTTTTGGGTACGCCTCAGTGACAACAAGTTTCCATTGAATTTTTACACTTACGATTGGGTACCATTCAGATGAGGTTGTCTAACGCACATATCGTATAGAGATGGCGTATTGAGAAGATTGCGCATAGTCAAAGCTGATAGTCTAAGTTGTACCGAAATGCAAATTAAAGGTCTGTTCTTTTGTAGGAATGTAAGTAGATGCCTTCAGATGAATGCTGCGGTGATATAACTAAGTATTTCCCTACCGAATGCTGCCATTGAACTAGAATCGAACCATTTATTGTAATACTTTTTTCGGAATGATAATCTACACTCAAAATGGTTTTGCACACTGATAATGGAACGGAGGCCTTCCCCACTGTGCCTGGCAAACACTTACAATCGCCTAGAAGTAATACATTTTTATGTGATCATTTTTACAACCAGAACTTGAGTTTTATCAAATATAATACATCAAAAACTGAATTTTCCTCAATGCAAAGTGCCGAGGTCAATCTGGCCTCAAAAATTAATTTCTGTTAAACGCTCGAGTTAAATAAACACGAAACTTTATTTTTTTATATGCTGATGAAAGATTGTTGTTTTCTGAAGGCCTCTGAGAATGGCTCCCAAGGATTTGAAGGAAAATTCTTCTTAAGCCTGTTGTAACTAGGATGAAAGGCTGTTTAGGTGGCTCCAAAAGGGTCCGAAGGCATATTCTTTATATGAGACTGTTGTTTTCTAAATGTCTCTGAGAATGGCTCCTAAGGATTTGAAGACAAATTCTTCTTGAACCTGCTGTAACCATGATGAAAGACTGTTGTTTGATAGGGGCCTCGTAGGAAATCTTCAAGCGATACCAAGTCAAACCCTACGCAACCAAACCTCTCATTGTGTGTCCATCCTGAAGAAGGTTCGTTGTTTTCCAGGGACCTCCGCAGAGGTCTCCCGATGCCACACTTACCTGCATCCGGCCGCCCACGTTCGTTGCCGGCGACGGCGCGCCGCGCTGAGGCCTCGACGTCCTCGAAGGTACGTGAAGGTCGGGCGACCCGGGGGACGTGATGAGCACGCTGGGTTTGCGACCGTCGTACGGGTCTGCAACACAAGCAGGGGCGGGGGTCAGACACGAGTCGCGATCTGGTGGGGTCAGGGTTTGTCATTTGGGGTTGTTTTCACTTCGGTAAAGGCGAGGAATCGGCGGGGGTTTGACATTTGCGTGGTGATGTGAGCAAAGGAACACTTGGATATAAAACGAAGGGTGAGTTGTCAGGGTTAATTTATTAATTTATCTATTTTATTTACAAAATACACGAAAAATAAATTAATAATCTTTATTATCTACGAAGCTAGCTGGGAGCTTGACTTACGAATGCAATGTCAGCTAACAATGTCAGCAGTCGGTTTTTAAATTTGATTTTTGACTGAGATGGATTAAAAAAATGTAAATAATGGATTGAAACAGCAATGAATCGTCTTGTTGAAGTGAGGTCAGAAGCATTATTTTTAAAACGGGTGCTTTATTGTGCAGAACGCAAAATCTGTACAAGTCTTTGATTTTCATAATATATGTTTAAATTGCGCAATTGGCGTGGTCTAGAGTTTTCGAAAAAGCTAACAACAATTCCGTCTTGCCTTGATAGTTAAAGACTAAGCTTTTTCGGGCTTTGGATGAGAGTTATTTGTTTAATATCTGTTACAATTACATGCCTCCAGCGCTCTGGGGGCCTTTCATTTTCCAACTCCTCCACGAATAAAAAAACCAAAATCGGAGCAGATAAATTTTAATCTCTTTCAATTTAAAGCTAGCCCATGCGGCGAGCTGTCCTCTACTCTTACACTTAAATTTAGTTTTATTTTAAACGGAAATCCTGTTCCATTTTTGGACCATGAATTTTCAACTAGAATAGACGGAAACCGAACTCTAAAGACTGCCTGGCTCCCCAAATTGTGTTTAGATCCACTGATCTAAATTTGAGGAATCAAAATATATCCACAAAGATTTTTCAAATGAAGCATAGCTTTCTTCCTATGGTCTTTTAGTTTTATTTCAAGTATACTTGCCCTTTGATTTGATCAAATTGTTTTGTCTATGGCGTGATCTAATGCCATTTTATTGGCAATTTCAAGCATGTGCACACGTGGCCGCGATGAACGATGAGCGCGCTGTGATGTTATCAATTCTTTTTATAACTTTGGTCGAAAGGTCGGACTATATCGCTTACTAATTAAAATTATCTTATTTATTTATGCAGCATTTACTTTGCTATTAACAGTTCACCCACTCTTTGATAAGTGCTATTTCCCCCAAGCGGGAGTTAAACTCGGGACCTATCAGTTCTGCCAAGCACAATAATAATTGCTTCACATCTTTAATCGAATCTTTGAGAAAATGATAAGAGAAGATTTGCAAGTAACAAATTTAAGATAATGATGGTTCCGCTCGTCTTGAATACGAAACGTTAGCTGTCAAAAGGCAAATGTCATGCTTGCCCGGTGAACACCCGAATCTGTCTCAGATTTATTTCCAAAAATAAAAATTCGAGAATAGGGCGCTGTCACAAAGCACCTAACGCTTTCCTTTCGTCCTTCCTGTCGCCATTCTCAGGTATGTTTCGATTACAGGTGAAACATTTTGACGTCAACAGAATTCGCAAATCTCATCCGAGTTCTTAGAAACTAAAATTCCAACTTCTTAAAACAACGTAAACGTAATACGTAACAACGTATTTGATATTAATTTTGTGAAAATATACACTAGGCTGTCGGGTTTTCCTATTTGAAGTCTCAAATCTCGATCAAATACAACACTACAAGCTTTATGCTCAATGAGAGTTGATCACGATTCCTGGACGGATGAAGGCATTACCTTGTTAATACAAAGGTTGACAGTTGAAAGAAGAAAGTAAAGTCATGAAGCCAAGACAGTTTCGAATGAGACATGGTATAGCTGATTTTCCGAAGAGCTCTATTTTATTAACAGTATATAGATATGGGATTGATTTTGATGGGACACAGTGTAAAAATCGTTTGTTTACAAGATTTTAACGTCTAGAAGAAATACAGTTTAAGCAGAGTCGATTGAAGAGCTATAAGCGAGAGCTATTATAGCATCTCCCTTTCAAGATGATTCAACAGAGGTCTAGAATTCCAATTCAATTCGGACGAAGCTGTAATGCAGGGTGCGTGTACACAGCATGCAGATAAGTTTTTAGAAATATAAACTAAGATGTATTACTCATTTTCCGACAGAAAATTGTCAGAACGAGACTGCGCTTCTCCGTGAATTTCAACACAATTGGCATACGTCGCGTTGCCTGCAGGGCGCAATGCAGCACACAAGACACATCGCTGTTAGTTCAGGAAATGATTATTAGATATGATATTAAAAAAAAATTAAATTAAATGTATATTTTTATTATTATCAGCATCTAAAAGGCAAGCGTTAGATTAGTAAGTCACCTTAAGACGTCCACAAACAACGCGCATTTGGATCGGCTCTATATCAAAGACCCATCGGGACCACACACTAGAAACAATCACGTTTCCAAATTCAACAGCAATTCTGCCAAAAAAAATATGGACAACGTTTATAAAACAGTCGCATTCCGTTCACGAAATTAGTCCAGACACACAAATTTGTAAAGCACAAAAATCACTCACACATACATACACCCTCTATCTCTCTCTCTCTCTCTCTCTCGCTCTCTCTCTCTCTCTCTCTCTCTCTCGTCCACTATACCACATCTAGTCGGCACTGTGCGTAATACCTTTCGAGGAAGGGGACGAGGCCTGTCGCCAGGGAGCTCGTCTGCCAATCAGCGATCTGGACACAATCAGCTCCACCTGCGGCTCCTGGCGAGACTCGGCGATTATGTCGTAGACCTCCTGGTAGTTCTTCCCTTGCAGCGATCTGCCGTTCCATTCGATCACTTCGTCGCCTGAAACCAGCATGTAGCATGGCTATCTTATCAGTCCGAGGTGGTTATACCATGTGATAATTTTGTCTCAACCCCACGGCTGCGACCGCTATAACTGTATTTTGGTTTCTTGGCTGTTTTGCTGTGTGTTTTGCGGTGTTTGTAAATCTCATCGGGTGTTGACCCTTCTAACGAATTCTTCTAGCAATTCAATGGTAAACGATATACAGAGTGCTTTCCAGAGTCCATAAATTGTGGCTATGCACTTTGGCGAAGTTACTGAATCTTATGTGAAATTAAATGATATCCTTTAAAATCATTGGACAAGATGCAGGATCGAAAATCTTCACTAAAATCACTGAAATATTCTGACTACGCTTTTGTGGTGATCATGATGCGAGTGTCAAATGTATTTTGAGCATTTATAATTCACTTTTGTCAGCAACTATTTTAAACTCCATGTTTTCACCGCTCCATTTTGCACCCCCACGCGCGTGCGGTTACCTGACTTGAGTTGACCTTCAAGGTCGGCAGTGCTGCCCTTCTTGACCTTGTCGATGAGCGCGCCGCGACCTCCGTTCTCGAGCAGCTTCCCGCCGACAACCTTGAGTCCTAGAATCGCCGACGACGAGGCGGGCGCCACCCCCTCGCGGTAGGTCTTCTTGAGGATCATGTGACCTATCAAACGCGTGCCGTCGGCACTGGCCTGCCACGAAAGCGGGTGCTGGAGACAAGCACAGCGCTGGATTAGTGAGAGATCGATGTTCGACGGCGTTTTAGATCTGTTTTTGTGTGTTGGGCTCTTTGCGAATGCTTTAAATTTTAGTGAATTCGTTTCATTTTTGTGATTGTAGGAATTTTTAGTTTTTGTTTTGTAATGTTTCGTTAGTGCGTTTTTTTCTGACCAAAGTGTTGACTTGAAATTATTTAAAACATATTTTTAGGAGGTCGGTGTCTAGTTTTTTAAGGTTTGACTTATGATGACCCGTGTTTAATCAGCAAGCAAGCAAATTTTGAATTGATATTTCATTGGACTCAGTTTTGTCATAGAAATATGAATCAAAATGGTCACACTCTGGTGTTTTTCTTATTTTGAGTTATTCATATTTCAATATTGAATTGGATGACAAGGTTAAGCTTAACAAATCACCGGTGGTTTTTATTAATTGGTTATTTCGATATTATTCTCTTTTAATGAAATTTTGACGCAATTATGATTAGGGTTGATCTAGTCGAGTTAGTTTTTGACTTTCATTTAATGAGATGTTATACAAATTGTCACATTTCGAATGCTTAGCAGGTTTGCCAACCTAATTTCTTATATCACTTTTAAGAAAGAATTGGCTTTTATATCGAGAACTGTTGATTTGATTATAATGTATAAATAAAAATATACATAATTTAACCCTATAAATTGATGTGAAATCATTAATTGACACCTCTGATTATGATATGTATTCATAAAAGCATCGTCAATGTTAAAGTTATGTGTTTAATAGCTTACAGTTATTAATTGACAATCTTAGTGTAGCGTTCATTGATAGCGACACATGCTGCATTCAATAGAGTGTATGTAAAATATTGTGTATTGACGGACAGAACAACTAAATTAGCAACTATTTGTAACGACGATCACAACGAACAAGCATAACAACATTAAAGTGCAAAGCATTTGAAAAGGTCAACACATCAGGCAAGCGGTGCGTAGGCATTGGACAGAGGGATTGTAGTCTGTGCAGAGTGGTCCCAGAAGCAGCTTCTCGAAGATCGTCTCTTCAGTTCCTCGTCGCCATGCCTCTGTCGCTCACCAAGCCAACACGCGATTTCTTCTTCTGCGGTTCGGCTTTGGTGTTCGTTTCCTTTGATGGCTGGTGATTTTCGAACTCTTGAGTCTTAGTTTGGTTCTTTTAAGATTCCATCTTAGGCCGTTTCCAGCGGCGCATACACCACAGATTTGTTTCCATCTGGTGCGCTTGGTGCAAATGCTTTAATTTTGCCAACGAAGATTCGGAAAAGGAAGTAGATTCGGCACCTTAAGTTGCCTGACGACTTGAATTCAGCAATCTTTGCAGTGCACTTTTGGCTCAGTTGGAATAAGCTATCGGAACTTTCGATATCGCAGAGAAACCTCGCGTAGTTTAGCAGTGATGTTGATACTCTAGGTGAAAACCAAAACAATCCTTTAAAAGTGAACTTAACCAAGCTTTTAAGTTTCATGCAAAGTTATCCGATATTTGAGCTTGATTTCGCCAAGTTGAGTGTTTGTTGCATGTGATTGGTGCGCTTTTCCAAAGTCTTGTTCGCCATTTGCTCCGAATGGTCTCACTCTTCTCAGATTTCCTCCGCAATTTCGTGATCCCTGCTATTTTATTCCTGCAGCCGAAAGCAAAGCATTCGCTCACTATACGAGCGTCTACCAAATAAAACAAACAATCAACGCCTATTCTATTTGCGAATTGCGACCAACTATTCACTAGATGTTATCCACGGCATCCTGACAACCAGGCAACCATGAAGGGCAACTAAGCTATGCACCTATCTAAAAATTAAAACAAACTCATCCATGTGATACCTTTCCGGGCATCGAACCCAGATCGCCGCGATTCGAATCCTCCGAGCTTGTGAACGTGCTGCTCGTGTCAATGCCAGAGTCCTTCGTCTGCGACTCCTGCGACCCGTACGCGTCCCAGTCGCCGTCAAAACGCACCATCTTCTTTCTCCGCTCGGTGATCCCTCTCTTGTCGCCGCCGCCGCCGCCACCGCCACCGCCGCCGCCACCGCCCTTAGCCCATAGGCCCGACGTGCACTCTTTCACAATCTTGTCGCGGAACGCGAAGTAGCGCTCGCGGTAGTCACTCAAATCAGTGGGAAACTTTTCGAAGTCGTCACGCGACGGCGCGCCGCCACTGTGCGACGCCGACGCCGCGTTGAGCCGGCTCGACGGGTCGTCGGGCGTGCGGTGGCGTGCGGTCATGTCGAACGTGACGCTCGCCGGCTGCTTGCTTCCGTGTCTGGACGCTGCGTGGCGCTGCGCGGAGCGTGGCTGGCTGCGCGCCGGCTGCGGTTGGTCTAGCGCTGCTGGGTCGCGAGCGTACGGGCGTTAGGGGTTGGAAAAGAGATATGCACAGCGAGATTGAACGTTGGGTGGTGGTTGAGTGTGGCGGGGATGGGTGGGTGGGTGTCACCTATAGTGGGCGAAAGTCATTACACGGACAATAGACGTATTTTTAAATAGAGAGAAAGGGAGAGAGATAAGAGAGAGAGAGACACCAATGGACAGAGAGAGTGGTGGGTTGTTATAAGTCTTCCATTATGAGGTGATTTTTGTTTGTCTTGAATCAGCCAATGAATTCGAGAAGCTATATTTGTAGGATCCGTGAACCACGCTAAGAATACGCGTGCGCTTGTCTTAAAGCGTGTCTTAGATTAACGTATTTGTTTCGGTTAGCAATATTAACTAATATTGAAAAGCTTAGGAGAATGTTGTTTCGAAAAATTGGAAAGTTATTCGTGAATTTTGATGTTTTAGAAAGTTGTGAATGGAATTCACCAGAGATCTATCTTCAAAATTTCTTGCGATTCATTGAAAATCTCTCGAAAATCGTTTCGCTCGAACAAACATGAGAAATATCAAGAAGTGCATTGCTGATCCACTTCACTCGCTTCGCTCGTATGGCATTGGCGGGTGACGTAATCTTCGACAAAGGTTGGCAATGGATTTCGATGGATTATTTCCGGGTGTGGGTGGGATTTGAGAAAGTAGAATGAGGCTCGATCCTGGCGGGTAGAGCACGAAATCCACATGAGCTAAATGCATCCAAAAACACAGTTACGGGAGATAGATGTAGATAGAGAGACAGACAGACAGACAGAGAGAGAGGGAGAGAGAGAGAGAATTTACTGATGCGCACATTGTTTCCATTGACATTTGCTGGGTTTGCTGGCGTTGTGATATTTAGCGACAAGACACCGGTTAAGAAACTACACCAACGCTCTTGTGGGGTTAACATTAATTTTTTACTAATTTTAAATCTCCCGCCATTTTCCAATCGAACCAACTTTGAAACACCGTTTTGATAATTTATTATTTTTATTGAATCAGGCTTGTTGCTTGTGAGTTTAATTCACATTTCAGTACTATTTATTGTTAAACCTCTCTGATCTGAATTTAACTAACATGAAAATTGAGAAATCTCTCAATATTGCTTAGCTGGTATCGTACGCCAATGCTGATGCTGGCTATCAAGTCTGTATAAAGCTCCCCAGAATTTGGCACATGGTAAGAAGGTAATACATGCCAATTACTTGCCATCTTCAAATATCGCTTCACCCAAATGTCGAAAGAAACATTGTGCCCGCATCACGTTACAAGTCCCACATAAACACACACACGCACACAACCACATATACAGACAACAAAATCGAGAGAAAGAAAGCACAAAACATTACGATTTCAACACTGTCAATACAAAAGCAAGCTGATTCGAGGGCGGCTAACTGCCTGCTTGCGTTCGTTGGGGTCTCTCACCGCTAGAAATTTCTTTATCTTTTCATCTAACAGCGATTGCCGTCTGAGACGTTCGCCAATATTGTCCGAGGAGCCGCCTGCAAAGCAAAGATATGGGGTGCATGTATTTATTACACGATGGTTGCTCTAGCGCCGACTTGCTGGCTGGATGGTGACAACGCAATGAGGGAATTATTATGATGATTCACATCGAATTTGATGATTGAAGATTCATCCTTTCTGCTCAGCGTCTGGAATTGTATTTTTTTTTGTAATCGTAGACCATCCCCAAATCGCGCGCTGCCCGTTTTTTGCTGTAAATATGCATCCAGAGGGTGTTTAGAGAGGTTCGCGTATACTTATGAAGTATTAAAGTATACTTATTAAGTTTCAAGAGACAGTAAATAGTCGAGACAGTGACATGGATTCGCATCTAACGCTTGATGACTGGTGATTTACTGATCGTCAACATAGGGCTTCTGCAACGCTAGCTCTCATCTATCAAAATTTATAACTATTATTACAAGCCTAGTAATACTGCTATTCATCGAGTGCACAGTCTTATACGTTACACCTAGATCTTTATTCTGTATTTGTTCGTGTAGCATCACACCCGCTACAATTCACAAGGCACATTTTTTAAAACTATATTTTGTTATTATCATTTGACTAAGTGACCATACACGAGATATAAAATAGATTAATAACTGAGCTATGTAAACTGTACGTTCACAAGATTAGAAAATACACGTATTCAAATAACAGAGCGGTCATGCCGTAATACTCATTCCCGAAAGTAGGCACATCGATGATCACTAGATTCGTGTCGACCGTGTCGTGTTGAAAAAATATTTTTCGGCAAGCGATAGGCTGTACTGATATGAAACAAGCCAAAAGAGTCTCTTAGAGTTAACCGAGTCTCGCCTAGGAGAATGTACCACAATGATAGCCCGAACAGGAGTCGAATCGATAAGTTGTTTTGAAGAGAGTCATCTGTACCATCCTTGGTACATGTCTGCACGAAAAGCGGAAGAGGAATTAATAAAAACTCACGATTCTTATGCGTGTTCGGAAGAAAATCAATCATAATCGATTCCCGGCGTATTTCTGCGTTATCAACATACTAGTAACGATCTTGCCCGTCGAGTTTTTCGCGCGTGCTTCTGAGGTTGTGACTCGTGACTCGCGTCCGCCGAATTGCGTGACGACGCGTGATAAATTTTCGGTCAACCGGCCGCGACGCGTGCGAAGTGTTCGACGACACGAACCCCCCACCCCCGAACACCGACCACCGACCACCCCCTAACAACCGACCACCCGTCGAAGCCCTGCCGCCCCCGAGGAGGAAGTCGACGAGTTCGCTTGCATTTCCTGGCCATAGCGTACAAATACCTTCTTATTTTTGCTATTTCTACAACTTTATGAGTTAATCTCCCGTCGTCTTACCTCTGTTGAGTGAGAAGCAGTGGGTTTTCATAATCAATTTGGACGGACGCGAATGATATTATAAAGCTTCAGGCTTGAGTGCCTTCATAGGTGTAAGCTAGTTCACAAATCATTTTTAACAATCAAACCCTTGGTTACTGTAGGTTGGCCACAATTTCCTAGAAAACTCATTCCAAATTTTGTATAATTCCTGATATCTTTCAGGAACATTGAATTATCAACGCTTTTTTTCACATTTCCCACATTCTGCTTTCCAAAAAAACCAATTCGCGGATAATTCGGCAAAGAAATTCACTATTGAATAACAGCGCCGTGTGATTTCCCACCTTTCCACTCCTACCCACCTACCCACCCCCCGCACCCAACATGCCACTCGCGCGGCACAGAAAAGCCATGCCCCAACGGTATGAATGCAGTACGAAGGCCACCCCTGCCCCCCTCCCTGCCCCCCTCCCCCCACAATTGAGCGCGCCAGGACAGATCGATATTACTATCCGTTTCGAGAAAACCTCCCCGTCCGATAGCGCAACCCTTCGCGTCGCCTGCATATGTTTTGCGAACGGCGGTCCGCCATGCGTGCGGCTTGCGTCACAGTCGCGTGGGTTGGCAAGGGGGTTGGAGGAAGGGGTGGGGGGTGGCGTGGGGCGGGCAAGTACGTCTGCGTATCGCGTTTGTACTGCAAGCACGGGGGTTATTTACGTAATGTACCCCTAGGTTTTTTTTGTTCGCTTCTCAATGGGCCGCCGTGGTTCTTGTTCACGTTTCAACTCGCCTGGTGTTAATGCTGACCTCTGTTGATTAGTTATGCCGACAAGCTCGGCTGCAAGATTTTTTTGTTATCAATTTGGCACGGCTTGGGAATTATTGCATCAATTAACACATCAAGATGAAAATATCTATAAATTTAGCCTTTTTTCGTCGATATTCACACGGCATAATGTAAAAAAAAATTACCTATCCTCCTGACTGTTCTGGGAATTGGAATCTAAATCACATATCCCAATAGGCTTAGTGACATTTGTCATCAGACATTTAAATAAATAAAATACACATGAAATAATTAAACTTTAGAAGCAATAAAAGGCAATGGGTAACCTCTTAACTCGCTAAGAAACACTAACAATTAACGCCAGTCCAACACCAAGTGAACGCCGTCCCGGGCCAGCGTCGCGCCGACCTACGGACGCCGCTGCAAGAAACCAGCACGCGTGCACACGCCACCGCGCGTCGAGCCAAGAGTATCGCCAAACGATCCACTCACCCTTTTCACTCTCGTGCTCCTCGCAGCTGGTGAAGTCGGGCGTCGACCTCAGCTCCTCCTCCGAGCTGGAGAAACTGTGTTGGCTCATTGTGTGCCGGCCACCCTGGCCGCCACCCGAGTGTCTCTTCGCCGAACCACTTCGCTTGTGCTTCTTGTTGTTGCCACTCCCGCCGCCACCGGGCCCGAGGCCACCCTGCCCGCCCCGTTGCACCATGTCCATGGAAGACTGCTCCGAACTAAGCGAGTCGTTGCGGTAACCACCCTGATCCATCTGCTTCACACCACCGTAACCGTACTGTTTCGCCTGCTGCAACTGCTGCTGCGTCCGCATCAGACCCTCGAGCTCGCCGCGGTAATACCGCGCGTCGTCCTCACTGTACCCCTGGTACCTGTCTATCGAGTTGTCGCGGGTGCGCGGCGTGATCATGGCCATGTCGTGGTGGCTGCCCGAGCTCGTCTCCTGCTGCGAGTACTGGCGGCGCAGCACGCTGCCCGCGCGCTGCAGAGGCAGGTTTTCCTTCTCGGCCGCCGAGTGGGCGCGCTCCAGCTTCGGCCGCTTGTCCGACGAGGTCGTCAGGTGCGGATGGTCGTCGGGTTGCTGGTGGAGGTCGGCCTCGATGCGGCGCATGATGGCGTCGCCGGCGCCCTTGTTGATCCACTGGCCCGTCTTGCTGAGCAGCTCTTGTTTCTTGCGGCAGAGGATGCAGACCCAGATGACCTGCAACGGCAAGCGAGCGCGCGGCGTGGCGTTAGTGGTGCGTGGCGCGTTGGGGGGTTGGAAGGGAGGGGGTTGATGGACGGGTGGTGATGCGAGATGGATGGCGGCTGCATTGCGGGTGCATTATGCGTCTGCCGCTTTTCGGATTTAGGGTTGGCGTTAATATTATTCCAGCTAATGTTAGAGGATCATTTGAAAACGTGGACAGTCCAGGACTGAATTAAGATGTCTGCAACGGTATTTTTTGGGGGAAGAGAGAAAGGGGTGGAAGAGGGTTGAAAAATAATTATATTTTTCAAACTTTCTTCTAATTCTTAACTATTTCTATAGTATAAATAAAAAAAATTAACATTTGGTAAGAACTATTTGCATCACGAATAGCAAATATATATATTCTGTTGTATAATGTTTAATAACGAAAAGTACATATTCGAGTCGGAATTTACTGACAATTCGTTCCTTTTTTTAACATTTGGTCGATTTATGATAAAATTATGATGAAATTAAACATGAGAAAGTGTTATTTCCTTTTTAAACCGGACCGACAGCATCCCTTAATTCGGAATTTCGGCAAAGAAAACGAAACATGGGGTCATTCGTTGAGTTCTCTAGGCTGATGGATATTTTTTAATAGAAAGTCTGCACTGACACTGAAATTGTGTGCGTCCATGGTTTTCTTGTAGGCATATTACCTTCGTGCAGATGATATAGGTCCAGGAACATCAAATAATAGAAAACAATGCACCTGCCACAGATGGTTCACAAGGTCAACTTCACCAGTCACGTTTGCCTCTCGGATTGTTGAGGGATTCACGGAATATTTGCTTGTATTGCAAAAACAAGATTACGTTTAAGTAGTCGAATTTTCGTTTAAGTCACAACCATGGTTGTATTTTTAAAAGATATCTCAGTTTTTAGAGAGTGATTCTTCCAGTGCTTAGCTAAGATGTCTAGCTTGAGCATCGGGTATTTTTCAGACATCCTGCGTCATCGGTTTAATTTATAAATTTCGTTTTTAAAGTGAAAAATATTTTATGAGAGGTTTTGGTAGAAGGGCGCCAAACCTGCTAGGATCAGGTTGTGTAAATATTTTGTTGAATGTGTCGAATATTTTCTTCATGTTAGTCCATGCGTCATTTCAATGCCATTGGTTTCATTTGCCAAGGCCATATATGACAATGGACCAGAATTTATACGAAAGGAATCATTTCTCTTCATTAGCCCACACATTTTTATTTGTCTTGTCTTTTAAATAGAATCAAGTATTTTTCTTCAGTTGAAATGATTATTACCGGACAAAAACACGAAGCATCATCTTTTCTTCTTCAAAAATAGCTTGTTCATTAAAGACCAAGCGTCGAGTTCTTCAGTGGATTATTACATGAATATTAATAACATTTCTTTGGATCAAACTTAAAAAAGATTTTTAAATGTAATGTCTAGATAAAATATTATTTTATCAATTCCGTTATTAATTCTCAGTTAAGTAATCAGATATTCCAGATAATCCCGTTGTTCCTTGTGAACGACACTGAATAGAGATATTATTTCTTTCCATTATCGCAGAGCCAAAATTTGGCTCGTCTTGACAAATAATTAATTCATTTGTGACTTTTAAAATCCATCTTTAAAATTTGACACGAATCTGATGTTATTTTTTTCATAATTTGATAAAGTATATCTATAGATCATGCGCACAATACTGCCATTGTGGTTACTCTCAACCACCAGAAGACATATCACCCAAATTAACCCAACAAAACATGTAAATTGTGAAGCAGCCGGCATTAAAAACCCAGTTCCAACTCTATTCTTCCATCGTCGGCATGTTACATGCCGTAAACCTCCAAGAACCCAGATGGCCCAGCGTCGACAACGCTTCTCAAGTCACCTACTTCATTCACCTCCTAGACGCAGCCCGCAGAGCAAACTCGGCTCCTCCACGCAAAGGCAACATCAGCCCAAACAGTCGCGTCGGTCACTGCAACACGTGAAATTCTACGTTCCCGGTTCCATTATTGGAATGAATGCACTCGATTTGCATGCCCCGTTGCAGACTGCCACGATGTTGGTATCAAGTATCGATTCACGTTCCAATTCACACTTGCAGAGAGCGTATAATCACATTATTCGTGTCGCCAACATCACACCGGTTCGTGCTCACACGCACAGATCATGGTGCTTTTTTAATATAAGACTTTTTTAACTCGAAGATTTCTTAATTCTTAACTTAGAACGAAAAAAATTATAAAAAATCAACTATTCTACAATCATTCGTTAGATAACATGGAACTCCCAAAACTAAGGTACACTCTAAGAACCAAAGTTTCGCAAACTGTTTAACATCCACACAAACCGTCTCAAACTTGCTAAACTCGTCAACTACAACCGACACGTTTAGCTCACTGTCAAAAAAAAGGTTTAAACACCCTGATTCCGTTGAACGTGCTAAGAAAGCCACCCACTAAACCATGCACCGTCCACCCGTGAGCGTCAGTGGCGCTCGAACCGTCGCCACCTCCGTCACCGGCGACTCGTGCTCGACTGTGGTGAATGTGGCCCGAGCACGCGGGGCATGCACTCGGTCGAGTGTTACAATGCAAGATTATCAGGTCAAGAGGTCTTGCAGTGGCCATAGAAAATGTTGGCGACGCTAGCCGCATGGGCGGGGGGGCGGGGGGAGGAAGGGGGCGCCACATGCCACCCTCGGCACGTTCTGCCGAACAGCTGACGGCGCGACGCCCGAGACGCTTATCGGGCGTCGCTAAGATGCACGATTTCTGATTGGATGGGTGACGGTGTTTTGATTCCGTTGATTTTCTTGGGTTTTTTTTTCTTGTTGTTCGTGCTTCGTAGTTTTTTTTTATGTTTTAGCGAGTAAAACCTGGTCTATAAAGAACTTATGTTACTTAGTTCCGGCTTTTCCTAAAAACCAGATGTGTGATTAGATATTTGTTTTCATTTGAAATAGAATAGGATTTTTAAAATGTTTGAATTTGCTTCTACGGGCGGCTGACTCCCATCCTTCCAATTTTTCATTGTTCTTACAATATAATGATTGCATTAGAAAAAGTTTGATGAACTTAGTGCAGTACAATTTTCTCTTAAGCTCTTTCAACATGGTTAGTTCTGATGTTCATTTTGTCACCAAATATCCGCAAATACTTGCATGGTGTCATTGTCACTAGAATCGCACGCAAAGCAGATGATGAATTTTACGCATCAATGTATGTATTTTTCTTTTACCTTTTACTTAACCGTGACGTCTTAAAAAGTTCGGGGCATCTGTTATGTTTTTTCAATCAGTTTCGGACTGGCGGCTTGTTAGACGAGAAGTCCTTATTCCGAAGAAACATAATCTTTTCACCATTCTGTGTTTTTTTTTGTGATAGTGGTATAATTTACACCTTTTATATTTTAAATCAGAAGAACAGGCTTCAATATGAAACTATTATAGTTATTATTCACATATTCACATATTCACGTATTATTCACAGTTATAATTAATATGATTCATCAACATTGACCGACTGGAAAAATTAAAAACTGAACGGTTTATGCACATTAGTAAACAACACGAGAAGTAAATAGTCTACGATAGTCAGTGATTGTTCTAAAACCGGTACATATATCTTGATCCTCGTGAATCCTTTTAGTGAAAGCTTTCCTTACGGAGGAGAATTGTAATTTCAATTAAACAGCGTTACTAGGAAGTGCCGCGCCAAAATCCTACCTAAATCATTGCGAGGGGGTTGCATTAAACCTTGGCAATTCGATACCTAATGCATCGTTACCGGTAAAAATGACAATCTGGTGGATATCTTGACAAACAGCAAGTGCTGTTTAGTATGAACATCCTGTCGGAAAATTGATGATTTTCTGATTTGATCAAACTACTTACAACACACGATGAGTTTACAAACAGAAAAGTTGACTCAAAATGTGTATTTTCTTCTACATACAATCATCATCATAACATGTCTTCTTGCCGTATCTGCTAAGTCTGGACTTGTACGTTTATTATATTGTTTGATGCGGAATGCTATCGAATCGTAAGTATTTGGCTGCATTTCGTTTTAAATTTTGATAAGTCACTAAAAGCATACTGAATATAATATTATTTTCACATATTGTGTTACTGAAATTATCGATTAGATGCCACTTAACTCGGGAGTAATTTCAGAACTATGCAAATGGTCATATTTTCGTTTTTATTTCACTTCACTCGGAGCAAAATATCGCTACTTTGGATTCTCAGCCATGTCTTTTGCCATAGAGTCGGCATTTTTAACGGCACGTTGTCATTAACTGACTCATCGTGTCGATGATTTTGCCCAAAAACTGGCATAAACTTTGCGGGGAGTTCTACTTATTCTAGCGCCAATTGTCAGCAAAATTCCCGGTCCTCCGACCCCTTCGCCCCTTTCACTGCCCATCGTCGATTTTAAGGGGGGGGGAGTCGTTTCGACGCAGTCTACGTCAGAGTGGTGAGGGGGGGGGGGGCGCAAAACTAGTGCGTTCTGTCTAGACTGTCGTCGCCGGCGCTAGAAATCATCGACGTCTTGCTAGACTCGACGCTCTAGACTGTCGAGATGATGCGATGGCGGTCGAACCGGAGCTGCCGGTTTTTAAATGTGTTTTATTTGATTTATTCGATGCAACCAGGTTTAAGTTACGTTGACAAGGAGTTTTTCTTTTATAGAAGGTTTCCACAAAACAGTTCTGTGAGTCTTGCTTTCAGTTGCGTTCTTACAAGGAGTGTTTGAAGAAAAGAATTTGCAAAATAAATACTAATAGTTCGAATCCAGTGATTATTCCGATGTAGTATACAAAATGATTGCAAATATTGATGTGTTCGTCATTGCTGTGCTTACGCACTCGTTCAGTTGAAAATTAACAGCTAAAAATTGTTTGAGACTTTTTCACTAGGGTATTTATGTTCGGTTTCGTTTATTTGGTTAAGTTACCAATTCGTTAACAATTAACATGCTGCAGAGAACCACTAAAAATTGGGATTCGGTTTGAATCACTTGTAAAATTAAGTTCGATATCACTGATTTGTTATTTATTTTCGAGAACAATTTTTCTGATCAGACTTTACTACAAGAGATGTGCTTTTGACGTAGTTGTGATGAACGAATTCCAAATAACTTTTCTAAGACCTTCCAAATTGGCAAAATTATTCATATTCTGCAGTGATTTTTATAAAGATCTTCTTGCATCTCTTCGCAAATAGGTTTTGTTTGGTTGTTTCGCCTGTCGTGATTCCCTCCCCATTCTGTTCACAATGCTCAAGTAATCAGTTAGGGCGATTGACAAATATAATCACTTTTCTTGATTGCTGCCTTCAGAGAACCACAAAGTTTCGAAAATAATTTACTGGATTTTTGAAATTTGAGTGTGAAAATCCCAGCAAGTAATACTGGATCACTGAATACTAAAAGAAAGAATAACATTTAAAATCCGATACGTTTTTCATACGTGAGACAACAATATATTTGTCTGATTGTTAAAACTATAGCAGACACTTAAAGATAAATCAAAAACTAATCAATTTTGAGGTAATGTACTGGTAACACATTCTTTCGCTCCTTTTATAAGCTTTTGCCAATTCTCTGGTCAGTTTAAATGTTGGTCTCAGCCTCTAAAATACTCTCTTTATCAATTGCCGAATGAATTGGCATATAAAAAAATAATCGATATTGAGACCATTCAATGATTTTTTTGTTTTTTTTTGTCAACCTCAGCCTCAGGCCAACCGAAAGCTTAAAAATTGAGCTTATATAATCTGAAGAAAATTACGTAGCTCTTCAAATAAATTCGATGCACGCTTCACGCTTAGCCTTCCACTAATTAAAAGCTTATAAAAAGCTAATTCATTCTTAGTTGTCGCATTCCATGAGAATCATTCGAAGCTTGTCAGAATAGTAAACAAATTTCATGCGCCAATATCAATGATGCTGCCATTGAGTAAGAAGTCGAGGCTGTACGTTGAGGAACGTGACGTACGCCTTTACCCGGATCAGACTCGATCCCTAAACCATTAAAACAAAAACCCGCCATCGCCGCCCGCTCGCCTAGCCAACCGGTCATCATAGTACACGTGTGACGCAATAATGATCTCGTGCAATCATTCATGGTCCCCCCACCCCCCTCCTCGCCACACCGCGCGGCAGCCGCCCCCGCCGCCGCCGCCGCCCCTCTGAGCTGACGTCACGCACCCGGATGTGACGCCGAGTATTGATCGGACTTGCGTCGTCGGCGTCGGCGTCGGCGTCGGCGTCGCTACACCCGGACCAGGCTAGGTGGCGAATGCGTATGCCTCTGCTCGCTTTTTGGGGCTGGAAACCGTGGCGTGCCGAAGTGGGGCGACATTGTCCGTGGAGGACCGTGTCGGCGACGTGTTGTTTGGAGACGCGAGGAAGGTTACTCGCGGGGAAGATGGCGCTGCCGTGCCAAGTTTAATCGCGCCACTTGAAATGGGTGGATCACTGGACATGGCTGTCGGTGTTATCGCTCTTAGCATATGTTAAAGGGAAGAAAATGAACAATTCTCAATTGAAACATTTCAAAAATATGTATTTTCATGAAGACTTAGTATTAGATCCCCAATAACTTGGTGACCTTAGGGTCAAATTGCAACATTCATATACCAGCGTATGCTAATTTTTCTACTGGCGATAACGTTTTGTACTTGTTATTGTGTGCGATTTAATTGCGATTTTAGAAACGCTGCTCAAAATGGGGGTGTTACAAACCCCAATTTCTTGAACTTTATTATAATTCAGGTTTGAGTTTGGTTAAAATAAGGCTGTTTATTGCCTTGCCTGGTTGGTATTCACCAGTTTCGGTTAACCATTATTTTATTGTCGATCAGAAACGCTGCGTGATTCGCACGACGTATTATACTGTAAATTTTTCCACTAATTCTACTAATTTTGTCTGAATTCGATGCTCATAACGGATCCTGGCATGTCATTCAGCTTGGCTGCTTTTATTTCTTTATTGATGGTTGGTTAAATTAATGGTTTTCCGATATCAATTCCATGCAGACCACATCATTTTCTCGTGATTCGCCCGGGTGATGGGATCATTTTTTTCTTGCCGAATGCATTAGGTAAGCTGGGACAATAAGTACCGAGGGTTTATTCTGAACGACTATCCATAGTATAATGGGCATAAGGTTCGGTCACTTTTAACCCAACATCATACGAAACTTACTAAAAATCATAAATTTGAGTATGATTACGTCTGCATTGTCGGTTTACATCTTGATTATTTAAGGGATTGAATTTTATTTATTTTTGGGCGATATCTATCTACGCCTAATAACTGAACGTAGATGAATTAAACGTTTTTGTAGTCTAAAAATTGTCATTAGGACTTCTGAATGGTTCTAGTCGTCAAAGATGCGTTGTGCGAAGCAACCAGCAAAAACACAAATCTAGCTATGGGAAACTTAGGCCTGTTTTGTTTTGCCCTTTGGGAAGTTTTGACCCATATGTCCTGTGGGCGTAGGGTTTATGCATACATTTTGGGGTCTCTGTACTCGGGAATAAAGATTAAAAGTCATTGACAAAATTCACTCTTTAGGCAAAAAAATTTTTCTCTTCGAAGTATTTCACTGTTTGCCCTTGGGAGTATTATCTTTTGTCACCTGGTAGGTAATGTATTTTTAATCAAGATTGTAATTTCTTAATTGATGGCTCGTGGTCATTATTATCTTTACCATAAATAACATTTAAGATATAATATTTATTAATGCATGGTGGTCAAATGATAACAGATTATTATTTTTCATTGTTCAGTGGATGACTAAATATTAGAGAAAATTTATCACATCTTTCTAAAATCATAATAATTTAATCGTTGATTTAAATTAAATTCCTTGAAACGAGTGTTTCCTTTTACTCAAATTGTTTTAAAAAACAATTTTAGTGTTTTGCCATGAAGCTTTCACTTGAGACTTTATAGAGTAGAAATTGGCATTAGATTTTAACATATTTTACATAAGGATTCTTATCCTATTCATTATTTTTCACGTTTGTTCTCCCTGGGTGCCTGCCAAAAGTTAAAAATTTGCGGGTCGTTTTTCATATGACTTTTGGATCTACAAAGAAGATGCCCTGATTTTCATCTGCAGTTTGTACTGCAGCAAAGTACTCTCCTTTTCAAAACCATCCGCCGGTTGCAAATGGAATTCTTACGATGCCAACAGTTGAGCTAAAGCAAAGATCTTGCCTACAGTCGGATACATTGGGTTGATTTAGGTGACAGGAACTGGCTTAATTTAATTTAAAGAAGGAATTATCAGTGGAGAGTAAAATTCGTACTTCTCACAGTTAACTATTAAAAAATTAAGAAACGTTTAATTTCTTGGTTGGTAAAAATGCAGGTTTTTTAAATGGTCCATTGAATTTTAGCCAAAATGCAAGTAAACACGTTTGTTAACGTCATATTATTTTGTTATTTTGTATTTGATGGAGTGCATAGATTTACTCTGCAGGGTGAATTGTAAAAATTTAATCAAAAATGACTATGGCCTATACACTTTACGACGTTCTTCGATAATTGGTCCAAATATTTATAGGTTTTCATGTGTTACGAACACTGTGGAGTTTTCACGTCGTCTATTTCCTGGAAGAGTTATTCTAGCTGTTGCTGTCAATGACTATCTGATGCAAATATAACTCTTAGTATAAAATATTTACAAGTAGTTAAAAACTTTATTCAAATTATCACTTAAAAATGGGGGAAAGAAATTCGATGTTAAAGAAATAAAATTTTATTTCAGAAGCATTCCTTACGCTCAGGTTTGCTGTCTTATTTTTCTTAAATAAATAAAAAATTCTCAAATATCATAATTATATACAGGGTCCTTTTTTTTTTTTCAAAAACCTACAAATGGGGCATACTCCTACGCACCCTCAGATTCCAAAGTACTTAAAAACTACGTTGTTAATTAAGTCAAACATATAATCGGTTTTACTCTGAAGATTGAATTCAGGAGCAAAATTATATAATATTACTGTATTTAACAATCGGAACAATATTGGTGCTGTTGAGTTGCTAGAGCTTCGATCGAGTCATGATAGTTCCAACCACATTTGAGTGCAAGGCACCTAGTCTCAATAGCAAAGTGTCCCAAGCGAGACCAAAGTTTGAATCATGGAGGTGCCGCGTTTGCTTTGCAGGTTGCGTATAGGGGTTTGCAAATTCAGACATTTAAACTGAAACTTTACCGATTTTAAGAAACAATTGGCCAAGCAGTATCAGAACAATATGCCTATCGAACGATCACTCTATTTACAAAGTAATTGGATAACATTTTTATTTGAATTACCTTCAGTTTTAACATTGGCTGGCTGACTGATAACTTTCCTTTTTTCATTTCTAATACACCAATTACCCAATTGCTTTCTGGTATGTTGTAAAAATACTGTGCAGGATTGCAATCCACGTTACGTGCAGCAAATACCGAGCGAATAGCGCTAGCTTTTCATTTATAATAAATTTTAATACCATATTATGATGATCTTACAAGTTCACCCAAGTTTGGCTTCCAGCTGATATTTGCTTTTAGATACTCGTTTGTTGAAATAGCACTGACGTATTCTACATTTTCAACTCTTTGTGACACCACTGATTCGTTAAAAGATTGCACTTTTGGGTGCTGGAAATGACCATCTATGCTCCTATCCTGCCTGCTGAACTGGCCCTGAAATGTGAAGTTTCTTGGGACCTGCGCCTCCAAAAAGCCTTCTTCTCGTAGGACTTCCATTTCTTTGTAGAACTTCATCAAAAAGGAACGGGAATATCAGGAACTTAAATGGCAGACTCATGCCTCTAATAATCAATGATATAATATTTGATTTCATTATAAAGTTCTACATTTTTACGGGTTTGTTTTTAACCTGTAGATCACAATTATATGTTAGGTATTAACTATTGGCGCATATGTCGCTACTTTGTGGTGTTAAAGGCTGGTTTTACAATGTTTATCTTAGAGGCTAACTTCCAGAAGAAATCTCATCCCCATAGTGACCACCAATCAGTTCTATTTTCTTCCTAATGAAAATCAACTTTTTAACTAGACGTTGTAAATCCGGCCCTTAGAAATTCATAGACTTATCAAAAAAAAATGCCAAACGGCTGCGCGTACCTTGTTCGAGCGCAGCGTGACCTTCCCGCCGCAGCGCGCGCAGCACCGGATGTTGCAGTAGTTGCACACATGGCCGACGCCGTCGGCGAACTTTGTCTTGAGGCAGATGTGGCAGGTAGCGTCCAGTTCGACGCCCGCCTTCTTCTGCTGCTCGCCGCGCTGCCGGATTGTCTCCTCGAGCACTTGCACCTCATCTTGCTTCCGTCTGCAGGCAGAGAGAGAGGGCGTCCAGCGAGCTTAGCGCACGTCCACAATACAGATCCAATACAGATTCAGAGAGATTATAGCAAAAACATAGCCGCCTTCTTTGCACGTGCCAATTCTTAAAACCAAACTTCGACGGTGCAATATCTAAATATCAATGATGAAACTAAAATATATGTTCTTATATATTCTTAAGGAAGTAATTGTTAAAACTGTTTTCTCGCAAGAAGAAGCGCGCTTAAAACTTCCACTCGCTTGATGACATCACAAGATAGTATCAAGTGTATAAGTCACCATAAGTCCCTTAATAAATACCACGCACCAATTTTCATAATTGGTGTTAGTTTGTGCACCTGCTATAAACATTGCATACATTTTTCTGGATATGAAGCGTGACTATACTTTTCGAAAATGTGAACCACTTCGAGTGTTTGAACGCAATACTCATCCACCTCGGTTCTGTTTTCCAGAACCTGCTGATGGAAGCTGTGGGGTAAGAATCTTGCTGATAGAAGAGCAAATGAGGACAATAATTAATTATTGATTGCTCTTGTTGATCTTTAATCTCATTAAAAAACCCTGTCCATGTCGCCAATTGGCTTGTGTTCCTACGGTTGTAATTGTTGGCAAAAGGTTTCGGTTTTGGCCCTTGCCTCTTACCATCAATCTTTGCATAAATATTTAGAACCTCTGACCGTTAGAGTGATCAGAAATGTTTGTAAACACCATGGTATCTTTATCAAAAGGTGTTTTGGCTAGTCTAGATTCTTTTATCTTCGAATAAATCACAAACCTGGCCTAGTGACCCTGTCTGGGGTTAACGATACCCGAGGGTAGTTATTACGCTGCTAAGTTACTTAGAAATTCACATATTAATTAATATCTGCAACTTAGTGGCCACTGTCATTACAGTCCAGCTAGAGTTGAATAATTTTCCTTGGAGGGTTGTTTGCGCCGGTGATGATCATTCAGAGTCATTACCAACCTTCAACGACATTTTGAGTTGTCGCTGACATCTGTTGCAACTTTCACTGAATTTTCCAACGTTCATATTCAGATATGCTAGCGCTGCTTCGATCGAGCGCTGATATAAACGTAATTCAATTATTGTCTACATAGGATATTATAATCGAGTCACGACCTAGCGCAGTAGACCACTTATTTCGTAACATAGCAATAACCAAGTTATCTATCACACTATAATTTTCTTGTTAGATAGTATTTAAAAAAAAAATCTACGCAGTGTTTACCTTCGTATGCCTGCACGTTTATAGGGGCTTGATTTTATACGCCTATTGATTGAAGTCCCTAAATTGCCTGAGAGCAAAATCACTAATTTGCAAAGTGATGTTTGACAAACGCGTCGTATTTTGGCTCGATGTTGTCATGAGTGTGGTTAAATTAATTACTGATTTCACGACAGGTGTTTCGACTGCTCTCCATATTTAAGTTTCAGATGTGTGTTTTATTTTATTTAAAAAAAATGTAACTATGCAGTGTAGTATAGTGAAGTCTCTCCCCTGTCATCTTCTATCAAGTGTGCATATGTGTGAAGTTATTGGTTGAATTAGAACTAAAACTTTGTGGTTCCGATGGTTTGAAAAGATTATGCACCCTGAAGTTAAATTAGAAAATTTCAACACCATGCTTAAAAATATTAATGCAACTTATGTCAAATAAGTCATTGTCACCCTAAGCTTTTTTTCACATAAAAATAACAAAACGCAGAGTGAAATTATGAAATGCTAATGTGTAGCAGATTTCAAAGAAAATCGGTGACATCAACTCAATTTAAACCTCAATCTTGTCTGTGTAGCAGGGATTGATCACCCTCCACCTCTACCGCTGTCCTTCAGGCCGTCAAACAGCCCAAAGCTCACACCTTTCATCCACCGATTATCCTCAAGCGTTAATTCACAGAACACTAACCACAACCACCCGTGCCAAGAATAGCCCTCGCGCGCGCGCCTCGGTGAAGCCTCACGCATAACGCGTGACTTTGCGTGTGCATTGAGCAATTAGCGAGGTCAAGCGCGCACGCGTTTATCGGTGGCTTGTGTTTGCGATGAGATAAAAAACAAACAACGCGTCACGTTCGAGATGGTGATGATCGGTGGTCCACACGATTTGCTCGGCTGTGTTGTCAAATGCATGTCATTCGCGCTCGGTTGCGTTTTGCGAGGTGGTCGCTTTGTTGGAAAGCTCTCTCTGAACGCGATGCTGTGGTGATCGAACTGATTTGCTTCACGAAAGCCGCGTTGGACATGTTCTTTGGGGGGAGCGGGTTGGGGGTTGTTTTTAATTCTGCTTCGTGGCCAATTTTGCTTTAGCTTGTAGAGAGCGTGGGTAGTTCGATAGCTATTGGATGTTTCGGCTGTATTTTGCTGGGATTTAAATTGATCGTATCATTTGTGAGATGTGCCAATTTATTTGTGCCAATTGACAGTGATTTTGTGGATAGGTATGTTTCTTGTATTGCTCGTAAGGACCAAGATGTTGACATTGACTTTTTTTTACAATTTCATTATTTTCTTTTCCTCTTTTCGATTCTATAAAAGTATAATATATATAATAACAGCGGCTTTTTAATGTTCGCTATTTACATATCAAAATAATGTTTTATGTTTTCGATTGAAATTATCGCATCAATGCTACATTTTCCAGTGTGTTTATTTTGTCTGGTTCCTTTTTATTGAGATAAAATTTATTTTAATTATTTTTGTGACTATTTTATCTGCACACTAGTGCCATAAGTAATCTGTTGCTTATAGTTAGCTTATTGTTTCGTGCAGTGCACACCAGTTGATATTGATTTTTGTTGTCATGTGTATATAGTACTTATAGTCAGAGGTATTTAGATTTATTTCATCTCTTTCCTATATTTCAGTATATTCCATCTCTATTTACGTCTTGATTCTATTTAACTTTTTTTTTACTGTTATTAGAGAGAAAATCGAGACGAATATTTTCATAAAATTGCCTTCAATTTTCGTATATCCATCTGAAACTTAAATATTCGTGTCAGTATTGATTTTCTCTCTTAGGATTGAATGTGACCCGTTTGCTTATCATCCGCACATAAGCGAGGCTTAGCGTTGTGCAACGTCTATTACTCAGTCTATTAATCAGCAGAAATCGAAGCTGAGTCTATCGACGTACACACACCGCAACTATCGTTCCTCGAATGGCTGAAACTAAGTCCACCTACCACCGGCTCTTCCTACCCACATGCCAAAATCAATAAGCAAACAACACAGACTCTCTCCTTCTGGGGAACACAACGACATCCCCCATACATTCCCCACCAGTTATTATTAATTTCAACGTGGCTTAACATTTACTGTCCGAGGCTTCAATCTCTGAAATCGGATTAATTGATTGGTTGACCATTAATTTTCCATTTTACTCTAGGTTTAGGGTTAGTGTAGGCTTATTATGTTTCTCATGGGTGAAAATGAATTATTTTCGTGCAGTTATTATAATACCTTATGTCAAAAGGCATTTTAATTTATAATTTCATTCATTCTTATCTCAAACTTTAATTTGAAGGGCAATCCATAATGGAAATTATCGCAGTAGCAAAAAAGATGTTTACCTTTTTGCATTCATGTAGTCAGATTCACAAAATCGCACCTAGACAGGTGTCTAACCAAACCTCAGGCACGTTAATATGTGTGAAATAAAATGCCAGCGCTCTCAGTGCGCGCCTACCCTAACCTCCATCGCCCCCATCAAACGTCGACAGACCATGGACCCAACCAAGCGTCAACCACGAGCGTCTCACCTCATAATCTCGTGCTCGCGGTCCTCCTCCTGTTTCTGCCTCATCATCACGCCCTCGATAATCCTCCGCTCCTCGACGGTGAGATGAGACAAGTCCGGGTCCTCCATCTCTTCGGCCGCCGCGCTGTCGTGCTCGCTGTCAACGACTCGCCGCTGCTGCTGCTGCTGCTGCTGCTGCTGCTGCTGCTGTTGCTGATGCCCCCGATCTACGCGGCAATGGGGTGACACCGTCTCGTCATGCCTAGCGCTCGAGTCAGCGCCGCGTTTCACTCCCTGACGGCGTCGTGGCACGTGATGCGGATACATGGACGGCGTCGTGGACGACGACACTGCGGCTGACGGCGGTTGCACGCTGCGACTGCTGAAGGGGTCCATGAGACCGGCGGACATTGTCGACGACGACGGCGGCGGCGACGGCGGCGACGACGACGACGGCGTCGTCCTCGCGAGCGGAGAACGTGCGGCAGATGAGACGGGAGCGGCGGCGCGCGACTAAACTAGACACCATTTTGTTTGGAAGCGACCGCGGCGGATGGCGACGCCACTGCACTTTCTAGCCGAGTGTCGGCATCGGTTCGGCGGCGGCGGCGGCGGTGGCGGCGGCGGCGGCGGGGGTGGGATGGTGGGGGGGACGGGGGCGGCCGCTCTCGCTGGAGTTTTGGATTTTTGCGCGATCTTTACTCCTTTTTATTTATTTTCTTTTTAGAGTGAGAGAGATATTGAGATGAAACTGCGTCGATGCTGTCGCAGTTTCAGCCAAGAACAAGTTGTATATAATAAATATATCTTTATATTTTGATCACCACACGTCACAGTATTGTTGAGAAATTCACTGTTGTCAAATCATAAACGTCACTATAGGTAAAAAAAAGAACCGAACGCCTCGCGTCGAAGCGTTCGCCACTACGCGTAGATGCTAATCCTAAACCAGTGTGAAAGTCGCGTCTTCGTCAGGCGATACTTCCCCGTCATGGAGACTAAACTCTCGTCATGTCGCGGCCAGTTCACGGCATCGCCGGTCCTCCGTCCGACGGGACACCTACGTCACCTCTCTGTGCGTCGCTGGCCAGCCCATCGCGGGCCCGACGACGGCCGCCTACGTGGACGACGATCCCGACGCGGTCGACACACTCATGATGCACAACGCGTCCCCCCATCGCGCGACATCACCCCACAACGACGACGTGGTCCCACGCAAAAGTAAAACTCGCGACAACGATCTGGCGGCAGCTACGACGACTGGCCGACTAGCGCGATCGACGCCCTGGAATTCACCGCGAGCCTTCGCCAACGCGTTCGCGTTCCACCCCCGGCCGCTGGCAACACGACGACGGACGCACGGAAACGCACGGCACACGCACACGCTAACGCTAGCACTATTTAGGCCGCCCGTTCGCGAGAAGTTAGCACAGATAATGCATCCTACTTTCGGCCCCCCGTTCTCAATCATTCATGCTCGTCTACTAATAACACAAAGATGCGTTACTAAAACGACCAATCGCGGGCCGTCTGGCGCGCTGACGTCACTCGCCCAGTAGTTTTCGTGCTATTGATCGGAAAGTGCGGCGGGCGCGACGGTGGCGCCGGCGACGGCGTGCGTCCGAGTGAATGAAAATGCGGCTGTTTTGGGCGGCGCGCCTGCGTGCTCGACGCGGCGGTGCGGGGTCCGCGTCGATGTTTTGCCCACTGGGTGAGGGGTGGTTTTTGGCGGGAAGTTTTTTTTTGTTTTTTGATTCTTGAGTCGTGATGTATGGTTGTGATTCGTCGGGGATTTTCTTTGGTTTAATGCGGAACGTGGTGAAGAATGGTTGGGTGGTTTGGTCGATTCAGGGTTTTCAAGTAAATGTGTCGGTCGTGGTTATTGCGGCACTACATTAATTATCCCAGGAGTTTAAAACCTGATGATTTTTATTACTAAATGCGATTTTAACAAAAATCACTGGAAGTATTTCTGATTCATAAGAAATTTTCTGTCGATATCCCACGCAGATGGCACCAATATAGTGTCTGTCAAGTTTTTATCAATATTCGAATTTCTATGCACACACTAGCGCCATCAGTCGAAAGATGTGGAGATTAGGGGGTATTTTCCGACCCCATGGCGTCCGTAAAGTTGTGCCGACGCCCACGAGGCAGCGCTGCCTTCTGCTCTGTGAAAACGTTAGGTTTTCTTTTGCTGCTTCAAATAATTAGTTTGGTAATTTTGCACCGTTTGCAGTTAACATGAGTGCGTGTGTAAGTTTTTGGATACGGTGTCGAAAAACTTGGTAAAAACTAGTTTTAGGGGTGGCCGGTTTGGGATTTTAATTTTATCCCTCTACTTCTTTGCAGACTTCACGTCACTAGCACCATCCGGTAATTTTGTGCATCTTTGGTATGTTTTTTTTTATCTCATGTGTTGAGTGACATTTCAAGTCCTCATTCTTCTTGAATATTTTTCGACTAGCCATTATTAATTGGATAAATTGAAAGAAGTTGTTAGTAGGTAAATTATTAACTAAAATAATTAAAACATTCCCAACGATTTGAATATGAGCGATATTTTCCCTCTTTTGTTGTCATCCATGGCTTCGTGGATTTTTCTAGCAAAATGATAGGTTTTCAGGTTTACCAACTTTCCCGGGGACTTGCTATCTTAACGTCAACCGTGCACACCTGGCCTATCAAAGCGTCGATAAGGTGATCACGTTGCCCTACTTACACTATCTACATTCTTAGGGGTCGGTTCTCATATGGGTTAGTCGACTTGGCGTTAGCTTGGCAGCCTCAAACTAATTAAAAAAAAACTTAGTCACGCTTTTTGCACTCATTTTTGTATGTATTTGTTTTTTCAAATCTGCGCAAATTGTGTTATTAACTAATTGCGGAGATTTGGGGCAATCAATTAAGTACTATTTCAATATTTTACATTCTTAGAGAGTTGTTTACATAAAAAATGTACATTTATTTAATCAACACTACACAAAATACAATGTATACACAAATATGTGCGAATCTTCCTCTGTTTCTCGGTTTTCAGTGTTCGGGCATGTTGATATTCCATTCGGATCTCGTTTCAATCTTCTTCCCTCTTTAAATCTTCAGCGAGCCCACCTGATGGTTCCCGTCTAGACCATTTGATCACTGTAACCCTCTGGTCATTACAAGCCATCCTCACAAGTATCTTGTCTTGGAAATGGCTAGAGCCAGAGAGCCAGGAATCATAAAACTGAGCTCAACGTTCTCAGACAAAGGGTGATTTTTGTGATATAAACTCCACTTCCGACTCATTCGATGGTCGTGACATAGCTGGTGTCGCATTTAACGAATCACTCTTCCGTTCTCTTAGGGTCTTCAAAAACAGTTCAAATTGATTATAATTTGCTATTTAGGCTCAAAAACAGTTGAATGCAATTCTCATTTCAACTACGTCCAAGTCGTGCAACTTACAGTTGGTAATATTGATAGAAAACTGTTGTGAACTTTTTTCATGAACTTTTGTCATGAACTGATTACTTTCTGTATTATTTCGTACAAACGCATTCCAATTTCTATCTTCAATCTGTTTTGATTCTTGCATCGTCATTCGACGCGTATCTTAACCATGTCACTTTCACATGCAGTTTATTTTAC
Organism: Nemurella pictetii; assembly: GCA_921293315.2. Lineage (NCBI taxonomy): Eukaryota > Metazoa > Arthropoda > Insecta > Plecoptera > Nemouridae > Nemurella > Nemurella pictetii. Next base: position 7,289,755 of record OV121123.1, on the reverse strand, counting down.
TTTCTTATTCGATTCGAGAAAAAATCTAGCATTCATTTTTTTGCCACACTAAAGTCTTCCATTGTGGAGAAAAAAATTTGTCTTTTTACTATCTATCAAATCAATAAGTAGGCATTTTAATCTGATTACTCGGCTGCAAGTTAAATTGTGAAATGATTGAGAAAAAGAGACGGCTCAATTGAATGCCGAAGTCTGACGAATTATGCACGAAGTATACCAAGGGGTGCCTTTCTGGTTTGAAATTACGAGCACAACTGTTGCATAAACCGAAAAGATCCCAAACCAAATCCACCCTACCACTTAAATGTTGCTTCGTTGGGGCATGAGTCTCACCTCGTTCTTTGCTTAATTTATCACAATATCGTTCCTTTCGCCCCCGAACTCCCAAGGACACCAAATAATGATTCGTGCGGGGTGCATGGCATGCTGCAAGCCCCGTCCGTGCTACTTGATCGCCAGCAAGATGATGGTGTAGGTCGCTACCGTCCCCACAAAGCCAACCAGCAACGTCGCGTCCAACGCAAACACTCCCGCCGCCGAGAAGCCCAGCCGGTTGCTGCGAACCTGTCGGTGAAACGCCCTCCCTTCCCGCGTCGCCATTCCTGACAAATCACCCGCCAACAAGCATCGCTCGAGCACCGACGCCGTCCGTCGCGACGCCGTCGCCGTCGCTTCGCACGCCTTGCATATCGACAACAGCATCACCGACTGAACCACCAACGATTCTGCCATCGCCCACACGAACGGCCGACTCATTACAGACCCAGTGAATGTTGTCGGTTCATAGTTGATCGTGAGGCCGAGAATCATGATGATGCAGCTGGTTATGCCAGACAACATGTGCACCATTACCGGCACGAATTTGATGCCGTAGAGCTTGTTGATTTTGCGTGCGGTCGTGAAAAGAGCCAAGTACGATTCTCGAAGATTTTGCAATAATGTAAGTTTGTCGTCCACCGAGCGTTCTCTGTGCACAGGTTTCACGTTTAGCGTGCGGTTATTGAGTGATAATAACTCGTCCAGACGGACGTTGATCGCCGAATATCTCAAGTATAGACACAGGACAAGGTCGAGGAATTCGCAACACGTTAAGGTGTACACAAGGGTAACGATGCACTGAAATGTGAAGAACTTCCACTCAGTACCGAACGTAGCCACGTGTGTGGCGATCACAATTGCCATGTAGACAAAAATTGCAATCACTTGGATGCTTACGATTGTTTTCGTCTTCTCGTAACAGGTGCGACCACTGTCGACAAGTCTGTCAATTTTGGCGAATTCTCTCAAGATCTTGGACAATAGCGTTCGCTTCTTGCAGATGTCAACGCCAATGCTGGTCGCTGTTGAGACGGCGGGCGTCAGCAAGGTTAGGAGTCTGCCGATCGTTTCTCGTTTCGTGTAAATAAGAAGCAAGTCCGTGCGAGAGCTCTCGTATGTAGCGATGGACACGACAAGTGCTGCTAGCAGCAGGGAGTAGGCGGTCAACAGCTTTGATCTCTCGAAAGGAAACAAGAACGGAGCCAAGCCCGCCGATCTTGAAAGATGGTAGAACGGTTTGAACGCTGCGAGCAGTGCATCGGCCATTGGCCGCGCTTCTTCGATTGCAGCTGATATTTGTTTGTGATAACGTGTTCTCTGGGACCATACAACTGAGCCATACGTGGCTAAATTCGGAAAGTCATAACTCTAACACGACACGGACATAATTGCCATAGTTCTTGTTTGTTTTTAGTTCCGACAAATTATCAATACATAATCACGTGTCGTTTTCTTTGAGATAATTGCTATTTTGCAGCCACAATGCTTTAATTTCTCTCGCCGTGGTAAATCTTGCGCGACGGTCAACAAATATTGTTGGTTTTACAAACAAGAAAGGCAATTTAACAAATTGGATGGGAAAAGCCAATTAATAAAGGATTCTGTCAAGTTTCTTTGACTCGCCGTGTCTTTAACCAACCTGAGCATTACGTTTAAAATTAATTATTTATTTAATAATTGACAGTTGCTTTAGTGATGCCACTATAACGTTATGGTAACAATGGTAACATCTTCCAATATTTTTATAGCTAGTGACATTTCGTAAAGCAATTGTAGGGAGCAGGTGCTTCCTCCAAAGAAAATTTCAATGCTACAAATCAGAAGTGTTTAATTTTTATTCGAGGTATTTGAATTCTATTATTCGTGGAGGTTAAGATGTAAGCCAAGCAATTCCTTGACACCAAAATTATCACAGGTACTTGCAATCTGATTAAAGAACAATTCATAATCATTGACATTCAAAGCCAAACTCGAGGTTTCAACTCATCACACCCAACAAGGATTTGTATCGCAAACACCTAGGATTTGTACCAAAATTACCCTGCCCACGCCTGTGGGTTTTAAACTTATACAACTGAATTAAGTTTCCTAGGAACTTGAATTTTCCGAACTAGAAAATCCTCTCACAAAATTACTTCAGATGAAACAAAAATTAGTGAATGACGATTATTTTATTTCACTACGTGGTATTTTTAACCCTCGTACAAGTGATGTTTATTTTCTTGTGTTTTTAAGAGAAACGCCTGTCTTCATTATTTGGCGTGTCATAAAATAGTAGCTAAGAAAATAAATGTAATTACCTATACACTGAGATAGCAAAATCAACGGATGTTCATGTGCTGAAACAATACTCTCCAATTTATGCAATAAATGACTTGAAGCAAAAAAAACACCAAAAATCATGAGCTAATAAAAAACAGAGTTGAAAATAATGGCCAGGCCGGGTCTAGAACCCCATGCTGCCAATTTAGGATGCTAACTCCTTTCCACCTTGGCTAACCTGACACGATCTTATCTGCAATTAATTAACGTTATGATCCACTGTCTTTCACTCATCAAGCAATCGCCAAGCTCTTATCTCGACCGCGAGCTACTATCGATTGCGTCTTATCTCTGACGAACAAAGTATTGATATGAAATTTGAAACAATATCACGTGGAGGCAGCTTGTGAATCAAATGGTGTTTCTCACGAGAGTTTATGAAATTCTCGATAACGCTCTGATCTTTTTCAGGAGAAAATCCAGGGGGAGAGGAAAATTCAAGTCTTGAAAAAAAACTTAGAGTGTGAATTTTATTTTTGTGTTAAATCTATGGAGAAGTGAACAGAATAGGAAGTGCATTTAAACCAACTTTTCCTCAATGAGGTCAGGTGGCCATATTTTGCCTCAGTGTCAGTATCAGTATCTGATACATCATAACAGAATATGGGTATGCGGATTTGAATTGGCATTTTGAAATAATACGTTTCGCCCAAATATAATTTATTTTCCTATTGCATCAAGCTTAAAACTTACTCAACCATACTTCATACATACTCACTTCAATCATTCTTTAAATGAGCCGCTCTAAGACCAGTTCACCGACCTACGCCAAAAGATTCACAATATCTATCAAAAATATGATTTGAAACATGAACGAACCTTTTGTGTCTACCTGCAGTACAACGTGCATTGCAAAAAGGCGCCCGCCGCATTCTCAAACTGTCGTTGTTTCTTGTGTAAATTATTATGAATCTTTGATTTTTGTCAAAATCCACATGTTTCTTATAAATATTTTGAAATATTTGAGCTAATATATTTTATTAAGTAATACTATTTTTATGAAGCTAAGATTTAGAAGCTAACCTTGATGTATTCTCAATCATCCATCATTCACAAGGTTTTCTTTAACAGTGTCCAAGTTGCTATGCAATTTAAAATAATGTGATACGACCTATACACTTGTCTGGGACTTGTCTACTTTTCGCTATATATAAACGCCATGTGATATTTTATTAACATGTTTCAAACATAGCCTGCGCCCCTGATTCTGTTTGCTAATTAAATTATCTATTACTTCTAAAAATATATTGCAGGGTGCTTTTTCAATACAACTTGCGCCTTTTTCAGCGATGCCAGTGGTGGTCAGCTTGAATTGCACCAGCTAAAAATAACCCCCAAAATCTTTTCTTGATATTTGGCGTGCTATGTTGTCTTTGTGAATACTTTTCAACAAACAGCCCCTGTGTGGAGTATGCTTAATGTGGCCAGATCACTAGATGCCGAAATCTTTCTCAATCTGGATCCTCCCACACCCCTATATCCTCTGATTTAGACGTCGATTCCAAGAAGGTGCACTTGATTGATTATATGGTTCAACTGTTGATTAATTTGATTGAATTCAACAAAAATTGAACCAAACGTTGTGTCACATTAACACAAAACCAAATTATGGTATTTAAACAAAAATGGTTAGTACGTTAATGAATGATTACGATCATAATCATGCTTTCATGATAACTCGTTTTAATAATTTCTCATTCTGATAAAATTTCTGTATTTTTGGGAAACATTTTTCTACCTGTAAGTTCATCAGGGCATTTTAAAAACATTTCCAGTCAATTGTTTTTTGCCTTTTAGTTCACTAAATTTTTCAGGTTCTAATTATGCAGAATTGGATGAATTTCCCAATTCTCAGTGTAAAAAAGTGAGCGAATGATTGGAGTTTCTCCAGCCACATACATATAAAATATTTTTTTCAGATTTTAAGTTCATTTATATCTCTAGTGTTACAATAATCTTGCTCGGGAGCATCTGTTGGTTTTAAACTGATGTATAGAAAGGGGCGTCAACATGCAGAGAACGTAGAACCGAGTCACCATTTGTGCACAAGAACAGTGAATTCTCTGGGGAGTGGGGGTCATGAAACTAAAGGCTAGATGCCTGCTAACATGTTCCTCATAAAGTCACCGATCTTTCACCTTAGTTAAGCGAAATTGCGGGTGAGACAATTTTTCTTTAATCAGAAATGCAAAGCTGCAATGTCAGCTTCAATTATGCTTTCATTAGAAGAAATCAAGAACTTTGTTTCACCTTTAATTTAAGTGAGGGAAGACCGCAGCGCAGCCCATGCTTACCAATAAGAAATAAGGCAAAAGATAAAGAAAATATATAATTACAGAAAAAGCATAATTTTTGTTTAAAATAGTGCTATTGACTTCAAGATTAGGTTGTGATTGTTTTAATTATACCTCTTTTTTTGCAGGATCTTCATTCCGTCGAGCACCACCACCTGCGCAGAGCGTGTGCGCAGCCCTGCGCCTTTCCGCGTGCTGCTTTACAGGTACGTCGCTAATCTAAGGGCTTTGGATAGAAAACAAAAATACATCTGTTGCTCATTCTTCCAAATGATTTCCATCATTTTCCATACAATAGCGTGGTCCAATGGGTTTCAAAATGTGGCCAAGCGTCAAAGCAATGATGACCATCATTTCCCATATAATAGCGTGGTCCAATGGATTCCAAAATGTGGCCAAGCGTCAAAGCAGCGGACAGAACGCGTACGCAGAAACATATTGTTTCTCATTCGCTTCTGAATGATTATGACTAATTCACTAACAGTACTTACACGACAGCGTGGTCGATTGGATTGCGCGCTGGGAAATTCAAACTCATTACACACCAAAGAACACTGAAGCTTACGGCATGGGTCGGTACCCATGAAAAAACATAGTAAGCTTATTTTACAAAATCACACAAGCTCAACATGTGCAATTAACACGGATAGTTCAAGTATTTAAAAAATCAAGGGCCTGATGCATTGGATTGGCCACAAGCCTAACAAACTGCCGAACAGGGTTCAAAACCCACACTGTCCTGCTTTATGGCCAACTTGAAATCCAATTGGGATTCTTCATAACCCTCATGCGACGCTGTAATCTAAAATAAAGGTGATAAAAAAATATAATTCGCCAGTATCTGGCGTAGCTTTTTGGCAATGTCTGACAGTACCAAAATACTAAATAAACACTGAACAACAATGAACTATAGGACTTGGTTGGCTGCAATATCAAACAAACAAGTCAATCGCCGAAAAAAAGCACACCAGCCTAGCATGGAAAATCTGCAATGCAATCTACCATGCAATCTGTAGGGAGAATTCGAGGCAACCAAACATCGACAGCGCGGTGCATTGGATAGCCCACATGTCTAGTAACGTAGCAACGCGGGTTCGAGTCCCAGAGACCAACACTCTTTGGCTGGATAATCTTCGTTGAACGATACTTGCTATTTAATACGTCACAATTGGAGCCAAGCTGAGACACCTGACAGCGAGAGAAAAACTTGGTCATTCAATTTATTACCTATTCTAGGTTCATGACAATGAATCGGAAGGAAATATAAACGCAATTTTCCCAGCGACAGCGTGGTCCAGTGGATAGCACGCTGTGTTTCGGATGATTATCGGTGCGACTCGGGTTCGATCCCAGTAACAGGCGTAGCTTTTTGGCAATGTCTGGCAGTACCAAAATGCTTAATAAACACTGAACAACGGTGAAGTATTGGACTTGGTTGGCTGCGATATCAAACACACGAGTCAATCGCCCAAAAAAAGCACACTGGCTTACCATGAGTAATGAGTATGGTGCATTCGAGTCAACCTCACATCGACAGTGTGGTGCATTGGATAGCCCACTTGTCTAGTAATGTAGCAACGCGGGTTCGAATCCCAGAGATACCAGCTTTTTGGAACTCCAAATTTAATTGAAATAATTCATAATAATATGTTAAGTGCAAAGCGACGAAGATGGTGTAGAAAAAAATTATACTAAGTCACAGATTTGTTCAATTTTGTCTACCAGATGGCGCTGTCTACCAAACTTGTGCACACTCGTGCCCGTTTGGACCAAACATTATTCCCAAGCGCAGTGTAAATGCTTAGGGTGCTAGGGTGGGACGTTTAATTATCCGCAAAATTTCAAAACGAGGTCGCGAAGCGACCGAGGTTTGAATTTTTGCTACTATCTTTCATGACATTCGCCCAAATAAAATGCAAAAAAGCTCACACGTCTCTGCACTGGCCGGGATTCGAACCCGGTCCCTTTGAGTTACTACTCTCTTACCTTAACCACTCGGCTGTTGAGACAGGACACTTACCGGGAGATTTTTAAGGCACATGAATTACAAATGGTTTGTTTACCTTTTGTACTTATTAAAATTTCGCGAGGTTGGCGTACCCCCGCCACCCCAAATTCACGAGCAAAGCTCAAAAGCCACTCGGATTTGAACGCTTCATCTTTGCGTCATGAACCAAGCGACTTAACCACTCGGCCATTCGAGGGATATGAATGTCGCGGATATTTTTCATAATAATAGATATTATTTGAAAGATCTTTACAATGGTAAAAAAGTCAGATGGTACAGGGCTCGAACCAGGCTCATTCTCACTTCAATATTGTAACCTAGCGATGTTACCATCAAGCCATTATGCCAGGTGAAGATTCTATCGATAAAGTTCCATTAAATGATGTTAAATTTTTTTTATGTATTAAATTCCTCCGAGGATTGATATACATGCGACGCTTTTAAAGTTCAGCATTTTTTTCCCTAATTTCCAGATGTAAAAAACCGGAATTCTAACTCATCCCCCTTCCCCTGCAGGGATTCTTGAACGTGATATATAAGCTTACACGTGACTTGAATCTTATAAGAGCACTGCTGGGGAAAACGAATCGTCCAGTGTGACTGAGGACGTCGTCCACAGAGCACTTGACTTCCCAAGCTTTTGGCATTTGACGAGCTTCAAGCTCATGCCAACGTACATTTCACTACAAATCCACCTCCCTCTAATTAAATATCGGTAACGAACGCAAAAAAGTGATAGCGGTGTGATTTTGACAACAGCGCAATCTCTGATTGGTTGTCTCGACTATCAAAAGACTATAAAACCCCGAGATAATTTCGATGAGCAACAGTGTAGCCGTGCTCCCGGCACGGTGAACACCGTGGGCCAGCCACCCAGTTGATCAAATGTAGCGTGGATTACTTGCGAGTTTGTCTGTCCTTTCATAGAAGCAAAGCTTGTTAAAAAAATCACAGTGGTAAACAGAACTCCGAGCTTGCGACGTTCAATGCAATTGCGTTGTGATATGCTCGAGTAGTCACTTTACTTTTAGGCCGTAGTCGACGAGCGTTGAGTTCAAAACAAACGCCTCGACACCGTCATCTGCTGTGTGGTCGAGTGCATTGCATCGCTGTCTCCCACCGGCAAGGCCGGGGTTCGATTCCCGATGCCGGCGTGGCTTTTTGCCCAACACTCTTTGGTTGGATACTCTTCGTTGAACGATACTTGCTAGTTGATACGTCACAAGAGCCAAGCTGAGACACCTGACAGCGAGAGAAAAACTTGGTCATTCAATTTATTACCTATTCTAGGTTCATGACAATGAATGGGAAGGAAATATAAACGCACTTTTCCCAGCAACAGCGTGGTCCAGTGGATAGCACGCTGTGTTTCGGTTGAATATCGGTGCGACTCGGGTTCGATCCCAGTAACAGGCGTAGCTTTTTGGCAATGTCTGGCAGTACCAAAATACTTAATAAACACTGAACAACGGTGAAGTATTGGACTTGGTTGGCTGCAATATCAAACACACGAGTCAATCGCCCAAAAAAAGCACACTGGCTTACCATGAGTAATGAGTATGGTGCATTCGAGTCATTCTCACATCGACAGTGTGGTGCATTGGATAGCCCATATGTCTAGTAATGTAGCAACGCGGGTTCGAATCCCAGAGCTACCAGCTTTTTGGAACTCCAAATTTAATTGAAATAATTCATAATAATATGTTAAGTGCAAAGCGACGAAGATGGCGTAGAAAAAAAATATACTAAGTCACAGATTTGTTCAATTTTGTCTACCGGATGGCGCTGTCTACCAAATTTGTGCACACTCGTGCCCGTTTGGACCAAACATTATTCCCAAGCGCAGTGTAAATGATTAGGGTGTTAGGGTGGGACGTTGAATTTTCCGCAAAATTTCAAAACGAGGTCGCGAAGCGACCGAGGTTTGAATTTTTGCTACTATCTTTCATGACATTCGCCCAAATAAAATGCAAAAAAGCTCACACGTCTCTGCACTGGCCGGGATTCGAACCCGGTCGAGTTACTATTCTCTTACCTTAACCACTCGGCTGTTGAGACAGGACACTTACCGGGAGATTTTTAAGGCACATGAATTACAAATGGTTTGTTAACCTTTTGTACTTATTAAAATTTCGCGAGGTTGGCGTACCCCCGCCACCCCAATTCACGAGCAAAGCTCAAAAGCCACTCGGATTTGAACGCATCATCTTTGCGTCATGAACCAAGCGACTTAACCACTCGGCCATTCGAGGGATACGAATGTAGCGGATATTTTTCAATATATATATTATTTGAAAGATCTTTACAATGGTAAAAAAGTCAGATGCTACAGGGCTCGAACCAGGCTCATTCTCACTTCAATTTTGTAACCTAGCGATTTAACCATCAAGCCATTAAGCCAGACGAGTCTATTTGTCGATATAATTAATTGATATTCTTAAATACCTATATTATTTGAAAGATCTTCACAATGGTAAAAAGCTTGGTCGTCATCAGGCTCGAACATGGATCGTTTACGGTTAAGATTACTGACCAATTTGCCACTCGGCCGTTGAACCTGCTGATCGTTACGTCCTTTTTATCTTAAATCAAAAATTGTTTTATATATTTTTTTTAGTCGTTTGCGTACAAATATTGATTATAATAAAAGACATCAAGACATAGAATCTCGATTTTGGTACCTTTTAACTTTTCCATGTCTGGCTGTCTTCTGCTTTCTTTTCAATTATTTTTTCCTGAACCATTTCGGGCCCATCTGTTGGGTGAATACTGTGTTGAATTTGACGAAACGTTGTTGAGGCTTTTTCGTGTGAATTTGTCAGGTATTTAAATGTGATACATGCATTAAAGTCGCATTCTGCAAGTTGCAAAATGCTAAATGCAAGTTGCATGACTAGAATACTATAGAGATACTACTTAAAGATATAATCGTGTTTTGGATGAGCGTAATTTACGCTTACTCAGAACACAATTATATGAGTTTGAGAGCTTTAAATTTATCATAAAAGCCCTAGGCTATGCGCACAAAAAAATATAACCGTTTTTGTGGGTGAGCGTAAATTAGGCTCTGCGTAATTTGTAAAGCGTTGTCTCGTTGCCAACACGCGTGCCTGAATCTAAGTAATTAAATCGGGAAACACATGGTTACTTAACATCTCCTGAAAGCGGAACAAGTACGTACCTGATTAGAAGGAGCCGCCATAGTCAACGTGTCATAGGTCCTGGAAGAGTATTGTTATTGACACGCTTGTTTTTATTTGATGTTTTATGTTCATTCCTTATAATCTTATTTTCAAAAATCTCTATTGTTAAAATCCCCTTTAAGAACTCACAATGTTGGGGATATATCACCAACATTGTGAACTGGTTTGAAGATACCCTTGGCAAGTCTGGGGCGAAGTTTTCACCCAAAATTATTCTAAGGGCCCAATACACCTATTAAATTAATTCAAAATTCAATCAAAATGACATTATACCTGTCGCTAAAGCCAGGTAGAGCAATTCGGGCATTGGTTTCCCTATCTTCCTTATATTTATATTTTTTGTTTTCCCCACTGCAGCAATAGCTTTAGCTTTACCTTATAGCTTTAATTAATTATATTGCTTAACTTAACCTGAAATGTAACTTAAGTTGTCCCACCGTTTATTAAAGAATCCTAGAAGCCCTAGAGACCAGAGCTTCATTCAAGAAAATAAAACAGACCATACAGGGATAAAATTAAGAAAAAAAAACTAGAGAGCAACATTTTAATATCAAGCTACATTTCAAACTGCATCACTAACAGTTCTACGTACTAAATCACTATTTTTCCACGTTTATATCTTTAAAAATATCTGTCAGCTTAAGCCAAATGTTCCTACCATTTTTTTACATTTTTAACACAATTATATATCATTAATATAATATTTACGGTCTACAAATAATTACAAATATATCACTGTCGCGCTTCGATTGAAACCTGCGCTACCTAGTTCTTAGACCGTTGGCTCCGTTCCTCGTGTTGGCACTATTTATAGAATAACGGCATCGATTTCTGTAGTTTAATCAAAGCTCGGCAAGCATTTAAGACGCGGCTCTTGTCGACAAACACAGAAATATCCAGCTTGTCCTAATGTTGTTGGTATGGTCGTCTCAATCACAATATTTTTTACAGTTAGCCCTCCATTTGAGCCTTGAAATGCCACAATAAGACCTTGCTTACTTATTTACAGCAACTAATTTTAACAAGACAGGTAACCAAAAATCAACAAAAGTAGTCTAGAAAATTTGGTTTCATTCACAATATTGAATCTTATTCTATTTCAATTTCATCGCGCCCAACAACCTTTCATTTAAGCCGTGTTGTTAAGGTTTTAATTGTCGCCTGTCCAAATAAACAACAATTCACTTAGGTACTAGCACTGATTCAGTCGCTGAGTCCACTCGATTAATGAAGGTCCCACTTCCACACCAAGAGTACCGTTCCGCATGATCCAAGCGCTGCCCACATTTTCATCCCTGCGGCAGAACAGTTCCGGGTCTCGGCAATGTCAAAGCACCGCCCAACCTAGCACTATTCCATCGTTTGGCAAGATAAGAAAGTGTAACACAGGCCTAGAAAATTGTCTCGAATCAGCCGTTAATTCCAAGTATTGACACCACATTTTTCCCGGTTGTTTGCAGCTGAAATCGGTCTAGACCCACGCTCCGAGCTCCTTCTCGAGGAGGGCGGCGGCGTCGGTGCGGCCCATGACTCGCATCAGGTTGAGCAGGTCGGTGAGTGCCGTCGGCTCGCGGTGTCGAGACTCCCACAGGTCGAGGATCTGGTCGGTCGGGCTGGCCTTCGTTGCAAAGTAGTTGATGTACCTGTGCCCAGAGAATTGTTGCTGCTCAGTTTCTTGGTTCATGCCGTCTCTACGTTTTCTTAAGCTAGTACTTAGTAGGCAGCTTTGCAGTAAAAAAGACCCAATTAATTTCTTAATTCTTGAACAAAGTCGATTAAAGGTTTGCAGAGGTTGTCTCTATCAGTATTTTTGAATTAGACATTGAATTTGAATCAGGCATGTGGCAGGTAACCGTTTGAGCAGAGCCAAGACGCGGCGCCGAGTTTGAACGACCAGCACGAAAACACAAAGGCAAGATGTTGCTGTGAGTGAAGAGTGAGTGAAGACGTGGATGTGTACGATTTAGTAAGCGGAAAGAACAATTCGTCACTCACAGCGACGTCTCGCCGCCTTGTTTTGTCCAGGCCACATCATGTTACGAGCAAACTGCTTGATGTTGGCCTAGGTGACGTGTGGTACATCCATTACTAAACAAATTTCTTTGACGGAGTGGTTCAGAGAAGTGGGCTGATGTTGTTGACATGTACAGTTTTGCAATGATCACGACTTCACGACAAGTCGCGATCGAAACGACAGCTTGTGCCAAGGTGCCTTACAGGACCACAAACTAATTACAACAGAGCAAAGCCATACATGTCAGTAACACTGATCGCTTTGTCCCAGTTTTCAATTGGATTTCTAGGGTTGAAACAAGGGTTTCAGAAGGGTTAGGAAGCTCTCGAAAAAATCAGAGAACTACACGCTGGTGCGGATCTAGCTTACAGAAGATGACGTCTTCACAAAGTCTTATGTAAGTTACCTAGGCAGTACTGAAAACTCTGTTTCCAACTCAACAGAGTCGTCGGTGGCGCCTGGATGGCTCATAAAGATAGATGCAATCTTCCACAATGGGGCTGTATGATCCTCGAAAAGGTTTCAGGTTTCTCTCCTCATCCACTCCACTTCTCTCCTATCCTGGCAACGTGTTTTTGATAGTGTGTTAAACAGTGCAGTTTTATAATGCATATTTCTGATTTCAGTGTGACCGACCTGTCCAGACCCAGCCGCTGTGCCAGCATGCGCCAGTCGTTGGCGCGCGCGGTGGGCGTGTCCAGACACTGCGCCAGGCGGCGGCGGAGGGGCCGTGCGAGGCGGAACGGGCTGGCGTCGCCCGCCGAGCCGCCCGCCAGCGAGCTGCAGCCGCTGCTACTTGTCGTCACCGTGGCCGGCTCGCGGGAGCGAACGGGGCTCGCAGCAGACTGCAACGAAAAACGTGAGTTGCACGTTAACTGCCCAGGTAACTCGGTGTGGTGCGCATTCAACCATGCAGTTTAATTGTGATAGATGCCCCATGCACGTGGGATTTTGGATGCAATCTTAAAATCTAATCTTCCCATAATCAATCTTATAATACTAATCTATCAAGAACTTGATAGGCTTAAAAGTTAAAACGGATACAGTCTTTTCAATGCATTATTTGGCTTAGAAACTTATCGCTTACAGCAAGCAGGTAGCTCGCAGAAAATGGTGACCGGCAGGATCGCTGGAATTGATCTGTTGAGTATTGAGCCGAGATGCGGCGCCGAGATCAAACCGTTTGAAAGCTCAGCACAAGAAGACGTCGGCGAGACGCGAGTCGTTGCTGTGAGTGAAGCTGTTGTTTCCGCTCGTTTCGGAATTGCTTTGCAAAGACTCACAGCACCGTCTCGCTGCCGTGTTTTCGTGCTGGTCGTTCCATCAGTCCAAACTCGGCACCGCATCTCGGCTCGATGCTCACCAGTCTAGCAGTCACCATTATCTCCGAGCAACTGACCCTAAATTTCTTTATATAATTCTGGTGGGTTTTTGTAGAACATGGCTCCCCCATGGACATCAAAATCCAGAAGTATCTGATGCCTCAAAAACACTCATAACGTGTCTCCCGACTCTACAGTCTTTCCAAGATCCACAAAGCCGACGCTCCGCTTCGACCCATCGTGAGTGCTGTGGGCTCACCAGCCCAGGCATCTCGCTAAGATCCTGCAACCGCTGGTGGTCAAAGCGAAGTCGTACGTGAAGATCTCGGCTCATCTCGTAAACCTTCTCCGAGCCCGGGGACACGCTGGTGAGCTTCAATGTGGTATAATGAAGCTATGGACTCGATCACGCCACCTTCCGACTCCCGGACCTGCCCTGACCTGACCTGTACCTGACCCGGCACTGCATGTCATCCACGTATTTCCTCTACGACTGGCAGTTCTACAAGCAAGTTGAGGGCGCACCCATGGGATCACGTGACTCTATCCCCGGCACTAGCCAACTTGTACATGACAGAAAAGATGGCACTCTTGGCCGGTTTACCGGAAGCCAACCCACACCAACCGCTACCTAAATGCAGCCTCCCATCGTCTCTCACAGTTCCGCTCCGTTGCCAACTCCCGGGCCCACCGATCCACCCAGCCACCAGAAACCACCCGGCCGTCACCCGAGGTGACCGCTGCGAGGACATCCCAGCTCGCAACACGCGCCTGGCCGTTGCCATGAGCTCGAATCACAGAGCGGCATCCCTCCAGCCCTCCACCCCCATCAGTACCGTGCGCTGCCGACACGTCGAGAAGACTGGTCCTTTTGAGGACCACTAAACTCATCACATCAGAGCAGAACCGAGAAACCTTCTACTACATCCACCAATGCTTGAAATGTCTAGTTTCATTCACCGCCGACACCTTAAAAAAATGCGGAGCAACGCACCTGTGTGTTGGGGGGCGGCGCCAGGCTGAGATCCGCGCGGAACACCTGCCGATGCGCGGACACCGATTCCTGCGCGGCCGCCACGCGGAACGAGACGCTCAGGGCCGCGCGCGGGTCCACGCACTCGAGCGCAAACGCGCAGTGCAGGTGGTTGTGCGTCGACGTCCACACGTGCGCAAACGGTATCTCCTGCAACAGACGGGGGCCACTCAGGTTCAGGACTTGATCCAATGGCTGTTAAAGGCCAGGAGTGCAGTTCTTTTAATTTTTACAAGGTATGATGAGATGAGTGTTAATTTGTTCCATTTATCATCTCATTGAAGCTCACCTTAAAAAAATTAAAAGGATAGCACTCTAGCAGTATCACGATAGATACAGATAAAATACAATATAATAGATACTACGGGCTTTTGGCCACCAACCCCGCCAGGGAGCTCCGCCACCTGGGCTCCCGCAGTTGGTTGGTGGAGGGCTGTGCCCCCAAACCCCCCTTTAAGTAATTAAAAAGATAATAATATATAATAGGATAGATATGCTTGGCTGGATAATTAAAAATATAAGATGTTAAGATAATTACAAAACAGAAGCCCCCAAATTAATCCCAAACCTTTCCTCTTTATTTTGCAGATAATACCAAAGAGCGCTGGGATGACGGGACTCACCTGTTGGCCGGCCTGCGGCTTGGTCTGCCAGCCGCTGCCGACATCTTCGAGGGAGAGACGCAGCGCGCCGCCGCCATCTTGGAACGGCAGCGTCTTGGGCTTGTCGACGAGCCGTCCCCCCAGCCGCCGCTCCAGCTGGACGACGCCCTGCAACGCGGAGACACGACGTTAGGCGAGGCGAGACACAGAAACAAGGGCGGAGGTGCACAGATGAATGCTTGCACGAGCGATCAGCGCTTCCACTATCGAAACCGTGGGCCAGTTCAACACATCCTTGTGTTCACGGGATCTTCAACTGAATCTAGGGTGTAAGCTGATTTACCAAGATCAGAATTCTGGAAGAATTCTGATCTAGTAAGATCAACTGACCCGAAAAGATTCATTTTAAGATCCCGTAATGTTGATATGTTGAACTGGCCTGCGATTGCAGTGTCTGTAATGCAAACTCTTTCACAAAGCAGGTAAGTGCATCTACTCCAGGGTGCAGATTAACCAAGTTGAGCTTTTTTCCTAAATTTTGTTAGGCTGCACCCAAAGGTCAAGATAATAAAGAATAAAGATTTCCATCCACAGTGAGGGGAACTAATTGGGCCCAAAGATGAGTCCACCATCCTTGGCAGCCAATTAAATCCCACAATTGTACTTTCAAATGCAACTTTTGACAATTCTGACAGATTTTGGCTCATAAGCAGTTCACTTATCACTATCAACACTATTCTCCCCTTGAACTGCCCCTGCCGCACCCCCTTAGCGCCCCTTATTCTAACGAGACATCTAATAACCTATAAGAAACAAAATATGTATCCGTACTGGGATTCCGGTAAAGATCAAAATTTTGGATGGATATTTTGTTAATACTTGTAGCCTAACCTACCGCACCAGTAAGGCCGGTGCGTAACCAAGCAACGGCGCAAGCACTCACCTCCAACGCGTCGGCTGTGTCCTCCAGCGTGTAGACCCTCACGCCGAGATCGGTGGGCGCGGCGGCGGCGGCGGCGGCGTGGTGCGGCGGGGGCGGCGGCGGCGGGGGCGGGGCGAACACGGCCAGGCGGAGCGTCTTGACGGCGCACGCCGACAGCGCAGACGGCGGCGGAGACTCGCCGACCAGCACGAAGCGCGCCAGCGTGTCGGTAACCAGGTACGCCTGCGCCGCGTCCAGTTGCGTGAACACCGCCGTGTTGATGGTCTCCTCGCCCAGCGTGACCACCTTCTGGAAGGCGGGCGGGGGCGGGGGGGTTAGAGGGGCGAAACATTGCTGTTCTTTTCATATACCCAGTAAGGAAAGCCAGTTGGACTTTGTAAATTTGCTCTCAGCCCAAGTGGCTTTTCTTAGTGGGTATTTACAGTAATTTTTCTTTGATAGAATAGGTCACGAGGGGTCAATTATTCAAGCTTTTAAGTCTTTGTGTCCTTTTCCTTGGTGTGAATACCTGAGAAGTGATGCATGTAGTTTCTAAAAGAAAATCCCATCTCTTTAAGAATGGTATGACTTTAATTTTGTTCGAAATGACTCACCGAGTTCGAAAACTTCAAGAGGTTTTGGAAAATATAGGGCAAAACCAATTTTTTTTTAATATCCTTTATTTATTTCATCTGTAATTTGTTAACAGGTAGAATTTTTCATTTACAGGCATCCTTCTTAAACCACAAGGGCTGCCACTCCTTGTTTTTTTTTTTTTTACTTTATTTCTTTAAACCTAATCTTCATCTTGTTCTTCTCTTGCTATTAATTCTTTCCATTTTTCTTTTTCCTTCCATGTTTCCTGCTTTTCTATCTCTTCCCACTTTTCTCCTCTCATTTCTATATCACATTTTACTTTATCTATCCACCTCTCTCTTGGTCTTCCTCTTCCTCTTTTTTCATATTCAATATTAAAAATTTTTCTAAAACCAATATTTAGTTCAAAATTTTCCCACACGTCAGTCTTGTGAGACATAAGCCAGCGTAACAGCTGTTTAGGTAATGAAACACAAGTTGAGGCAAATCCCAAATCCTTACCTAGGCTACCATGGCATGGAGAAGGATGAAATTAAACGTGACTGAGTAATGCCTAGTTTAGTGCTAGCCGGAAAAGCTTTGGCTCGAGATTGTTGCGGACGAATAGCAGCCGTCAGCCAATCACAAGCCGAGCCGCAGATTGTCACGTGACCAATTCTCGGCTTGTGATTGGCTGGCGGCTGCAATTCGCACGCAACATTCTCGAGCCGAAGCTTTTTCGGCTAGCACTGAACTAGGCATTACTTAGTTACGGTTGAATGCTTAGCTCCGTAACTCGAACCCACCCAAATAGTTTTATTCTTAAATTTTGACACTTACTTACCTAATTTAGGAAAAAATGGTCTAACCCTAAAAGTGTAGTTTTTCATTAACGGCAGACAAAAATTACTAAAAACGACCATTCCAAAATTTGTATCCGTGTCGGAAAATTTGTTCACGTACTTGCAAATTTTGGAATAGATATTTAGTTTCTAATAAACAAAGGTCTAGCTCCACCCTTGTTAACCACCTTATAGCTGTGATTTAAGCAGCCCCGTCGTAATAGCAGCCTTTTGGCCGCACAAGGCGAAGCACACAGACTTGGTAAAGGCAGCGGGAGCGACTCCTCTGAGACTCACCCTCCAGACGGGCGGCTGATCGAGCGGCGTGTCGCACGCCCAGACCGACACCCGCCACTGGCCGCGCTCGAGGTCGGCGCAGTGCCGCAGGCTCACGATGGCCGGCTTCTTGAAGGTCACGCCGCCCGGTCCGCAAGCCACCACTGCGCTCAGTTGCGTCTGCCCCTCTGCAAGCACGACGAGCATCGCGATGTCACTTGCTACTCACGGCTAGCTGGAGTTCTGCAAAGCTATGCCGTCTGCTTCAAAAAATTGTTTGGGAAACTAGTGATGTAAATTTTACCATCGGCTCTGGTTGAAATAGTTCTGTATCTGGTGTTTTTCACTGCCAATTTTACAATTTTTAAATGATTGTTATGGAGGATTATTAAAACAGTTTTTGGAAGAGCAAGTTTTGCAGATTGTGGAAATAGGGTTTTATAGGAAAGAAGTTAACACTAGCATGCTAGGGTGGGTTAGCTAAGCAGGAAAAATGCGCGTTCGAACCGGGCTTCGAACCCGGCTTCTTCCCCTTCTCTTCCGAGAGCCCTTTCCTCACCCGGCAAAGGGCCGGCGGCCGGATAGCTTGGTTGGATAGAGCAACCACCCGGCTAGCGGAAGGTCCCTCATTCGTATCCCGGTTCGGACACACATATCTTCTGCCTACCTCACCCGCAATCAATTGGTACTGGTGAAAGCGTCCACCAGACTCAATCTTAAGAGAGGTACAATGGTTGCGCCAATTTAGTTGACATGCCACTGAATGACTATTTTTTATTTTGTCACTTTAATTCTGTCTAATTCCAATTGTCTGAAGCTAAGTGCTTAATAGCAAATGAACATGATTTATGGGCTGTTTTTAAACATAAACCATAACCTCGATAGTGCGTTTTTTATAAAATCATCAAACGTACTATCGAGGTTATTTCGCCTAGGTTTAGACTAAGGCTTGGCACTTTTTGTATTTGATTAGCTGAAACGCTCGAGAAAGCAGGCGTCACAGCTTTAAAAAACAGCCATTATCGACAAGGTAACACTTGTTCCAATTTTTGTTTGTTTTCATGTCCATTAGCTAGGCAACGCAACGCTACCTCTACAGCCTCCCAGCGAGCACCAACCTGCGAGCTTCGGCCGGTGAGCATCGTCGCGCAGCACAGCGATGTAGACCCGCTCCTTCTGTCCGCGAGCGAGCGCGCCCTCGGGCACGTGCAGCGAGACTGCCGAGTCGGGCAGGCCGAGCCGGGCGCCCGCAGACGTGACCGTTGCCGCCGCGACGCACTCGACGTCCACACCCGGCAGCGGCTGCGGCGGGCTGCGGCGGCCGGCGCTCTCGTAGTTCGAGTCGCACGACGCTGCGGGTGTTGCGGGCGGCGGGGGGTTAGCTCGCGGGGGTCGCGGTTTGTTTAGTGGTGGGATCTTGTTTTTGTTTGTTGTGTTAAAATGGAAGTGGTGGTATTTGTTAAAATAAAGAGTTCTCTTGCGACAAAAACTAGAAAGTGTATTAAAGATGTACGATATTTACAGGGGGCAAGTATTGTGACTGAATAATTTTTTGAATTCATCAAGTGGTCACGAGATGTTTGACAAGAAATGATGGAAGGAGGTGAATTTGTATTTTCTGCTGTTACCATGTATTTTTACTGTATTAGTATAATTTTATTATGTTTTTTATATCGTTAAATAAAAAATAAAAGGAATAGGCACAGGCTCCGCTGCTAGTCATAAGTTTCTCAGTGTATTTTTTTTAAATGTATGTAAAATGTATTTTTGTGTCTTGTTTAGTGATTCGTCTGAGAAAATCAAAGAGTTTCCACGGTGACGGAGAACAACAGACTTTACATATGTATGAAAAATGTCGAAATTTTGTCGAAAATCTTGAACATTGACCATTTCAATCTGCAGTTAAGTTTTAAGAAATATACTTTTGAATTATGTGTCCACTGTGTTATTTTTTTACCCTCTGAAATGCAAAATCTGAGAGTGAATACGTAACCCTCACTGGGAGACACCACAATACCTTTGAGGGGGGAGAGGGGCTAAGGATCAACTTGCCCCCCTTTTTTGAAACCCTTAGATCTTGGCAAGGGATTTATCTCAAAACTTTAATGATAGCGGCACAATCAATCTCTATACAAGCTCTAGTTTCACTAAGAAAACTTAAAAAATTGAGAGAGGGGGGGGGGGGGCAAATTAATGGCAGTCTAGCCCCAAGGCACATGGGGTCTATCCTGTACAACAAACAGCCTACCATAGATACTCAAACAGATCTGATCTGACTCAAGATCTGTTTTTAAAGCTAGGATCAAATAATTCTCATTCTTCATTGTTTGTATAGCATAGGAACAGGGACAGTTGCAATTATAAATGTGAATGCTGGACGCAGAAACAGAATGGAATAATCTAGTCAGTGAAACTTAGATTTTAATCATCTTAAAGAAATGGACAAATTTCCATGCTTTTAGCTAATGTATCTAAGTTTCGAAATCTTAAACTATTTTAGAGAGCATGTACAATATCCTGAGAATAGAATAATCTAGTCTGAGATATCTCGATTTTTACCGTCTGAAAACAGATTTAAGTTTTGACAAATTTCCATGCTCTTAGCAAATACGTATCTCAATCAAAAAACATTTTAGAGAGCGTGTGCAACAACATCCTTTACAATGAAATGAAATGCAAACTAGCAGATATAAGCGAGCGAGTACTCACACGAGGAGCAGAAGCTGGAGACGCTGTGCGAGGCGGTCATCCGCGGACAGCGCGCAGTGGACGCCGACGCCGACGACGCCGTCGACGCCGTGGAGGGCGTCGCGGGCGGCGGCGGCGGCGTCGCCAGGTGCGGCACGTCGTAGTGGTGCTCCGAGCACGAGCGTGGCACGCCGCTCTTGAACGGGTACTCGTAGCTGGGCGGCACAGAGACCGCGCCCGGCGGCGGCAGCGTCAGGTCGGGCTGCGTCTTCTTGCAGGACACGTCGTCGGCGAACAGCTCGGCTTGGTACTCTGCAGGCGGGTCGCGGGGGGCCAAGCGTTAACTCTTTGACGTACACGTTGGGATCTCTTATTTTCTTAGCACTCTTGTCTTGGCGTGGTAGTTGACAGAACAACTATTTTACTGGGTATTGAATGCTAAGTCTCAAGCTCAAACTTATAGTAGTTATATTAGTAGTAGTAATGAGCCTAGGTTGGACACCTAGGCCACCAACCGGCCGAAATACCCAGAGACCGTTGCTTGGAAAGCCAGGGACACAAAACTTTTTTTTTTGGCTAACAAATGGTGTTTTTGTTAGTATATCAGATGGAGAAAACTAGCTTGTCAATATGCAGCGGAAAAAAACTTTAACGCCAGTTAAGGTTTGCCTAAATGTTAACAATTGTTAAGAACCTATGGACATGACGTGATCATCCAAAAGATATGATTTTGGTGCACTCAGACACAGAGGGGTCTTATAGGAGGTGTAATTAAAAAGTGAGGATTGGAACCACCTATTGCAAGGCATGGTTTTAACTTGTATTACTCAAATTTTCAGTCTAGAACCATATACTACATACTACTATTGAAAATGGGAAACGTTTAGAAACACATTTTGAAATCACGGTTAGTCACGTGCAGCAATCAGAAACGTGGCATAGATGGCTTTGCTGTCCGAATTTAATCAACTGACATTCGAGTGGTTTTCAAGGGATATGTGAGTAGAGTGGTTTCGATTTGCCACAGTTGAAACAAAATTTGGTGAACACAGTACAATAACCTACCAAAATATGCACAATAAAAAGAAAATAGGGGTAATCGGGGATAAAAGGCAATGATATTGGAGAACTTGACTACTTTAAGCCAATGTTGTGAAACTTTGGTAAGGTAAGAGAACTCGACTTGAGGAATTCGTTCTGCCACCTAGAAAGCTGGCTAATTCCCATGGCTATTTCATCCTTATCAACAGAAACCTATTGCATAATTAAGTTTCAATTGGGAAGGAAACTCAAAATGAAATTTATTGACCTGTCACTAAAATTAAATTAAAATGGAGCCTAAAATAATTCTACCAAACATATGATAAAACTTTGCAGATCTATCAACATTGGCGAGTTTCTTGGTGTATCATTCTTCTCACAAAGAACCATATGTCCCCTTAATCGAGTTGCAAACCCAAGTTGAAACTTAAATTGACCTTAGAAGCTTAAACTTTAAAGCACATCTATTATAAATACTTGACATATACACTTAAGAGGTAAGGGAAAAAATTCTCTTCAGAAATAGATGCAATACCTATTTGATCAATGTATTGTTAATTAGGATATAATTGGGTTTACCCAATTAAAAAGTAACGCTATGCTGACAGGTAAAGAGTAGCAAGCCGCAAAAAAGGCAAGTACCATTATTCAGAGAATATAAATTGCATAATATCTGGTATCCACGGTCACAATGCGTCAGAGAATTGAGGCAGACAGATTCAACATCTGCCATCTGAAAGCCGTGAATGTCAACATTTACACAGCCAAGGCCCGGGCCGACAGCTTCCAACGCTAATTAGCTTAAAACCAGATAGAATAAATTAACGAGCCAACGAGTGGAAGCGAGAGGGCTGCTGGGAGGCTGTTTGATTTGAAATATTGCTCTGGCACTAGCGGACGGGGTGCTGAGAGGCCATGTCTTTACCTAAAGCAGGGTTCTGTACGCTTTCGTCACATTGGTGGAAGAAGAAACTGTGGAGACTAAGACTCCGAGGAAAATATCAGCTCGTCTATAGGAGGGATATAACTTTAGCTTGTGGATGGATGGCAAAGTTCGCCGGAGCGGTAAGTTATGAGCAGCAATCAAGGTGTTTAAACATTGCAGGCCAATTTAATTAATTATCGCAGTCACTTAGGTGAAAATATAAGTTAAAATAATCGCAATACATGGGCGTTACTTTGAATTTTAAGCAACTCCGATACATCAAAAGGATGCTGCACTAAGATGGCGTGGAAACGAACTCCCCAATTGCACGGAAGAAGCGAAATTAGTTAGATTAAAAATGACGTTAACACGACCAGAGATAGTTTTATGTCTAGTTTGATTTATAGGTTGTTCATGTAACTTAAAGTAAAAGACTAGTCGTCAATGTGTTCGAAGTAAATGCTTTGGTTACAGTCTCTCAGATTCTCATTAGAAAATCGTGAAATGTCTTGCATTTGTTTTCTCGGGTCCCCCAACATAAATCCACACATATGACTACCGACAGATCACCATAGTAACAGTGAATCACCCTTATCACCGATTCCAACTCCCTCATGACACTTACCGGAAGGTGCCATGTTGTACATGCTGTGGTCACGCCCCTTCCTACGGAGCATGCGCACCACGAACACGCCGACCAGGGCGAACACTGCCAAGGCCACCGCCAGTCCGATAAACAGCGCCACGTCCGTCTCGAGCGCCGCGCGGCTTGCTGCGGACAAAGAAGGAACCAAGTGTTGGCATAAGGGAGTTTTTTTTTGTCATCTGGCTGTAATTGTCAGGTTATTTGAACTTTGTAATTTTAGCAAAAATATTATTATTATTCGAATGTGGTGTATTATTATTGATGTCATAATGGCCATGTAATAAACGATTACCTATAGCATAATGAAGATTATTTTTCGTACCATTATTACCTTACCCCAAAACGTATGGTCATAGAAATGTGTTAATTCAATATGAAACAAGCGGTGACCCGCTTGGCGCCTATAAGGCGCAAGCATATGCCCATAGGGCAAACCTCCATATAGTATAATGAAGTTACTGAAACTTGAGTTTGTATCTAGACATTCAAAGATTCATGCATTTTTGGCAAAAGCCGAGGCAATGAATTTTGGCCAAGCGAAATCGGCAGCTGTCAAACTTTGTGCAAAACGCTAAATATGAACAAAAATGTATTGAATATAGTTAAAATCTCTTCTCATTACTTTCAAATGCATTATCAAAGTCCCCGAAATACTTCCAGTGTGTCAACAGTAAGTCTAAAGTACCTCAATTAACTTATGACCCTGACCTGTCATGAAGGGTGAAATCTTATCTTGTCCAGCCTAGACGACAAATGGGGGTTTCAATAATTTTCATAGAAATCGCATGGAAACTGTTGCAATGGTCTAATTTTATATAAGGAGAACAGAAACAGACCATTTCCCGACGTTTTTATTCGGTTTTCGCAATTCAATTTCTATAAAGGGTATAGCTGTCGATGAAACATAGCCACATAGTCGAATACAAAGGTACAAAAAAGTTAAAGGCTACAAAGTTTAAGGGTTTTATCAGGGGGGGGGGGGGGTTATATTTAAGGTTAATCAAATCTTTATTTCTACTGAATTTTTAAGATAAAAGAAAATATAGAGTATTTTAAATGTATAACGATAAAAGAAAAATCGTTTAAAGATGAGATATCTTCTTAGAGCGTAAGCGTATGGAAAATAATTCAATATTCTAGGTAAATTAAAAAAAGCAAGAAAATAATCCGGTTCCTACTGCCAAGTCCTATATATTGGCGTAAGATCGCACAGATTTGAAAGCTCGAATAAAGTGAAATCAAAAGGCTATCAAGTCAATAATCAGAGAAGTCAAAGAAAGGGAAGTAAACAGCAGGTTAGTAAGAATTAAAATATGCCGCTGCTAGTTACCTAATTATTTTATATCGATAAGATACTATTTATCCATATCCGAGAACTGGAGAAGTACATTGCCAAGTACCTTCTTACAGGTTTACATCAATATAATTGAAGCTTTTCCGCGATAAAAAAAATAAAAGTTTACCGCGTCCGAAAATTAGATGGGACTATCCAGAGGGAAAGTTTCTCACGTATCTGGCGAGCAAATTAAGCCAGAGTGAATTTAATGAGTGGCATTCTCATCGCCAAGTAAGTATCGACACATAACCATGTCTAGAAATATTAAATTATTGTTATTTTGCCAGTGAGAGTAGACTTCAATTTAGGAACTGTCATGAACAACGGCATTGCGAGGTTTGGGTTGGTTTTACGCCCTTCTTACTTCCAGGTTAACTTCATGAAGTTCAGAATGATTCAATGACGTCAATTCAAAAGTCAGTACAAGTCTTCAAAGCACATAAAATTCATTTCAATCAAATTGGGCTCTAGTTTCTCTTAGGCCAAAAAGGCTACTTCAAATGTGATAATGAATTCAACCCAGAACTTATAACTTGAGAGAAGTCCCGATGAGAATTCGTGAGAAGCCCGCCCCAAAATGAACACCCCAAAATGTGAAATATAAATTCATTTAAATTCGCCCAAGAAATTAAATTCGGTAAAAAAATCACAAATTACAATTATCTTAAGTAAAAATGTATCATACACGACTTATGAAGCAATTAAAAGTCTAGAAAAATTTGGGCCAGTTTTTTTGTAAGTTTAAACGCACTTTTCGGTATAATAAAATAACTCCGCAGAGGTTCCAGCAAATAAATCACGTGCCACACAGTTTTAATTGTGATTGCCCGCTGGCCAAGAACCGAGTGCGTAAGCCCGCGCATTCCGCACAATCGAACACGCGTTAGCGACGTGCATTGTGCGTGTGCGTGTCGTAAACAAGAGACGCAATCGAGTGGACGCGATTTAAGGGTTTCCGGCACGCAGCGGAAGGACCGCACTGGCGTCGGCGTCGACGACGGGACCAGCGAGGAGCCAAGTGACAAATCAATATTGGACATGGCAGGCAATTAGACGCATCAAACGCAACGATGTCGTTGAAAAGGGGATGCAAGTCATGAAATCTGGTGAGGGCTGTTCGATCATTTCCTTCACACCGGTCGTAAGAGATGGTGTGTCAAGTTTTGGGTGGTTTGTGGTTCGTGGTTAGCAAACGCTTAAATTGCCGTAAGCATTTATATTTTTGTTTGAAATTGATGTAATTTTTTTTGCAATGAATTAAAAACAATAAAAATCATCATAATAACTTATTTTAAGGTGATAATAATTGAAGTGTGAACGTTAAATGTGTATATTTTGACGAGAGACGTTAATTTGCATAGTTGGTCAGATGATTTTTTTTTAACAGTGAAGTACTTGATTTCAATATTTGTCGTGTTCGTAAATAAAAGCGAAGGCCTCAGATGAATTGAAAATTGGTGGACGCTGCGTATTTATTAGTATCGCTAAAGATTGCTAGTTAGTTAAAAATTTTAATTAATAAATTATGGAGATTGTTACTTGATCCAGTGAACGCTGCACCAATGTTTTTAAGAAATCGTCTTTAAGTCGCCTAGAAAATATTTTACCCATCCATATCCACCGGTATGAAAACCTGTGTAAGGTCATAAATGTAAGAGATGTCATAGCAATTCCAATAAATATCAGACTTGCTACAAGATAGGGTAACAGTTATTTATAACGAGCCACGATTCCTCGAACAACGCGATGCATCCAATGGCCACCCATCCCACGCAGCGATCAAGCCATTACGCTACGCCCGACTGCAAGCTCGTCCACAGATCGGCGTCGCCGTCGTCGTCGGCGTCGCCGTGTGATTTGTTGCCACGAAATACGCAGACATTCATTGGCAACGTCGTGGCGATTTATCGGCGGTATCGCCTCGCCCGGAGGACGCGGTCGATATTAATTGTTTCTCAATACATTTGATCCGAGACGTGTCAGTTTCTTCAGCCACCCGATTTCTTTCAATTTCCCGGCGTGAAGCCCGCGAGAGAGCACGCTGGGTCTCACACTTACTTGTCCGTGTGTTATAGGCGCCATGCATTGTGTTTACTAATCTGCCCGATGGGGGTACGCTGAATTGTGGTTCGTTTCGGGTCTTATAAAGACGCTAGTGACTCTGTCATTGATTTCTTAACGCAGCCAATGCCTTTTTGAGCCAGCGATTCTGATTGTGGTATGAGATTGTAGCATATACTCATCCAAAAATAGATATGGGTATGTAATATGGAAGAAGATATTCAAATAATTGACATGGTGTATGATATTACTGACACAACAAAGTAATGCATCATCCTTCCTTGAAGTCAAATTTTGGTATCGTGAAAAAATGGTGAAACGTTATCGTAGATTTCAAATTTATACTTTTGCACATGTTATTATTACCCTTGAAAACGAAAAGTTCAGAAAAATCATGGTAATATAATCGCAGTGTTGACACCCGCCAACTGGCGTTGAGACACAGTGTAGCGTGTATAAATTCTAAGATAAAAATGTCATCAGTGACTAACTCGGTCGCGTCTCCCTGCGCCTCTCTCTCCCCGTCTCTCTGATCATCTCATTCGGATTGATTTGTTCCCGATCAACGTCATCGGCCGTCATAACCGATCTGTCAAGAGCCCGAGCGCCGTTGGATAAATCACGTGCTGCCGTGAGCGTCGGCACGTGACGACGCCCGAAGGAGATAAGCAGCGTGCGACGTTCGTCAGCCGCCGACGCCGGTGAATAAAGCTGGCAAAAGCCAGCGAAAGAAGGTGGTAGAATAACTAGAGAATAAACTGGCAGCATGCACGAGGTGAAAATCACTGTCAGGAAAATTACAGGAAAAGAAATAGGAATATGGTGTTAATATTTTCATTTAGTGTTGATAGAAAGCATTTTTCAGTCATAGAGTAAAATGCAATAGCGTTGTCGCTATATTATTATTCAATTCAGTTATAATTTTTCTAGTAGAAAAAGAAGCGAATTTTGCGACAACAACTAGAGAAAAATCAGGCAAAAATACAATGCGTAATTTGAAGGGTAATTCGATAATAATCAGATGCGAGTGAAGAATGTTTGAACCAAGTCAGCCGAATTCTTCGGAGTCTTTTTTACCAACAACATACAAAGTGGCCCATTTTCACTTGCACTGCGACAAATAAATTCGAATTGAAAATAGAATCATGATGGTGAAAACGCTAACGCGGCAGTGTCTGCAGGGGGTAGCCTCTAACTAGGAAGCGCTGTGAAAAAAAGTGGGATCGAAATGGCATCGACTGAATCAGACGGTGACAATTAAGAGCGTTAGTTTCAACTAAAGAAGAAAAATAGAACTGAAAATAACGGAATTTTATTCAAAATGATCGTTCTACTAGAATTACCTTTTGATCAGGGCAATGTCTGTTTATTTATTAATCCACGTGTGAATGGAAGAAAATTGTGTAGATTCATAGAAAGTTCAAATATCCGTGCTAGGACCACGTCTATAGTGGGAGTACTGTATAATGTTAGGATTCCACCATAGAATAAGGCTTTTTATATGATTCCACTTTATGGCCATGTTGTGGATATTTTCGGATATTTTCTTAGATTCATTTTATACTAAATTTTAATAGTTAGCTCTGTTTTTTTGGTCTTGATCTAGAACAATAGAGTAGCATAGTGTTTATACACGAAAATATTATGTGAAAACTTAAATTTTCTGCATTATAAATAAAAATTGATTTTTACTTCATAAGCGTGCGTTTTTTGAACTTAGCATTGACCACATTTTCTGAAAGTTTTATAAGATTCGGTGCACACTCATATACCCTGCGTAGGTATCTCTACAATTAGATGTACAGGTAAGAGAAGATAAGTCAAGCCAGAATGTACAACATCTAAATTTGAATTCTTGATTAAATGCGGGTTTATATTCTTGTTCTAAGGGTTGAATTCTGAATTCTGGAACTATAAGAATTTCACTAAATACCTGTATGAGAAGCAAAAAATATATATTTAACTCTGTTAAGCCCTCTTGTATGACGTAGGCAATCATTGCGAAATTAATAATTTTTCGTATGTACTTGCACGAATATGAAATAATCAAGGACACTTTCAAAGCGGTTAAAATCTACCAGTTATGTTGGTATTGATAGTAATGACACCACAAAATAATTTCAATAGTAAAATAATTTAAGCAAGATGAGTGTGATTCAAAAATTCCAAAATTTGTACGGTACGGTCCCGGTAGGCCGGTACCTACAGTAACAAATTTTGGAATTAATATATCGTGTCTAATAGTTAATTTCAACAAGAATTTGCTTGAGGAACTATCGCACCAATACCACGATCAATATCAATAACTATCCGAGCCTCCGGGGCTAGCGACAGCCAGCTAGCAGACAGTCTGTTTTGTCTGTCGGCAACGCAACGGCATCGCGCTGGCCAGCGCTAATTGCTTCGTGGCTGGCGTGCACTGCACGGGATTACCACCCTGCCCGCTAGCTGAGATCGCTGCCCTGGACAAGCAGGGGTGCACGAGACGAGGCACTCCGAAGAGAGTTTATTCGATGATGTGCATTGTTTGAGCTTTGAGATATCAGAATTCAGAAGATTGAATTAAAACTTCAACTTGTACAAAAATGTAAAAAAAAAAACTCTGCGACGGTGATTTCAGAAACACATGGAAATGTTTCCCAGTGAATTTGATCCCGAATTCGAACGACTGCTAATTATTTGCAAAATAGACAAACAATAATTGTACAATAAGTAACAACAATCAATAATAAAAAAAATAAAATGGCCTGGAAAATTATTTTCTGATCTGCTGTTTCATTGGATACGACAAGTAATCAGTTAATCAGTTTATTCGTTTACATAAAAGTTATAGATATTTTTAGTTATAACTTGTACGAAGATGTTTGGTAACTGGATTAGATGGAATTGTCAGAAAAATTTACTTTAAAATGAATTATCTGTCCATTGTTACAATTATCCTTCCCGTTAATATGAACATTTTTAATCAGAACAAGTTTAAGTCTTCCCATCGGATTATCTCGAAGACCCAGGACTCAACAAAGCCAATAAATTTTGATTTGCAGGCTTAGTATATCCCTCACAAACGGTATAATGGTAATAATTGGATGAGTAATAAGTCCTCCTTTGACCAAATCACGTCTATATCCAACAATCGGACAGACACAAACGTCCCATCAAGCAGCCCGTCGTTTGGCCACCCCTGGCCAACATACCGTGCATCGGACGTGCATCTAGGACGTGCATTGGACGTGCGAGGCTGCAAGACGAACGGCCGTGTAGCCAGCCGGGCGTGAAGAGACCGTGCAAATAGACACAAGAAGGGTGGTGGGGGTGGAGGGAATCTCGGTTAATGGGGCTGGCAGGGGCACGGAGGGTGGGTGAGCGGGAGGTCGACTTCCGAACGGCGGCAAATTAAATGCTGGAAGAGCGACAGTGACGGACATTGCGTCCAGAGGAACGCGTAAATCGACGATGCTGCTCTGCTATATTATGTGGGAGATATTCGCGTCAGGCTCGCGAAGGATAGGGGTTGTGATTTCTGGGACCACCGCGATAGGTGGGTCGGAAACAGACACGGAAGCGATTGTTTAAAATATAAAATGTTAGTTTTCACAGAAACTCCATTTTTCTGAAAAT
Organism: Nemurella pictetii; assembly: GCA_921293315.2. Classification (NCBI taxonomy): domain Eukaryota; kingdom Metazoa; phylum Arthropoda; class Insecta; order Plecoptera; family Nemouridae; genus Nemurella; species Nemurella pictetii. Next base: position 7,259,708 of record OV121123.1, on the reverse strand, counting down.
GGGGAGAGGAAAGAGCATTCGAAGACGAAATGAAAATCGCAGCAGAAGCGTCCATGCCGAATGGAGATACCTCACAACGATCGGATCAAAAGCGAGTCGATTACTCGGCGTTGAATTAAGTAAAACACCCCCACGGTGCAGGTGAGACATCGAACTATCATAGTGCATGGCCACTTCAGACTAGTGTTAAATTTGTAAAATGAGTCCTTAGAATGTGCCAACAGACAAGTGCCACAGCGCCGTGCAGTTTCTACTATACTCTGTCACATTCTCATCTCCGTAAAAGTTTCACTCTATATTATTTTCCCCGCTGCAAATCTCTTGTCTCGGCGGCGCCTGTCATTAGGCATTCATTTCTGAAAGCATTCTCGCATGGAGGAGCACGTGCACGAATCACAAGAGCGCACGTAAAATGCACATCCACTTTGACGACCGATGACAAAGACACGCGTTAGAGCATAATTATCTGCCCGAGAGGAGTGATACTCTGCGCAGACAATGGCCGCTGGGACGCAGCATTGTCCTGGTGGAGGCTGCACGTTCGGTGACAATTAAGATGTAGGCCGGTGAGTGAATGCGCAGCGCGGTGGTTGATACGTCTCTTTGTCGGATCACGCATTGTTGTCGGCATGACGACAGAGTGACGACGTCGTCTGTGAAGGATTGCCGCCGTCGCGACGTCGATGTTCGGAATGGCGACGCCGTGGACAAGGGCGAATGGAAAGAGGGCATTGTTGCTGGGATGTTTGGCGCTGTTTAGGTTCTCGCCGAGGTAATCATTTTGGGTGGTATCAATGTGTAGCGTCGTGCACGTCGTTGTGTGTTGTATAGAATGTTTATAAAATGTGAAAAACAGTATGAGAAAAAAAATACGGTAGTACCTATTCGGAATGTAGATATGGTAGTGTTAAGATTAATAATAGAGGTATTTTTATTTCTGTTAAAAATATTTGTAATCACTTCTGTCCTTTGCTGGTGCCTATGTTGATAGCGCCTCAAATTTTAGGGGATTGTGTAAGTATTTATGAATTTGTAAGTGTAAGAATTTGAGTTGGGTAAACATAGTGAGTGAAGCTGTCTAGCTGGGCACTCTGGAAAAATATGAGGCTAGGTTTTTAGGTATTGAGATTTTGAGGTTTATTAATCCTCTTCCGTTTAAAAAGGTTGAATATCTGAGAGTAAAAATAAAATAAAATAATTCATGTATCTTAATTCTTAATACCTGAAGGAACATGTCGAGGACTTTTGTGAAAGAGTGCGCATGTCCAGAACGAGCGCGTACGACGGTCAATCCGATGAAATCAAACCAATGCTCTCTTGATAATATGTCGGAGAAAAAAGCAATTACATTCCGAAGCAAGATGGGCCAAGATCAGTTTATTGATTAGCATTTGTACAGCATCGCGAAGGCTGCGAGCATTCCGACTCGTGGAAGCACCGCACGCCGGATGCTGGAGGAGCAACAGTGGCGTGGGGGACATGTCGAAATGCACCCCTTTTGTGGGGTGGCTTACATCATCATCTGGCGGTTGTAATGTACCAGGACAGTAGGACGTCTTGATTGGCATCAAACATTTGTTTGACCAAGGACAACCAGCGAGTAATAATCATCTTCATAGCCGACTAACAAGTTTCTATTATTAGGGGTAGATATCCTCATTCTGGCCATGGTGGCAAAAGAAGTGAAGATTAAATGAAATCTTTTACTAAAATATTTGCATGGTCCTTAATGGGATGGGAAAGAAAATCAAGTAGTGCTTAACCAGCTCCACACCAAGTTTGTTTTTTTTGCAATGGTGGATTACCTCTGTAATGACATCCAAATTGAGAGTTAAAATTTTTAAAGGGATGTTTGTAGAACCCCATACGTATAACCCCATAACCTCAGAAGGAAATTATTTTTAAATAAATAAAGGAGAAGATAAATAAACTTTATTAATGAACTTTATTTTATGCCTTCTTCAGGCCTTTCGAAGATCAAATACAACTTTGAGTGTTTATATTAAAAACAGTTTTTGCTTTATTCCAAGTTCGTATCATAAGGGATGTACAAGACCGGCTATAAACCTATTTCACTCAGAGAAACAGGACGTCAGAAACCCAATGGATGTACTACCAGTTACGAAAAATATTAATTGCTCTGTAAAGAAGATAGGGAAATCACAACCCGAATCGCTCTACCTGGCTTTAGCAAGTGGGTATCATGACATAATTTTGATAGAATTTTGATTGATGGAAAAGGTGGATTGCTACCAACTAGGTGCTTTCCGGGGGTGGCAGCCCTCCCCCTGTTTTCTGTACCGTCACGGTCGCCACTGGCTCGGAATTCGTTTGATTGGCCGGCGCGGCCAAGGCATGCATCGTCCTCGAGCCAAAACTGAGCGCCGTAAAATGCCAGCAATCAACGGAACCAGTCGATTGTTTCTACCAATCTTGCGTCGGGAGATACATTTCACTGGAAGGCGTGTGGGGGGTTGGTCGTACGCCGAGATTAAAATAGGAAGAGGTCTAAAACGTTTCCTCAAATGCCCTGAGAGGGCAACTGAACACGAACGGTAGATTTTTAGTGACAATCATGGAATACCCAACACAAATTAGAGTGACTTTGTACCCAAATCCAATAGCACATAGTAAGAATAAACAACCGTAAATTGAACACAACGGACGTTGAGTTGGAAAGAGTCTATGGAGAAAAAATCCCGTGTGAAAAAAAAAAGTTTTCCAAAATCTGAAATCGCAATTGCGGCCCCCCCACACTAACATTATAAATCGTCTCGATAATAAATCGCCCGAAGAATTAACAACACATTAAGCAATCAAAGATGGCAGCATACACAACAGCTAAACCACATCAATTCGCAAGCGATACCCCTGCAAGCACTTGCAGCAAACCTACCATCCCCCCAACGACATATCCACCCCCATGTCATCCGATCCCCATCACACTCATGCATCCCCAACAAAATGCGTCTGCAAACGCACACACAGCCTCGAAGTTAATTTATGATTCCGTTTCATACGCACAAATGCACGCACTATCCCCCCCCCCCACCCCCACCCAAACCTCCCCCGTCGGGTGTTTGACGGCACGAGTGCTCCCTAACTGGGTGTAATGTATTATCTCTGGTTGTCTCCCTATACTTTGGTGGATCGCGTCGTCGCTTGCAGAGCATTCCTGCACATAACGGCCTGAGAGTCGAGTTGGGGGACAGGGATGACGACCAGACGCCAGCAGGGGCGCTAGGAGAGCGGACGGCTGGGTACGTGCGACGCGTTCGGTGGGACGTTGGGGCCCGTATCACGCTGGGTGCGACGCGTTCGGTGGGACATTTACAATTGACGAAAGCATAGTATAAATACAAAGATTTTAAAATATCTAGTCGGATAGTTTGTGTTATTGGTTCTTCGACAAAAAATACCTAATTAATAGTCTTCAGAAAATAGCATTTTTAAATATTTGGGATTTTCCAGTGATGTTTTTAAAAAATCCCGTAATTCCCGGGATCTTCACTGCCCTATACACACTACATACTACAACCCAGACAGGCGAGAGAGGCGCAAGAAAAAAATTATGATCAATCCGCTTGAAAGCAGCTCTGAACCCACCAAGGCTCTCTTCTGTAGCTGTCCTGCACTTGCTCTGGGGTGTTAGGGGTGTTAGGGGTGTTGGGGGTGCCGAGTGGCTGACGCTCGAAGGGCGTGCACTGCGATTGGCAGGCTGAGTTACAGCCATCCTGCGTTGCTGTACTGATTTTTTATGCCGTAAACATATTAGCGCCCGGCTGACGTGAAAGATCAGTCCGGCCTGCAAGACAAATAGTTAAATGATTAACTGTTTTGTACTTGGGTATGACTTGTAAGTCATTTGTTCAGAACTTTTTACTGAAAGATTTTTGATTGATCTATAAAATAGAAGTCGACGGCGTATTTTCGTTGTGCCGAGACAGCATTTTTGTAGATTTTATATTCAGAAGATATAAGTGAACGTGTTAATTGATAGCTGGTAGATGGGCGCAGTATATTATTCAATTCCTCGAGTGAGTAATCAGAGATAAAAGTCTTGAAAAAGTAAAGTATTAATATTTAAGTAGATCCCAATTTATGAGACATAAAAATATAAAATAAAATCAGTCGGCTATCTGGAGAGATGCGTGCGAATCAACATCTCAAGACAGGTGAGAATTGAATTTGATCAGAAATATTTCACATAGAATTCGAAAAGAGAAAATCTTATTCCAAAAGTCCTGCTGTAAGCTGTGATCGAAGCTGCGAAGAAGAGCTTACTCTAATGCGACAAAACAGTAACCGAGCCGATTTGACAAGCGAAATACAACAGCCAACCGGTAGCAAGGAATAGCGACGACCAAACAATCTGCTAGACGACGCAACCCGCAACACAACCCACTTCCAGCTCGGCTCCCGGCCCCGTGGATATCTATCAACGCTACCCCTCCGAGAAACAGTCGCCAATTGCCACCCCATCAACCCCAGAGTGGAAATGCGATTGTCACGTGGTTCTAATTGATTCGGATATCGTGTCTAGGGGGGGTGGAAGGGGGGTAAGGGATGGTTCTCTGGGGACTTCGGATCCATGTCAAATGTGCAGTCTTTGCTTCGATTTAGTTTAGTTAAGGTTAGGATAACTGTGGTAGGGTTTAGAACCAGATTGTTATACTAAGTCGAGTTTAAATGATAGTTTGAAGGGTACACAGGAAATATTTACACTCTCTATTTTATATTGTTCGATTTTAGTACGAGGTTTTCGTACGGTATTAAAACTAGGGAGAATATATGTGCATATGTTCTTGTTATCTTTGAAAAACATTCTTCGTTTGAGTGCATAGAAATATATTTCAAAAGATAAGAAAACAATGACTTTTTAGGAGAGTTTGAGTAGCTTTTCCATGAGAAAATCGATAAAATTAGTATTTCCGCTGTCACGATCTGCATAAGAATGTGACGTTATTGTCGTATGAAAACACTCTTCGTTGAAGCCTGTTGCTGCCAGGTGAGCTACTGAGAAACACTAATTGGCAGTCGAGCAGTTTGTGAGCTGTTCATGCACGACGTCAAAAGTCTTGAATTGTCATCCGATACACAGGCCAGTTATCAGTGTCTCATGAATTGATGCTCGTCTTTGTGATCAAAGCCGCCGTGTCGAGACGGAAAATGAGGACCGCCATTACGCAGAATTACTTGGCGCGGAAAAGCAAGGGAAAAGGTCGGGTCTAATTGCATTTTTGTGGAAAAGACGTCGCTGAAGAATCTGTGTTTGAGTATCAAGTGTCTTGTTTTTTTTTTAAACATAGATAACAATATATTGAAATATGTTTATAGATAAGAAAGCGAGGCGAAATATATTTATGAGAAATAATTAGATTCTTTATGATGTAGCATCAGATTTATCAAAGCTGTAGATAGTATTTGTAGATAGTTAGATAGGCAGTAGATTGTTACTATTTCATGAATATTTCTTCGTGGAAATACAAGAAAACAGAGATATCTTTCTACCATAATAATAATATGCATTAAAATTTTTCACAACGTAAGCCTTTGAAGTTATTTTTTTAGATATATTTTATAGTGAAGCAACTATGCCTGAATAACGAATTACCCCATTTTTTCTTAAATAAATGGTAAAGATAATAGAATCTAAAACTACCTGATAATATTGATATTGAGAAATCTTACCATTCCGTAGAAAAAAAATACAACCAGCCAGAGAACAAAGAATTCAAGAACACATTTAATTCCACCTCCTGAATTACCAGCCCACTATACGTTCTCGAAATCTGCATAAGCTAAGGACAAATTCGCCTCGATCCATAGAAATCGTATACCAGAAAGTTGGCCTAATATGGTAGAGTTTGAGAAGAACTCGAAGAAAATATGCCAAAATTAATATGTATTGTGGTTTTTGACCATAGCTTCATGGATTCTGAGTTGTGGCCTCGAAAGACGATAACGTTCCGTCCCAGCGAAATGTCAACGGCACTATTTTCATATTTTTTAGTAAATGTTACGATGAATAGCGAAATGTGGCATTTCAGAAATGATCAATGATTCTAACCGAGTCCATTTACACGTTTATCATACTTTTTGTAGTTAACCCAAAGATATTGACACTGACATTATGCCTGTCAGAAATAATTTATCCCTTAGAAATTTGTATGCAAACAAAGTCAGAATCAGGAAATATATAATATACATCTAGTAAATCTACTTTCACCCAGTGCAAGTAATAATGATCACGGTTCTAGCGCCGATTTTCAAAACTTTTCATGTCACAGACAAGTTTGCTCAAATATTTGAGTAGAAAATAAACAATTTGAAAAGCAGAAACAGAAAACACTGCCTCGTATCGATGTAATAAAAGTAAGAATCAACCCCAGTATCTGAATAACATGAATATAAGCCAAATTTATTATCGATATACATTTTATAGATAGTCTTCACGCCATTTTTTCAGCATGTTAATGGTTAAATACGTTCTTAAATAAATCACTCTAGACCGTCTAGACTTATCTCACACAATCTCTATATCCAGATTACATTCCCGCCCGTCGCTATAGGTAACAGGCCAGCACAAAGTGACGTCATCCGTAGTGCGTCGTCTGCCACCAACCCCTATTCATCCAGAATTTCCCGAATTCCGACTCGTCTGGCGCGTGTCACGCGGGGTAGCATCACCCCCGGACGGCAGGGGTGGAAACCAGACGCTAGTGCGGGGGCAGAAGGGACGCGCAAAGCTCGGCTAACAACTACGTGGGGTGGGACGACGACGGGAAGGGCTGTACGCGATAATCTTAAGTGGAAAAGCGCGAAGGAAATCAAACAGTTGGGGCGAATCACATGGCCTTGGGTTTCATTGTGGGATCGAATGTAGGTGCTCGAGGATGGAATGGAAGAGGCCAATGGGTCTTTTGTGACGCCTTAGTTGTCTGGCGACACGAAAATTATTTTTAAAATAGATTTAAATAAGATTTTAATACGGCGTCCATGTGTATATTTTAAATGTTACTCAAAGTTTGTTTGAGTGGGACAAATGGTGGTGATAAAAATTCAAATTCAAATAAAAAGTTGCTAAGTGAATTTTGATTGAAGCATTGGATAAAAGAAATCGTTTTCGGTATACGGAAATGGGGGTTTTATTAGTTTTCGCATACAACGAAATCGTTTCCACTCATTTAAATGATCTTAAACTGTTAAGGAATCGTTAACCTTAAGAAATTATTGCCACAGAAATCTAACTGTCAGACTTTATTAACCGCTAGTGTAATTCTGAACGATGGCCCCTGGATGCAGCCCGCAGAACAATCCCGGCACCTCCACTCTGCCAAGCGTCGAGACCCGAAATCTTTTCCAATGTGCATTCTCAGTTCTATCAAATTGAACCGACACACAATATATACACACGTGATTTACAGGCGTGTTTGTGTTTTTGGTAAAACTTTTTTTGGTATGGTTTTGTTTAAGTTCAATTTTTATTGCCTAACATTTCAGTGCTTTCTGAACCAAATAGTGCATCATAAAAAATAACTGAGTATTTATTTCACATTTCCTAGAGTTGGCTTAATCTTGTTAGCAGATCAGGGCTTCTCGGAACAAAAAAGCCATTAAATATCCCAATATATAATCCAATATATTGCTTTTTTGGCGCTATTTTATTAAAGTATCTCTTTCAATTATTGATAAGGAATTGATATAGATTCAGCTACGTTAGTGTGGATATCTGCAGAGCAAAGTCGTGTAAGCGCAGCTACGATTTGGAGCCAAGCCGTTTTAAAAAGAGTTGCTGTTGAAGTTTCCTACCGAGTTTACAATATTAACTGTACAAATAACAATTCCCCGTTATTTTTATCATCTACTCGCTATTTTCCTTCGTCAGTCGTTTAAAAGCGAAGCGACTCGGCTTAATGTGTTTCTCATACCCGAAAATCAAGTGAAATCTTGTTAGCTCTGATTCAATCACTTTTAGCTAATGTGTTTACTCTAAGACTAAAACTTTGAATCAAACTCCATCACAAAGTTCTGACAAAGAACATGAAACAGCCGTCAGCGATCTAGCTCGCAAAACAAACAGCCGTCGCCTCACGAAGCGGCGCCTTGTGGAACGTCGACGCCACTGCAGTCGGAGCCATCGACGGCCATTTTGTTGAACAATTCATGCCACGAAATAGCAGGAAATTGGTGTGTGCATTTAGAAATTAATTTGGGACAAAATATTAGAATCTGTTGAGAAACCTAAATGAGGACCAGTAAGCAATTTCTGAATAAACACAAGTCACAGTTGACTTATTTCATGGCAACCATGACAAATGGCCAACATTTTCACCAATTCCGTCTTGAGAATCATGAAAAAATCAGGGTTATTGCAAAAAATCTTCTAAAAATCAAAGATAAAGCTCAGTTTTAACAGAATAGAGCTAACCATAACCACTGCTAATTAGTATGATAAGTATGGTGCAGCCCTCAAAAGTGCACAATTTTCAATAAGGCATATGGCTATTTGGCCACTCCTATACGCGAGCTAGAAGGCTATGAGAATGGTATAAGAAACCGACCGCAGAAACTAGAGGAAAACTAGATAATCAGTTGTCATTGCATCTTTGAATCAACTCATTTCTTTCTAGTTTCTATGCGAACCCACAAGTTAGCACGTATTTCGTGCAACATATTTACTGCCATCAAGAAAGCAAAGTCAAGACATGCGCTCAGAGTTTGAAACTTATAAAACTTGGAAGTGTAAAATTATTCATGCGACAAGTAATCCGATTGTAAAAAAATTATATAATCGACCGGAGTGATTGAATTTTGTGTTCCCTGGTGTCCATTGAGCTAAGTCGGCTGTGGTGCGGTCTGAGGAATGGACACGAACTAAGATATTGGTGCGACTTGAGGCGCTATGAACATATCTGGTGAACACATTAGAGAAAAGCTGAAAATCGGTAACAATGGCTGAAAATGAGTAAAACACCATCTAATTTGACTAAAATCTTTCAATGAGGTACCTTTTGGATATTTTATTCTGGCCATGATTGAGTGGTATACTACGTGAATTCACGTAGAGTAACAACGAAATCACATTTAACGTTGTATGACGCCGATCCGATGCCGAAAAACTATGGTATTCAGAACTATGAAAAAAAAAAAAAAAACGCAGTCGGCAGCCAACTGCAATCCCTTCCGTATCCCCGACCCCGGGACCACGACTCGCTAAACATGCACGCCGCACCGTCCATTGTCATCCCAAAACATCCCCCGCAATCACCCCGCAATTCGGCATTTAAAAACCCCGGCAGCCACCGCGTTCGCATCGGCATCCGCAGCTCTTTCATCGCAGCAGACATATTTTAATAATACACCAAGCTTTTCCTATTATCATCTTAAATTTCACCAAACCGCACCGTGCAAGAATGTCGACGAAACGAACGGTGCACCCTTATTAACCCGACTGCGGCGGGGAAGGGCGTCGTATGGTGGGTCTCGCCGCCCGTTGTCCCTGTTTAAGCTTGCCGGTGACAGTTTGTAAAGGGTCTGATTTCCTAGCGCTTTAGTTTTAAACTTTGTACAAATGCATTGATAAACGATTGTTTTTGCCTCTCTTAATGAGTTTGTATAATTTTGAGGAACAGAAAATAAGCTAGCCAATTATTTATTTAAGGACCCGAAGCTTTTTGAGGATCAATATATTATCTATATTGCGATCAATGTCAGAGAGGCCATCTAAGAAACAAATAATATTATGTTTTTGGAAAAGTACCAAAATATCTATCATTTTGGTGGTTTAGTTAAAATCGCCGAGTTGCCAAGCACGAGATTTGACGAGACCAAGAAATATAGACGCCGGTGGCGACAACCGAGGGTGAGACACGTCGTACGCGCCGCTCATTTCGTCGTCGAGGAATTGAATTTGATCGCCGCTTTCAGAATCCACCCCCGCACGGCGACGCATACGTCGTTATTATCAAACGCAAAACATACACAAAGGGGGGGCGCGGGTGCGAGCGAGGCGGCCGCGAGGTCGCACGGGGGGTGCAGGCGAGACGACGCGACGTGCATAAGTACTTTATAAAGGGGCTCGATTTAAATTACAACGCAGGGCTGTGTTAAATGGTGTTATGACAGAAATGTTGTGCCGCGTAGATATAGGTGTATGTATGAAGCGGGGTGGGTTGGTTGAAATGCGGAAAGTTTAGGCGAGTTAGGGGTTTGGAGGATACTTGTGTGCGGCGATGTGGCTGGTGAGTTTTTGGTAACGTTTGCCGACTATAGGGACAAAATGCACTGTCTCTACTGTTGATACAATGCTCTCACATAAGAACGTCTTTTCTGAAGATATGTGTTCTTCGGGTATTTATTCTTAACTTTTTTTGTTGTAATTTCACAACAAACGAAGTTGGATTTTGTTACAAATATTGATAAAGGTCTCATCATGTTTCTAGCAAAGACATCAACACTTTTTTTCTGAATACTTTGTGCACTCAAAATAAGGTATTGCAAAATGTTTAACTTGCATGGAGTCGCACAAATCGGGTGGAACCGGCAACTGTTTTCTGTGCGCAAATCAATCATCTTCGACTTCGATTAACACTTGGACATGGTGACATGGTAGACTTAGACACGACGAAATGGGTTCGTCTAACGCTCATGACACTGGCAGGACTGAGGTTCATCTGATGCCATTTGTGCATTGACATCGATACTGTGAAACAATTATGAATATACAGCCTAAATTGAATCCGATTTTCATCTAGGCATGGTAGAAAAACGACCACAGAATTGGTTCGTTTGACACTAGAGTAAAAAAGGCTCATATCAGAAGTATGAAGATCCTACAGGATTTCCAAGTATTTTAAGTTCTGGCTAGTAAGTGCCTTGCACTGCGGTGCTACCGTTGTTGACCATAATGGTCCCAATCTGAACCCATTGCACCCAGGCCGCTAGTGTTACAAAAGATTTGTTCTGAATCCGACGAGAGTAGATTTTACTTCAAAACGAGCCTTGTAACTTGAATTCGGTCCGTCAACACCTATACAAGCATGCAACGCACATAGCTGCACAGAAAGGAACACCAGCAACACGGTGTCCACAGCACAGAGATGGCAGTGGCATTAGGCGAGGCCCCTCCCGCGGGTACTACAACTCGAGGGCACTTCGGCTAATTGAAGTGCACTGCAGCGCACGCGCTCGGTGCGTGCCGAGTGTTCTCCTTTTAAAGACTAACTTCGCAGTGCGGCTACTTGCGAATCCGTGACAGAGCGTGCGGAATTTAATTGAAGAGCAATCGAGAACGCCGTCGTTGGAGGAGGCCGTCGAGGAGCGAAGAAAGTTGCTCGACATGAGTGCAGACGTCTAGTGGGGGTTGAGGGGGTGCATTTTAAAGCGCGGCACCCTGGGAGGATTGAGAGCTTTCAGTTCGTGACTTTCTAAGTAGAGTTGTTCCCAGGTTAAAATATGCGGCCGATATGGCTGGCTGTGAATGTGATTCTATATACTGTCACCCATTTTCTTACAGTGAGCTTTTGTCAATCAATAAATTACTAGGACATTGTGGATGTCAGTTCGCAATGTAGGATGAACGATTTCGGCAATCGCCAGCACATAACATGCTAGGGTTTATCAAGAGCTTTCGAGTTTGGCCGATACTGACAATAATGAAATTATCCATCGCAATATCAGCCTTACAATCGCGAAGGCGTCGTCTCAATCAACAGAACCTTCCAATCAGAGAACCAAAACATATACCTTCCCAATTTCTTTGATATCGAGGCAAGGTAATTACTTTCTAGTAGCTCTGTCCCCCATTCCTCGTCCCACGCCCCTAAGACGCAGACACGCGACTCGATCCAAGCTGTTCCAAGAACTTCGTGAATGAAATCAGACGATTGTCGTGAATCATGGTAACTTTAGTGACATGATTTGAACAGTTATCACATACTTGGATGTATTTTTTTTTTAATTTTTTGAAATGTTTGTCGGAAAATAAGACTTTGTTGGCACCGATAGCAAATTTACATGGACAACTTTGAAGCTGATGAGGTGACTGAGGTGATTTAAATAATCTGATATAATATTTCAGATAGAGAGAATAAAAATAGAGAATATAGAGAGATAGAGTAACAAAGAACAGTCTCAGATATTGAGAAATGGGAAATTTCCAATAATTTTTAGAAATCATTATACACAAAGTGGTTTTGATATCCTAGGGAAGGAAACCCTGTGTTAAGAGAATATTTTATCGGCATCAGCCTGTAAAATTGATGCAATGTTTCGTTTAATGGCTGAATATAATGTCAAGATGAGCCGGACATTGCTGCATTGGATGTTAAGAAATGCGAAGAAGATTGCTCGATGATTTCAGATTTTCCTCGCAGCCAGCAAGAGTCAAAAAGGTGCAAAGAGTCGGAGAACCGAAGCGATAAAATTCCAGCCTGACGTAGCTTAACGGCGCACGTTGCAGGCGAAAGCCAAGTAAACGATGGCAGATTACTTTCTGTTGACACGGCGATCGGGCGAGAAAATCGCCAGACATTTTTCAAAATACAAAAAAGTCTAGGACACAGAAACAGGAGGAGCACCACAGAAACAGCAGCAGCAGAAACAGCAGCGCAAGGTGCGTACGGCTTAGAAAAAATTATTCAAATGCAAAATAATGGAAAACGTGTGAGAATGTTGACTTTGATTGCTGGCTGCCAGGTTAACTTGCAATTGACTGTTATTTAAATTGATTGCAAATTGCCCCGTCTCCCATCAGGGCGATATTGAAAAATACATAAGATGTGGTTCGGTTTGGTATTGTTACCCTCACCATTTGAAACCGATTTGAAAACGGAACCTTTGACAAAAAATGAACCCATAGAATAATAAATGGTGCCGGGATTAGAAAGCGATTCAGCACAAACCATTTACGATTCAGTATTGGTTCCAAAATGTTTCTATAGGTTTCATATATAGAGAAAATATCACATATCTTAAAAATAAATAAACAATCACTTATAAGATTTTTTTCTTTAATTTAGAAAACCTTATTTACTATTTAATTTTATTAATATGCCTGAAAAAAATAATAAACGTCTAATAAACGTTTGCAGATGAAACTGATACAGGAAACTTCGGACATGCTGCAAATTAGATGTAAAATTTAACTGCGTTTTTGATTTTCAGCAAAATCTAAAATTCAAGGTAGAAACTTATTAACTTTTGAAATAAACTTGCAAATTTCTCAATTAAAAAGTCACATGTCATGAGAAAAATTTAATGGATTAAATTTTCTCAAGAAGACACATAATATAGTGAAACTGTGACTCTTGCTCAAAATCTGTTCAAAATCTTATGAAACCGGTAGCGGAAACCGATGCTTTATCAAAAAATATTCCTGTTTTGGATTGATTTGATGTATGGCTAAATAGATCGAGGTTGGTTTGGTGTACGGCTTACAGTCAAATATCAGTAAGAAAGAGTCTGTTCGACTATGGAAAATTATATGCCATTTGATTTAAAACATCCACATATAGATATTATGGTAGACGATCGACCTTTCATAGTGCCATTGGTTCATTTTTTTTATTTGTGGCTGACAAGAAAATAAATTTAGGCCAGCTAACTCGTTCGAAGATGTTTCTAAAAAATGAAGTCATTTGAGTTTACACTGTGGAAAATTGATCTGATACCAAGTATATATATCAGACTTGTCGAAAAGTACCTACTATAATTCGTTTGATTTCGATACCCACTTTGATATGGTGGAAAAACTACCCGCGACTTTGTTTATTTGATTTACGGATTGCAAGAAACATAATATAGTTTAAAATGACAAATAAAGTTATTTGGATGTGAAAACGAAATCGACGTAAGACGTAGCATGAGATGGCACGTACCTTCTTCGGAGGGCAGGGTGCCGTCGAAGCCAATGCCATCTTTGCCCACTGCAACAGAAATGAGGCGTCAGGGTTGCTTGACACAGCATCAGCAACACCAGTCGCAATTGCAGAGGTTTGTGCTCGGGGAAGGCACGTGGGATTAATCGCTGACAAAGCCAAATAAGTATGGAAAACTCTTGCTATTATTTACAAATATTTGCAGCAGCCTTTTTTGACTATATTGGAGAGTATTGTTTACGCAGACAAAAATATTATGCTGCTTTTTTAAAATATGAACGGTTTATTCTTGTTGTACAAGCATATTGTTGAAGTTGCAATGAATACATTTAATTACAAAGACAAATTTTAGTTTTTCTTTCGAATATGTCCCAAGGTTTCTCTTATGAGTTCAGCATTGATTTATTAATTGATTTATTTTAAATGTATTTCACTGTAAATTTTACATGCCCTTGCGTAATTACATTACACATTTGCTTTGTATCTAAAGGCATTCAAATTGGTCAATCGATGATGGCACAGCACTCAACTCAGGTGATGTGTTTCTGAAAATATGTTTCAATTATTTTCTTTCCTTTCACAAGGTGAAGTTACGGTACATAATTGCGAATGGCAGACTATTAGATTGACAAAGCTTGACTGTAGAAGTCCCAATCGAGAAACTAGGATAATAGATTGTGTATAAGAAGTTAACTGCATTGCCAAAATAATAATATGAGACAAGCGTAGAATGTATGCCACACTTTGGTGCCATTGGCAGTAACGGAGGTAACGGCAGGTGGGTAAGAATTCGCGATACCAAACAGCAGGGAACACGCTTATTTTCCAAACATTGAAAACAAATAAAGAAGATAGACGGAGAGATAGGCACGCTTTCAGAAACAATTTTCTAAAACATCGCCCGCCGACTCGGTCTCCAGAGAAGAGGGAAACAAAAGAGATCAGCAGCCGAGCCCCACAGCTTCCAGACATCAAGCAGACCGAACATGCGCCTCCTGGGCCGCTCTAGTGTCGCAGACATTTTAGTAATAGAGATGTATGCTTTCAGGGACCGGCAACTCGACTCTTTGAAATTTCCCATCGACAATAATAAGAATAATAATATTTTTATTTTAATTCCTGAGGAAATCAAATCAAAATTTTAACTAACTATCTACAAGTCAAAGTTAGATTTATAAGAGAGTTATTGTATTTATTTGTAATTTTTTTATCTACTATCACAATAACATAATATCGGTTATTTATTAAATTGGTTTCCAGAGGAGTGTGAATCATTGTTATGTGGTACACCAATTATTATATTTATATTACATTATATCTATAGCGTAAACTGTATGTTATAAAACTTAGGCGCCAAGAGAAAATCTGTTAAATTGTTTGAGCAAACGGATGTTCGGAAAGAACTATGTTGGCACTGTTAAAAAAGAACATCTGATGGTTATTGTTGAGTAAAGCAGGCGAGACACCGTCTGACTCTGCACTAAAGCGCACTTTTATAAACGCAATTTTATTAGCAATTTGCTAGTTTTTTCGGCAGTAAGGAAATTTTGTTAGTCTTCAAAATTTGTTAGGCGTATTTATGTGATTTTAAATTAAATTAAACAATTCAGTCAATTTTTTTTCTAGAAGCTCCTCCATAAATGAGTGGACCACGTGTGCATGGTATAAATAATATCTGTTCATAAGAATTATTAGTATTAGACAATAAGAAAAAGAACGAGGAAATTTTAAATCATGTCAGAAAATTTGAATATAAAAGCTTAGTTAAGAAAGATTAAACTTCTTGCAACTACCGATATGTCTTATCAAGGAAAGTCATTCAGCGAAAACTTTTAAAATTTAAATTGTAACAAAACTTAATTAGCATATCCCCTTGGCCCACACTTCTCTATGGCACCCAACAGCGTAACAAACAACTAGCGCCAGCCTTGTCAAACGCACTATCATCCACTCCACGTGCTGAAGGAAGAAGAAAACGATGAAAGATGGTGTTTACCCCCGAAGAAGGGCGGCTAGCGAGCAAGGGGTTGATAAAACCCGGCGCCAAGGGACGTACGTGGATACACACACGAGGACATTGTTTTATATCTTCGCGTTGTGATACCGTCATCCGTTACTAGGCTGTGCCACGGAGCGGGTGAAATACAACGTGTACTAAATTTAATCCTCTCACCACCAGGTTGGTTGTAGCAAAATTGTCCCTGTGAGTTACTTTGTGGCTTATAAAATAAAAGTAAATTTATCTATCAAATTTTAGCAACTTTGGCTTGTCTACAATCGTGGACATCGGTATTCAAGTGTATAGGCTGTAAAATAAATATCCTAGTCACGAAAAAAAGCATTAATGTCCACTATTGTTGGTGAGTATTTGAGAGGATTGAAAAAAATATATTGATAAACATTTTCAAAGTATTTAAAATTGATATCGGTGACTAAAAGAAACATCTTGTATGCTTGAGACATGCAGACTGTATTAAATTTGAATTATTCATTGATCCTGATCGACTAAAAATTGTTTAGATCGGATGGATTCATTTGAAAGCACAATTTGGTAAAATTTCATGAGAAACGACATCATAGGAAACGCGCGAATAATTTTTGTGGTGTGTATTCATTGTCGAAGATTGATTAACTTTTAAAAGTACAGATATAGTATTTTGACTCAATTTCAAGCGAGCAAAGGGAAATGTGGGCTAATTTACATGGATGTATCGGTTTGTTACCACCATGTCGAAGGAATTCTCCAAGTTCTATATTTGCCACGAGAATTTGTTTAGCTCCAAACCAGAACGGAATTCACTAGTTCAATATTGCCACTAAACCGGGTAATCCGAATGATATTATCGAAGCAAAATGTTATTGCAAGCTTCGAAGGGACGATCCCGGCAATTTGTTTAGAGAGGTGTTTTCAAAACGCACTACAAGTTATTATAAATAAATGCGAATGACAATCGGATAATTAGCAATAAATGCTGCAATAATAGACGAATTGACGGATGGAATTTCGCGAACGGCCGAGAAGTTATAATTATTAGTTTTGATTCAGTTTATGAAGGTTTGAATTCTGTTTCTGTTACTATTGACGTTATTTGAATAATGTTGATTGAAAACGGCTTGAGAATTCAATTATAGTAAAATTCAATAATAGAGAATTAAATTAAATTAAAATGATAAGTTAGAAATTTTCTTCCTCAGTAAAAAATATCAAAATTCCAGATTGTAGTTAAATTAAGGATTCAAATCAGGTGAATTTTTTTATCGATATGGATTGGTTTCTGCATTTATTAACGCAGCGTGGCCTAACGTTACTTGAATAATATTGATTGAAAATGGCATGAGAATTAAAAATCGTTTTTTCAACTTACAAAAAGGATAAAAAGGTAACAAATTTTATCTCTTATGCTACAAAATCACAAAGTATTTTGAAAATTTTAACCATTCTCTACGGCAACATCGGTGAAATTTATGTATTTACTAGGAAAAACTGCATAAAGTGCAAAAAGTGTATTTCCAAAAAAAAAATGTTTTTTTCTGTCAATTCGACAAGAAATTGCCAGAAGGAATAACTTAAATCAAACCACGGAAGAATAATGTCAGCAGAGAGCTTAAAACGAATGTGCTCCAGCAACACTCATCAAATAACCATTCATTTAAATCAAAATAAACGATTGTTTTTTAATACAAATTATTAAGCCTTTAATGAAATAACAATAATCATGTATCACGCCAGTAGTAACGGGCTTATTTCTGTGTAAGCTTTTAATGGCAGATTACGCTTTGGTAAAAAAAAAAAAAACTCGTTTACTAATTTGTAAATGGGATTATGGAAACATAAATGCATATATATATTATTTTGATTGTTTCGTTTTGTCGCTACCAAGAGAATATGATAAGAATAAAAACCTTTTTGTCAATTATCTGGTAAGAAAAAACGCTTTTTAGTCAAGCAAGAACAGAATCAAACGCCCGTAGTAAGCCCTAGCGGAAGAAAAATCAAATTGATGGAGCTTTCAGGTGTATCGGACGCTGAGGAATCGAGGCGGCTGTGGCCGGCAATTGATTCAGGTGCGGCGATAGATGGAAACCGAGCGCTAGGGTTCGTGCTTGTGGTATAGAGGGTGGAGGAATAGGGTTCCGAAAGCCGGGGGGGCGAAAATACCAACTCTAACCGGCCACGCAGTGCTAGGAATCACTGGTTGAAAAAGTCAAATACAAATGACTATGGGTAACAAAGATTTCTAATTCCATTTTAGCGGCGATTCTCAATCTTCCAGCAATTAAAGTTTAGTGGCAACTAGAGAATGTAAAACTGATGTTCGTTTTTGGAGTTTTTATTTTTAGTCATGTTCATTTTAGTCATGTGGTGCCGAAATAATCGGAACGAATTGCAGTAGGTAAGGTTGAGTAAGGTCGCAACCGGATGTGTTCCATTAGTGCCTAAGAGGTTGCGTAGCAGTAGATGGGGTAGAGAAAGAAATTTTCAAAAGGTCGATGAAAAGTCGTCGGAATCTGCCAAATATAGGGACACTTTTCTGGTAAAAATGGAAATTTCGTAATGTTGGTCGATAGCTATTTTAACATCGCAGTTAAATAAAATTTTTGTCTTGAAAACTGGTTTGCCATTAATGGTAGAATCTATTCTAAAAAATTTTGAATTCTTAATTTTAAAATATGCAACATCCGTTGATCGTTTGGTCAGTGAAGAACGAATATAATTCAGAGAGGTTGCCCAAAAGTAAACCCAAAGTACGAAGAGATTTTTGATTTTTTGAACAGAAATCAAAAAAGTTAAATATGAAGTTCAACCAAAACAACAAAAAAAAATCAAAATGAAGTGAACCCGACGAGACTGACCTGCGCATGCTCCGCCCGTGCAGTTGGCAGCGGTGGCCTCCTTGCCCACGCAGTACTTGCCGCCGTTCGACGCCGCGGGGTTGGTACACGTGCGTCGCTTCTGGTGCTTGCAGTCGGCGCCGCAGGGCGACCAACTTGACCACGTTGACCATCGACCGTCCACGGCTGCGCGCGGGGACAGACAAGAGGGCGGTGGCGGTTAGCGCAGAAAGGGTGCGTTTTGTTTCAGATGTTCGCGAGATCCGTCAGCAAATGCAAGCAAATGCAAGTATACTAAGGGTTGGTTTTACATATCTAGTAAAGTGGCTATAATTTGTGTAAGGTGAAGGATAATTCCCTGATACAAATGTAACCTGTATTTAAACAAACTAATAAAATAAATTGTATCAAAGATCTCCTGTGACAACATTTCGTTTGCTTCTGTTCACTTAATGACTGAGGATAAATATTTAAATGGACATTTCTATTTCGGCACTGTTATGGGTAACTAAATCAGCTGACAAATCGCCGGTGGCGATCCAGCGGCAAAGGCAAACGAAACCATTGCAGTTATCACGTGTAAAGATACTCTTTTATATGTCAAGTGTCGGTTGACGCTTCAGATTGAGTTTCGGTGGCAAACAAAGCTCCCTAAATATTACAGATGATGGTGTAAGTAATGTTATTTTGAGTAAAAATATGGCTGGGATGCTTTCACTTCTTACGCCTGGGCGGCGCTGAAAATTCTCTCGCCAACTCAACAATAAAAATTTTGGCAGAGTTTCCAATATAAGTTATAGTAAGATATTTTTTGTGACCGGCGAAATAGTCAAGCACATAGAAACTTGGCTAGATTTTAGGATGTAATGTGGTCGTTCAGAGATGGTGTAGTACTTAAAAATATGCCAATCATTAATGTTTTTAATGATAACGTGACTTGTGTGGAAAGCCCAAACTTTCGACAAAAATGAGACATGCAAGAGATTTCCTACCACACAGACATTTGCATTAAATTACATACGATTTAATATCGTACATTATATTATGACTCGCTTTTATATTTAAAAGATATCTGACTATCTTCGACCATTTTGCTTAAAGTGATAGCAAGCAGTGTTCGCATCAAAGTGACATAGACAGCTCTAGCTATCTTGTGTAAATGCATCCCTTCAAAGTGCTGCTAAAAAAGAGTTGCCCATTTTCACAAGGATGCTGTTTGAGTGTGCGACGTGGACGGCAGTGACGGGAGAAACAGAGAGGAAATCATGAAAACATCAAATGATTACATGAGGTGAAAAATTGCACGAGTACTTTTTCGTGAATGTCACATGCGGTCAAGGTATATTGTACAGAATTATTCGAAAAAGGAAGGATTAAGGTAGTTTTTTTCTACAAATAAAATACCTTTTTGTAGGAAATCTAACATAAAACTGTTAAGATAATAAAAAACGCGATTTTTTTTTATATTCTGGATGTTGCTGCTAAGGATTGACTCTAAAGATACGTGAATCGGTAGAGATATTGGCGATTTTAAAAATCTTATACAAAAGAATGAGGGCTGTTTGTGGGGAAATAAACAGTTCTTGAAACAAAGACTAATTACATCAGGAAACACAAAGACGATCGGTGAATTGCAGAGCATGTTGATGTATAGTTTCTTAATTTAGTTCAAGTTTTAGCAGGGGGTGCTGTTGGTGCTTTTTATTTGGTTTGGTCCTTTGTTTTTCTGACTTCTCGGAACCATTATAAATGACCATGAAGCGCTTTTTGACGAACAATTCCAAAATTTTGATAACTTTGAGTAAGAGTGTATGACTTCACAATGATTCTCACATTATATTACGTTGAGTGAGGAGTACATTATTGTTACATCAAACACGGAAAAAATATCAAGCAAAAGTTATTGAAATTTGCATTAAGAGTGTCAGAAAAAATATATTATTTTTGTTTCTTTTAACCTGCCAAATATGAGAATGAAAACAAAAAAATTGAAAACTGAACTGAGAACCAAGTTATAACCATCAAAAAGGGCGGTACAGTCAATTTTAATCCAAATTTTTCTTAAGATCATGGAGAATGTTTGAGAAATGCCCATAAAACGATCAGAATATCAACAATATACGAAATCAAAAGAACCAAAATCATAGAGTACCACGGTTACAACGACTACACGACCAAAGTTATGACAAAACCAAACGAGAATCGCAACCCGACACCGCCTGCACAAACACAATCACGGCTGCACGCAAGACAAACCAACGAGCCGAAAACAAGCGACGCCACCACTCGAACATCCAAACAAAACTATTCGCTGACAACCAGACAACTTACAGCAAACTTCCGCCCAACTTAATGTACTATATAGGTGGCAGAAAACTTTTCACACCTCTAGATCCCCCCACATCGCGCTACACAGCGAAGGAGAGGGTGCCGCGCCGCATTCGTTGCCCGGCCATACACAAAGTACGTGCATTGTCTCAATTCGTTCGCATCTTGATCAATGTTTACCGTCAAGTTTTCAAACTCGATCAGCTCCGGTCGTCTGTTTGCCGATTTCCTCTCATGCACAGCGCCACTCCATCCGGTTTTCCGGCGCATCACACGCGCAAATATAGTCCATTGTACATATCTACATCACGCATTATACGCAGCCATCCCGCTCCGAAACGCGTGTCAAGCAATCCCGGGCGGCTTCGAGAGGATTGCGTATCGAATCAACATACACCGCGATGCGATTGTCGTTGATTCATGAAGACGTATTGTTCACACGAGATGAAATTGATTCGCTGCTGCCGGTTGCGCGTATATATAAACCGCCAGCGATCCACAGCGCGTTCTGTGATTAATTCGATTGCAACGTGCGATAGGAGAGCACGGCGAGGTGATTTGTGACTCCGGAGCCGGATTTATGAAATATGCCAATCGGACACGGAAGTGGTGCCGTTAATAATTCGCACCTGACCGCCCGGTTTTGCTGGATTGTTATGTAGTACGCCGTGCTGTTATCGGCGGTTTCGTGACCGAGGAAAGATGGTTATTCGGTGCGCGTAATGGACAGTTGATGTGTCAAATTCACTACGTTGTTGATCACCGCCCGAGGGATTTATAGGGGATGGGGGGTTGGTGTGGCCGTGGTGGTTGTTCTTGACGACGGGCCATGACAACGCCGTCAAAACCAATCGAATATTGTACAACGGCTATGCACCTAGAGGCCTCACTATAAAGTTGATGTAAGCCTGGGATTGTGTGAAAATTGTCTATTTATAGATAAAGTACCTACTCATAGTGACATTGCGATGATGTTGCAAGCAGTATGTTCGCATTGCAGTGCAGATTAGAATGCAGCGCGGTGCAGTCGGCTGCATTTGATGAAGTTTGAAAACATGCGCGAGGGGCTTGCAAACAGCAGTTATAATGCCGGCGTAATGCCGTCTGAGTGCTTTGATTCTCAATTAGGCAAATGAATCGACGCATTCCGGGGGGCGGGGGCATGCCGGCGTCGGCAATTGGTCCGATTTGCTGACGGAATCCGCGGATTGACGACTGCTAAATACGTGTGAAATTAAACAAACAAAAGTAATGTGGCGCCGTCGATTGCGCCACGCGGGGGGGGCACAAACGGGATTATTTTCTGAAAGCAAACCTGGTGAATTGTCATTTGTCAAATCAATCTGGCGCGCGTTTTAAAGTGTTTCACGCTGAAGTGGGCGAGACATAGAAAATCCATCCGATCCATTAATTCATGCAAATAGAAAAGCTCTCCGGCGCGAAAAGCCGGATAAACAATCGAGAGGGAGAGAGAGAGGTAGAGCGGGTGCCCCCTGGTGGGTGGATGGGAAAACAATTTAAATGAAAAATTCGACGCGAGAGGAAAAACAAAGGAGGCGTGCGTTTCTCGGTTCGTTTTTTTTTTTTTTTGATTTGATTTAGCGCGTGGTTTAGACTTCTTAAAGGTAGGCTTTAGTTAACTAAGCCGTTTTTGAACTATTTTAATGTTACTTTGAATGTCCATTGGTAAGAAAAAGGTAAAAAACTAGGCTATTCTAGCATAAGCCAGACCAGAGCTAGCAGGCTTGAAACTGAGCGGTGGAGGGGGTAACTACGTCACCGCTACTAGTGCTCGCTAGCCGCTACCCGAGACCCGGCTTGCCAGCGTGCTGGCATCGTGGAGAACTGCGCTGATTGCACTTGCTGCGTAAGCGTGCACGCTCGACGATTTAGTATTGCAATGTCACACTTCCAGCCTTATCAGTGGACCCTCGTAAGTCACATGATGAAAAGGATTCACCCCGAAAAGAGGATTCGGCAGGTCAAACCACACCACAGTAATTGGTGTGATGTGGCGAATGCGAGACCATGTCTACCGAGAGCGTTTGCTGAACCGAAAGTGACATTATTTCCAAATTCGGTGGAATTGCAATGTGCATTTGTTTGTGCCGAGGCGACAGTTTTTAACATTGCTCCTCTGAAAGCCGCACGTCAAGCTTGTCTTTTTTTACGTGAAGAGTTGGACGGGACATCTCAAAGACGATAGCAATAGACAATTGGCGCGTTTTCACAATATGTAAACAGTAATTCTTGTCGCGGCAAGTTTGATAGGAGAGTCATTCCTGGCTGCGTGGTTCATGCAATTCGCCGAAAATTCCCTGAATCCTCCGGTGTCTCTGTTGGATTCTCAAAGGCGCCGGATCACGACACTGCATAATGTGACTTATAAACATCGCTTTTCCTTTTCCATGAATGCCACTCATTCTTCTTATTATAGACCAGCATGGGTTTCCTTTATTGGCATGGCCCGTGATCAATACGTGATATACAAGTGTTCATAAACTAACACCGTGGTATAACAATCAGCGATGTATGCTCTTGCCGATTGTTGCGTTCTTGTTCTTGTTTCATCTCCACCTTTCCACGTCGTCGGATCCAGAGGAAGATGTTGAAGACGAAAACTGACGACGAAAAAGAGTTCGTCGTCCGTCTAGGTTGATTTCGTTTCCGATATCAGTAGTCTCACTGCTGGAATGATGTCCTGAGATTTGCAGATATTTTGCATTTTATTATAATATCATATGCCAATGTCCGAGTAGCCGCCTCAATTATAATAAGATATTAGGCTGCAATCGCTGTCAGCGTTGGTGCCGACGGTGCCAACGTTGACCCCTTCAGAATCGCGTTATTGTCCGGCTCGACGTACACAGGAAGACGTCGTCGAGAGTCATCTTTTTGATGGCATTGATGGCGTCAGATACAGCCTTTTTGCGTAAATATAATCCCTTTGCCGTTTTTAGTCTAGTTTAGTTTTAGTTTACCGGTATGTCTCGTTGATTTTAGACTTTCCCTTCAAGATGATTGAAGGCACAGCAGTTTTCTCAATGTTTGGTACACTTTTTTGTGTACATTCCACTATTAGTTTTGAGACTGACCGATGAATGAAAATCGTCGGGATGGAAGTGATCAGAGCAGACGACAGCAATTGAGTACGGCTTATTTTCTTCATTCACGCTTTTGATGATATGGTGATCGCTCTCGACTCGGAAATTTTTGTAAACTAATAGTTACATCGTTGATAAGAGTTTTCCGGGCTCATAACACCCAACACGACGGCATTTTTGATAATAGAATTTAATCGGCGTATAATATAGGATGATAATATAGTAACAGCATGGCAGAAACACGTGCTAAATGCGCTCGCGGCTCGTTTCTACCGCTAGCTGCTATGCCAGTACGAGCAAGTAGCGGCAGCGACGGGCAGCGGTGACGTCACGGCTCCTTGCATCTCCAACTTGAACAGCTCATAACCAGAGCTACAGAGGGGGTGGAGGAGTCGCGTTTCTTGCATGCGATTGAATACCACACTATCTTTCAGATTCGATATCAATAACGACTACTTGGTTAACTAAAGCCTACCTTTAAGCGCTGACGGTTTGGCTTTTTGATTCGATCAGACGGATGTCATGATTGAATGAGATTCCTCGGCGTCGCGTTTCAATTCGACGTTGTTTATTGCGCCCGCGTGGGAGGAAAACAGCAATTTTAAGCGTGGAAATACACGTGTGCCTTGTATGACTCGAGTGTGCCCAAAATACTGGCTGGCCCAGAAGGGAGATGGAAATTAACGGGAGAGCGACCCACAGGCCATACTTCTTTCAGATTACAATGAAAATATGTTTCAAATATGAATTGGCTGGCAAAAATAAAATCACGTTCCAAAGGAAATAAAAGTGGATTTTGCGAATTTTCCACGTTAATAAAATAATTCGAATTCTTCGTGGCACAAAGGCGATGCGAAATTCATTTTCGCACCAGATGGAGTTTTACTAACATTTGGATAATGCGAACGTGACCATAGACCGAGTTTCTTAGAGAGACAAAAACACGAAATAACATTTCTCTCGCTGGTTATATCAATCAAAAGCGGCGAAACAAACTGATGTTTGCTTGAGGCCATGTTTATTTTCTGAAATGCCATCTCTATTTTCCTTTCGCGCATAACTTAACATCTGAAGAAAATTCAGCAGCAATTCAACTGCTAAATATTACCCTGTTTATCGCTCCCGCTTCCAGGAAAAGCAAGAAAAAAGTGCGTACAAGTGCGTGCCATTGTAACTATCGAATATAACACAAAACGTGCATCAGCGCTACAAATATCACAACGAAAAGCCAGCGAAACAACACAGACATCCAGCGTGCAGCAACCAGACAGAAACTTACCGACAACCATCGTGTCCTCGTCGAACACGCCGCCTTTACAACAAGCAGCGGGAAAAAAGCAGAACAACCTTCTATGATACACAGTAAGTCAGCCTCAAATGTTAGTTAGCAGCACTATGACCTCTATTGCAGCAGCCTAGCTACACATTTTAACTATACAGCGTTATACATGTATTGAATTGTTAGCATATGGGTTTTACTATGATCTAAGCTCTGACCAGGGGTGGCTACCGTTCACATATCTACACAAATCGGGTGAGAAACTGTTAAAACCAAGCTAAACAGCGCCATCCAGCCGGACATAGAGTCAGCCGCTCTCTGGCTAGCAATGCTCTCTATTAAGATGCACGCTACTTGACAAGTTTCCCACCACGCGCGCTAGTGTGGCAGGGCGGGAAGCGGGCCGCTCGGAACGTGCGCCGCGCTCGGTGGGACATGAATGATAGCACATAGTGTAGTAATCCGCTGTATAAAGGTGCGTTTTGATATTTTGAAACGTGATGTCGACGGGTGGTATTTCGCGCAGTAAAATGTGAAATCACTGCGCGAGAGACGACGGTGTTTGGATGGGAGGCTGGGGCACTTTGGGCATGTGTCATTAAAGGGTGAAAAGAGTATCGATGTTTACAGATGGACTATCTAGCTTGTGGGAATTTTGGGAATTGTGGGTTGTTAACTGGGTTTATTGTTAAGTTATTTGGTTCAGTTGAAAACGTATATGATACACCTACCAAAGTATGTCCAATTTATTCGATTTTGTAGATGATTTCAGACTACACAAAATCGTTTTCAGAAGTATGAGGTATTTGTTATTCACACACTCACATCAGCCAGTGGTGATCTCGTTTCTGTAGCTACAAACACACACAGACACCCTCGCGCACACACACACACACCAGCTGTCAGCGCCATCGACAACCCCCGTCGCGTGAGAAACGGGCGCCGGAGGAAACGGAAACGGCCGGCGCGGCCTGGCGCTAAGGGTGGGTGATGGGTGGTACCAGATGCTGCCCTTGCCACGCCGTGCTGGGATGGGGGGGGAAGGGGTCAAGCCGGCGCGGGGTGGGATGAGTAGGTTGGCGCTGAGTGACCAAAACAACCCGCGAAGTTCAGGCTTTGTATTTTTGAGCGTGGAATAATGCTTGGCATCAATTTGTAACGGTTGTTTTTGGTGGCTTCCTTATTGGCTATTATTTAGTTGACTAGGTAAACGATTAGTAGAGCCTACACTCGTTGCAGGATGAGCGAGCCGTAATCTCCGAGGAGAAATTCAAACGGAAAACAATTGAAAATCATATTGTTGAAAACGGTGCTTTAATGATCAAGTATTTTTTTATTATTATTTATTTATTAAGTAGTTTTATTTTTCTGATTAGCAGAATACTTCATGCACGAATCTGAAACTTAGGCAATTCGTTTAACTTGTTATCATATATATTCAATCCAAATTTGGTGCGGATCGGTTAATTAGTTACGAAGCTAGTACCAAAAAACTGAAAAATTAACGGGTTTTTGCTCATAAAAACCAAACGGCTGGCCAGATTTTGCTCAAAAACTATACAGCACCTCGCTGAGTCACCACGAACGTTTTTGCCAAATTTCGTAACGATCTGTGACCTTTAAGTAGGGCTGCTCGTTTTTGTTACAAAAAAAAAAAAAATCCAAATGCTTTTTTTCCCCTATGTTGTGAAATTGAAGGATTTCGCTCGCTTCGCTCGCTCATCCAATTAATGCCAATGAAATGTGAGTTTTTTAATGTTGGATTGATTATCAAGGCAAGGTCATACACGCCCCGAAACTAGGTACCTACCTTAAAATATTAAGTGTGAATATTTAGAAATCAGAAAATATAATTTTATTCAAGTTCAATTTTTATTGTGATTGTGATTATAGTGTGTGATCGTATGTACTACGTGGAATATGTTTCAGAGCACGGAATTTCTTTATACCTTTGTTTGAAACAATAAGCGTAAAAAGTTTTGGGAAATTCGAAAAGCAGGGAATGGTAGAAAGCTTAAACAACTGTATATTTGAAAACAAATATTTAACTTACGTATGTATCTGGATCAACTGATACCGTAATACCTTTAAACCCAAACTGACTAAAATTACGCATAAGTAATGAAAAGAGACGTGATAATTTCCGTCATATTTGAATGCGAAAACTATTCTAAGCGCCCAGAAATATGAAATATGACACTTTAACTATTATATTACTGCCAGGTAAAGTCGATTGTAAAGTAGGTTTATTTTCACATGGCCCAAGATCTCGAGAGATGACGTGCTTTTCGCCAGAGGTTACGGCCAACCCCCAATTCGAAGCATCAAGGCGTCGCAACAAGCCAGAGATTAAAAAATCAACGGTTTATACAATCCTACTTCCGGCATACACTCATCGTGTAACAACGACCGCCCGTACGCGAATCTAATCGCTACAAACAGAACTAACACCCAAGTCAACGGACATGTACAAGTCTCTCCCAATCTATAGCAATCCGATGGACCATTACACAGCAGCATCCTGTGAACATCTCGGAGGCAAATGGCACAGTTCCAGGCAGAAGAATCCGATTGAGACCGGCGCCGATACAAGCTGATGATTTTACAACAAACAGCGAAGAAGAATACAAGACGCGAACGAGGGCCATTACAATATCCGATATCGAGGCACTGGCAGCCTCTGCTCTCTTCTCTTTGCAAAACGACGCATACTTAGCAAGATACGATCCGGGCGTAGCACAGTGGCGCAGTGTGTACAACCTGTGATCGAGGTGGGTTTCTAAATAATTCTGTGCTCAATGTTAGATGTAAAGCGTATTTTATATGCCATATTCCTATTTCTACCGCTTAGGATTGGAAACCAGATAAACAAATACCGCCTAGCTAACTCACCAAAAATTAAAATGTTTTGAGCAAAAGTTAACAATTCTGATAACAGTCGGAAAATAAACAAATTATCCCAAAATGAGTACAACTTATCAGAAAATTTACCGAATTGAAATGTAACGAAATGGATTTTCAAAGATATAAGGAAAGCTCTTTTAACGCTAGTTAAAATTTTAATGTTGTACATTTCGATATAGATTGTATAAAATATTTAAACAGTGTTTCGTTTAGTTCAATTTTATGTTCTTGGCTTTTTGCGCATCATTGTTATTCTGTTACCCTAAATTCAGATTATTTTTGGAACAAGTTGCCGAATAGGAAGAACTATTAATGATTCCATATTCATTGAAATGAAATGCCAGAAAAAGGAAAAAGTTTCAGGAACGTAAATCAGATAATTAAAATATGAAGATGAACCAGCGTTCATTATGGTCTGACTATGCAATAAAATAAATATATAAATATTTAATAAAATAAAATAAATTTTAAATAAATATTAATATATAAATATAACCATATATCAATAAAGTACGCCAAGCGAAGCAATAGGCCTTAAAAACAAACACATACAAGATACAAAAAAACTGCTCGGCACGCCGCTGCCCGTGACGCCATCCCCCAAAACGCCGGGCAGGAGGGAAAAAAGGGTTGAGTTGCCCCGCACGCCGGCAGTCGTAAGAGGATAAGAGGGTTGTTTTCGGTGAAATGCGGAAAGCGCAGGAAAACGGGGCCGCTTGCCTCGACGGCGCCAACAGAGAGTCTGATGAGAACGAGCGCGAGAGAGCACGGTCTTAGTAAACTTTGGGATCACGGCAGAGTCACGCTCGCACCTACAGCGTGTGTGTGATTTGGACTGCTTGGTGGTGGTGGCCGGTGGGGGCTGGTAACTCGAAATCCCCGCGTGCGCTGCTTAGGCTAAGCTGGCGCTGCGAGGGATAAGTGGGCGAGTTGGAAACTAAACTCGGATCGCAGGGGGCGCGCGTGGTGCGAATGTTTAATTATTTGCAGGGGGGCTGTGATTGTAATTTCGGTGCGGAAGGGTTTCTTTAAAATGTATTCGGGCAGTTGTCGTTGGAATAGCGCTTGTGGCTGGCTCGTTTGTATTTGTTTAGCAGGGGTGTGATTTAGTGGGTTTTTATTAATTAGTATAGGTGAAGCTGAAAAAGGTGTAGGTCATGTAACTGTCATAAGTTTTAGGTAGACATGGAAAGGAAAGGAATGAGAAAGATGTGGATTTTAGAGAAGGTTGTCGCGAGGAATGGAATGGTTTAAGAGTTCGTGGAGTGGTGATTGAAAGTGTGATGAACTTTAAAGAAGGGGTGAGAATGGGATGACAAAATTACATGTAAATGTGAGAATCTGATTGAAATAATAAATATATAATAGCTACACTTTTGCATACCTAACTGGGAAATGGTTCCACAATTTTTTGGGATTTTGTTTTGGTCAGCAATTTTCGTAATAGTTCGGTTAAGCGGGGCTTCAAGCGACGTATTTCTAGTTAATTAATCAATCTTACGCATACAATCGATGGCTCTAAGAAATATGAAATAATTTCAATAGACCCACATATCCATCGCATGCTGGGTCGGACCTTTTCTTCAAATACTCAGAATAATTATACCTGGTGAGGGCAATTAGAGGATACTATCGAATCTTAACAGACGATCAAATTGGTGATAAGAAATAAACATTTGAATAGCGTGAAACTGAAAATCACATCGGAAAGTCAACCTTGAGGAGTTTCAAGTAATCAGACAATAAGAACAAAAAGGTTCCATTGCCCACAATTCCGAGAGCAAACTTCTATCCGCTTTTATCAACTCAAGTGCTCAGCAAACAGCTACTCGGCAAGATTTAAAATAAATAACAAACGCTGGCGGGTAGCAGGGAGGTTGACCATCTTCGAGGTGGAATCTAAAACTATCTTTGTTTCGGGGATACAACTCATTGTACGGGTCGAGCTGGGACTGATTTCAGTCTCTCAATCCTGGCTGCTCATCACAAAAGAAAATGACTAAAAGAAAATTTGTATGTTTTAGTTTCTGTCAACAAATTTCCCAAGTTTTATCAAAAACCATGAATTTCTGGGGCTCTCATGGTAGGCAGAAGATGTTTTTGGGGCTGATTTTGAAAAATGTAGCAATGAGCAAGTCAAGTCACTATACAATGACCTCGAGGAGAAGTAGAGTGCATAATTGTATAATCTCGCCCAGTTAAACGTTTGAATTGTGAACAGTTCAGAAAGAGAGCGTAGAAAATAAAAACCTGTGGAAGCAGACTGAAACCCAGTCTTTGCCATAAGGTATGAGTAACAACGCAACGAAGAAAAAAATGGGTGAATAAAAGCAGACAATATTCAGAATTATTCGATTAGTATACCAAAAATAATTTAAAATTGGGAAAACCTACTATCGGGCCTGTACGAATCTGGAATTGTAACCACTCGCTTTTTGAATGTTGAAAATGCAGCCCCTATGATAAACCACCGACGAATAAAATTTGAACTCTATTATATCACATTTAAACATGTGTAACCTTTAAACTTCTTTAGATAAACAATATAAAATTCATCTTCTCAATCATAATATCTATATTGAACGCTTTACATGTTTCTATTTACAAATATCCCACTTTCGAAGGTCCCGCGTGGATGAAAAAGCAAATGAAAATCGGCATATCATCCCCCCACATATAGTAAAATAACAAAGATTTAATTATTGCTTTCTCATGGACTCGTGTTATTTCTTAATCACAACACTTTACTTTCCAAAAAAAAAAAATTATATATTTATATGTGTGGTGTGGCGGCTGTTGCCACCAGGCACCAGGGCAGCGCCTCGCTAAATTGACTCTGTGGTTTTGGCTCCGTCACACTGACACCACACAAAATCATAACGCGCGCGTGTGTACTTTACCTGGACACACTGTCGTGCAGTCCGTCTTCTGCAGCGACGAGCCCAGACATTGCTGGCCGCCGTTGAGCGGCGTGGGGTTGGTGCACGCCCTCGAACGCTTCTGCACCCCTCGGCCGCAGCGCGTGTTGCAGTCGGACCACTGCGACCATGACGCCCAACCGCCGTTCACTGGGGAGAGACCATCAAACCAACAGGTCACACAGAGTTCACGGCAAGCGACATCCTTCAATTTTACACCAACGGGGGAAAATGTGTTTGGATTTGTAATCAAAGCGGGTGGGGTCACAGATCTTTGCGAAATTTGGCAAGAATGTTCGTGACAGTTTAGCGTGGTGCCGTGTAGTTTTTGAGCATAATCAGATACGCCATTTTGCTTGCAAGAGAAAAATACTTTAAAATGTATTTTTCAGTTTTTTGCTTGTAGCGTCACGAGTAATTAATATTTCGGCACCAAATTTGCACCAAAAATAAATCATAGCATTTCAAAGCTAGTATATCTCTGGTTATACAGGGCCAGTTTCACAAACCTCGGTTTAAGCCCGGTTTAGGGCTCGCTCATCCTTCAATTAGTTCGATAGAAGGATTCTAGCTAAGTTTTACTTAAAGTTAGGGACCCAGCTATGAGCTACTGAACCGGGTGGAACGAAACTCGCCCTGGAAGTGTTAGGCCAGAACCATACGACAACAAGCACCATACGAAAAGATCTGACATATGTCTAAATGTGCAGTAGAAACTTATAAGCAATTTCGAGCACATTGAAGTGTGTTGCACGAGTTGGATACAGCACAATCCTAGCAACAATAACGCAGTTACTATCTTCAGATTTCCCATGGGCACACGATAACCTGGTATTTTAATGGGATTAAGAAATATATGATTTAAAAAATTATCTTCTGACGATTGCAGTCGTTGTCACTTGCGTTCCAGCAGGGTCAGAGGCAAAGAAAGTTTTATAATCGCTGGCTCTTGTATAAGACATAACATTGAACAACAACGAAAATTCTTCATTGCTGTTAAAAAAAAAAGATTGTGCGAAACCTTGTCTCCATTGAATCTGTCAGCGACTGAAGTGTGAATTTTTTCTGTATGATAAGGAGTAATTACCGAGATTAGGATGAAGATCGCTGGTGAGAGCGTGATTTTGAAAGGCGGACGCTGAGCGATCAAGATTTAAATTTGCATGAGCATGCCATTTCAGAAACGAAACAAAAATAGGTAACCAAAAGTTTTGGAAAAAATATTATAATACATAATTTTTGTGGCAACTTTACAGTTAAATCGATTGACCACTGGCGTGTTCTTTTTTATACGCTTAACCCAATTAAAACGACTCAATAATTACAGAGGTCCAGAGTTCCAGAGCCTGATTGTTGCAGAATTTGATTTGATTCGACAATATTATACTGAATGCGGTGGAGAATTATTCGAAAAACAAACTGTGACAAGGAAACCGAGCTCGATAAGCATTGGAAATAAATCTAATACAACATTCCTTTCAGCTTTAAGAACAAAATGTGCAGTCAATATCGGTTAACTTTATATTTTTACCTATGAGAGACGTCGATGACTGTGATCATTTTTAAGCCACCAGCTTACATAGAAGTTAAAAAGACGAATGCGTGCGTACGCAATAAATTCATTCACACATGTATATGTGTGCAATGAAACAAAATAATAAATATAGCTATACATAAAAAGGGTGTCTTTGAATTTGGTTGACAAGCACCAGCCCACAAATCTACGCGATCCTCTAGCAAAACGCGAAGGACCTGAAAGGGTGAACGACGACTCGGAACGGCAGAAGGAAATGTCCCACCTGTACCCCATGGTCGGGGTAGTGCTTTCCACCCTCAACCCCCACCAACCCTGCAACACTCACGGCAATAAACTAGAGGGATGCGAGCAAAACGCGCCAGACGTGTTCGTCTGAAGCCACGAGACGCAGAACTCAGAAGCAACGACGCCGCCAAGAGTGTGCAGTGCGTATTTACAGTTATGAGAGCTGCGGCCGCGATATTAAGAACAAAGATTGTAAATCACTCTTGTTTTGACGGTTTAATGTCGAAAAGAAATGAAATTTATGCGATTCCATGGGTTTCTGGAATGCGAAATTATAATATTTTGTTGCTCTTCCGCAAGGGAAGCGCGCGCGGAGGCCGAAATGTTGCTCAATTTCCATCTATTTGCCGGATAAGAAACTAGAGTAGAGAAACGAGCTCGTCTCTTGCAGAATTTTACACGATTTGGCTATAAATAAAATACATAAAGTTCTCTCAAAACGTATCTATAACTTTGGCCGTAGTAAAAACAGCTTCGCAGGGGAAAGTTTCCGCCGCCACAATTTGAACTCCATCCCGTCTCAATCACGGCGCCGATCTCGTTGGAAAACTTTAAGATACCGACGACGTCTCTTTTATTGTGTTTTATTTCTTGCTGACGGCGCTTCTCGTGCGGGAAGTTCGCGCGGAAGAAGTAGATGAAGAAGAAGAAGAAGTCATTCCGATCCACCCTCACCGGAAGCGAGGCGATCGTCAGACGTCGGTGCGTCATAGCATCCCTTAACTTTTCCATATACATTCCGGCCGGTAGTTCGCAGTAAAAACACTTAATTTTCATGAGAAAAGAATCGGCAAGCGGCGTGCAGGGGAGGGTTCCTTCGTGCGCCATGCAATTGCCCCCACCCACCCTCATTTTCTCTTGCGGCACCATTAAAAGAATCTACACGTTAGTAACACTCGGGGGCTAATAAAAAAAAAAGAAAATGCTATCTCATTCCCGACAGGAACAGGCATAAAACAACCAAAAACATGAGCACATATTTTGAGAAAACTTTTTACAGTCCGAATTTATTACACTTTGATTGTAATGGCTTCATCCAAAAAGTGGTTTATGCTCAGTGCTATCATTACGAAATCTACTCGCTTTATAACGTAGTGGGTAGTAAAAAAAAAAAAACACACAGGAAATTTTCTGAAACGTTTCATTGGGTTATTCATAAACCACGCAAAGAGAATAAAACCGATGTACTGCGTCACTTCATTTCTAATTCAAAGTAAGTTTCTAAACCTCCCTTTCATTACGCGAGGACAATCCACATAGGTATTAGACTATATAACATAGTTTTCAATTTTCATACAAACTACGTCCAAATACGTCTGAATTATTCACTCCATTGTTCTACTATACACGTAGTGCACTATGGTCTATATATATGTGATGATATTTGGAGAAATCCAGTCACAGACGACACGAAACTCGTACTTGCAGTGCAGACTATACTAGATCCCAGGCGCACTTGTCGCCAATGGCATGACCCGGGTACATCAAATCATTCGTTTAACTTAGTCATTGCACTTCCATATAGCAATACGCTGAGGACATGCGTTCGCGAAAACTTGCAACCAGTTTCGGAGTATGCTTGCTAATATCCAATATCCATATGCAACAATACCTCAGACTAAATTTTGCGATGTTGAATGGTATACTATATGTATGTGACGAAGAAGTAGAAAAATCAACATTTGATCATACAGCCGATGCACTATGAGTGGACCAGTGTTCGCAGCGGCAAACTGGCGCTGAGACGCAGTATACATACAGTTGCCAAAACACGACGTATATATATATATATAATATGGAATATAGATATAACATTTAACTTTCGCGCGCTACGGCATCTCGCGGGCAAACTTTGCGATAACAATTGCGCGCTCGACTGTTGAATAAGTTGGAGCTTGCTGCTGGTGGCGGTGCGACGCGAGCGAGCTGAGGAAAATGCTCGAGAAAATGCCCGATGAAGAATTCACGAAGGCACGCGTGGCGCTCGCGCGGGACCGAGGAAATCAAGCATGAGAGCAATATCTTGGGCGGAGAGACGACCATCGGCGCCGGTTATGGCAGGGGTTGAGATGTGTGTGGGTGGAGGAGGTTGTCATCCCCCACGGGCACCGACGAGTCGGGATTAGCGTGCATTATTTAGATGGGAAAGAGCTCGGAAGACATGTGGACCGGGTATTGATTTGTGGGTTTTTTTTTTTTTCTGGGAGATATTTGAAAATTGTTCCCGTTGTCGAAATACCTGATGTGCAGTCGTGAAATCTTTGGGTGAAATGTTCTGCGATTCCTCTGAGTGTGTTGGTGCAATGCTTTGGCTTTTTTGGTTCGGTACCTATGCATCGGTACGAAATCAAATACTTGTTCCACCAAACAAAATCGGCAACAGCTGTGACTGATTTCAAGCCAATTAACGATAACGACTGGCTTAAGATTTTGGCTGTCGTAGCCGAATCCACAAAGGTGATCTTAGCCGAATCCACAAAGGTGATCTTATCCAAATCACCCAATGTAATTTTTTTTCTTTTTCATGACCTGGTAACCAAAAACTTAATAAGGTTGGATTTCAAATTTCTGTCCCATAAGTCATGTTAACTTCACAAGTATAGAACTGATTGGTTTAAGAAGCCTTCCACAAATGGGTATTGTTCTACATTACTTATAATCACAACGTGTGAAATATAATGCTACGATTCGTCGCAAAAATATATATTTATGAAAAATGCTATATCGTGTCTAGACGAATTTGAAAATCTCTCCTTTTAGAATGATGCAAAATTATATCTCTTTGATATTGTATTCATAAAGTGCACCATTGCACGCGTGCTTAAAAATTCATAACAAAAAAGCTTGTCGTGTACAGTAGAAATGGTTACACTTAGCATGGTAATGACTTCACTTTAATTTGCTGGGATGTACAAGCAAAACGCTAACCCAAGACTTACTGACAACTAGCTACACTAATGCAGAGTTAGCATGGCAATTATCCGTCAAAGGTTAGTTTGTAAAAATAAATAAATTCTGCAGCTATAAACCTAGATATGTAATATTTTATATTTCGTGAACTCTGGATACTGGATAATAGACCCGTAGGAATTTAATGATTTGCGAAACTCTTCTTCTGTCAAAATTTTGTCTGAACGCCGACGTTCTAAGAGCAAATACTCAGCAACAAAATGTAACCTCCCTGCGCACAAGTTTGTCTTGAGTTTCTTGCGAGCTAACCCACGTACAGACGACGGCCTAACCCCGTCTCGGCGCCCAGGATAAGCCGGGCAAGAACATTAACTCGCACCTCCGCGACAGACTTCCTTAACGGCGTCACGGCGCTCCTCATTTCCTTGCGCCCGCCAGGAAGCACGGGAAACTTGGCGAAGATATAGTTTCACTTTTACGTGAGCACCGCGCCAACTTACACAGCTGACACCAGCCGGATCTCGCGCTGCAATGTAATGCTTCCATGGTCTTTTTTGCTCGTGTTTTATGAACTAAATTGCATCCAAGTTTAATTTACTGGAGCGAATGTATTACAATTTTCGCGTTGTCTTTTTATAGTTTATTTTATTTTTCTTCTTCTTCTTCAAGTTATGGTTCCTTGGTAAATTAAACGCTAGAGTTGGCACAACACGGGAAACGTTGCGAGCTGCAGCAGCAGCAGCAGCACGCGACCGAGAGGAAATCGTGTCCGCTTTTCGCGAAACTGCGGATTCCATGCAGAAACGCTGGGGTATTCAGCAGAGCAATGCATTTTCCCTGCGACTCGCGAGCGCGGAAGAAAAGAATAAAGAGTTTCAATTCATATTAGAACCGCG
Source organism: Nemurella pictetii (assembly GCA_921293315.2). Lineage (NCBI taxonomy): Eukaryota > Metazoa > Arthropoda > Insecta > Plecoptera > Nemouridae > Nemurella > Nemurella pictetii. The sequence continues at coordinate 7,222,834 of OV121123.1, read as the reverse complement.
GCGAGACGTTACACACACAGGCTGCATGTTATGAATGTTATTTTTTTCTACATCTTCCCGCAATAAGAAGCACGGAAATTTCACCGACATCAGCGAGATGTATGCACGAGTGAATAAGTAAGAATCGAGATTTTCGCGAGGTGGATTCACGATACGGATTCCGCGAAATTCGATTACGATCCGCGGCACGGAATCGCGGACGCGAAATGGAGATGAAAACTGTCGGGTCAGGGAAAGCCCCTGTCGCGGAAAAAGCCACGGGAAAAAGCGAGACTTCAATACGCTGTGTGCTTGCTGGCTGCATGGTGAAGGGTCTAGACTCGATAGAGACGTGTTGTGTGCATGACTGGCGATGCGGTCGCATGCGAATGCACACGGCCCGACAACTCAATCTGGCCATGGTGTAGCATGCCAGCAATAAATTGGCGCCGGGGTATTTTATTGGTGCTGGTACAAGTCGAAAAAAACGCACGGTGTCTGACGGCGCAGGAGCCCAAGTCGGCGCAAAGCGCTCGAAAATCGCGATACGAGATACGACTTATGCGATGAGAGGGAAGAGGGTTGGTACACAGGATTCATAGCGCGCGGCAACTCTCGACGTTTTCAGACATTTTGTTCCGGAACTCAAAGTAAAGGAGTCAAGTGAGTTGATTAAATATGAATAATAGATGGAGCGAGAACCCGTGTGTTTGAGCAGATAATTAATGGAGTCGCATAGATCTTTGATTCCCGGCGAGGAATGAACCGCGTCACTCTTGGGGCACAAAAGAAGGATGGGCCGAGAATATGATGACGTCGGAGATATAAATGGGGTGACAAAGAGACAAGAAATGAGCCAAATCCAAGAACAAAAAAAAAGATATGATAAATATCCGGCAGTTGGTGTAAGATAGTGAGAGAGTCGGCGCCGGCTGAAGGGTGGGAGGATGGGAGATGAGAGATGAGTGCAGGGAAGAGGAAGTCCTGAGGATGACACTGCGAATGGCAAGATGGGAAACGTTAAGCAAATGGTAAAAAATATTTTCTTTTCTTAGCCATATTTTATATTTCAATTGATGTGAGGGACAGGGTGGGGTGTGGGGGGGGAGGAAGAGAGGTCGTTGACTAAAGAAAGCCAAGAGAGATGATGTCTAGAGTGGATTGAAGATCCGAAGAAGTATAAATAGGTATAGAAAAGCCGGAGAAAGCCCGAGAAAAGATAAGAAAATCGAACTTTGCAGAAGAAAAACCGTACGGAGAGATATATACTTGTGCGTCCGCCGACTCAAACTTTTGAATATGAAAAATGCACCTCTTGGTAAAAGGGTGATTACTGAACCATGGTTTCCGCGGGGGGTTGGGGTGGGGGTCTGAAACCCAAGATTTGTTATGAATATTCACGAAAGAAATTAATATATCCACCAATAGCAATCATGGGAAAAGTTTTTCTCCTGCGCAGCACTTGAGAAGAAGAAAGTTGGTAATACGCCGTCGTTCAAGTCTAATATATCGTCTAGTGAGGCATTTTCCGAGGCAGTTACTTAGCTAGGAGAGCGTCTGGTGGTTATGCCGCTGCCACACTGCCTATGAATAATGCGTGCGCTGCTGAGTTTATCTTTTCTATAAATACGCGGCTTTCTTCGGAGACGAATGTCCACGGAGGTATTGCCGAGAGGAAATCCACCCAAACAAGAATTCGTACGGGATCTGGTGAATAATAGAAAACGCAGTGCAATATATGAGAACACCTGTCTCTAAGCGTACAGCACGGTTTCAATGTTTCATGTTAAACTGAAACCCGTTACTTGTAATGAAGTTCCGTGATGGCACGAGTAAATAGGAGAGAAGCTAACTAATTCGTACATTCGTGTTGAAACTGCAACGATTGCTACTAATAGCTAATATAGACTATAGAGGATAAACTTTCAGATAAACGATAGCGAGAAATCGTGGTTTCCCAAACCTGAAGTGCTCGAAAACGAGGCAGTAAGAAAATTTTTGATTTTCATTTAAAATCTTGCCTGCGACTACGAACGACATGTTATAATAACACAAGTTTTTGTAATTTTTATTTTGAAAGTCAGTGAGCTGAGAAAAATATAGTTTCCACAGTAAATTTGATTTGGAGTCGTGAGAAACTTGGGGTCGCCGTAATTGTACCAGCGTATGGAACACACGGCTAGAGCAAGACTAAATTATACGTCCGTTAGGTAGATGATTTCTAACTGCTGTAGATCATTGATTATCTGTACAACAGCTAGTAAATCTACGATAGCTTAAGCCCTACAATTAGGCCATTTAAATCAATCCACCCAACATCAATTGATTAAAAAATAATGCTGCAGTTTGAAAGCATTGCTCAGCATTGCTCATTAGAAAGGAGAACAGTAATAGAAATTGTGTAATGATGGGTGTCTAGGTAATTAGGTTGACAGTCCTCGGAAACGGTTAATCGGGGGGCAGGAAGAAACTGAAGAGTTAAATGTGGAACAATTAAGCGATGGCCCGGAGGCAGGGCGTCCAGTTTGGTCCAAATTGCATCGATGGCCGCATGAGAATAATCTTAAACAGTCGAGTCTCTGCAGAAGAAAGAAATGTTTAACGGGTTTTCAGTAACGATTAATTCCTCTGGCTTGTCCAAAGTGCGTTCATTCGTATAAATAAAAGGGAATTTACTTTCAAGCAGCCATTTTAGTGTAACGGCAGACGTAATTAATTTAATTAAAAAATGCAAACAACATTGACATAAAATGCCACGATAAGAGCTTTTTCATTTCGTTCTTTTTTTTGTTATTTTTTTAAGATCTTCTATGGCGACTTCGGCACGGTAGACACAACGGCATCTGAATCTTGAATTTATTCAAAACAAGTTCTCTGTCCTTCTTCCCCGCGATGAACATTCCCTGCCCTGTCACTTGACTAAACCATATCGTAAAAAAGCCCCCCTACATTGCACCAGAGAGCAGCGACCGCACGGGAGTGGCAGACTCCAAGCGTGGACGCCATGTTTGACTCAAGACTAACTGTCAAGCTTGCTCCTGCTCTAGACTGTTTCTTTGTTTCTAGACTGAATGTCAAGCTGTGAAGCCTTGGCAGCCAGAGGGTGGTCGACTCCGCACGTGGACGCCATGTTTGACACAAGACCAGCTGTCAAGCTGAGCAGCCTTGACAGCCAGAGGGTGGTCGACTCCGCACGTGGACGCCATGTTTGACACAAGACCAACTGTCAAGCAATGCAGCCTTGACAGCCAGAGTGTTGCCGACCCCGCGCGTGGACGCAATGGATGTGCGCAAAAATAAGTCCATTCGTCTCACTCCCGACGTACGGCAGCTCTCTACGACGCAAAACCAACAGCGGCGACCGAGACAATGGTCGTTGTTTCCATGTTCGCCGCGAGTAGCGCTGCTCCAAGTGGCGAAACAGCGGAGCGATTCCCAACGTCTGGCGACGGGGGAAAAATACACGGCGTCGAGAAATATCTGCATGTTGTGTTGCGTTGCCGCTGTGCGGTGGAAATGTTGGAAAGTTGCGGACATGACGCGGCGGCGGCGGACGCAGCAGCCGTTTCTCAAGCGGGCAATTGCAGCCGCCGCCGCCGCGGATGCTGTTCACACCGGCGGAGATGACCGCGCGAAAAATTCTTTCAAGGCAAAACAATCGTTCGGTGATTAGAATCGGATACGATGACATTTGCTTGCCATCGTTCGGGCACGAAAGGTTATTTTTGTGGTATTTCGAAACTCCAAGGCGGTAGTTCTTAGGGAATGAAACATGTCCCATGCTGAGGCGCGCTATTTGTGGACAAGATTGGTAAATATCACAAACGGTGAATTGTCGATAGTTGATAAGGTACATAATAGCTGTCTGCAGATGTCGGCTTGTTTTTCAGAATCAATAAGAGGGATGCTGTCGCTCTAAAATCATAAATAATATCTCGGCGGGCCGAAAAGCGAGTAATTTTATAAGTAATACATTATAGAAGACGCATGCGTCGGAGCTAGTTAATAATGTCGAGGTAGGTAAACCTTCGATCGAGTCTAGTTCGATTATCATAAGAGGGATAGCGCCCGTCAGAAATCTCTAATCCATTCGCTACATCCTCGTCGAAATGAGAGGTATATACTCTCTCGCATTTATTACATTTTCCTTCAATTGGCAATCCAATCGTCAACCCCTTTTCTCAATTCCGAGCTCATCTAATATCATAATCGAGTTCGGTGCGGTCTCGAGTCGCATTAGGACTGGGATAATCATCTCCTTTGATGCTGCATTCACATCATCAGTGGACCACAAATCCTCGAAACGGGGATCAAAAAGATGTCTTGCTTCGTGATCCCGTGCGCGGCACTGGGAGAGCTAGAGTAGGCTGTAGCTTAACTTTGTGCGCGGTGCGCGGAAATTATTCCAAGTTCACATAATAGATGTGTGATTTAAAAGATTCGGCGTATATTTTAAAATAAATATATCTTTTAGTACCAATCTGATAGATTACCAAAGAAACCTTAATAAAATCTTAGTAAAATATACCGGCAATGCATTGCTGGCAACGATTTCGTCTGAGAACTATCTAATAATGAAAAGGAAAAAACTTAATAAATAGCCATATTTCTTGTGATGATTTGCCGAGTTACTAATGTGGTTCGTTTGGTCGCGATCATTGTTATCTCATACTTATGGAAACTCTTTATCTGGCAGGTTTGCAGGGAAAGTCTGCAGTTATGCATAGAATATGAAAACATATATAATATTTACTTTAAATGGCAAAATTCTTTGCGATGAATTGTCATGTTACTAATTTGTGGTTCGTTTGGCTAAAGAGATAAAACGTGAAAACTCCTAATGTTTCTTACAACAAGTCTACCTGCAAGGTTAATCTGGAACCGACTGCATGTGGACTTTCAAGCATCCTTATATCGTGGTTCTTGCTCGTTCGCTCGCACCGCGTATATCACCATCTACGTCTCGCACTTCGTTTGCGATACACCTCTGTCCACCCCCAACCAGAGAGAGAGACAGACAGAGAGAGAGATAAGAAGAGAGAGAAAGATAGATGCCCCATAATATCATCTCGACATTCAACTCAACTATGATAACTAGAAATTTCGTTTACAACGTTAATGGAGGACATATCTTTGGAAAAGAGAATTTTTAAAAAGTCTGTTGAGAAAAGGCTGTTGAATGTTATGTTTAGAAATTAGAAAATCTCAAGCTTTCATTAATTTTACCACTAGGCTATGCGAACACTCATATAATCGTGTTGTGGATGAGCGTAATATTTACGCTCACCCACAACGCGATTATATTGCGCGTGCGCATAGCCTAGAGGCTTTTAGATCAATTTTAAATGTTCGGTGTTAATTAAGCAGCTTTTTCAATGACATTCGTTACCTGGAAATTTCATGATGAAATTATTTGAATATTTCAAAACGTAAAAATCGATTTAAAGAAAAACTATTCAATTGGTTTGCTTGAAATTAACACAGTATCTTCTTTTTACGATCTTTAATGCACACAGAAAATTTTGTTAAAATCGGTTGAAGATAAAGTTGCTTTAGTTGCAAAAAACTGCAAAAACGCTTAAAAAGGACATAAAAGTGACATTATCAAGAAAACTGCTTAACGTACAACAATGAAATTTGTACACAAACATTAAATCGTGGGGGCCAACATATCTGGAAAGTTTCGTCAAATTATATTGAGATCCTCGGCCTCTAGAGTGGAAAACGTGTTTTGGAAAAACTGAAAAATTTCGTAAAAACCTAATAACATAAAATTTACTCGTCCGAATTGCTTCAAAAACGTGGCAGATCTAAGTTCAGAGAAAATGAAGGTCCACCGAAATTTTCATCAAAATCCGTTTTGGCGTTTGGCCGGAATCGTGCGAACAAACACACAAAAAAAAAAAAACAAACAAACAAACAAACAAACAAACAAAAAAAAAAACATTCCGGATTTTTTTAGCAGTAAAGTGAAATTGAAGATTTCGCTTCACTCGCTACGCTCGTTACGCTCATCAATTAATATTATGATATAAAAAATAAAGAAGAATAATTCATTTGAAGCATCAGATACCCAATCGATTAAACAGAATATATCATACTCAACTTAATAATTTTCTAATTTATACATTACTTACAACTAGGTAGGTTATATTACAAGCAATCATTTCTTCTTAATCCAAAACAAGTTACATGGACGTAGTCAGAATATTTTACTTTGTGGAGCCGTTTCAATCATGAAAAACAACCATGCGGGCAGATATGAAAATAAATGAAACGATTAAAGAAATAAGTAATGAGTTCAGTTACTAAAATATATTTAAAAGTTTCAAGACTCTGACCCGATGGACTCCAACTCAATTCAGAAGTTCTAACTCCGGAATTAAAACAAAACAATTACACATTAAAGCGGGCGTACGCTTCAGAGTTCAAATAATACAACACAATCATACTCCGCTCTTCGGAGATTCCGTCGCGAGCTACAAAGTACAACTCACACAAACACAAAGCTCTTTATTTTCTCCTTCCGCCGCCCCTAATTGTCTATTTCCTTCGCGCCGTCGCCGCCGAGCATTGTTTCTTTTAATCCCCTCCAAATGAGATTACTTAATTAGAGCCGCCAATTCAATGTAAAATGCGACTTCGCAATCCCTGCATCCTCGCGCAGTGCCCGCGGCCAGTCGAAAATATACTTGGATATTTTCTCTTTAGCTTGTCAGAGAACGTGATTAATTTGCGTGGGGAGACATTAATGAAGTTGCTGAGGTGGATGTGACATCTCGGCAATTATTTATTTGCTTTTATCTATGCTTTGCATTAATATTGCTGTGCGCCGCGATCGCTGATCGAAAATAGTGTACTATTTAGAATTCTGTGCCCCGATCGTGATAACAGAGCACAGGCACACTCTGAATGGTTAATTAAATTAACCGAGACAAAGATATAAATGCGTATTTCTTAAATCTACTGCATTAGCGCCATGGGACGCCAAACCTTTTATTTAACCAGGTCGGTTCGTGTTACTAATTAAGATTCACTAGTATAACATCTCGTATTTTTCTACCTCCTTATCTCTCGAGCATGATTGACCGAGGTGGTACCGAGCTCAAAGAAGAAGAAAAAACCTCTCTCCCCACCGAATCATTACATAAAACATCCTGTTAACTAGGCTATGCGAACACTCATATAATCGTGTTGTGGATGAGCGTAATTTTTACGCTCACCCACAACGCAATTATATTGCGTGTGCGCATAGCCTAGAGGCTTTTAAGATCAATTTTAAATGTTCGGCGTTAATTTAGCAACTTTCTCAATGACATTGAATATTTCAAAACGTAAATATTGATTTAAAGAAAAACTATTCAATTGATTTGCTTGAAATTAACACAGTATCTTCTTTTTACGATTTATAATGCACGCAGTAAATTTTGTCAAAATCGGTTGAAGATAAAGTTGATTTAGTTGGAAAAAACTGCAAAATCGCTAAAAAAGCGTCATAAAAGCGCTATTTCCAAGAAAAGCGCTAAACATACAACAATGAAATTTGTACACAAACATTAAATCGTGTGGGCCAACATATCTGGAAAGTTTCGTCAAATTATATGGAGATTCTTAGCCTCTAGAGTGGAAAACGTGTTTTGGAAAAACTGAAAAATTTCGTAAAAACTTAATAACATAAAATTTACTCGTCCGAATTGCTTCAAAAACGTGGCAGATCTAAGTTCAGAGAAAACGAAGGTCCACCGAAATTTTCATCAAAATCCGTTTTGGCGTTTGGCCGGAATCGTGCGAACAAACACACAAAAAAACAAAAAAAAAAAAAAAAAAAACAACAAACAAAAAAACAAAAAAAAAACATTCCGGATTTTTTTAGCAGTAAAGTGTAATTGAAGATTTCGCTTCACTCGCTACGCTCGTTACGCTCATCAATTAGCTTGACGCCGAGTATTTATCTCGTCCATTAACTGTTCTAAAATGCAAATCGCAGCTCGCATGGCCGCCCTGGCTAATTAAAATCTACTCGCATTCGGAAATCTCTCGATATTTATGGAGCAGTCGTAGGAAATGTGGACCGAGCCGAGAATTTACATGAAGCTGTTTTGGGAGACGACGTATCTGCCGTTGCTTTCTGCGCGTTTATGGAATCATGCTAGAAAAAATGTGGAGCGAACCATGAAAATTCGCGTACAAAGCTTTTAGCTATAATAGTCACTGCCTTCACCAAATATCAACAAGTAATAAAGTAGTCTTTTGAATAACGCCTTCCAATAAGTGGTAAGTAATTAAAACTGCAACACCGACGTGTTCTAGTGCTCATGTTTATGTAAACAGATTGTAAATATAAGGGTGGGTTGAATATCAAAACGCATTTTAGCGATTGCATCCAAAGACATGGCCGAATGACAAGATCTAACATTTCAGTTTTGCTCGTTTTACCCAGAGCAACTAATTATATCTCCGGCGAACCCGCGTTACTAGTGAGCGTGGCCATGTGATATGCAAATGAAGCTGCGTCCACGGCATTAGCATACAAATGGGTGGTCCGACGGCTTGACATCCGAGACTCAAACTCTATATGTATATACGAAATGCAATCGAAAAACAACGTGCTCGGCCTAATGAGCCGGATGACTCGTCTTTTGCCGTCGAGCACCTCTCGGTTGCCCTCAGTCGTGACTGGTTGCTGCACTATGCTGGGTCTCAGTGGTCGTTGCCGGCGACGGGGGGACATTTTAACGGACACATGTCATGATGGGAGGGTTGATCCTAAGGATCTATATTGTTGATAGTACAAGTTGGTTGGACAAGTAAATGGACGCATTTATTGGCGAATTTAAGGATTCCAAAGACTGTGAATGATAGAATTGTTAACATTTTTTATATTTTATGTTATGATACGGCTTAATTTTAAATCCTTGCGATACCCGTGTACTGTACAATATGTGGTGTTCCTCTTGGAAAATGCAATAAATAAAAACTACAAATTACGAATAATAATCGAAAAACCACCGCGGCTTCGCAACAAGAGGTTTTACGTTTCATCTTATCAAAAGACCTGAGAAAGGGTGATATTTATGTGGATATTTTCTCAATTAAGTCTCAGTGTATTTGGGAATGAGTAAAAAATATATGATGTCAACTTGGTAGTAGATTTCGTTCGAACCACCATTCGATTTCTCGATCGGAATGTGAATGCAAAATGCTCTTCAGTTATGGGGCCTGGATACTTTGAGTCCTAAGGGAAGTGGATTCAACATCAGGATTGATATCGTTGATTCTCTATAAAATCGTCGGACAAGCAATGGAACACATTCAAACAAATCGAACTAAAAAACAGAATCCAAAAGATTTTACGTTTCATCTTATCAGGACACCTGAGAAAGGTGATAAAAGTCAGTATTTAGAAAATTTCTGGGTGTAACCTCAGTGTATTCGTGAGAGAGTATCCATTAAAAGAATTTGTTAAGTCCGCTTGGCAGTAAGAAAATAAGAAAAGTTAGAAAAGTAAGAAAGTAAGAAAGGAAGTACCGCCGTGAAACCACTTCAACCATCAACATGGGCTCTGAAACACTCCGTTTAACCCCCATTCGATTTCTCTATCGACATTTGAATGTGATAGTTCATTACTTTTTTTAAGTAGTTCATTTTTTAGTTAATTTCTTTTCTTGTCACTAACCCAGGCTTGGTAATTCTGAGCCTGTACCTACACAAACCAAGTAAAATTTTAAATTGGTGCGTATATTGTAGATTCTTTAGATAGTTTGACAAGTGAATAAGTTGTGGATTCAATAAAAACATCCCTTAAAAGCAAGCTTTTACGTTTCATTTGATAAAAACTCCTGAGAACGCGAAGGTGAGAAACTCGTTGGCGAAACAAGTGCGCGTGAGACGTGCCATAGCCATTCGCTGGCGATCAAACAGGAATTATCAGACCGACCGACCGTTGTGTTCCTCCCGTTGTTTTGACGGACATGCGCAGACAGCTACGTGTTTGTGCAAGTAAATGATTGTGCGATGATGACGGCACAGAAACGAACTTAATTTGTTTGTTCACCTGCGTGGATTGCTAGACAATGAAGCCGTGGTTTCAACTATTGACGACCATGACGGATCGGTTATTGGGGGGATGAAAATGATTGTGGAGTGGAAGGTATGAGACGCTATAGAGGTTTTCCGTTCAGAAGCACGCGTCACATGCGTGAGGCCGGGGTACGCAACAGGTTTGTTGATTTCTTGGCTGGATTTGTTGAGCTCTCTTATTCGGCTGAGGAATGGAAATGATGTCTTGCGACGTTCGATGAAAGGTCACGCTGACCTGAATTTTAGGAGCGAATTTTGTAGAATTAAGAACTGTAAATATCTTCTCTTGTGAATATTTTTTTACATTATTTATGAATTATTTGTGTCCAATAATGTAGCTAACAAGTGAATGTCGCTTAGCTAGTGACAATAAAAGATAAAATCATTTCTATTTCTCAACGCCAGAGGAGATGTTTATTTTACACACGACTTGATATTGCAGTCATGTTCTATCCCAACAAATTTGTCAGGCCCCGGATTTTTCGTAATTAAAACATGGAGGAATACAGATTTTTAGCTAAAATTAGGAAAAAAAGTAATAACCAACAAAATCAAGTGTTAAAATAACAGGTTCGACGCTTTACTCGGAGAGGCGTCGCGTCGCGTCAGCTCGTTACACGTCAACAGGTAATTACGAACTAATTGGGAAATACTTCGTCCCGTGACACGTCGCTTTTGCTTGTTAGTTGCTAGTTGTTAGCGATGCAGAGCAGCGAACGTCTCCGAACAATTAGTCGACTGAACGACTGTGATTTAGTTGTAGCACTCGAATAAAATTTTAATTGACTTCATTAATCTGTCATCGGCATCGCGATAAAATATGAGATGTTCATAAAGAAGTTGGACACTAGTTGGCTTTCTTCAACTGCCGGCCATACAACAGCGACACGCTATATATTTTCATCCTACTTATAGATACACTGTCAATTGCCGCCACAGACTTTTATTTGAAACAACACACTTGAACTTGCCTGAGACTCGTCGTGTTTGCTTCGTTCCAGCTCCAAGCTCTAAGCGATGACATGTTATGATCTTTTCAAGACAGTAAGCAAGTACAAACACGACGCTCGCACTGCGTTTGAGTGCGCACGGCGTGGGCAAACATGCGTGATGGTCTTGTTTGACTTGGGCAAGAAGAATGGTCAGCTTTGTTCCGATCAGAAAGCGAAAAAGCCAGAGAATCCTATTCCTGTTCGGTAGCTCGTCGGAACGTATTAAACGGATCTTTATGTTTAGATGGCCAGGTGGCTTTTCTAGATAATCTGTAGGTATACTGTACTATAGCTAAGAAATTGTAATAATGTTATTGTTACAGTACAAGGTATATAGGTTACGTGAAAACTAAAATAATCGCAACTCAATTCGCCCAAGGAATTACATTTTTGAATACAGAAATAAATTACAAAATAGTTTTATGTGTTATCCCCAACCAGCTGAAAATGTTCTCCATATCCACCCCAGCGTTCCTCTGCGTTCGGCCTGTCACACTACGCGACAACGGCAAGTGAGCCGTCGTGACATCCCTAACAGACCTCACCCACCCCCGCCGGTAGCGTCAGACAAAACAATCGCAAACCAGCAGTGGGGGAGGGGGGGAGGGGGTGAATCCACAACCCCTGCGAGTGTTGATATTATTTAATATGTTCGTCGGGGCAGGTATGGCCGGAATGCCAGACGGGGGTTGACATAAAGCTGGGAGTGTGCAGGCGCTGCGTCTGAGCGGGGAACGGAAATTGGAAAATGCATTGCGCAATCATACGTTTGTTGTGGGGGCAGGGGGGGGGGGGGGGGGGGGGGGGGGCGCGTGGCTCAATGTACCCACACGTGATTTTCGCTTTCGGCGGGGCCGGATTTGAGCATCGCATGCGAGGGTGATGACAACAGGAATTTAGTGAATTCAGTAAAGCGTGCAGTTTCAATTTTCGAGGGGGATGCAAATTTGTTTTCGACTTCTGCCTCGAAAAGCTTAGATAAAAACTATTTTCGTACATCTGAATAATATACTACCTAAATACCTATAAATTATCACACGAAAGAATCTTTTTGTGCGGATTTGAAAAATGATGTAAATGCTCTGGTTGTTTAGGTTCAAGGTTTCTTGAGAAAATAAAGCGATGTTTTGAAAGGAAAACCGGAGGAAAATATTCGGCTTGCATGAAACAAAAGGCTTACTTCACGAGTCGTGTTAGTAAAATTATGGTAAACATGGATTACCTTTCCGGCTTTTCGCAACATGTTTACCACGACAATAGTGGAGCAGAGATGAGCAATTGACTTCGTTTCATTTCGTGTCGATTAATCAATAAGCAAAGACGTCAGCACAAAGAGTTATCGGCGCACGACTTGCCTCCAAGCACACGATGCCTAGACATCTTAATGGCGACACCACCCGCGTACAACCACCGTAAACTATAAGGGAGGTTCTACCGGGAGGTTATAGAGACACCGATAACTTTCCGCGCCATTTGTAAATGAAACAAACGACGCGTTTTTTTTTTTACAACATTTCCCACCGCCCGTTATGCAAGCTCCGAGCGGCCGCGACACATTTTCCATCCGAGCTCGCCTGCAGCTGTCAAGAAAACGTCCCGTAAAGTATTTCGAAATGTCCGTTGAAATTTCATTTCTACAAAGGCGTGCGCGCCCGTGGCCATTGTTGCTAGAATTTTGCTGGCGGTTTTTTTTTTCTTCCTCTTTCATAAATGTTTTACATGTGCAACGCTTTCGGCGGGCGAATTTGCGCTGCAGGGCAGGGTGCTCTGGGTATGAGTTGAGAGCGCGGTCGGGCCACTTCGAATAGAGATAGAGGTATTATAGGTATAAGCAGTATACGCATTTGCATGCAAACTCGACGGTTTGCGAGCACGACGCCGGTATTTTCGTATACCCAGGTCGTATAACCGTCCATAGCGAAGACCGCTTCTTTTTGTCAACATACGCTGTTATAAATAATTCCGACTTTAAGCCGTACATTATATTCACATCGAACAATAAGAATTTTTAAAGCGATATGTATTATGAAAAGAGGTTCGTGGATTTCGTGTAGCAAGAAAAAAAAAATCTTTGTATTATTTCGCTGTAAAATTGCAAAAAAATGTCGAGGAGTCGAAAACGGGTGACTAAGGATTGTCTTTCAAATGTCATGGTATCGGCCAATATAGTCCTTTGCCGAGAAATATTGTGAAATCTGCCCTCTATGAGAACAGCAAAGGGTGTTTTTAATAAGCTTTACTTTTGATCTCGAAATATCAAAAAGCGTTGAAATTCTAGTGCGCAGACCAGCCACGCTAGGGCCTCCGAGGGCTTGCGGTGGGCGCAACAATTTGCCGACATCCCGCCGCCGAAGAATGCCTCTGTGCATGGCGAGCCCAAAGCCTGCGCTGGCCTCACAGCAGCTCGCTTTGCTGTGTGTGTCCGCCGTTTGCCATAGCCATTGCTCTGTGCACGCGGATTCGGAAGCTGCTGCTGTGCAGACACCACACAGCACAGCGCGTTCATTCTCTATGACCGAGGAATGCGCCGAACCGTGATGTTTGCTCGCCGCGAGAATCATCTCACAAGACGGCGCGAGCACGTTCGAAGAGGCTGGGCGTTAACCAGAGAGACAACCCCCTTGGGTGAGACAATAGCGCTCGTTCATGACCAGCATCAGATGACTTGTGTGCAGAAAGACTTGGAAATTTCATAATTTTAGTGTATATTTGCTAGATTTTTAAGTGCTTGCAACATTTTTTTTCGAATCGTACGAGCAAGAGAAGACCAGACAACTTGAATAGGTACTCTGAGAATATTCATATGGAACTATATACCAAATTAAATGATTACCTCTATTAAAGTTAATGCTGCGAATTCCCCCGTGGGGTATATGCGAGTGCGCTAAGCTAACTCCAATATTTGATTTGTGTATCAATTCTTGAGTAAATTGCCAGCAATCTTGATTCGATTTCCTATGGTTAGAGGGTGCACGGTGTTGGCACAGGGTGGGCGCGACCTAGACGTTGTCGATTATACAGACCACGTGACGTCACTCAAGATGACCTCGTACATTCTAATGTTGCTATAAGCTATGAGCTAATGAGCTATCAGCACTGAGCAATTGATTTTGCAAAGCGAGATGTACGATGACATAGAATCAAACTTCATCTGCTTACAAATGATTGCAAAACGAGAAATATGAGAGCACGCGTGCTGTGTCTTGAAATCATACGAAATAAATACTTCCTTTCGGGAAAAGCTGACCAGTACCAATGTACATCACAAGAATCGGCTCCATGGAAATGTATATTTAGCTGAAAAAAGACTGGGTTATTTCAACGGAGTGCTTCCCAGACAGTCACGAGAGCCGTAACTCTGTACATCTATTTTTAAATTAGACTTTATGAAAATGGCAATGAATTTATCTCCGAAGCGCACGCTGCCACCGCCGCCGCCGCTGCCGCTGCCGCCGAGAGAACAGCATCTTCAAACGCGATTAATCTCGACAGCGCCCGGAGCTTTATCGCACCATTGGCAATAACGAACTGTCAGCAAGCAGGGAAAAAAATCCCCACGCCAGCGCGCACTCTTTCTCTCGTAAAAGAAAATTAACTTAAAAACGTTATATTTTTAAAAATCTATTCGTCAATCAATCAGGCAGCTCGTTTCGCATGGCAGCTACGCGCGGGGGAAGCAATTATCCGGGTGTAAATCTATTCTGGGGCGTCGCGCGCGAGGCGCTTCACGTCGCAGTAGGAAAAGCGGGGAAATCCGTTTGCTGGCTGGCTGGCTGCAGAAGGAACGCCAGCGAATAGTTCGAACCATGGAATCGCTGGGTGCCGAGCGAATCGTTACATTTTGTATATACGCATTGCGGTTAGCGTTCATATCGCGACGCTACAAGCCGATAGCTGTTTACTTGCTGCGATTAGGGTGCTCTATGGGGTGGGTATGTTTCGCTAACTGGGTGTTTTACCCAGTTTTACGTTAGTGCCAATACGATTCCGATTCTGTGAAATTACTGCTATGTTAGATTAAAACAATATGAAACTTTGGGGCTAGATAAGTTGGAAAATATTTGATGTCTCTCATGAAACTAATTAGAACAAGATGGTTAACTAGGGCAATTGCATGGTGAAATAAATGGTATGAGATTGAAATATGGAACTTTGTGACTGACTATAATATCCAGCACTTCGTTAACATGAGAACGCTGCCTAATTGAAACAAAATACTTCATACTCAAAAACAAATCCAGTGAATTAAATTATTCACTCTGAAAAATAATAATCATAGATAAATTACAAATTATTTAAAAACACTTTTTAACCTTCTAATTAAGGTTGAATATTTAAGATTTAAACTTAATTTTTAAGTTAAGCCAAACAACAAAATTGTGCAAAGTCATGATGTCAGAGCGAAGATGAAAACATTTCAACTTAATCGGGCAAAATTGAAAAGAAAAGTGAATGTCCTCAGTAAAACGGCAAAGACGAACGAACGCTTGGAAAAAAAAGAAGTTCCGCAACTCAATTAATAAACCGACAATTTACAGCGATCAAATAATAAGAGAAAAAACCGCGAGTCCGACAGTTTAGCGGGTCGTTTGCCGCCCGGACGTTAATTTCTCGTCGGCCGAGTTATTAGACATTCCGGCGGCAAGCCAGGGCGGTGGGTGGCACGGGGGTGCGGCGGGGGCTAACGATGAAATATGCAGATATTTGCTGGAATTATATCAACGTCTTGACGGGGCGGCGGACAACGGCGTTGCTGTGGGTGAGTAGAGTCTTACATGCTGAAGTCATCGCCTCGTGTGGACAGCAATCATTGGATTGTTTACTTTTTACTCGACCGATTGGTGCAAGAAGGGGTGAGGCGTAGTCGGTCTTCAGCAGGCTTTTTTGTAGCGTTGTTTTGGGTGTAATTTTAAGGGATGCGTTACTCTAGTCGAGACAAATATTTGCGTTGCAGCAAAAACCGTTGATTGGAGTAAATATCTGTGGACAATGGTCCAGTGCGGATTCGGAAGCGTAGAAACACTGTTGATAAAAACCATTCCTTATCATAACTAATGGTTTCGTTGAATAAAAATGGCAAGTGCGTAATAACTGAGCAGTACTCGCGAGAAAATAGGGTAGTAAATTCCCAGTTTGTATTCTTGGAAAACTTGATAAGAGAATGGCATCGGTAGCTCAAACGAAATCTGAATTTAGTAGCAATTTTGATGGCACCAAACGAAAAGATGTGAATATTCACAATAAGTGGACCTAAACGCATTCGACTGAATTAAAGCGGTCCTGTTCCAAAGTTGAAACGCAGGATCGCTGAACACGCATACGCATGAGCAGCCGCACGGTTCGAACAAAAAGTTGAACTTGCAGGTGAGCATTGAACATTTGTGGACAAAATTGACACAGAATTATTGCATTTTATCACCCTACGGAGTTAAACCATAGAATAATATGGTTATACTGTTGGCAACCGATTTTTTTGATAAAAAATCGGGCTTCGTTAAAAGTTTGTGGATAGGTAATGAATATATTTTTGTATTCGTTTTTGTGACACAAAAGACAAAAGCGTTGCGCCAACCAGACACGCTTGTTGCCAATGACGCCATCGATCGAATGAAGGCATTCGCAATCCAAGACTAACTATCGATCACTAAGCAACGATAATTCCTAATCGCCGTCATCCTATCCATGCAGACACAAGGAGAAACTCAGTTTTCAGAAACTTCGACCAAATAGTCGTTAGTAGCACACAGCGTCTAGATACCCACCACTGCCTGATCATTCCATTGCTGCCACCGTCTAGTGTCTAATCAACCCACGACCTCCGCTGTCTAATCAACCCACGACCGCGCCACGAGCAGCGACCTGCTTAATAACAGCCCAGAACCGGGCTAATAAATCAAAAACTAAGTCAAATATGGAGATGAGACGTGTAAAAGCCACCCGCCCTCTCGCTGGGTAGGCAGCGAGAAGGACTGTTACAAGCAGACAGGGGGGGAGAGGGTTGAAGAAGGGTTGATGTCGGTTTAAGAAGGCGTTAGCGTCCCCGGTTGTCGGCGTTGAACGTTGAATACCGTACTTTTATTTTAAAATGTGGTTATCATTGTCTTACTGGATGTATGACAGTTGAATGTCGGGTTATAAAGTTTTTTTATAAGGTTAGGCGATGAAATGGAGATCAACTCCCACACACTATCAAGGGTAGAGAGGAGTTTTTACTACTTCAAAAATGGTGAGCTTACATCGGCAGGAAGCATGTACTTGAGTCTCAGAATTGTTTCCAGAATGTAGCAACAACACTGTAGTGTAGGTAACAATGCACGTGTGCATGCAGGCACAAGAAAAAAACTCATTTCATCTTCGCAACTTTGGCATTCTAGGCGCCTTAGACGAGATTAGCGCGAGTGCGACGATATGGTTTCGGGTGTATACGATGTTGTCGTATTCCTTGCGCGAGTTAGCGAGAACTTATGAAGATTAAACATTGGGAAATGCGGGAGGAAAGCGGGAGCGGCGCAGTCGTGCATCTTAGCTCGGCGGTGGGCTACACTGGCGGAGAGTGGGTGGGATATCTTATGATGTCTTTCATGCGGAGTGTGCGGAGTCCACGATGGGTGACTTCGGTCGGCGGTGACTCTGCGGTAGCATAAGCTAGTCGAAGGATGCTCGGGCTCGGGCGGGTACGTGGAAAGTTTGGTGCCAAGATAACTTCAAATTCAGGCATGAAATTAAAACGGCGGATTGATGTTTAAACCAATTCGGGGCTTGTGACAAAATTTATCCCTTTTTATCAATACACAAGAGAAAAGTCAAGTTTTAATCAAGCTCGGTAGACTCGCTATACGAAAAGATAAGAGTCTTAATCAAGTAACATCGCTAAACTGCGTGTTCTTAAATTTTTAGTGATTTTTTTTTTAGTTTCCACAAAAATGAAGATAAAATAAAATAAAATAGCACCCTTCCGACATGTTCATCATATTTGATGCATCAAATTCTCCAGCGCTGTTATTTTTAAATTTTCTGCCCTGCTGTTGTTGCCGCGCGTGTACACACGACAGCTTCATCCCCCAGCCACCCCCTAAACTTCCGAACAACTCTCTGCACCGGCATCGCGCCGCTTGATTTACGGCGGTTTCCGATTTCCTAGGAATCAAGTTCCGTGTCCGACCCCTAACAAGTCGCGTAGCCACCACCCCGTGGCCATCCAAAACCAGCCCCCGGCAACCCCTTGTCCCACACACACACACATACACATACACACACCTGAGCAATAAATCCTTCTCTTTTTAGCGCCCCTCGTGTCCTGTGACGTTACAACAGCGCCGTGGTCAACTGATCAATTACGCCCGCCGTCCGGCGAGAGCGATTCAAGCCGGGTCTCCAGGGGTAGCTAACTTGCTGCACGTTTGCTTCTTCAACCCTTGCCGCTAAGGGCTTGGAAGTAAACATGAACGACTAAAGAATACGTGCAACGTAGACGGGTCGTGTACACAGCAGTATATGGTGAAGAAAGGCATGCTATTTGAACGTAAATCAAATGAGTGGACTTGACGTAATCGGATCACCAGGTGTCGGATCGGAATCCAATTTGACGGTGACTGTAAAATGTGGCAAAATCGAGCAGGAAAAAGCCCTAAGAATGTTCGCCTTCGAAGAAGCGAACTGAACGCAGATAGAGGGATGCACTTTTATACCGGGTCTCAGTCATAGCTATAGTCCACGCATAAAACTTTGTGGGAGAGAATATATGTTGGATACTAAGTATGCCCCAAAATCCCCAAGCTCAAACTTTGCCCGACGTTTCGCAATTCTATGCAGTCTGCTTTAAATTTGGTTTAGTTTTTGGGGTATTTTGAGGATGCTTAGATTGTTGTTGGTCGTCGGTTTCGATTTTTTGCTATTTGGCACTCGGGTTTACACGCTTGATAAAGCAGGCAGCACAGCTTTGCGAAATGTCGGGAAAAGTTTGAGTTTTTGGGAGCTTAGCATTCAGTATCTCGGTTAAATAGTTTTTGTTCTGAAAACTAACGTGCTACGTCTTAGGAAAGTAATGAAGTTTAACTGAATGCTTTTCGGTACCGTCATGGAGGTTGCGATGATTAAACAATAACTGTTAAAGACAATTCAATCCAAAACGAATGTATAGTGTATTTTGAGTGAAACCTGCCGTCTGACTTATGCTCGGTGAAGTTGGATAACATCTAGGGTTTGAAGTCTGTGACATGAACATTGAACGGGGTTGCGAGCTTGTCGCATGCGACTGCGCGGTCGAGGAAGAGGGCGAGGCGTTTGACACGACGCGGCGTTAGCTTCCTGTCCGCACCTGCACGCGTCGCCCATCATTTGTTGTGATTAAACCGTGCATAATTGCCGTGGATTAAGACGGATTACCGCAGACCGGATAAGCCGGGCATGTTAACAACAGTTTAGTAGGCGAGTCGGCTGTCAGCTGCATAGGCGCAATGAGGGAGATTTCGTCGGGCAAGCGTCGGTAGGGAATCAAATACCTAAGGACGTCTCCGAAGAAGTGTTCGCTTTTATTTATCCTTAGCGTTTCTTGATCAACGCCGGGGGCTAGTGTTGGATACTGGGTACCACTTTTAGTGACATTTGCACACACGAGAAAAATATGAACACGATACGGAATTGCGGCTGTGACTAAGTAGAGCACATACAGAATGTAGTGCGATTTACTTTTAAAGCGAGTCTCTAGTTTGATTACAACGATAACCTCGGAAAAAGAAGTAAGGGATTTATATTAAATGCCACTGTTTTGTTACAGCGGAAGATGCAAATCCATGGAACACATAGCAGGGTCTTGTTAAGTGCGGTCCGGTTAAGGATCGGTGGCGACCAGCCGGGCTACGTTCCGTCTCAGGACGGTGTGAGGGTGCGAGGGTGGATGGTGCTGGTGGGTGTTTTGAGAACCGCGCCGAGTCGGCGTTGGCGGCAAGTTTATGTTTTAATTAGAGGCTTTTCTCGGGGGCGTAAATCGGGGGGTTGGTCGGGGGCTCATGCAGCCCCCAATCTGTGTGCCAAGCGTGCCGGCGCGGTTTCTCCCCCAAACCACTCACATTGCCAAGACGTTCTGCGCCGCACGAACGGGCCGGCTGCTTTTATTAAAACCATCGCTGCAACTTCCTCGGCGCTATTCAAATGGTGGGTATCCTTTTTTGGGGGGGTAGGGTTGTGCTTTGCTTTACAATTGGCGTTTACGACTTGTGATTAATGCTAATGGGTCACTAGTCGTGTGCTGAATAAACGCTGTACGCCACGTTCGGTTTTTACAACGAATAAGGGTCTCTCAAAAATATAAAAAATCATTGGCTTCATCCAAGTTTCACTTGTGAAAGCTATATACCATTTTCTTAAATTTCTTATCTGTTTTAAACGATTTGCAGAATACAAACATGCCACGCAATGACAATTTTTAATAAAAATAATAAAACAATATATTTACTACCGGTTCTACTACCGAGATCGGCATAAGAAACAACGACAGTGAAGGAAGGTGGCAAACCTCAAGCAGTCATCGAAGGACTATCATGAGAAGGTAAATTATGAATGACACGAGTAACAACTGTAGGGTAGCTAGGAAGGGTCATGTCCTTAAGGTCCCAAGACTTGCCGAAGACACGGCCGCAAGGGTCAGTGCAAAATGTTGGTATCCCGCAAGGAAATAAAGCAGGACCGAGTTAGTTCTCTGAAGGAACAGCGTGTGAAACAAAGAAGAGTCCCGTGAGGAATTATAAACATCGATATTGACAAAAAGTAGGGTCTCTTTAAGTCCCAGGCTCTTTCAAATTTTTTGAAGCAAGCTGGAATCTCTCAAGATTTTACCCCCGGTTATCTTGCGGTAAAACTAAATGTGCCATACCTCAGGGTATCACCACAGCCCCTATTAAACACCGAACACGGTGAGGAGAGGTAACATTGTGAAGCTAGTGGCACACTTGCGGCATCCCTCAAGGTATCAGGAAATAACAAAAGCGTGGCATTCCTCAAGTTTTCAACACAGCTCGTGGCACTCACCGAAGACGGTGAGGTTAGGTAGCATAGTGAAGCAAGCTGGCGTCCCTCAGGGTATCAGGAAATAACGATAGACTGGCATTCCTCAGGCTCGTGGCACTCACCGAAAACGGTGAGCGGCGCCGGGTCAGCGACGCGCTTGGCGGCGACGTTCTCGGCGACGCACGTGTAATTGGCGGTGTCCTGCAGCCGCGCCTGACCAACGAGCAGGTGGCCCTCGCTGGACACGATCAGGTTTGTGTCCGGCTCCAGCGGCAGGTTGTTGCGCAGCCAGTAGACGCGTGGCGGGGGCACGCCGGCGGGCGGGTGGCATCGCACCTCGGTCTGGTGGTCGATCTCGACGCTCTGTCCGTACGGCGGCGACTCGAACTGTTTCTTCAGGTCTGCAACGGAGGGCGCGCGCGTTAGTTTCGAGTTTCACTCGTCGAAGGTTTTGCTAGTAAGTTTTGTTGTATCAGATTTTAGGTTGCTGAGAATGGAAGATTGTGTTGCCGTATTGCGCCGTGAAAGGAAAAAATAGGCAGAGGGAAGGTTAGATATGTTAAAAGTTTATATTTGTATCTGGAGTGGTTTGTGGTCGTCAAATTTCAATATAATATGTTCTCATTTTAAGGTGTTTTTTTTTGTAACCCTGAAAACAGAATTGATCATCCTCAGCGTGGTAGTTACCACCGCAATCACAATTGTATGAGGTTTTTCGTGAGTATTTCAGAAATAACCTCTGGAAATAACTTACTGTTTGGAAAAATGTGGATTTGGTATCAAAAGAACATTCATTTTAGAATTCTGCAAGTTAACAGCATAACTTTTCAGTATCAGTACCCAAATGGATAGCTTTTTAAAATAATTGAATAATCTCGCCAAATCTCATTCCAAAATGAATTGGGGAAATATTTGTGTACCTCCAGATATTGTGCTTATTGAATCAATTAATGAAATTAAATGGAAGCAGCCAGCAGAATTATTCGGTGTCGGTTACCCGGATGTTTGAATTAGATTATTTATTTCACCAATTTTTTTTTTTTTTTAAAGGGAAATAGTTGTGTTGTGTCTGATCCTGTTTTGATTGAACCAAGAAATTAAAAATCATAGAATGCATGCAGCCAGCAGATTCATTCGGTATCAGATACCCGAATGTTTAATTAATATTTTTTTGTCGCCAAATTACATCAAAACATCTAAATATAGAGATAATTGTGCAGTTTAGGGTTCTGCATTGATTGAACCAAGAATTAAAAAATAATAGAATGGATGAGTCTGCAGAATTACTCCAATGGCTAGCATTTAAAAATGATACACTCCTCGCCTAAATCAATTGAAAAGTAAACGAGAGAAACCGAGGAAGTATCGTGTGTCGTTCGATCGTTCGATGCAAATGTAAAAACTAACTGAATCATGTGAAAACATGGTTGTTTCCCATCGCACATTACACATGGATGTTTACGAGCGTCCACCGCGTCAATATCGATTGAATACGTGAATAATTATTGACTTGGACGATCATATTATCATCCATCATGTTCGTCAACATCGGTTGACCGGGTTCAACAAAACCGGGTCCATATTACACCTCTAGTTAATACTAATTAAAAGGTGAAAATATATATGTTCAATTACCTAACATTTAAAATTTTAAATAAACCTTGTAACCTTCCTCGCATACCTACGCTTTCCGTAAGAAATGATGCCACCGATTTTGTTTTAAAACTGCGAGGTTTTTAATCGGAAACATTCTAAGCAAATCAAAAAAGCAAACAAGCAAGCAAAAAACGCCTGCTGATATGTGTTTCCGCTCAATAAAGCCATATCTCTTCCAGAATCAGCAAGAAACTTGCAAGTATTCCGACTACTTAATATTCCGACTACTTTTCCAGAACACCTACTCCAGATTTAACAAGGAAATCAAAGGAATTGTCGCAAACCACTTGGAGTATATAATCAGGTTAATTCACGCTCAGAAGTCTTGCAGTCAGCTACTACAGATAAACTACACTGCAAGCGAACGAAACAAATGAAAACTGAAAATTGCGACTTCTATCGTGTCAAACTTGCTAGCAACCCTATAGTTTGCATTATGTATTGGCACACGCGAGCTTTCCCCAATGCCAGACGCATACGAAATCAACAAAGCCGTAGCGCAATGTCCGATGTATTTATTAGCAGTGTTTTGATTTGTGATGATGCTGTATAATGCCCGCGATCAATTCCACGTAAAAGAGACGGCCACATGTTTCGCGACTCGTTAACGCGCGATGGGAAAGCGGATAATTGTTCGAAAACACAGATCCGTCATTTTGACAACGGACAAGGGCTTTCAATAATAATTGACTCGGGGATAATTTGATTCCCGCACAATGATGGAATGAGGCCGCGAAAATCCATGGCAGTGCATCGAGTCTAGGATGGAGTATTGAATTACACTTCGAGCAACTTTGACCGTGTTCTATAATTGATGCGCCTATGAGAATGTTATAATTTAATTATCCTGCATGCTAACTTTGATGTTTTATTACAACAGGTCAAAAGATTGAACGAGTGCATCATCAATCACATTAATAACGGCTATTTTTAATGCTCATCATCCCAACATTTTAATGACTCCCATATAAAAATATAATATTAAACCACAGGTATCTTTAGGTAAAAAGTTAATTTACAAATATGTACTCATGATTCGTTTGACATGATCACCGTACAGGTTAGGATCAGAGTAATTTAAAATTTAAATTATCTCAAGCTATTGGATGACAATGATTTCGATGAAATCGCTTATGTGACAAGCTTTCTCCAAGCGTTACATGAAGACATCTAGCCTACCAGCCTACCACAATTCAGGACAAAGACAGCTGGTAAAATTCTTTTCGCCACCCTCCCTGCACAACCCCTAGCCGAACGTGACTTTTCCTAATTGTCGCACATTTCTCGGCCCATCTTGTGGCAAAATGGGGTGGGTCAAGGATTAGAGAAATAGCTGCATGCCGGCCACAGCCGAAAGAGCGCAGTGAAGGATCTTAAACAGACCGATGAGCATAGTTTTGTCGGTGAAGACATGATAGTAATTGCCGAAAAGCGATAGTCCAACAAATTATTTTTACCTGAATGGCCGTGCAGTTAAAGTGTGAGTCCCTGATCAATTTTTCGGCGTCTCCAGCGATGCACAGATGCCCAGGTAAACGCCCCACGTCCATCAAAGAATGTTAAAACTTCATAATTTCATTTTGATTGAGAAATATCGCATAGAAAGCATTGAGAGCTTCGTTTATAAACTTCTTCATGTCCGAATGAAAAGCCGAGAAGTCCTACAAACGCCGAGCACGCAGACGTTTCCATTCAAAAAGGTTTCGCTGGTTGCGGTGAGCTTATACTACACGTCTTGGTCGTCTCGAATTTCAATAATTTAAGACGACAAAATTGAAGGCAAGAAGCCAGAAATGTGGAGAGCCTCCCCCTCTTAGCGGCTCCCGCTAACGAGATCTTCTACTTAATTAACTAGCCAAAGAAAAGCGTCTCTCGGCGGGCAAGTAAAAACAATGATGGGAGCCGAGAGGCGCTGTGGAAATGGGTGTCTTTTGAAAGAAAATTCGCAACAGGTGTAGGCATTGAGGAAAAAAATATGTTGAGCAATCGTCGAATAATTTTCAAATGATCTCACTAGAAATTGATTCGACGCTGTTCTATTTTTTGACAAACAATTGCACAGAGGCGACAAAGAAAATGAAGAAAGTCATGCGAATTATCGATGAGCGGTGAATTCACCGACGCTGTGACTTAACAATTGTCGTTCACTCACACACACCATGGTTGCAGGAAAATTGAATTTTAACCAAACTCGGAATAGCATTGGATTGTCTTCAATTTGTTTCACAATCGATTTCACCCCAGGAAAGCGCCTAGACCGCCGGGACGAAGCTAGAGCAAGCCAACGCCGAATACCGTTGAAGGAGACGGCGAAATGGCCCATGTGCGAAGCAAGGAACAAACAGAAGGTCCCCTCCACATACACACACGTCAGACAAACTTTTGATTTGCGTGGGCCTCCGGGTACATATCGCACTGTGACGACATCCGTGCGATCGTCGTATAGCCCATTGTCTACAGTCAGGCATCGTAATGGATTGTTCGTTTGTTTCCACCGGAGCAACAGACAACGACAATGCAACAACCGTTCACGGAGACAACCAACAAATAATGCCGAATGTCAAAATATTACACGCTCAGCCATTGTCATAAGCAAACACAGGATATTATAAATGGAAACTGACCGCGTATAAAGCGAGAGAACAGAAGGCAGTAAATCATACCCGACAGAGTTACTGGAAAATCATGGTGGCGTTATTTTTCTCGGTTTTATTTTTGTTTAATAGGTTGGCAAACATGGAGGCGCGTTGTCGATGTGTGCAGCGTGTAATAAACAATGCATTGTCCTCTCGCGTGGTGTCCGCGCCAGCCGATAGGGGCGTCGGGGGTTGAGGGGGCTGTTTTTTTTGTTTAATTGCGTTAATTGGCGCAGTGCTTTTAATTACGCGGACGCGTCTAATTAGAAGACTCGCTGCGATTAGCGTGTGGGCAGGACAGCGTCGCGTTGGGGCACAGCGACATATTATTAATGAGTGCTGGATTTAGCATAGTGGGCCGGAGGGTTCAATTTATGGGCCAATTCAGAGCGATCGGTAATATGCGGGCGATTCAATCAGTGACACAACCGATCAGTAAATTGATGGAAAATGAAAAAACTTATTGAAAAAACGATTTTAGAAACAATTCAAGTGAATGACTATATGTCAATTATTTATTTTTTGCTAGTATAAGTACAATAATTGTACTTGCTACATAAAATTTATATTAATAATATAAAAAAGGCTACAAAAATGGCCATAAATCATCTTATTAAGGCGTGTTGACGTATAATATCATTTTGTTGGTGCATTTTTTATTGATTTTATATTACTGGACGTAAAATTTGATGGGTGAAAACAGAGCAGTAGCACGACTTGACAACAAACGGGGAACATTTGAACCCGCGTCATTTTCGTCAGCATCGTGTCAATACACCGTCGGGAAACATGGCGATAGTTGAACGAATTTTAATCAATTTTTTGTGATTTAATAACCAGGTCTATGACCCGAGTGAAACCACTTACGCGATAAAGTTACCAATACCCGCGTACCTTACATGGAAAATAAGATTACCACGAGATATCAAAAGGTCAAGTTTTTCCACGAAGGCAACAGCCTGGCAAGTGGCAGTGAGACATACCATATACTATACACGGACCCCGCGCCGGACACGGAAAGCGGGGAAAAGCGGGGAAAAGCGTAGTAAGCGAGTTGAAACGAAACACGAGCCGGCGACATTGTTGCAAAGACCTCGCGCCGACCGGAAACGAGCCGCAATGGATGACACTTCCGTTTTTCCCCATTGCCATGCACCGGCGCTATGTACTATAAGCTTTCATTTTCATAAACCTTCATTGTCTAGTCGAAATCCTTTCCCCCCAGCGTTGTTTTCACTTGCAGAGGGTATATACACGGCGCGGGTTAGCAATGGGGGATGGGGCACAGTGCGTTCGGGTGGGCCCAATGGTTAAAAGGTGCGAATATTTATGCCGCATTAGCTGTGGAAATGAGCTTTTGTGCGTTTCGTGAGTAATGTGCGAAAAGAGGACGGCAAACGTGGGCGAGGATTATAATAATGTGGATCCATCTGATTTGTAGTTTAGGGTAGGGGTGAGTGCGTAGTCTGACGTTTTGTAGCGGGATACTCGGCATCAGGGAAGGAAGTTCGCCGTGATTGTGTGTGTGTGTACGAATGGCTTTGTGAATTGTGTGTACGACAGACCGGGTTGAAATTTGCATGTGAATAGCAGGAATTCTCATCGCAAGGTTTTTTTGCGTTTTTGTTTTATAACGGCATATTTATTGCTTACACGCAGCGCGCTACTATAGATAATTTGGTTAAAAAAGTGCAATACACACTTTGGACGTGCAGCTTGCGAGATTACTTTTATGTTTTGCAATCTCTGTGTCGGCTCGCTTCTAAGTTCGGGATTTACAACGGGAAATTGTGGAAAGGGTGCTTTTCTTGGGAAGTTAAGAGACGAATAATTTTCGTAGTGCTCTACTCCAAATGGGAAACAATTTGTGAAAGTAATATAATATAGATAATGTGTACGGCATTAATGCTTCATCAACGGGCAGTTCATTTATTCTAAGCATGCTACGGCTATCCGTGTGCGATAGGACAGAGCTGCGCTCATTTCCGGAAACAAGTTTCTTTCTGCCGAAAACCACCAAGCATGTCAAAAAGTCAAATTACCCCATAGCGGGGTATTATGTAACAACTCGCATGGTTTTTGAGTACCTATGCGGGGGTGAAGGGGCAAACGGCATGATGACAAACATATTTCAAATTCCTGATGAGAATTTATACATATGCAGATATGTATAAACGCAGTTACTCATATAAAATATTTATGCTCCAAAGGGAATGTGTATTATTTTAGTAAAGTTAATATAAAAATTAAAATTAATCGCCGAGATGGGCACAAGCGTAGAAACGCTCGGGTATTGGAAACATTTAGCAGGCATCTGTTACATAATTAGGCGAAATTCAATCACATGTTACTACGCGAACTAAATTGAAAATATTAATTATGACTAAAACAAAATATTCAAACATCAACTCCGGTGACATTATAACAAAAATTCAGCGCCCACGACAATCCCGACCAAAGATATGAGCCTCAACACCATAATCCATGATAACACCAACCCATGTGGTGGCAGCTGTCAAGTTCTGGCTCCACTGACAGAATACGTCACTCGGGGGGTGAGCTTCTAGGGACGACTAGGGGCGTGAATTCCACCGCCCAAACCTTATCAACTCGGGCCTGGCTCCCAGATGAGACGACAGACGTAATGAACGATCAAATGAACGTCCAATTAGGGTCAATCGCAACGAATCCTGACAGGAGACATGTTAATTTACAGTTTATATAAAGTGTGTTTTCGTGTTTATAGCGACAGGCTAACAGTGTCGGATTAAGGGTTGTGTACTTGACAATGGGATGAAGAGTTGGGAGGGGGGGGGGGTTGAGGGAGGGTGAATGAATTAGTAGCCACTCGACGATGAATTGTAGAAGTGTCTTTCTTGTGCTCACTTATAAGACAACGGAATGTTGTGTGAAAATATGTGGACAAAACCAAATCGCTATTAAATACTAGGTGTGACCTAAGCACAGCAAAGTTTGCCTCAATTTCTAAAGTTTTTAATATTTAAGTGAGTTAAATGAGATACTGTTACTGACAATGTAGTTATAAGGCCACTATGTTGTTGAATATGGTTATAAATCGAAGCTATATTCGTTGATTATTTGTTTGAATTGTACTTCTAACCAGATTCTATCCGGTATTGCATCATCAGAGAGATTCTTTCGTTGGTCCATCGTTACCTACCATGATAAATTATTTAATGCATGGAATGTTAAGAGTGAACATTGTGTACTACCCTCGCAGAATTTTTATAATCGATGCCAGTAACGACATCCGTTCGCAAATGTCAAAAATTGAGTAGATTCGTGGAAGTGCCCTAAATGCCTTCTGCCTACCACTATGCCAGCGAACAATTACAATTTTAATGTCAATACCAGCAAAGACATTCGTGTACAGGCAAGCCAAGCGAAGAAGATAACATACCAGATGTTGCAAATGCCATCTGCCAATGCGTAGTGTAGGACGCATACCACTAAAGCCAGAGAACTTCGATCAAAAAGATTACAAGCATCGACAACGGTTCGAGATCGCCGAAGAAAGCATATGCGCCACTCGCGAGTTCAGTTGTGCGACATGCTTTGAAGTGGTCTCACACGGAAATCTTTCACCTAACGAGCAGCTCTTCATACCACCAACTGCTGAATACCTTTACTGTCGTGCCTCTCAACTATATGCCCCCCCCCCCCCCTCCCCCCCCCTCCACACCCAACTCTCGAATCCCACAGCCACCCCGCGCTGGCAATCAGTAGCACTTGATCGAAGTACTATATTCTTGAATGCCTTGTTATTTACAATGACTCCACGGGTTTAAATCAAGCGCTGGTCGTTAGCTATACATCGAAGGTATCATTGAGGGCAATCTAACGAACGTTTGCCGGTAATGAACATCGACGGGTATGCAGCTAATGGATTTTTGTTTATTTATTTTTATGTTTCTTTTAAGTTCACTGATGATGTATTTTTATGCTGCGGTCAACTCATGGTTACACCATGGTCCATCGTGCCGGGGTTCATACGGATGGGTTAATGATTTCAATTTAATGCATTGGAATAGAACTTGAAGTATAATGTGGGTGTTAAAATATTCTTTAGAGGTCTTCTAGCAAACATTCGGACAAAGTTACTGCGTTACAGTGATCGAAAACAAATTACGAAGTTTTTAAATATTAACTCACTTCATTTATCAAGATTTTCCATTTTGGTTGAGCAAAAAATACAAAATTGCCGATAGACAAATAAAAGGTCGTAGGACAGCATCCTCAACCTTTTGAATGACACAATTTAACCACATCACCTTTCTGAAACGCAACATTTATCAAGATCGTTTAAAAAGGAATAAATCAGTGGTTATACTGTTATACATGATTTGCGACTGAGATACACTCGATTGCAGAAGGGGTGCTGAGGGTGGTTGGGGTGCGATGCTTCTGGAAGACTCTGAGAAATCTTGTATTTTTCCTTTCTACCAACGCAGCTCCACCCCAGACCCCCCGTGTCCCATTGTTGTCAAAAATAGGGGAGGACACACAGAGACACACGACACAAGGACGGATTGTCAAGGGTGACTGCCCCGAGTTTGATATCTGTTCGGATTAAAACGTACATATTGAAAAATATTTCCCGATTTTCCTGCTCTCTTTCTTCTCATTCCTTCGTTTGATTGCGTGATATTGGCTGGCCAGTTTGTTTGCCGTGCTTGATTTCTATTTGGCAAAAAGCCGGGAACGCAGCAATCACGGGACTTTAATATCGGCAATATTACCAGAATCTGGCTGCGGAGTGCGGACGGTCAGAGGTGGATGGCTGAACGTAAAAATAGACATAGCATACGCCCTATGCGATGATGTTTGCAATGGTAGGTCATTGCCATTCGAAATTAATTTCTAATTCGTATCTCGTGAGTCATTGTATTATTGCAGCAGAGAGCCCAAGTTCATTTTCAGATACAGATTATTCTTAGATTTCCGCGTCGCAAGCATTGTTCTGCTAGATTTAACGAATAAGTGGCCCACCGATCAGTTTTCCAGGGGGATAAGAAAATAAAGAATGGGAATTTCCTGCTGACCGCGTGTCTACGATTATTGCGTGGTTTATTGGAAGAAGGCTCTTCCGCCACAGCCACGATCAATTCGCTCTGCTGGGATATATTGAGAAACTCGAATAGAAGACATCGGGTGTCTTGATGTACCGAAGGTTTGAACTTCAGATTTTGTAGCTGTAGGAATTGTTTATGTAATTCTTATGGGTCTGGTACAGATATTTTGGATGAAATTATGATCAGAAATAAGTTTCTTAAAGCGATTGCCATACCCTGTCGATTTTAGATATGGATGTAAAAGTTGTTGAAAGCTGAATTGATTGGCAATAAAGTACCTTCTATTGTAGATACAGAGAACTAAAATTAAATGTTGGTTCGGCCTATGCAGCTATTCCATTGCCACAAGGGAATTAGTGACATATATAATCTCGAACATAATATCTTTTACCATCCGACAATGTTCTCCCAGCTATAAAGCAACCAACTTCCCACTCCCAAACTGTCAACCATGTGTTCGCCCGAGCCAACAACAAGACCCACCCTCACACAATCCTTGTCGATCTAATCTCCCATCCCCAAAACCCCCGCTCCCCATCCCAAAATTCCCTTTTGTTTTTCCCGGCAACTGTCATATGAGTGTCAGTCTCGCTGAGATATAACATTGACAGGCATGCGTAGCGAAGGGAGGGGAGGCAAGACGCTGGCTCGAAGGACAAAAGATCTGCGGACAGAATCGGTGTAGCGTTGCGTATAGAGGACTTGATTTTCGCACGCACAATCGCGTGTCTGGCTGACAGATAGATTTGATGAATTGCGTATCGATGCTCGTACGCATCGGGTCGCTTTAGACACAAGGGTCAGCGGCGTGGATAAAGACGCTTGGTTCTTCTGCAGTTCGCCGAGCGGAAATTTGGATTTTTTTATGGTCAGAGAAACACTGACGTAAGATCTTCGAAATTCGCGATTGTGTGATTATTTTATGTGTGAGATGCTCGATATATTTGGCCTGTGAATGAATGTAAATATTTTATTAAGGCTTAGATAGTTTAGCCAATGAGTTTGTTGTAATTCCCTTGAAACCTGAACTTGTTTATATGACCAATGACCAGGTTATGATAACTGATGATGTCCATCGAACAAGGCTAGAGGCTTCAACCATGGTTAATTTTATATAACAAGTTAGCACCTCCTGTCTGGGTTTTCTTCTGGCTGAAGATGGCAGAGGAAATAAGAAACATGAAAACTAACGAATGGAAGTTATAGCGTCTGCCGAAGGAAACACGCGCAGTTAAAGAAAAAAACTGAATGCAATGAATGTTAAGAAAGCATCTCACATATCTGAATTGGCAAAAAGTGACAGTGGGAATCTCTGAATGATCTTTTATTTCGCCGCCTAATTTGATAATATTTAACCAAAAGTTAAAGAAGGTGAAAAAACCAGATTTCTGTAAAGTTTCAACCGTATTAATGCTACCAAATTTAAAAGCTTTACAAAATTTGAACGGAAATTTCTGTACAATTTTCAGAAAAAATATTTAACTGGAAAAGACGTAAGACTTACGTAGTGACTGTGCAATGTATTGTTTCATTGTTTCATTGTTTCATTGTGGGTTGTGTTTTTCACCTCATTTTTAAACGTTATGCTTACGGTATTTGTGACAATATTCATACATTTTTGTTATGAATTACAAGCTGATTAAAAGTAAATAAATAAATACATAAATGGAGCTATACCAAGAAATGTGATTGAATGCGCATCTTTTATGTCTGATTCAATTATGCAAAGAAATTGAATTTAAGGAAGTTATTGAAGATCACATTGGAGTACTCGCCACAGCTCGACCTTAAAAGTGGGAGAGCAAGTAACTTTTGTCATAGGTGAGAAAATTTACCTACCTGGAGAACGGCAAGTGTAAGAAATAAAAAGTCAATTTGGTGCCACTTTGTGAATCATAAGAAAACTAATGTGCTAGGATAAGAACAACACAAAAGAACATCAGCTTTTCTATTTCCAAAAAAGGAAATTTCAAAATAATAGCAATACGATTGCAGAAAATGGAAATCTATACAATTTCTTTTAGAAGCAATCTCAAGTATTTGTCAGAGAAACACAAAATTTGACCAAAAGCGACAAGCAAATTTAAGCAAAATATACATATGCAGTTGACCTGCACATATACTATTAAGAAATTAAAATGTTAATGGTTTTAGTTACTCAGAGTCAAAAGGTAATTAAAAGGACGGCTTTACGACGGTGCTCTTGCGTCGAAAGTTTTCTTGAGCAAAGTTTGGGCAAAACAAGGTGGCGCAAAGGGCCAGCGTAGAAAAACGCTTCAAGACGCCAAACAAAGTTCTGCGAGACGTCGCCTTTAACAAGTGAGTACACAACAAACTCGAGAAAACTCCGAATCTCTTCACAACGGAATTAATTCGCATTTGCATTTCGCACGGCCGTTCCCTGCGAAAGTGTCTCTCTTCATTAGTGACAAAAGTAGCTCAGACGACAGGTGAACCGGGATTCGAATCCAGAGCGGTTGTACCTTTCATAGCGTGTCCCCAAAAAAAGCTTGCGCCACCAGGCGAAATGATCTGGACTTTTAGTTAAAACCTCTAGGGTCCATCTGGTAATGGCAATCATCAGAAGCTTGGCTACTCCAGATTGCTTGTGTCTGTAAAAAAAAAACATCACTATTCGTTTTTTTTGGTCTTATGGCACTACGATTGTTGACGAAGTAGGTCGGATTTCCCGGTCGATGGACATATAGGTGGTGCAAATGCGCCCGATGGAAAAGTGTGTGATCATCTTTGATGTTTGATTACATAGAGCAAAGAGATCAACACCTCATCAACTCACAACATCCCCAAATAAAGTCTAATTTAAAATGTAGGCAAAATTGATTGTTATTGATCTCGTTAACCCCATGCGGACAACGATATTAAATCTTTAATTTCATATTAACTTTCAACCAGCAACAACCGACCGGAAAAACGGCCTCGAATCGGTCGCGAGCCCCGAAATAACTCTGACCCCGCGGTCGCGGACTCCCCAAAAGCGCGGGGTCCAGAACCGCCTCACAGAGCAGCGTGATCATCTGGAAAGCCGGCGCGTCTGTCGCACTCGCTCCCTTAGCTATAGCTCACGGCGAGTGCGAGCGAGAAGGCGCGAGCCGACCGGAACACGATCTTCCGTTTGTCTGCGATGTAGCACATGTGCCGATGCGTGTGGAGACATGCGTGGAGATGCGTGGAGATGCGTATCGGGCCGGCGCGGATGGTTTGAATTCGGATCGATTACTGCGTGGCTTGGTACGCACATGTGTCGGGAGTTTAGGAACGTGGCTTTTTTTATTCGTCGCCAGGCTTTTGATTGAGATTATTCGTTCTCGCGACAAATTCGGTTGGTTGAGTGGTGTCAGCGGAGAATCTATGTCTTGGTTTTGTGAAATATCTTGCTTTATAAGCGTTCTGAATTGTAAGTGTATGCCCGGTGGTGGGAAAGAGAGGAAGAAGGTGTAATGACAACTTGTTTCGATACGTCAAGACTGTGCACATTTGAATAAAATGTTGAAACATATCTAGATCTTCAAATGCTTACTTTGGACAGTTGAAAACTCCGATAAGCATTTAAAAAATTATCAGCGTCTCTTCGAGAGCTTATAGATTGGTCTGTACTCTCAATATTCCTGTGGAACACGACATGACTTGTGAGTTTATATAGCTTACAACCGATTAATTTTATAAATAAATAAATCTAGTTTTGAGAGTAATGTACAAAAGTCGGTAGCTTGTCTTAAAATGAAAGGGACATTTTAGCAGCGGTATCTTGGCATACCTTGTCTCTTTGCTTTTTGATAAATATATTTGAAATTCAGCAAAAGATTGAGAGAGGAAATATTATATCGGCGATCAACCCTGCAGAATCGGAGGCAACACAGCACGACGTATACGTTCAGTCAATGAAATCTCCGGCTTTGTGGAACTCAGATTGACAATGCTTAGATGAAAAGCTCGCCGGATAAGACGCCAGAGCATTTTTCCGAGCAGTAAAGAAAAATGCGCCGTCATTTCGCATTCTTTGGCATCGACGTGAGAGCGCACAATGGGAACGTCACCTGATGGTGAGCTATGGCCTAGGAAAAGCCCGGAAAAGTGACATTTATTTCGCTATAAAATGTATTTTCTGTTGTTCACCATTCGTGAATCAAGATCAAGTTGAACTGATGAAGGAGCACTAGTGAATAGACATCCATTACTGACCAATCCGCAAACAATTTAAAAATACCTACTTATACATTATTATAATCAAACGTGCGTTAAAATGACGTGTATTTCGCGGTATAATGTATTTTCTGTTGTCAAGCGACCACGTTAGTCAAAATCAAGTTGAACTGATGAAGGATCACCAGTGAATAGACATCCATTACTGACCAATCCGCAAATAATTTAAAAATACTTACATTATTATAAAATGTGCGTGAAAGTGACGTGTATTTCGCTGGAAAGTGTATTTCTGTTGTCAAGCGACCACGTTAGTCAAAATCAAGTTGAACAGATGAAATAACAATGGTGAATAAACATTAATCACTGACCAAACCACAAAGACTTTCAAGAAGAATTAATTTTATAATCAAATCAATATACAAAACCTTGTGTATTTACCCATCAAAATCAGTGAACGATATCAATAGATCACTATTCCATCAAAATGATTCAAACCATATTTCAGATCTACATCAAACAAAAGCGCACAGCAATCAGTAAGTTATTGAAACAGCTCCACAACAACTTGATCAGCCGTAACATATAAGGGATAGTGATCTTCCCTAATGCAGTGTCGTCAGTTACGGCCATGGGTGGAGGACTTTGGGCCTAATGGATGGTAGGGCCACTCGTGCCAAGGGCGGTTCCTCGGCCACCCCGTCGAGAGGGTATATCACGTGATGAAGCTGTTGTCAGCTCCGGCTATAATATGTAAATCAACGATTTAATAGATAACCCACTGTGGAGAGCCATGAGCTAAGAATTAATCTATTGTAACTTCGTTGTTGTTGTGGTGGTTGTATGTTAGGGGCAGCAGGGGGTGCGCGCGGGGGATGTTAGTATTAACGGACGAACATTTGTCATAATCGGTTCGCATTACTAATATACCATATCATGCAAGAGAATCGGAATTAAACATTCACCGAATGCCGCGCATTTTGAATAAATTTCAAGAGAATATCTGAGATCTCTTCAGAAATAAATAAATGAGCAACTTATGTGCATTATTGTCTTGGCAGAAAAAGATTAATGTCACAGAGATTCATAATCTGCCCCTGCGCGAAGTGGTGAAATTCAGTTTCATACAAATCTGTTGTATCTAATCAAAGAAAACGTGCTTTGAGGCATATTCATTGTCGCCTAAAATCTACTCCGATAAAAATGTATGCCAAAAGCTTAGTAAGTATCCGCCGAATAGTTTTTTCACAAAGCATTCCATTTCCCTTTCCGGTATGTCTCTAAAATCAATTCCACCACTAATAATTTTTCGAACTTTGTCCCAAAATATCCCCTCTGAATATCGTATCGATTCCGTTCTCTATTGTCGCCAATAATTCTTCCTCGATATCCTCAAGGGAGTGCCAGAGACACAAAGATGACCAGAAGAATGCCTGTCCAACACATGATCCAATCCGGGAAAGCGTCCTCCCAAAGTCCCTTAGCCACGGTGTAACGGTGTAATATTCTGCCCAGCTAATCTAATTTCCTGAGACTGTTTCATCTCTCCTCTGCACCGCCTAAACATCCATGTCTAGAACACGACCGGAATGAAGCCTTGCTCCTACCAGGCTGCGGCTTCCAGTTCATACAAGACATTACGACGAACCAACCAAGTTTACATAATTTATCTTTTGACCCGGAATTTTGGTTTTGGGTCAATTTAATAACGTGGCCCACCAGGATGGTGGATAAGTGACTACACTATCCGAGCATGCGTATGCTCATCGGGTCACATCCGGCGCGTCTTGCGTGTATGCACAAGGGTAGCAAGCTACGTGAGTTTGGGTGTTTTTTTACTTCTGGGGTGTCGTGGTTTGTTTTCCTCTAGGACGTGTTTGATTAATAACGCCCTGGGGTGGTTATCGTTATCGGCGAGACGTCGTGGACTTTGCCGTTGATAAGGAGCAGGGCCGGAACGATGCGTTATGAATTCACGAGATGAGGCACCGAATTATTACCACGAAGCGTTAGTCAAGAGACATTCCCAAAATTTACTTCGAGCCGACTGAAAAACCGGAGTTGTTTTTATCTCAGTCAATTTTTTTGTATCGTGATTCCTACAGAAGTCGTATCTGACTTTACCCTGATTTTAAAATATTTATATTTTCAGTGCAAGGAATTTGATATGCGATTCAAAACTGCGATACAATAAATATCTGTCCCACGCTCGAAAATCATCAGTTAATTCCAATTAAATTATAAATTACGTCGTCATTATTCCTCGTCAGCGCAAATATTTCATTTCCAACAAAATTCAGTAATCTCAGTAATAAGCAGTGTGAATCAGAGATGAATGAGATCTCATAGTTAAAAAATCAATGTTTGGGTTGACAACAATTGACAGTGGAAAACCTGAAGCAAATAACAGGTGACCTGTGTAATTATTTAAAAAACCGTCCCAACCAATAAATTCATTCAGAATAACGTGAAATTTTGATATAGTATCGCTGTTTTTCGGTATCCCACCGAACGCATCACAGGTTCCGGCTTGAAACGAAGCGAAACGAAGCCTAGAAACACAGCGTGCTAAGGGCTTGCAAGTTGAACGCCAACGTGCTACGGGCCTCGACTTTCAGCAACCACGTATTTTCCGAGCCTCCTTGGCAACAGATAGCCGAGACGCATCTTGGAAAAGAGCGCCGGCAGTTTCCACACCGTTGGCTGACAATGAACACGTGTCTGGCAGCGCGACAGCGACAGCGACAGCGCCGAGCGTTGCGTTTTTCTGACACTTCGCAGCGGGGGCGCCGATTTTTCCCCGGCGTCATCGCGTTGAAATCGGCGCAAATTATAGCGAGGGAAATATATAAATTTAACCGTTTTTTTTGCTGTGATGCTTTGAGTCAGCATGTGCTTTGAAACAAGTTGTTCACAATGACAAATCCATATAGACATTCTGCGTATGAACCGGAAACAGTATTTTTAGTATATGGTAGATGAATTGAGCTTCCAAGTAAATATGTAATATAAATTTATTCGCAAGAATAAGAATAATTCATACACAAAGATTAACCAATATAATTTTTTTTTTTGAGCCAAAGCAGACAGCCTTGCGAAGAGTACAAAACCTCACTTTAGAAAAAATATATAATTATTGGTACTAATACATTATAATAACATCAATTAAATATCGGTGGAGAGAGGTCAGAAGGAATGGTCATAAATCCCAAGCCACTACACTAGCCACGACTAGTCAAGGATCAAAAAGAGGAAATCGTAAAAGCCCTGCGTTGATTGTGAATCAACGTAATTGAGCGCGCACAAAGCAACGGCGCTGCCTAGCACCAAGATTTTCGCCAATGAAGAAGCATCAAATTGCTAGCTGCCGGGACTTAGGCAAACAGTGAAAGAAATGTCACAGTGAGTCTTATATTTATAGCTCTACATCTGCTATAAATTACCCCCGATGCAAGCGACGCCTTTTCGAAAAATCCACAGCATCTCGACTCCAATTAGCGTCGGAAGTATCATCGACAAAATTCTTGGAAATTTTACCGCGTCCCAGGCAAAAACAAATATCTCTTCCACCAATTAAAATAACTGTTCCTTTACTTAAGATTTTTTTTTACTCTACGATTTCACTGCCCCTCCCCCTCGCCAGCCGCCACCCTTAGCGCGGTGGCATTTTGTTCTGAAAATATATTCTTTAGAACTTAGTCGACGCTGAGAGGACCGCGCCACCACGGGCTATTCCTGGATATTCTGTTTAGTATTTTTATATGTTGTTTTTTTTTCGGTTGTCCCTCGCTAGTGGAGGGGGTTGGCGTGGAGGGCGGCGTTTGCGTCGCGCGCCGCGTAATGTTGCATTTGCAAGTCAAATTTTGACAAATGATGGTTTGCTTTGCCCCGTGCGGACGCGAGCGCATGGATATTCATGGGCTTGGAAATGCAGAAAACCGGGTGAAATCTCGGCAAATGGAAGTTACCGAGACTTGTTTCCGCAGGAATTGGGTCCGCCGAGGTTAAGTAAGATCGCGCGTGGCTACTGGTCGGATGGCTGACCATACTTTTAGAGATATACAAAGAATTTTTATAGTTTTCAAGGATAATCTCACTATCTCTATAGCGTTGGGTATCTTTGGAAGGACCACGAAAGCGGTGGTCTCCTTGCAGATTTTCTAGCTACAGCACATAGCAGAAAACAGCAGAAGCAGAAAATGAAGCAGGATTGATCAGCAAGCTGTTCTGTGAGCTCATCGAAAATCTTGCAAGCTGGCAATCTGGCAAGCTGCAAGCTGACAGGGGAGTGCGTATAATTTGTCTTCCATAGTTTATTTGTTCGCTTATTTTGAAGAAATATATAGTTTCACCACAAAATAATCAATTACTCTGGGAATGTTTAATGATTTGAAGAAATAAATGATTTAAATTTAAGAAACATAAAGAAAGGCTTACACAGACGCGATCGTCAATAATTTAAAAATGGATTTTACCCAAACATATAGCCTACTACATAGCCTGACAAGCTAGTCTCAAACAAAACACAGTTGAAGCACAGGACGGAAGAATGTTGTAACTCCGGTTTTTGAAATGTTGGGAAAACAAGAAAAACTGTAGGGGTCATTAACAATTAATATTAGAGTTTCATGATGATTTGTTTATTAAAGTAGGTACATTTAGTACTGTTTTCTGTAAAAAGGAAAACAATCACTTAAAGCCCTTTTGTTAACCGAGTGATTTTACTGGTTGTCCGTGGAATAACGTTGTATGTTCATAGCATTGAAGAGGGAATCAATGTTTAACATGATGGAGATTGGTAGATGAGTGGTATTTGATGTGAATTCTGATCAGTATTGTGGCTTTGTCAACAATCTAACGCAGTATCTAAGTGGGAAAACTCTAACCAACAAGAACAAAAACTTGGTACTTTGGATGACATTGTCAGTTACAACATTCTTCCTCGCACTTGGTTGGGTGGCTGAATAGCAGGTTTCACGTCTCCTTTTCGGTTGGTGTATTCTTTGCCGGCATCCTTCAGGCATTTTCTCTGCACATGACCCCACTCATACACATTGACCTTGCGTTTTTTGCCTTCGTTAATGTTTTTAAGTGCCTCGGGGGTGAGTCTCAATGGAAAAACGGACGCCATTTTGAAACACTTACAACATTCATCCACGGAATAATAAACACAATACGGGAATAAACACTGATGTAGTTGACATTTTCACCGTCCGATGCCACTACTTGATGCATTAAACAGTTACCCACGGTATTCAACTTCAAACTCAAAAGCGCCAAATTTGGAGTTACAACATTCTTCCGTCCTGTGCTTCAGTTGTAACCACTATTTTGGCAGCTTGATCCATTGAGAAAAAAGGGTATAACAACACACAATAGGGAGATCGAAAAACCAGAAAATTATCCCAAGGCTGAGTGACAATGACACATACAATAGACTTGCTATAAGCACGAAATATAAGGCAATTTTCATTTTTTCTTGGAAATGACAAACGATTGAAAATAAAACTCGAGTCAAACAAAAGTCATTTGCTCCGTGGGTAAGTCATTGTGGAGCATCAGGCAACAAATCGTCCCACCAATCAGATCTCTTCTGAAGTGATCATCTCGCCCGCATCATCATCGCTATTGGCGATTCGTGTCGCCTATCAATAACAGGGGCAAGCCTTATGGGGCCCAATTATTTTATATGATACTTTTATTGTGTTTAATGAGCGTTACAGTTGATGCATCATTACTCAGGCGTATGAGCACTTAATAGCAAAGAACTTTATTATAAGTACGGTTGCAGCGAGCTAGGTTTATTATTGTGATTAATTAATTTCAAAGTCATCGCGACATGCCACAGGGGTGATCCGGGTTCCAAATCGAGTTCTAATTCTTGTCGCTTAGGTTCGAACAACGTCAAAAAATTTAGATCAACTAATCTTAATTATAGATAGTAAAAACCTTGCACATTTTGAAGACAAGTTTATGCTTGATTGATTAACAGTGCATCAACCTGGTAGTTGTCAGTTAGAATTCGATAATGCACGCACAATTACAACAATAATTATGAAACTGTTTTGTTGGTACCACTTTCCCAGTTTAAAATGAAATAATTAACTTTTAAAATCTCTTTAATTTTTCCGTGTCTAATTTCAATGTTATAGTTTAATATAAAGTGCAGAAACATATTATATTAAGTTGATAACCACAACATAATATTATTTTTATATAAAATAGTGTATCCATGTTCGCAAAGCGAAAATTTGAGCCTTTTGTTGGGTGAATCCTATTCAGTAGAATTAAATTCTTTTACATGTATTATTTTGATTCTTAAATTATTATAAAATCTTATAGTAGTAGAGTTATATTTGAAACTCACTTAGTTTTGTTTGTAAATTTCGAAAATCATAATTCTACCCAAAGAGACAAAAGCTATCCGTGGCCTATATTTGTCAAAAGACTATAAATATGTTTCCAATTATCCGCACGCTTGCGTAAGCAAATTGGCACAGTGCAGCAAAAAAAAAAAAAACGTGTCGCTCAATTGCAGTAGAAACCTTGGTTATAACTTCCCTGAAATGCGATAAAATTTTAACAGAGCAAATAAACAAATATTTCTGTTTTGGTGTCTATAGCGCTTCAACATCAAGTTTCTTCAACCCTCCATGGCGCCTTGTGCCATGGCATTATTCCAAATCGACCAAATATTATACCGTTATCATTGCGAGCAGATTGTAGACGAACCACCCGGTATATTCCACCAAAATTTCTTTCCGAGTCGGGCAACATATCGACCTACAGGCCACCCCATTCGCTGTTTATTTGCACAGAATGCCACCGGAACGTGACCATCCTCTCGATTTTCTTCTCCGGTTTTTATTACACAAATGAAAACTGATCCTCAGGCGGTTGATTGTCAACACAGAATCCCAGCCAATCACAAGTTGTGAATATAAAGACGCTTTCCAAGCTCTGGATGGAGTTTGAGAACTTAAGCACGATTTTTGTTTGATTTCTTGAGGGAAGGAGGAAAAATAATTTTGAATGACTGTCGATACAAATTAATTTAAAATACAAATAAAATGTTTCTCTAAAATACCTACAAGAGGATACAACAGGTTTGCCACAGAGAAGGTTAGGGCAAAATTATGATAAGCACTCCTCAGAAAATGTAGAATTTAGGGTTAAAACCGCCAACACAATGCGAACGATAACTATACCAATAAAGACCCAATTTCATAACATATAACGGTTCGGTTGTTATTGGATTAAAATTAAATAACAATAAAAAAGCAATAACATTCAGTGTATACGACGCAGATAAACAGAGAGAACGGCTATTTTTCCCTCACAAAACGGGTAGTTTTAGGTTTCTTTTTTTTTTGGTTCGCTGTTTGTGTGTTAGCACGAGAATAAATGGACCCACAGTTTTTTATTACCACAAAAATCCGGGGTTTCCTGTTCACAGTGTGGGGTCGGGGGGGTGTGGGGCTGGCTGTGGGGGAGGATAATCCACCAGCGTGCTCGTACTCTGGCGCGAATTAAACCAAACGAAAATGTAATATTTTTTAATCCCTTATAAATTGTGCTTTTTGGGAAAGCGAGGCGTATACAGCAACTGCCTGACAGATACGCTGTAAAGGGGATGTACTTTTTTGATATATCGACTGTGCACCCGTTATAATATTGCCATCGGTTTTTGCATTTAATTTTTTTTCATCTCAATTCCAGATTTCACTCCTGTAATAGAGCTGAGCTGACCTTTGTGCCGCGTGATGCATGATGGGATTGTGTTCTGTAATTGGGATTTGTGGCCTTTTCATTAGAAAACTACGGATTTCGACGCAACAGTAACAGGAAAATCTGCACGACATCTGCTTGCCGTTGCCGAACTTTTTGATTGCACAGAGAATATGATGACTTCGGTAACTAAAAATCTAAAATGATTTGCAGTAATATACAGTGGTTTTAATGGCACGTTTCTTCCCGGAAAACTCTCAAGCAATGCTGGAAAAAAGTTCCATAACTAAAAATAGAATCACAGCCCCTTTAACATTAGGATGATTAAAAAAGCACCAAATTATCAATGATTTTTATTTTTACACAGAGCTCAACAAAGGGGTAGTATCGGCCATAGTTTATTTTGTGTTGGATAAAAAAAAACACTTTTCTCTTTCTACTGGACCGAGCATGCGCGGTATGAACCGACGCTGCAGACGACGAAAAGTGGGCGCCGGAAGTCAATGCAGCGCCGGAAAAGCGAGAGGAAATTAAATTTCAGCGAAAACGATTTTAAAAAGCAACGAATCGAACTTCAAACCATGAGCCGTCTTCTCTTTGTAATTTTCGTAAAGCACCACTATTCTTCTCCGTCGCTAAGAACGTGGAAGGAAATAATATTCACGTTAAGGAAATTTGATTTTTTTCTTTTCAATTCTCATGTTTGTCGGTGAACCAGCAATGAGTTGACTGGGAAGCCATTTTCTTTCTAAGTGTCAAGTGACATGATTGAACCTGCATGAAACCTGGACAAGGGAACGGAGAATGTCTCGGCAAGCTCCATGCAATGTAGAAATTATCTACACAAAGCTGAGTGAAATGCATTAAGTGTGAAAAAGCAAATAATGTAAAAAAATAAAGTATTATTCCTCAATGAGCACTACGCAATTTTTTAAAATCGTAAAAACATTGATCACACAAATAATAAGTAATAAAACTAACTCTCTTGCATGCAACACCGAAAAAGCCCACATGAGACAAGCTTGAGTTAACATAAAAACAAAATGAATTTAAACTTTGATCTCTCGTGATAAGCCCACAGTGATTTCTTATATGTAATGTGCATTTTCTCGTGTTTTTTATAGCTATTTTTGGTCGCTAGGTGTTTCACCGCACCACCAAATTGCGCCAACGATCAAAAAGTCCCCCGCAAACTTTTCACTTTTCCGTGACGGTGAAGTGAATATTAATTATGAATCGCGACGGCGAGCAGTTAGACGCACGGGAAACGACTAATTACTCATTAACAAACAAACTTTGCACGGAATTTCCCTCAAGACTTTCCCGCACCTAGCTGGCAGCAAGACAGCACACACCGAAGAAATGTTACCAGAAAAGCTAGTCGTATCAGAGACACCTTCGCGTTCATAACTAAGAACGGTGAAAAGCCTGTCAACGTCTTCACCAAATGGCGACTAATTGCAGGTAATTTAAGTGTTTGGCCTGATGAGAATGTATGGGTCAGTTTTATACGTCTTCTCAGCGCTGGCTGGATGTGAACGATCAGTTTTCTAGGCGCCATCGACAGAATAACAAGCATAATTATTTAACTTTGACATCAGACTCATTTATTTTAAAACGTGAGGAAAATCTCGCTAGAGATAACGTTCGGAAACATTGATTAGTTTCAACG
The DNA here is from genome assembly GCA_921293315.2 of Nemurella pictetii. Lineage (NCBI taxonomy): Eukaryota > Metazoa > Arthropoda > Insecta > Plecoptera > Nemouridae > Nemurella > Nemurella pictetii. Next base: position 7,178,832 of record OV121123.1, on the reverse strand, counting down.
TTTAAAAAAAGGAAGAGTAATGTAGCAAAATTTAAAAAGCAGTCTGCAAATTATACAAGCGATTTCACATGTGATTGTGTGAAAGTAGCTACGAGCGTTGCTACACTGAACATCAGCATCGTTACCGTCCTTGTCATTACAACTAACTTGTTAATTATTAAAAAATAAGCCATCTTAGGGTTGTTTTAATCTGGCAACACAAATGTCCAGTGCAAGAAATTAAAAATATAAATTTACAGTGAACAAAATATATAGATTTCACAGTAGGATAGTGATTTCAAATATCAATGAAGATAGCGTGTGAACGCGGTAAAGCCTCTGACCCCGTGAAGTGGCCATCATGAAGTAGCTCATCACCGAACAGTGAACAGGCCAGTTTCATGGCCAAGACGATGCATCCTGCCAACCTCCTTCACCGGTGCAACAACGCCCGATAAAACGTTCAGGAAAAATGCACTCGGCGCCAAGTGCGTCTTAAAAACGGAAACCACATCCCACCCCTCGGCGGCGACAATTAGGCGCCTTACGCGTCCTAAGCATCCTGCCCACTTATTCGAGAGGCGTCGCGTCCGCGGGGGAGCAAGTTAACGACGCCAGACTACCCGGTTTTGAGAGCGTCCTGACTGTGAGGAAAGCGATAAAAAAAGAGTTGAGTTTAATGTTTACGTTGGGTGCAAACACCCTGGCGGTTAAAAGCGCTGGGGAAGTCGGGTGGCGTGCGTGAGAGCGAGTCCACTTTACGCGCTAAGGTGGGGGTGCTTTTTATAGGGTGGGTCGTACGCACGAGGCTACGTTCTCAAACATGTTGGTTCAAGATAATTTGTTTTTATTTATTTCGTCTTGGGACAAGTGCGTGCGCGGTTCATGATCATGGTTTACAAAACTTTAAGTAGGCGATAAGATAGGACGCACGATGGATATGATATGAGGCGAGGTGAATAATGCGGTGGCAGTTTTGCACAAAGGTGCATTTGCCCGGTTTCACCTGCAAAATGAGACGGTGGAGCCAGAACATAATAGGGTAGACCACAATTCGGAAAAAAGCATTTATTATTATTTTTTAACGCAGGTAACTGAACAGATCAATAAGTTTCGGTACTAATGTAACAGGCCAACAATGTGCAATATCAAAATAAATCTACCAACGATTTTTGTGATATTATGAATAAGACGCGGAAAAAACAAAAACTTTCCCAGTAATAAGGTGGGTATCAATTATTGGCGTGGTTTCCCTGTGTTCTGAGAAATAATTTCATAACTTCCATGTATGATTATAAAAGAAGCCGGAGAAAGAAAGCGATTCGAGTTTTTCCTTTAACAAATAACCCGCCACACAGGACATTTCGGTAAAGTACATAGAATAATATCGTCAGAAACTTTGTAATAAAGTGACTTGTGAAAAAGTTCTTTATAAAAGAAACCCTTAAACGCTCTTAGAACGTTCACATATACACACCAGCAAAATGGCACCATATTAACCCAAAAAGCCAGCGGAACATGAAGACAAAGTAAACGCTAATCACTTCGAACACTGACAAACGATCCCAGTTTTAACTCGCATTAAACAACAGAGCGTTCGACGAACAAGGCAACGGCCGCGCTCTCCCGACATAGGGACCATTATAGGACGTTTAAAGTAAAAGAGTCCAAGCAATCGGCCAGAGTGCTTGATTAGATTAGCTCGAGCCGTGATCAGCACTAATCTAGTCTGGATAGAATCCGGACCACCGATCGCCTCCACTACACACCCACCCCCCCAACCCTTAATCGCATTAACGTTCGCGGGTTCTTTTTGCAGCACCGGCCTAGGTTCTCATTACCAGCATGCAATTACGCGTCGCGGAAGCGACATGTATATTAATCAACGGCGAACTTGCAAGCAAATTAAGCGCGTCATTTCGATTAGGAAGTGTAGCGCTTGAAAAATATTGCCACTGTCTAAAATTTAAAACAGTGTCTTTTTCGCCGCGTGCAAAAACGCGTTCGCCAACGTTGAGAGATATCCGCTCTGACGCCGACTAGCATCGAGGGAAAATTGAATAATAAAAAAAAAAAACTCTGGTAGACAGTTTTCCCGCTTTCCTCCCCCGCCGGCGCGTATCGTGATCGTCGACAGCGAGTTCGTGCGCAGCCAGGCGAGAGATAAGATAAAGAAAAGCGGCGCGCGGGGCAAAACGCACGCGCGGCTTCGCGGTGGCACGGGGGGATGGAAAAGTGTTTTTCTTCTCCGGGGGTGGGGGTTGAGCTGCGGTCGGCAGTCATGTTAATCGGATTAGCGTGTGCATGGAAATGTTACGGCCAGCGCCGTGGCCGTCGGAGTGACACGTGAACGGTCTCTGGAATGAGGTGTCCTCGTGAATTATCGGACCGCCGTTTCGTTGGCAGTGCTTTGGGCTGGGAGAGATCCCGCGTAATGACACTTTTTTGAATTGAAATCAGAGGATCATACCAAAACGGTCTTGATATCGATGTTTGGTTTCCACTGCGCTCTCTAAAACCTGACAACATACACGTCTTAGATCCAGAAAGACAATGATCAGAATATCAAAGTGTCCATGACGTTTTCTAAAATTCATTAGCAGTCTAAACGCAAATCCAATTGAGCGCTAACGTTTGAATAAAATTTCATAGTATTTGCAATAGGAGAGAATTGGTATGGCAAGGTTGGTATGTCGTTTGGTTGTGTTAAAATCTTGTTTGATGCTGTCGTTGAGTGAGATCTTTGACGATATTGCTGCATTGAGACATTGTTTTCAAAGTCAGTGAATCCACAATCAGATTAATTTGCGGCTGGAAAATTGCAAAGAAATCGGCGCCTGCAAATTAGTTGTAGTACTTTTTTATTAGTACTTTTTTATTGTACGCATGGTCATCCAAATGAAACGGAATTTCTATAAGAATGTTGTAATCATGCATTGGACATGAAAGTGTTCCGCTTTGAAAGTTACAGTTTTCATTTTGGCGAGAAAATGAACAGAATTGATGTGTGGAAAGGTCTCACAAGCAAGTTCATGAGATGAACGGCATCAGGTGCAAGAATATGACTTGACGAGTGAAGCAAAGATATCGTGGTGTCCCTAAGCCAGGAAAATTAATGGCAAGACTATGAATGTATAAAGTGATGTATAAATCAATTGTTAAATCAATAAACTAGATCAATTATTTCGTAAGAACGCGAAGCAAAGCGCGCAAAGAAAGTAAGTGACGTAAACATCACAGATGATCTCACAGATGACAGGAAATTAACGTTTTTGACGTTAAGAAAATGATCCTGCATTAGAAATAACATGTCACAAAACACCTGACAAATCAAGAAAGTGAAGTAATTTTTAGCAATACTATTTAATAAAAAATAACTTGCGGTCCTTTTAAGATGTTTTTCATTCAAAAAAAATGAATGACTTATCGTTGGCGTCAAATTATTACGCACATTAACAAGAAATTTCAAGTTAGTAACGTGAAAAGCGTGCGAAACCGTCGTAACCGTCGCTTGATACCTTTAGAATCAATATGTCTACATACTTCATTACAATAATCCGGAAAATTACTTTTATCGACAAGCTACCTATTATTTAAGCGGCCACTTTGATAAGAAAACGAGCGTTAGTGACTTAAGGAAATTAACGATACTTCAGAAAACGACTAAAAGCGATTTTTACTACTAATCAAAATGGATAGAACAGTGAGGAAAGTAGTAGGAAAAGGAAAGAACGCAATGCGTTCGTTTTGATTCGTTTGAAGTCGGTTGACCGCACAGCATAATTGGTAATTCACCACCCCGGCAAGGTACGTACGGACACAATTTTAGGAAGCCAATTTCGTTTCTAACAACCAAGAACGTGAGCAGCGTCACCGCTGATCTCAATACCCTGGCGGGCGCAACACAGTGAGCCTAGGTCAAGTTAAGTGAAGCCAGATTTTAGCCATCTTGGTCGCCCAAATTACGCAGCTTTTTATGTTTATTAACTAACATAATAAGTCAGTTTTTTACAGTATTCAGCTTATCACTTTACACACCCTCTATTACAATTTACTCAAAGCAAATGCACTTTTCATGCTGTAATGCCAAGAAATATGAGCTGAAAATATTCAAACTTTATTATGAAATCGTTTAAACAACAAAATTTTCCCTTAGATTTGAAAATTTGATGAAAATTGGGAGTCGAAAATTTGCCCCAAAGTGGATCAATATGGCATCAAAGTCTCCCCGTACGAATGGCTATCCATAGCTATGGAGATCAGTGGGAATACACGATAAAGTGCCACAATAAGGCATCAAAGTCTCGCTGTACGAAGCGCTATCCATGGCTATAGAGATCAGTGGAATACACGATAAAGTGCCACAATAAGGCATCAAAGTCTCGCTGCACGAAGCGCTATCCATGGCTATGGAGATCAGTGTAATACACGATAAAGTGCCACAATAAGGCATCAAAGTCTCGCTGTACGAAGCGCTATCCATGGCTATGGAGATCAGTGGGAATACACGATAAAGTGCCACAATAAGGCATCAAAGTCTCGCTGCACGAAGCGCTATCCATGACCACAGAGATCGGACACAATATTTGAACGGCCATTCCGTTGCCAACGACCAAGAAAGTGAGCGGCGTGATACTCACAGGCGACGTCGACCGTGGCCGGCGGGCTGCGAATCTGTCCACGGCTCGACCACGCGACGCACTCGCACTTGAACTTGTCCTTGCCGAAGAACTCCTCGACCTCGTTGCGCGTCACGTTGATCGCCGCCTCCACGTTGCGCACGCCCGTGTGCGGGTCGTAGAAGTCGTGCTGCGCGGGTGGCGCGCCGCCTGCCGGCCGACCGCTGCACCGGAAGTAGACCTGCGCACAGCAGCCGTCGGGACGGTTTAGAGTGGTTGTAGAGGTGGAGCATCGTTGGTGATTTGTGGTTGTAGAGGTGGACCATCGTTGGAGGTTTGGGGAAGTGTTTGTGAAGTGGGTGTAGCAGCGTGGAAGTTAGCGCAGAGGTTGGTTGAGATAGGTAAGTTGGGTAAGTTGGGTAAGTTGGGTTAGTAAGTTATAGTTAGGTTAGTTAGGTTAGTTAGGTTAGTTAGGTTAGTTAGGTTAGTTAGGTTAGTAAGGTTAGTTAGGTTAGTTAGGTTAGTAAGGTTAGTAAGGTTAGTTAGGTTAGTTAGGTTAGTTAGGTTAGTTAGGTTAGTTAGGTTAGTTAGGTTAGTTAGGTTAGCTAGGTAGGTTAGTTAGGTAGTTAGGAAGTTAGGAAGTTAGGAAGGAGGGTGCTCAAAGGTGAGATTGGAAGACAGCATCGTTGCTAGTTAGGGGAAGGGCGGTTGCTCCATGATGGGATACAGCGTCACTGGAAGTTGGCGCAATGTTGGGTTACAACCCAGGAAAAAGTTAGAAGTTAGGGAAGAAGGGTGCTCAATGGTGAGAGGGAAGACAGAATCTTAGAAAGTAGTTAGGGGAAGGGCGGTTGCTCAATCGTGGAAAGATCCTTGAAATCCTTGAAAGATCGGTACGGCATCGTTGGAGGTTAGCGAAAGTTGGGTTACAACCCAGGGTTTTCGAAATCGCTGGAAGCTAAGAGAAGGAGGGTGCTCAAAGTTAAGGTTTAAGTTAGGGAAGCGCATTGCTCAGAGGTAGGTTTGAATCCTTGAAATTAAGGGATATGGATAGATATAGGTGAATATGTTTTTCTTATGTTTTTAATGTTCTTTCGTTGGGAAAATGACCCTAAAACGAATGGATGGATTTTGAAGTGGACTTCGGATCCATGAAATACATAGGGTTATTTTGGCGACCGTTCAACCCCAGATAGACAACCCCAAATGCGTGCATTAAACAAAGGTAAATTGAAGAACATCAGAATTGTTCTAATTGTTTGATCTCTCAATAGAAACACGGTTCCGTGAATTTGTTTCTTTTAATCCAAGAGTGACTAGCATCAAAATTATGCCATTTTATTTTTTTATGAAATATAATCTGAATGACCATCACTTCCGGTGGAAAACCTATCACTATAAAAAGGCAGCGGCAAATATACTCGTCAGACGACTAAAATACATTTCTAATCGCAAAAAATTGGTTAGTTTCAATTTGATATTAATTAAATATTTGAATGAAAATGAAAGATCCGAAGTAGAACAAAGAATTTTCTTTTCTACATTTTATACTCGAAGCAATAATGTTTTTATCATGATCATGATTTTTTATTTAGGTATAGAACAGTCATTAGAATGATGATGATTTATTTATTTGGTCATTTAATTGGCACAGTTATGAATACCTTACCTATAACAATATAAGAATATAATATTTTTCAAATTTAAGAAAGTATGCAAGTATTTTTTTATGTGACCATCGTATAGTCAGAAGCAAGATGGTGGAAATTTAAGACAATTCTTATAAATTTTTATAAAACTGTGTTTGATTAAAACTGAAGGCTTACGTCAAATATTTCAGTCGAAAATTAAACGTCCCGTAAACGCAAGTAAAAAAGCCGACACGGGATTACCACAGGAGTAAGACATAACCTGAACCAGCCACCAAAACCCTGCAACTCCTGCACCAGCACCAGCGCAGGCCTGCGCCCAACGTACCTGCAACGCGTGCGCAGCTCGGCACTGCAGCGTCGCCGGCTTGTTCTTGACGACGTACGCGTCTGTCGGCTCCTCGAGGAATATCGGGTTCTGTTGGTCACCGCCGGCGTCGGGGTTCGCCAGCGTCGGGTTTTGCAAGTGCTCCTCGAGCAAGATGCCATCGTCGGCGTCTGCACGGACAACAGAGAGGAGCGGCGTTAGGCAATGGAAGACGCGTGGGCACAGTGACTATTTTTGTTATATAGGAACGGGCTGCCGACGCGACAGACTGGCGATGCACACGATGGATTGCAATCTGTGGCACAGAGTCGACGTCTGCACGACGAACGGGCTGTCGACGCGACGGACTGGCGATGCACACGACGGATTGCAATCCGTGGCACAGAGTCGATGTCTGCACGACGAACGGGCTGTCGACGCGCCGGACTGGCGATGTACACGACGGATTGCAATCCGTGGCACAGAGTCGATGTCTGCACGACGAACGGGCTGTCGACGCGACGGACTGGCGATGTACACGACGGACTGACAATCTGGGAATTGGATCCGACGGATTTTAATCCGGAAGAAATGGACGATGTCTGCACAACGGACGGAATGCCCATGTGACTGACTGGCGATGCACATGAATAAATATACATACTCAAACAAGAGTTTATAGAGAAAAAACTGACTTGATATACGACTTTATACTACATCTCCGAAAAGTAAAAATTTGAAACTTCACCTTGATATTAAATTGAATTATGATTAAAAAACCATATGGGGGTTGTTTTTGGTTGAAGTTAACCCCTGGTCGGTCAGACCTAACCGAGTTGGTGGCGAGTGGTAGCTAATTCTTCACACAAGACTTTATTCCTGGCACAGAGTCGTTGTCTGCACGACGAACGGGCTCCTTTGACGTATTAATATTTTAAGTCCGCCGCCTAGACGCATCCCGCAGAACAGACCCGGCTCCTCCACTGTACATAGGTTTCTGTGAAAAGTTAACTTTACAACGCATTGAGATAAAATATTTAATATTCTATCTAATTGTGCGATGGAAACGCTTTACACTGGTATGACTTCGATGAATATTGCTTCATTTCATAGAAGAACATTGAATAGTGCATGCATTTAATATGCCTCGATAATAAATGTTGTTTTAATGTATGTTCTCATCCAAGAGAATGAACAATGAAATTGATGGCATAGTCTAGACGTTAATGTAACAGAATGCCGACAGAACATGTTATTACAAAGTTCAATTTCTCGACAACCAAATTAAATGTACTGGCTGGAGAATAACTCCATGGGTAATAATTATTTTCGAAGAGATCTGCTCCGAGAAATTCTTTAATTGTGTTAGAAAAGTCAGAGATCATAGTTTGGAAGGCGGAGTCGGAGTTTCCCACTTTCATGACTTTACATCAAATGAAAAGCAATTGGAAAACTTTTACGTACTCAATTTGCGAATATGGAAAGTTCCGTTTCGCCGGCGCGTAATTTGATTTGATTTTTTTCTAGTGAGCGAAACTTGGAGAAATTAAAATTAAAATTAATATTCATTCCGGGTTTCTTGCGAGTTTATGACAAGAGCTTATCACTGTGCAGGAAAGCGGGACACTGTCAAAGTATTTACTGCTATTTCTTTATTGGAGGGTTGATGAGAAGGGCAGCATCTGCGTATAAGACCAAAGGCATGCTCATAGCAAATATCGTGTTGCAACAGTCTTCAGATAAAACTGAAAATTTTTATAGCAAGTCACTCCACAATATGGAATGCTAATTAAATCCAGAAATAAAATGTTGGCAACTTAACCAAAATCAAAGATCCCCTGTTAATTGTTTTAACGATCAAGTTTGCTCTGCATTCTCGGCGATGATTTTGTTCATTAACAGAGAGAACTAGGAAAACCGGTTCACGGAGCAAACACTATTTCAGATGTGGGTTTATGCGGCCAGAGATTTTATGGATGAAAGCTTTTGTGATTGATGAGATAAATGATCATAAAATCCCAGTTTTAAGTTCGCCAGATAATGATCAAGACACATTTTAAGGAGAGAAGAGTAGATTTTTGGAAAGATCTTGTCAAATAGCGTTACTTCTGTGCATGACTTTTATTAAGATAAATAAACGAACCATCTTTGATGGCATTACAACAAGAAAAATACATTTTAAATCTATAGTTCAAATCAAATCGATAATTTTCTAAGCTATATTGCGTAACAAAATATCGGTCACGTAATCAAATTAACAGATTAAAAACCTCCCAGCAACTAAAAACGCAAAAAGGCAAGGATGAAATACTTGTCCTGCAGCGAATCGAGCTTGCATAAATCGCCAGCCAATTCCTATATCGGAGCTAGCCAATAAATCTCGTGTGATATCTGGCCGAGACAAAGGTAATAGCATGTTAGCTTAGTCCAGATCCATGACAGCTCTGCTATTAAGTCATTAGGCGCATTGGTTTTTCTACAACGCCACGTGCACCATGCTGATTTCAACGAAATTCTCCGATTAAATTCCGCCGAGAAGCTTGCTTTTAAGATGATTGTGAGCCCAGCATGAGGCCAGAATGCCTCTATTTTTTAATCAATTGATTTGGTCGAGTTAACCATCGAGTCATAACTTTTCAGCGAATTTATATTTGCTAGGATATTGTCTATGAAATGTCTTTAAGAGCGACTTAATTTGTGTTTTCTTTCAAACCGTATATATGGACGATAAAATGTATTATTATTAGATTGTTTTAGACAAGCTCACAATGTTTATTGTCTGAGCATCTGTAGTTTTAATATCTGCATAAAATTGTTTATTAGAACCATAAAGAAAATTTGATTATCGATACAAGTAGATACTATGAATACCTTGCCCAGTTTCAACATGCCAGTAAATTTCAATTATTTTCTGAACTAAAGAAATCTGAGAAATCTCTTTGCATAATATTAGAACTTAAATTTAAAAACTAGCGAACATCAGAAGTTGTCGTGGTTCTATTGTTTGATTGAAGGTTAGACCTGGGAGTTGATTTTAAACTTTTGACAGGTTAGCGAAACTTCGGTTCCTTAATAAAATTTTGGGATAGCTTTTTTGTGGAAACATAATGTTTAATTGAGTAATTAACCATCAGATAGGCCGAGATTTCGAAAATGTTATCTCCTAATCGACCCATGCTTAGCGAACGATCGCTTGATGAGCAAGAAAATGAGGAAAATAGGTGTCAAGGGAAATCAATTCGGCGGACGCAGCATCGATCGCGTTGGTGGTTCGAGGTTCGAGACCCCGAGGTCGCGTGTCCGACGACGGTTAATCAAGACGTAATGAAAAACAGCGACGAAATTTGGATTACTGCACGGAACGTGTTTCCTGGCAGCTACGTTGTCGGCGAGATTAAATTAAGATGATTCATTACTTGGGAAAATCGAGACAGTTTTTTTATTTGTAAGGTAGACAGCAAAAGGTGACTTCGGTGTGATTTTTGTTTTTTGGTATATTCTGATTAATATTTGGATGCAAAGTGCTTAATATATTTCCACTTTTTAAACGCACCCAAATTATTATCGAAACACAGGATTTAACCAGTTTAACCATAAGTTATAAATGAAAGAAATCGCAAGATGACTCTTGGTAAAAATCGGACGGTTTGCTGTGTGCACATATTGAACACAAATTATTCGTTAAGAAAAAAAAATATGACATCAGAGTAAGATTTTTCTTTATTTTTTTGTAGTTGTAGATGCTAATATTTCAACAAAATAACATTCTCGCATTGTATTTGCACCCAAGAAGAGAAACACAAATTTCAACCAAAATATCTGCAGATTTTTTTTATGTTTGTGTCGTGTTCGATTTGCTTCAATATTCGTTCTTAGCTTTAGTTTTATCATAGGTTTTATGATCAGTTTTTCTTTTTCTTAATGCCCACAGAAAATTTTGTCAAAATCGGTGAAGCTATAAGTTTGCAAAAAGCTAAAAGAGCGCTGAAAACGTCAGAAGCACCAAATGCACCTATTGCTTAACAATAAAATCACGAGGGTTGAAATTTTGGCCACAGAGAGTGCGAAACGTGATGTTGAAAACAAAGTTTTCTTAAAACCTGATTGGAATAGAAACTACTCGGCCGATTTGTTTTAAAATCGAGGCAGATCTAAGTTTAAAGATTTCGAAGGTTGCCTAACAATTACATCCAAATCGGGTTTGACGTTTGACATATAGAGCTCAAACAGAAAAAAAAACGCAATAGAAAATCAGAGACTGTTTCTGCAGTTGGTCAAATTGAAAATTCGCCTCGCTCGCACACTAAATTGTCATCGTAATATTATGGCGACAGTAAAATATGTATGCGCAAATATGAAGTAAAAATAATACAGTGTAATGATATTTTCATAGAAATTATAAACACATGAAACAGTTTCCTACGAAAATAATAAATAGCAAACAACTTCAAAATTTTCCCAAATTCAACTTAATTATAATGTCCATAAATATCCCAGGACTGTGACGTTTCCAAACGAGTAAATGAAATTTATGTAATTAAACATATATCCAACCTCCTCTCCTGCATCGCACCAGCCGTAATGGACCCGATCAACGGACGTCTCAATACAAGGAAGGCGTGTACCTCCCACACGGCAATTGCCTCTCGAATATTTCCCATCGATAACCGGCTAAAGCGGCACGAATAACACAGCGAACGCCCTTTGATTAAAAAACATGCTAAAGCAAACAACGCCATTGTCTTTAAGGATGCCATAGACCACAATCATAGACCATCTTGCGAGCGGCTATCTAAGTAGGAAATCACCCAGTCGGACGCTCGTATCGTTATATTAAATGTCTCAAATGATTATTGCTACAACCCCCCAAAGACACTATCAACACCCATGTGAGCGGAATTTGGACAGCAGGCTTACGCCTTGAATCCTTGAGTGTCTAAATCTTTCTTGCAGATCAAACAGTAACGGTTGGTCTTTTGGCAGGCGGTCGCCCATTCGCGGACAGTTACGGTGCAATGAATGCTTAACGTTGAACGTTCTTGTTTTTTTGTTTGGGGTTCGAGACGCGTTGAATGCGATACACAGGTCAGAGTTTGTTCTTGTTTATTTTTAGAACACAAAGGTAACAAATGTCAGCAAAGCAATCAGTCAATTTTATTTATATCGTCTGGAGAATTTGTTTTTATGGTCATGTCGTAGTGAGAAATTTCGGATATGATTATTGATATTTACCAATGTTTTTAGGGAAAATTCAACTAATTTCTGATATACATGAAAAATGATACATATCATGATAATGATGAGCCGGGTGGGCAACGATTTATAAAAAAGTCAAAATATTATTTCCAGTTGGAAAAAATCCTCTTTTTTAATAATTGTAACCGGCGAAGTATGAATTGAGTAAAGGTTTACGAGGAGTAGAAAAGGGGTCAGCTTCCCTTGCACAAATTTCCATCCGTAAATAAACTGAAAGAAAATAGAGACGCTCACACAAACAATTAATATATTTCAAAATTAAACAAATTTCAAAAGAATTTGGCACCCCCAGAGCAAGAGGCAATCTCGGCTCCCCTACCCAGCACCTCTACGGCCCGAAAATATTTTCGAATCTCGGTGCCCCATTCTCGCACACGCGTGTCATTCACAGAGCAGAATAAAGAAAGGACCCCTATTGTCTCGCTTGTCATCCCCGGTCATCCGTCTGTGTAAAGAACTAAAGACGCTGCTAATGTTGATTTACTTTGCGCGCAGCGGAGAAGGCCCTCGATGCCCGGGCCGATACTCCCATTGTGACCGGCGGGTGGCACTGGCATTGTTGTTTCTTCCATACATCTTGTTTTTCTTCCTTTTGTTTCTGCCGTGCTTTCATGTAAGATCGAGTCCACTCGCCATGGGGAGTTTTTATACGGGCACTCTGCTGCTGCTGCTGCTGCTTTGTGGGCACCAGCGGACAGGTAACACAGAGCCGTGACCCTGATGGGCGGCTTGGGTGGGTGTACCGCCAGATGCGCAATGCATGGGCAGACACTTTGTTTGTATTACCACTTAACTCACTGGGTATACATCGATAATTATAGCCATACACTAACTGCAAGACTCATGGTCGTGAACTGACTACAAATTTTTCCGACGAATTATGATTGGTTTATTCAAAGTAGTGCGTAGTGTACAAAGAAAATGATCTTTAGTTACACGAAAATTACAAAATATCCGCGCATTGACCGTCTTTCATATATCTTTTGAGGGAAAATTCGCACGTACGTAAAGATGTTGTTGAGATCTTTTGCGACAGTTTCAGATTTATTTTGCATGCAGATTCTGGTGTGGTTTCAGTGGGTGGAGATATTCGGGAGGTGTTTTGCACAATGCAAGTTGTAGATCTCTTTTAAATTCTTTTCATCTCCACCGCACTTTGATTAAAAGTGTATCTAGAAACTCTTCAAATATGCCGACCGGCAAAATAAAAATAAATTCAAGCGCACAATTATGATTATTGATTATGTTACAAGATAATATACTGTTGGACAATCCAAAAATTACAGAGATAATCGTAAATGCTTTTTAATGTGCCTTTTTAAATTCGAAAGTTTCCATCTCAACACGGTTTATGATATCACAATGACCGCCCCACCCCCGTTCCTCAAAACCTGGTTAAAACAGAAAATGTTGTTTACTTAACAAGACTAAATAGAAGATGTCCCAAAAAAAAAACTACCAATTATATGTTCACTTCGGTCCTGCGGCCCAGGAGGTTTTTTCTACTAGCAACTAAGTTGCGCCATACCAAAAGAATCATCTCACAAAGCTGAACGGTCGCGAGCTTTGATCTCACTCGTGGACCTCATATCCACCCATCCTCCTAACCCTCCCACCCACAACAACAACAACAACAAGAGCACGAATACTCTTTCCAACCTTTCACCCGAAGCTTTCCACTCCGACTCACACAACCCCACCGCCCACATGTCAAGCCGATACGTCACTTAATATACTTATCATTATCGAGCGACAATTAAAAACAGTGTCACCGACATGTAATTAACAAGACAATTTATAAAGAAGTGAGAATTTCAAACGACATCCATATAAATTAGTAGCATAGCATGAAGATGACACTTATGAACACCTTAGATACCATTTGCATCGCGGACGCGGACACAGTGTGCATTGTGCATCCCTTTGTCTCATAAACGCTGTCCATCGATGCACAATGCTGCAGGCAGACCACAAGGAATTCCGGGCTGATCGCGCGCAGCATACCTGTCCGTATCAAGGCTGGACGTATCATCGTGAAATCTAATTAATTAGCCACACAGAATGAAGACCGTCCATGTCCGACGAACAGAGAGAGATCGCCCTCCCGCCCATGGTCCACGAGCGCATTATGTGTGGGCTGGGTCTGTCTTGGACGGCCAGGGTCTAGAATGCGGCGGACGAGCTAAAGACAAAGTCCGACCGATATATCATATTGGAATCACGTTCCGACCTGTGGCGTACAGCTGGCTCCATGAGAGATGCTGCCGGCACGAAGTGGACGCAGGTGGCCAGACGGTTTATACGCAGGCTCGATCGGTGCGCAGCTTTGGGAGGAAACGTGCGGCGGACGTTTGGTAAATATACTGTGTGCCACGGTTCAAAGTTCTGTGCGTCAGCAACGTCCGAAACACGGAGGTTGTTGAGGTGGGAGTGAAAATTGGGTGCATCTCGTCGGAGAAAATTCTCAGATGGTGCCGAATAAAATCAAGGTATAATTCCTCTTGTGTGAATGAAGGTTGATAAAAAAAACAATGGTAAATGGCTGTGCTGATGGTTCAGCAAGCAGTCAACTGAATAGCCAAGACGTTTCCAAACACGCAAAGACTTTTATAAACACTACAATAAAATTGATGAGGACGTTCGCTTTTTAATTGTGCATTCTCGAAAGACCAAATTGCATTGGAAATGAGAGAGCGATTAGCTATAAGAAGTTAAAACGATGCTTCATTGGCTATCATTTCTCGTTTTTTCTCTGAAGGTTTTCTTTTAGACAAGTAGTGTCAATGTTTATCGCCATCGCATTCGTTATCAGAGGAATTAATCAATGCATAAAAAATCTTCACTTCCATGTTTTGCTTTTAATTGGGACAACATGTCCCGCTGGTGTTTCCAAACGTCATTGGCGAAACACAATCACGTGGAGTGAAATTCAATTGCCTGTGTAATTTAACTCTTAGGTCCTAAATTACAGTGTCCAGTTAATTGGCTAACCTCCAGTTAAAACTCATTTCCATGGTGACAAACGATCGGTTGCTTCTGTTTTCTTCCTAGCAGGCAGATAAATATTTCGCTGGACATTATAAATTCGGCCTTTAGACAACGAAATGAAACTAAATTGAGTTTTGAGAAACTCATTCGAGTTTATCAATGGATTCGAGTGTGATTCCGTTTTTATTCAAAGACCCACTAACAGCAGTACCGACTGCACCCAACCGATTCGACAGGGAAGCTAACGAATCTAAACACGGGTAGAGCACTTCATTAACATGCTAATTGCTCCGTGTAGCAGCTATTTAATAGCAAGGGCTGCCCTAAGCAGCCTACGACTGCCGCTTGTTTCGCTTTCCTTTCGGTATCTTCTATCGATCATATTAGGTGAGGGCAACAAAGTGACGCAATTTAAACGCCAGGGAAACAAGTGGCGGTCCAGGCTGCTTCGCAGACAGAGAAACAAACGGCGGTCCAGGCTGATTTGTAGACAGGGAAACAAGCGGCTGTCCAGGCTGCTTTGCAGACAGGGAAACAAGCGGCAGTCCAGGCTGCTTTGCGGACAGGGAAACAAACAGCAGTCCAGGCTGCTTTGCAGACAGGGAAACAAGCGGCAGTGCAGGCTGCTTTGCAGACAGGGAATCAAGTGGCTGTCCAGGCGCTTTGCAGACAGGGAAACAAGCGGCAGTCCAGGCTGCTTATAGAACACCTGAGTAACATCACAAGCGACCCAGCGGGCGGCGAACACAGTTTGGAACAACGCAAGACTTGCCTCGTTTAATTGGCTGCCAGTGACGTTTGCGTTATGCAAAAATAGGTTATCCAGCCGTCGTTTCTGTCTAGTAGCGAGGCGCGCGACGTTAAGCAATAGTTAAACGGTTCGTTAAATCGGACGAGACCGGTGCTGGAGGCACTAAACGTGTGATGCCAAACTCTCCAGATTTTGGATAGGGATACTAGAAAGTAGCTGTTGGATTGTGTGTTCAGTTTTTCTGGTAATGAAATGTTTTATGGACACTTAAATTCACTGTGGCAACGCGAATAAATATACATAATTCCTACTTCCTTGATATAATCTTTCGTGAATAACTATTTATGGGTTTTCGTGGTCCGTAAAATTAATATAAATAGCATTTATGCAGAATTGAATTATAAATCTAGGTGAAGTGCGGTTAAAATCTTAGTTGTTTGTTGTAATTGTAAGATTAAATTGAATCTCTTTCCATTGATATATATGTCATCCAAAGTTTAGTATATCCATATATCCATAGTCGTTTTCAAATTTAATACATAATAATAACTCACAATAATTTTGAGATATCGACCATTTTCGTCAACTAGTTTCACATCTGTAAGACCCCGAGGACCCCAACAATTATGTAATCAGTAAATCAAATAACAGCAAGCGAAAGCAATGCCAAGTGCATATATGTAAGTAAAAGCGCCCAGAGAGAGATTAGGAAAACACTAAAACAAAGGAAATTTTAATTTATATTTATATTTATAATAGTGCCAATCTGAAATGATAATAGTTGAGCCAAGTCATTTAGTAAGATCACCAAATAAAGTAACAAAAATCTAATTAAATTCCCATCCTCTGGATGCAACGTTGTGCATCGGCAACTCCAATCGAGAAGGCTCCAGACTGCAAGCCCGCGAAAAAAAAAAGCTACGCCACGGATTCAGTTACCTAGTCATCAGAAACAATTCACCAACGAAAAAAAAAAAGGCAAAGCCATGTGTATGATTACCAAGCGGCCCTCGTTCGTAAATCGATCCATCACAGAACAAGCCCATGGACATGGAGAGTCACTTGGTTAGACAACTTGCCAGGCATTCAGGACCGATCCTTGGTCCTCTCTAGTCCGACGGTAATGGAGGCCAGACCGCCCATTCCATGTCGCCTGACATCCTGACCGGAGGTCGCCGAAGATTCGGTGGGGCGCGGGGGGCGGGCAGTGACAGATCGGTCTTATCTCGCGCGCTGCTGTCGAGCGGAGATCTGACAGATATCGCAGGTGTGACCTGGTGGGTGATGGATGCTGTGGCGCGGGGTCGACGCCAGACGAATCGGTTTGCGATTCGACGCGAGGTGTTTTCGAGTGAGTTTTAAGTGGTTTTTAAGGTCAATAACAAAGAAGTTGACATTTTCGATTAATTTCAGCCGGAGAGCGTTGCTACGCTATCAATGCACGGAATTAATACGGGAAACGGAACCATATACTTAATAATTCGCTTGCTAAAGAGCTTTTGGACAGTTGTGTTATCTTTTCTGTATAGGCAAAGGACATTGTTTCCTTCTATAATTTATTAATTAAAGACTGTTGCAAGTTGAAACCTTGAAGCTTTCTGTTGCACATTATAGAAAATAAGTTAGAAAATTAGTGCATACATGAGGTCATAGGATCTAGAGAATTGATAGTGAATTAGTTTATTTCACGAGCTAATGATTTTTGTCCATTAGTTGCGAACCATTGAATTGCTTCCAAAAATATACTTCAAGGGAACAAGTCGTCGGCTGTTGCTGTGTTTCGGGGTGGTTATGGCCAAGGGGTGGGTGGATCACATGTGGCAGCCAGGGATGCCGATGGATAAGGCGGGCTAACTCTCGCTGGCAGAGAGCCACGGGGAGAATCGTTGGTTCGAAACAAATGTCGAATTGCTGAGAACGTTGCCATGCCGAGTTATAGAGCCGGGCTATTTTTTTCCACATTTACCACGAAGAGACGGCCATGTGAGATAGGTTGCTAAGTGGGAAAAAATGTCTCAGGACGGGAGGTCGTCGCCAAGGATATCACAGTCACTTGGTAAATGCTAGGTGTCAATGGGTTATTTATGTCTTTGGTTTATAGTTTGTCATCAATGTGTCTTTTAATCTTTGGCACTGTTCACTTCTAGAATAAAAAGATGTTATCTAGCTCCTTATAACAATCCAGGGAAATCATTATTGATAACGGTTCTATACAATCTTACAATTTTTCAATTGATATCAATTGGTAAATTGGTGAAGAGAGAAGAAAATTAATAGCGAATGCTACAACAGAAAAATGAAGAAAATAATACATAACAGCAATTGCATTTCGAGTGACAGAAACAGGCAATTTAATACGATATCCGCGACGGCCCATTTTTTGTCTCCATTGTAAGTGACAAGCAAGTAAGTTCATCTTCAATTTAACTTCGTCTTCATTTGTGGACCGGCATTGCAAAATGGAAATGCGTAGAAATTACAATCTAATTTGAGGTTGTGCGCCTAGACGTGACTGAATGTTCCAAAAAACTGTATAATTTACGCTAGTTTTCGATCTGATTCCGCCGACTTTTTCCCCGGGTTACAAACTTGTTTAAAAACTCCGCTCGACAAGGGAGCGTTTCAATTCGACGGGAACAAAACATTAAATAAAAAAAAAACGCCGGGTCAGACAGGAATTTGCCCACAGAGTCGAATCACCTGAATTGCCAAAACTTTCCCCGAGCCCGGGATGATAGAACGAGACTGAGAGAGAGAGAGCTCGATATGTGTGGGGATGGGGATGACAGAGATAGAGAGACGACGGGATGAAGGATGGACGTCCTTGCTCCCTCGGGATCCTGCGTCCAGGCCAGCAAAGCGGTCCTGTTCCCATGGTGATCTGTTTCACTTTCTCGGTCAGCTGACGCCTTGCTCGCTTTTTTTGTTTTGCGACGACGGACCCATGGACTTTATGTGCATAAATATCAGCAAAACCGGTCGCGCCGTAGCGTCTCTTGTTGAGCAAATAGATAATTGTAAATCATAATTATGACATGCTTTGGAACGTGTAGGCATCGAGCCGTTTCTGTGTCCGAAGAGATACGGGCGTTTTTTAATCGAGGAATTAATGAGATGATTTAGAAAAGACAGCTCGTTTCACCAGGGAAATGAGTTTTTTGAACGAACATGACTGGCGAGTTGAGATAAATTCAATTATGCGTACCAAATTCGATGAACATTGAATCGTGAAACAAACATATTGGCAATGTGCAAACCATTATGTTGCTGCTCTAGTTAAGTGTTGGGGTACCGAGCATTCGGTTAAACAACAACACAAATTAATGATAATTGTTCACATATTGTTAAATGTATTACTGATTTATATGGCTAAGCTAAGGCCCATCAGAAAATACAAGTAAAACCAGAATCCGTGTAAGCAAGACATATCGTTGGAGTTCTAAAACACACGATATCCAACGTAGGGGCTGTTCTAGTGGTTCTAGCAACCGCCCACGCCGCTTGCACGGCGGAACCGGAACTCCGCGTGCCTCGCAATGAGTTTGATCGCCCGCGCGCTTAGGATCGAGCCCCCAAGACTTCTACGAATCACCGAAATTGAATCATCAAGCATCATGCGATAAACAAGCCGACCAAAAAGCCCCTATAAACAACGCGATAAGTTGGATCGACAGAGAGTCGTGTATTGTTAACTCGATCAACGAAACTGGTGTCTTGCAAGATGCATGGGCTCTAGGCCCGTCGACATGCGTTCTTGGCCCCTTCAATTTAGTGATATGATACGGTGCAGGGCATTTTTCGGAAATGGAACGCGTAAAATTGATTAAATTTGTTACGTGCGGGGGTTGGGTGTCACGCGATGCTCCGGGTGTCCCAGTACCCAGGAATCAGAAGGGACTGATGTTGGCTGGAAATGTGAACCACATGTTCTACGAATCGAATTGATGTTCATAAAATAACCCGCGACTGACTTATGCTCGACAAACTTTTAACTTCCTTGAACCAATTACATCGAAATTAAATCAAGGATTGCCGTTAAAAAAATTACCCCGGCAAGAACAGAAATGTCTTTCTTTGGTTCGGCTTCAGAGTGAAGTAAAATCGGCTGGATGTTGTAGGAAAACACTGTACCTAGTCTACAAAATATTTAATTGCTTAAATATTCAAGCAGCGCACAAATATATAATTCCAGTCAGTGTGGCACTCTCAGTTATCAAGAATCTATTTATTATAATGCAATAAATAGCAAGACCACCTCGAGTTTAACATTAGGAATGAAATATTCATTCTAAAATTGTATCCATAACGGATACGTTGTTTATATATATATAGACACCCGGAATTCGAAAGGATATTAAGCATATTAGAACTGTGCGATGAATCTAGTGACGCTAGTGGTTCCATTACCACTCTGCACCGTCATTGACAGCGGAAGTGTTCCATTCCCAGAGATTCAACGCTGCTCGCCAAACCGGAAGGCCAGCTCGAACTTGAATTACCTTCAAGCGTCGCGACGCCGGCGACCAGACACGCGACGACCACCAGCTGAAGACGATGCAAACGGTGGCGGTCGGAAGCCGCCATGTCGTCGCTGCTGAAGATCAAGAGGCTTCGACCATCGTAGCAAGCAGTCAGGAGCCAGCAGCCTGCGTCGCTCACGCGGTTTCATCCAGTCTTGGTGGTTGCCGCAGACGATGTTCCGGCATCGTGTTCCTGAAACGCATTGGGAAGCATACGTTTAGATGATTTGTTATTGTAAGTTTTTTAATTGAAAAATGCACAATTTTTTTTTCTATGTGATATTTTTGCTATTGGTTGCTGGTGTGGGGATTGGGGGTGTTGACGTCTGTACATTTTATTTTAATACGTTCAAATGCAGACTGGTTTCATCTTTATAATGTTATGTAGACGATTTTTATGCCACTACTCTAGTATTGACGTCTCCACTTTTAAAACGAACGTGTTTGCTTTTATTTGGTATGCAATGAACAGGAATATAATACGGCACACACACACCTTCGTGCTTGGACATATAACCAGTCTTGGATATTTTGCAATTTTAAAATTTAGTACAATGCTCTGTACTTTAAATGATAGTAAATATATAAAGCTTAGATTTTAAAATTTTCTGAACATTTGTTACATTGTTTATGATCTATGTTTATGATCAAACAAGTGGTCGCAAATCTAAGTCATCCAGGACTTCGATAAGTACACTGTACAATTTTGTATCGACTGAGTGAACCGATATATTTGGCCCTTACTTTCTCCTACTATCACCAGGTCTTGTAACTTCAACCACCTCTGAAAGCAATTTAAATTTAAATAATTGGTTTGGACCTTTCAAAAAATTAACAAAAATATGATTATGAATGAACAGTTAATACATAATATCAAAAATTAAACAATCACTACCTAACAAGTTACAAATATATACATATTTTTTTTTAATAACAACCGTTTCGATAACGAAACGAATTAGAATGCGATACATGGAAGACGACCTCAGATGAGGAACATTACCATAGTTTTAATGGTTTTAATTTAATAATTTTACGATTTTTCGGTAATAATACCATTTTAACTACCGGAAATTTAACATCTGTAGCCACAGATATCGGAACGAAATTATTGGCCGAAGACCAGATTGGAATAGCAGGCGGACTTGAGAATGTCAGATTGTTAAGTGTCACCATGAAATTGATGTTCGATATCGAGTTCGATATCGCCAAGTACAACGAACACATAAAGACTGGATCGCGCATGATCGGAAACTAAAGTACTTTCCCTACTCTCGGATTCAACTGATAACATCTCGTGTGAATATTAAAAAGTTATGTAAAATCAGTAAAATCATGAAAAACAAAAATCAAAATATAATTATTATACGCGGATAACTTCAAAAATATAGAAATTTCAAAGTGGTGAAAATTTTTCCAGCATTTTAATTTTTCATTGTCTTATATGAATTTTTTCCTAGCAAACCTTTCATTAAACACTGAGCCTCCTCCGCCCAGACATGCCAGCTCACATCAACGCGAGACGTGTAATTTCACACGTGAACCACGGCGGCAACAGACGTACGGCTATAGCTGGCGGGGCGACTTATCACCTAGCATTATGCTCGGCTCCATGGTTCACAGCACCAAACAAGCTGCCACCACTGGAATCATCACCGCAAAGTGTTGCGCTTTGCCTGCCGCGTGGTGCCTTGCGGCAAGTTGCGATCGATGCGAGTCATACCACCATCTTAGCACCTTAATCGAGAGGAGAATCGTTATAGGAAATCGGTAGCGTATGTTATTAGCTGAACGCCAGCAGGGATAGGAAAGTTTTTTGACCGATTTTTGCTGCTTTGGTTTGATTTTTTTTTAGTTTGAACGTTATCTACCGCACTTTTGCTTTAAACTACTTGAAACTGCTTTAAAATGGGGCTTCGCAAAAGGCCTGTTGTGCTCTATAGCATTAAAACCGAATATTTAAGTTCAGTTCCAAGATTTTTCAGGTATAGCTGGAAATTTCCCAGATTTATTTCAAGACACTTGATATTTCAATTCTTTTCAATCTCTGATAGTTCAAATCGATAGATCCCAGGTGACATCTTATTTTATTAGCTTTCATTTCAGCCATCTTTGAGAAACAAATTAATAATCGGACATCCGGCAATTCCGATAACATACATCAAACCACACCAAACATCATATAAAAACACCATAATATGAAAACACCAGAAGAATCGACAGCCGTACGTAGCCATACGGCAGGCAACACAACATTAAAAATCACATGACCATCTCCCTCCCGCCACCCAGAGCAACCTTTCCGTAACTCTACACTCTCATCTCGTCTCATCTTTCCCATGGGTCTCTGTCTCGCTGCCATCCAATCTCTTGGACCGTCCACCTGCATATATACCTGCTTCGACCACCTCTCTCTCTCTCTCTCAATCTCTCATCTCCGTCTCGCACGGCGAGTCCTCCGTTGCAGCATCTCCACAAACATCACATAGCATTCAACGAAGATTGTCTATCGGTTTTCTAAAGTTCGCTTGTCCCGATGAATTCGTGGATTGAAAACATCTTTAGAAATCGAGATTGTACTAATTTCGGTTGCGGCTTCGGCTCATGTTACGGTTCGGGGTATCGAATGAAGGTCGTTCTGATCATCATATTTTTTTTTTCAATCGAACTTGATATTTGAACGTAGTGGCTTCGGGCTGGTTGTCGCAAGTCGCTTGGCGGGGGCGTTTTGGGGTCACGGAGCAGTTCGCTGCTTTGAATATCGCAAATGAAAATGTGCGTCGAATGCTGGATTGTTCCTTTATAGTCTAGGTCCACTCATCTTGTCGTAATTGCCTCTCAAAATCGTCCGGCTAAGATAAATATTTCGACCAAACCGGGGGTAGTTTTTTGATCGCGTTGGATGCATTCGACGCCTAATTGATATCAATCAAGTGTGATTATCGACAAAGCATTGCACTTAACGCCGTCCAGCTCTAAAATAGTCCGACTCATCTAATTTCCTACGAAATTACCGCCCTATAAAAAGGCTAATTGCGTAGGTACAAAATTTTCAGAACCACGATCCTTATAAAGCACGTGGCACACAAAAGCCCGCCATCATCAGTGTTTACTTATTAATAATTCAACTCGGGAATGGGACTGGATAAATATATACGGCGCGCCATAAAAAAATACGTCATCTAAAAAGGATCCAGTATAATTTGGACATAAAACTCGTTTGGTTAAAGGTGCACGTTGCTTTGTTCATTCATAATTACATAGAATTTAGCGCCAGCGTCGTGGCGATGTGTCCTATAACAATCGAGGCAGCTACGTATGTGTGTGTGTGCCGGTGCATGTGGAAAGAATGAAGAACATTCCTGGAGGATATTGTCGGGTTGTCTCGAGGCCTTCAATCGGATGATTAATCGGACGCGAATTGATTGGTCC
This sequence comes from Nemurella pictetii, assembly GCA_921293315.2. NCBI lineage: Eukaryota > Metazoa > Arthropoda > Insecta > Plecoptera > Nemouridae > Nemurella > Nemurella pictetii. Next base: position 7,155,331 of record OV121123.1, on the reverse strand, counting down.
AGAAGGAATGGGAAATGAACACAGCAAGATTCGGCGCCAGACTTGGGAACTAGTTTTCCCGAGAACGTCCGAGGGAAATTCGGGAACTATTGGAATACCTGCATTCCATTCCACGAAACGGCTCATAATCGCATAACTAGATCAGCACCTTTATATGAGTCACATGAAAACAGAGTATACTATAATTGATTAATAGTTGACCGGGAACTGTATTTTTACCATCCATTTTGGAGTAACTGATTAAATAGAAATACCAAATTGCTATTGAAACGTATTAGGAACCCAGAGATATTTGGGTGGCCCCGGAGATTCTGTTGCAACCCTTGTCTTTGGAAGATGTTTTATTTCATTAAGACTTATAGGAAACTTTTTTATTCCATCAAATAAGTAGTATTTCTTTGCACAAACCCGAAAAATGGATTCAAAATAATACAGCCTACCCTGATAAGTATTATGAGGTATATTATAATATACATATATATCTTCCAACAATCTCATCGGCTTCGTATTCTGATCGTAAGAAAAAATCGCAAATAGAATCTGAAAATTCCACCGCAGCAGAAAGCCTCTAAGTGCAAGAAACCGGGAAAAAAGATGCTGTGCACCAGGAGATGATCACCTCGGCGTACCGCCCCGCGTATAATCGCCTGCCGAGGAATGCCGGCGATTTACCGCGGCCAAAGGAACTGATGCAGTCGCAACCCATCAATTTGCGTCAATTATATGCGGCGGCGAATCATCGTGGATCTACAAGATAATTTGCAGCCATGCTCAATCAAGTTAAAAACGTTATTTTGTGACGATACGCCAAGAAAATGTAGGCGAGTTTACTCAGAGATCGTGATCGCAGTAAATGTTTTTATGCTTCTTAGGTGGCCTCTGCGAGTTGAGTAGGTTCTTTGGGATGTACCGCGACCAAGTCGAAAAAAGAGATGGAAAGCGTGCTAGAAATTTGATGGTGGTCAATCAATTTAATTGGTTGCAGCGGCAGCTATACCGATTGCAATATTTCGTACACCACATAGGAATTAGCAAATAACATCACATATCACTGCTTTCTTACTACACAGGTGTGTGTGTCACTGTTCTTGTTCATCTTTCTGACCGCGAAAATTTACTTTGACGAGTGGGAGACAAAATTCCCTTGTGAATAGTTGTGACAATATTTTCCAAACTGCCTACTTGGTGGATGATTTGACGATGAAATCGTGTAAATTATAAAAAAAATAACTGTTAAATTCATTAAATCATGGGCTTTGATAAAAGTCACCCTTTTATCGCATTCAAAATGTGAACTGAGCCAGGAAAACCAGAATGAACTAATATTTTAAATATCTTAAACCGTCTCAGGAAAGAGTTATACCGCAAAACATGTGTCCAACGGACTCTTTTTGGAACAAATTTCAGTGCTTGCTTCAATTCTTGCAAACTTCATTAAATACATTTGTTTTTATGAAAACGAGCAAAGGTAAGGCTGAGTTTTAAATTTAATACAAACTCCGATATTCGTACGGCTTGTTTATGAAGGAAGCGAAAAGTGAATGAACGTAGATATAGATTCACACACTCCAAGACAATATAGGAATAAAAAACAATAAATATGTTTTGATGTCATTAAAATAATCTCCTTCGCAGAGTGTTAATGTTACGTGAAGTATGAGAACAAATTAACCTCACCAATTGTAGACGAAAAATAAAACAAGTATACTAATAAATTCTCAGTGCATACAAACATTTCTATAGGTAGTGGATAAAACCGACATGAAATCTCACTCACTGCTTCCTGCCCGGCGTCGTAAAAAAAAACACACCACCGTGGTGAGTGCGTCGTAAAAGCTGGTCACGTGTGCATGAGCTTGCCATGACCAGCATTGGATATTGGTGATCAATCAGTTGTTGTCTTTTCGTATCGCCCAGTGCATAGCAAGTGGGTGGGAAGGCAAGTCATGACCTGATATACAATATCCCTCGCTGCAATGCTATATATAAAACCAGGTAGCGTGGGCGTGAATTCCACTGGGTGTTCAGGTGGCGATTGAATACAACCTTGTCGTTGGTTTGTTTTGAATCTTTTTTAACGTAGGTAATCGTAGTTTTGTGCTAGTTTGATGTAAATTGGTACACTGCTTCTTTGGAATATCACTAGTAAAAAAATCATAAGATATGTTTCTCACTTCTAAGGGTTTCTTTTGTCGGACTCTCTCATTTCAAACGAACTTCGAATTTCACAGGTGATGATAAGTTTGATGTAAGCATATTGGGAATATTATCTTAGTAAAAACATAGACAAATTTTATATCATGTAGGAATAGGATCATTATTCACTAGGCGAGTGCACATTATATTTATTTTTAATGTGAAGAATGACCATTTCCCAAGATGATCGTGGATTTGTAAAGCATTTGATCGGTCGATTGTCTCGGCGGAACGGAAATACCAAATGAAGATTGTAGATTAAATGTGAACTCGGCCTTACGGTGTTATCCAATCAAAGTTACGTGGTGTGTCTAAACTTTTGAATATATTTTTTTAACTATTGTACAACTTGCCTCGGACGGGAAATGTCATACGGACGGGAGTATCTATGATTTTTGAGTGAAATCTACGCGTTTGAAAACGAATGCATCCATGGCAAAGTGAGAACATTTTTATTCTTGTGCTTTCACCTCATGCCATGTGTTTACGCACAAGTGAATCCCTGGACACAAGCCAGTCGGTTATGGCAGCTTCTAGGCTGTTTGATGATGCAAAGCGTATCATCTACAATCTTGATTTACAATGCAACACGTCCACTTTCAACTGAAGATATGAAGCAATCGCGAATCGCAATCATAGTTGATGGGGTGTTTTCTGCACTGTGAATATATTTTATTGTTTCGTACACTAAATCATTGATTATCGTACATTATAATTGCAGAATATTGGTCAATATTGCTACAGAGATATGTCATGAGAGTGATAAATTTCAACTGTTGAAACATAATTTCCTGAAAACAGAAAACCGCGTACCGTTGTTGGAATTGTTGGGTTCCCGTCTGTAGTCGACATTTCGACACAATTGCATTAATTTTAAGCAAACTGAAGACTCTGCGAGGAATAGGAAACGAGCGAAGCAAGCACGGAGAGGGCAAGAGGCACGCAATGAATCGATTGTATCTCTGTCTGATTCCAGGGTGAACATTTCATTTGAAATCTCAAAATTCTTCGAAGAAAATAGAGAATTTTCTCGAAAATACTTGGTTAAACAAATAATTGAGCTACTGAAACCAGTGTGCAATTGACCATTACTCCGAAGAGCATTTACGTAATAATCTTTCGCAGAAAACTGATATATCTGAATTCTAAGCCAATAAAAAATTTACACCCCCATAACAAATGAAGATGCGAACACTGATTACTAATGAAATTATGTTCAGCATATTGCATTATTGTCCAGCACAGAATATTTATTAATAAAAATAAACTTTCCGTCATTCAAAATATATATTTTTTCACATTTCCTCTCACAGTGGAGAACCAGGCGCAAGCGAGCGCAGGCCCGTCACAATTCACGGGCCCACGTACCACCCGACCGGCGACCGGCTCCGATCGAGCCAGCATTACGAGCTAAGATGATTAATCGCCGTGGTTAATTGCTTGAATCGAAGCAATCGAATTTATTGACCGCGTCGCCGACGCCGACGCCGACGCGACCGCTGCGCGCTTGTGGGTTACCATCGCTCCGACTGCAGAGGCAACTCCCACAAGATTCATTGAGGGCGTACTTTAATTGCTGCTTTGGCATAAGTCATAAGGAGACTAAATCGACCGGTGAAGAATGTAGAAAACACAAAAAATAACACCCGTTTATCGTTCAAATGAACTTCTAAAGTTTCAGAGCGAAAGAAGGTTGTTTGGATAATTGGTTCTATAAGAGTGGATTTTATAATAATCAAACAGGGTAAACCTCAATTTTTGTCTACAATATTTTACTTTTCCAGAGTAAAAAACATTTTTAAATCGACCCCACCTATTTTACATGATTGGCTTTTTAGTTGGCCTACAAAGTGTGGCTATTTTAGGGCGACTACCTCTGCAACACAAAGCAAATCACCGTGAAAAACATTAGACCATCAAAAATGGGTTCCGGAAATAGAAAACAAATCATTTCTTTGGTTGTTCATTGGAATCGGTTTCGAGCACCAAGTGGCACGGTGAAGCCACGGTGTGATAACAGCTTGACAAGGTGTGTCATTACACACCCGACCGCTTGGATTCGAGCAGCAAGTGACACGGTGAAGCCACGGTGTGATAAAAGCTTGACAAGGTGTGCAGAATTGCCAACCAACAAAAACTGGGAGAAAAAAAAATGACATGTTAATTCAATTATTTTCAATCAATCTGTGACTCAAGACACGAAGACATTCAAATCTGTGTAAATCACACTTTTCCCTAAATTACTCCGGTATATTAAACGATTAACTGACTCCGCACAAAACCGTAATAAACTTCACCAAAAAGTCAACAATTGAAACCAGCCCTATTCTAAAGCCCGTATCGAACCCAATTACCACGACAAGAGGTAAACAATGAAGAGAGGGTGCCATCAGAATGTGACTGCCACTACGTGCAAACGAACGACATGATACGTCTATGACACAGCTCTGCGTGGTCCAAATCCCCACAGATTGCAGCTGTCAGAGAATCTCGCCAGCTCTGGGACCTCCGGCCCCGGGAAATCCCGCGCAAATATCACACTCATAGCCGCCAAAGCCATGTTAACCTGTCAGTGTCAACTGTAATTGCATTATCGCGCGCGCCCGCGAGAGAGAGCAAAGCATTCGCAAATTTGCATAACGCGCAAACGCCACGCGTCATAATAGGCAAGTGCTTCGCGGTCTAATTGCCAGATGCTGATAGCAGTATGACTTTCGGTGATTAATACAGAGCAAATGGATTTATGTATGCTAATTTTACTGCTGGTGTTTTGCATAGATTCAGTCTGAGTGTGTCTTGAATGTGAGTAACGGGCTGAGATTTAGGGGTTTGTTATCTTATTGTATGATAAGGGCGTGTTTTTTTATGTAGGGGGTTCGGTTATGTGTGATTACAGCATATGATGAGTCACTATGACTGACCGCAGTGCGCGAAATGGGCACGTGTATGCGAAATGAGATGCACGTAATCGAAAGTGATTTTACAATCATTTGATTATCCCCACATTATTTAGTAGCTTACAGCTATGTTTAGCTGTAAGCTAAAAATAGGTTGACGTGAAATAAATAAATCAAAACCATGCAAAGAATGTTCCCGCCAGGTAAACGCTGCTTAAGGATAAATTAGAGTCAGTTGACGGTATAATACATTTGAGGAGAATTCAGCGAGTGTTTGTTTTCATGTTATACGCATCGCGACTACCCCTACCTGTTGCTTTCAACCATAACTCAACGAACGGTCTTGAAAAACAGACAACTTATATACAAGGTTCATAATCTAATTACTTATGAGTAGCCTTTGTTGGTTAAAACAGTCAAGGCGGGAAGGTAAGTTGGTTTAAGCGTTGTAAAAGTCATGCAATGTACATTGATGTAATATAAAACACCAACATAATATAATGGAATATGAATAATTTAATTGCATATCTGAAATCAGCCTCTTTCCCATGGATTTACTCGCGTATTTTAACTGTCTTCTGATATAACTTCTGCACATAAGAAACAGTAAAACTCGTAGGTAAATAAATAGATATATCTATTTTTTTGATAATGCAAAACCAATAAAAATATCTAACCCAACCGTAAATATGTTCACACGCGGGCAGCAGTCATTTATTATTTGAAACGAGATTCGATTCCCCATCTGAAGACCATTCTAGATTGAAAATTTCGTTCCTTAAAATAAACACAGAAAGATATGGATAGAAACACATCTAAAGACTGTATGCACGAGATGAAGTCCAAGAAAACACATGCCGCATGGTCTGCCAGCGAGCCTGTTTTATTTCCGCGAGCGCGCAACCAAAACCTCCCCCCAAGAGCATCATAATTCGTGTCTCCTACCCCCACCCATGCTCCACCCGCTGCAGATCTTCGCAGCGGGCAAGCATCCTACACAATTGCTCCTAGCTCCTTCTTATGATGTAATTCGAGCCGGGAACGTATAGCATCGTGTCGTCTTCATTTCACCAGTGGCCAGCTGCTACGCTCTCGCTTTCTCGTGAATCTTGCAAGATTGTCGTCCAGTGGCGTGCCGTGTCGACAGTAAGAGGTTCGAAAGCTGCTACGAAGAAGGGTGTATGTATTATTTCTTTTCAGGATTAATTTAGTGATGGCATTACATTTATTCAAATAGTTTTGGAAACTTGGTTTTTGACCAGAAGTGTTTGTTTCATTCGAGGAAGGTGGAGTTTTTGTTTTTAATGCGTTAAATAGTTCTGTCCATAGAATTTAATGTATGCATGCTTAAGTCATGTTTATTAGTGTACTTGGTTAACATGCTTTGGGTAAAATTTCTCTCAGTAAGTTTATAATAATGGCGATTAAATGAAACCCCAAACTTAATATCTAAATTAATGAAAACGATCTAGGAAGTTTTTGAGAAAGGATTAAGTAAGAAATAGATCCAAAATTGAATGACATGAAAACTACTGTAATGGAAGTTAAATGATTATGAATTTTCATTCAATATGTAACTTGCTGTAACTTGTTAATTTAAACGTGTTAAATATAGGTGGACGTTCCTAAAAAATTAAAAACTTATTTTTTACGTTAATATCAAGTACTCGATAGCTGTAACTCATTGCTTGCTACTTGATTGCTGGAGAATCCGACAAAACAGTCGTTAAATTATTGGAATGAAATCATATTTGCAGTTTGACTTATTTCTCATGGCTTATTCATAGATGAATAAATGAAAATCATTGTCTGTAATTACTTGCCATAAGAATTCGTGCCTTCGCCCATAAAATTCAATCTATATGTCTAATTGTTATATAATTAACCTGGCAAAGAAACTCTGGAAATGTAAGTCTGTGACACCTCTAAAATATAATATTAAAGACTTCTTTCTGCAAAATATACTTGGAAGCCTTTAAGCTTTTTAGCTCATCAAGTTGATCATATGTCCCACCAGTTGATTGATGCATATACTAGTCTATGGAATTTAATTCTGAAATTAAAAGTTATTGTTAAATAACTCGAAGCTAAAATAGTTCTCTGTACATCCCCCAAACAATCTCAGTAACCACAGCATCCGATTGGTAGTCACCATGCGATTTCTTGTTCGTAGATTGTTCAATTCTTGTTCTTGAAACAAGAATTTTTATAAAAAAAATAACCTAATAGCCCATCAGGGAGAAAAGTAACACATACTTGCTTGAGGACAGAAGAATCGGTCCTCAGCCTCAGCCTCATCAAGATTATTATGCAGGTTATCGGTTTACGGGGGGCTTTCACACAAGCGGGCGTGCGACCGCGCAAAAAGGCAGAGTCTTCCCATGTTTTTGCCTCCTTTCTTCGAGTGGTGCTGGGACACGGTGCCGGATAATGGTGCTTTGGTCATGGCTGTGATGGCCCCCGCATGGGTGAATAGATTTTTAAGATGTCAGATTCGGCGAAAATGGTGCTTTGGTCATGGCTGTGATGGCCCCCGCATGGGTGAATAGATTTTTAAGATGTCAGATTCGGCGAAATGTTAATAATCTCTCCAGACGTGAATTGCTGCGTTGAAGTGGAGGTTTGTCATTTTCGTATGGTAAAAGGTGTTTATTGTAAGAAAAAGTATTAAAAAAAAGTGTGTAAGAGAAAGGTAATAAGCTAAAGATGTTGATTAAAAGTTATTAAGGTATTTTGGGACAATAAATATACGAGTCGTGATGAAAAATTAATTGTGATGGAACTAATTGTGAGATTGAAGCTAGTGTACCCTTATTAGAGCGGGCGTACATTTGCTGATCTGCAATTCGAAAAATTACTTTTCCGTTTTCCAAGAGAATTGGATTATTATTATCATGTCTGGTACTTGGTCATTTTTCAAATCACTCTCAAGAAAGTATAAAACAGTTCGGCAAAAGAAGGCGGAAGAAATTCAACGATTTTTTTTCCAAACTTTCCTGCTTGAAAAACATGTTGTGTCAAATACGCGATGCCTTTCTCCACCACCGCACGGCGGCTAATTGATCACCTCGTTAATTGCCGCCTAGAAAACGTCGAAAAGCTCCTCAATGGCAACGTCCGAAATCACAATAAATTACACAGCCACGCAGCATCGGGGCGCGCGTCAACAAAGCATCTTTATCCACTCGGCTTTGTTGTCGCCGGCAGCGCGCCGGGCTCCAAAGCGTTCCGAACGGACTTTTCAGCTTTTTTCCCCGCGTTTGGCGCCCTCGTAAGTGATTAATGTCTCCGGCCAAGAGGTCGTCTTTTCGGGAAAGAAACCCTCGCGACGCGCCCGGGGGCCACAAAAGGGCCGAGAGAGAGAGAGAGTGCAGCCACCTTCAAAAAATATAACCGAAGTCTTCGTGAGAACTTTCTATGCACAGCTTCGGGATGGAGCACTACTGTTGAACCAATCCACATGGTTGGATTTAGCTTCGTCTTTAATTTTAAAGCGCAATCAAGTTTTATTATAGAATGTCAATACTCAAACTCAAGCTAAACGGAAAACAAATGTTCACTCAAAACGCGTCACATCGATTCAAAGATCAGCAAACAGTATGCAGAGTGAATACCATAATATATATCGATGTCCAAAATGGTCCATAATCTATGGTATAATTTCGATGCGTTTGACCACAGAATGTGTAGCAAAGCAACGCATCCAGCATCATGCGGCACCCCTGGGAGCACAAAGTTAGCCAGCATCTGAACAACCAACAGTCAAGAGCAAGTCGCCCAGAATCCGATAGAGCGGTCGCGTTGTACACAGGACCTTCGTCAGGAGCAAAGGCCGAGCAGGTTATCGCAGATGTTCACCAGTGTGGGCGAGCGGAGCGGTGAGGGGAGCGGGGGGGGGGTCATCTGGGGTAGAAGACTCAAGTCCATAACTTAGCAAGTTGGTCCGAGGGGGCTGGCGGGGTGGCGGGTGGGGATTGTCACATCAGCAACGGCAGACGGGTGGACGAGGAGATCAGGAAGGTTAGATTGGAGAAACAATCGGCGCCGAATGGAAAGGTGTTTCGGGGCGCGAAGTGCAGCCCTGAAGTGTCACAGTTTTATGTGATGTCATCTCCAACTTATCAGGGATTCGATTCTATACATGTGTGTGCCCAAATCGTTCTTTTTTATCTCTTCCCATCAAAAGCATAAATCTTCCTTATAGAAAGAAATTTGAATAAACAGTCAAAATTAGTATCTACGACACCAGATAGAAAACATCTGTCTCCAAAGTAAACAATTTTATGAAAATCATCCTAAAGCCATCTCCAAAATCATTCGGATTCGAAATTCAAGTTAAATTAGATAAGATGTATGGATTATTTTCTTGATTCTTGATTTTTGAACTTTTCGTTCAATGTGCACGAGGCATTGTTGTCATTGCCAACGTAGTGATAACAAAATCCAATCCGGTTGGTTTAGTGCATCTTCAACTCCAGTTGAAGGAGTGTTCAATCCACGATATACGTGGCTGCATTGTTAACCGGGCCACAATCATAAAGAAACAAGCGAGAGAAGTGTTCCAAGACCCGGTAACGATTTACGATAACGGCTCTCGGCAAAGATGCGTGATACGGGGTCTTAGAATTCACAGGGTGCAACCAGCCGATAGCACACACTGTTTACCCCCCGGTACCCACCGCCATCGGCACCCCTTTTCAACGAACGATGTGTATTAACCCCAGCCGCCTCATGTATGTGTGTGCCGCTTGCTTTGTTGTACCGTTATACGAGTTCTCTTTGGCGAGGCCGAGAAACCGCCATGACGTACCGACTACTTATAAGCTACACTACCTTGAGTAGAATGCGGAGGGAGGACGATGATTTTAATGGATTTATATATTACCTGTGTGTGTGGGGGGGTTAGGGTTGCGCGTGTGGGGTGAATCGGATGAGGGGGTGCAGTGTAATGATACAGATTTACATGTGTAATTAAACAGGTAGACGTAATGGCGATTGCCAAGGGGGTTTTATAAGTAATGTTGTTAATGCTTGCGGTGAACGATGATTACTTCTTTTGGGGGTTATATAAAGCATCGCGTGCTCAGCGCGTGTCAGGCCACAGAACACCCCGAAGGGCTGAGAAAGTGTTATATCTTATAACAAAAGTATATCTTGATAATGTGTTTTTTTCTATACTCACAAGTTAAATATTATGCTATTTTTTTTGGCAATATCCATGTACCAAAGTACAAAAGGTACTGAAGGACGAACAAACAAATACATCTAGAGCACGACATGAAATTAAGGTGGTATCGAAATTGTGGGGAAATGTAAGAACTGACTGAATGATATAAAGTGCACTTAGAAAATCGAGAATAAAGACAGAAATCTGTCCCAGCATTCTGCAGCCTGGCGTTTTGAAATGTGCCATCGGAGGCTGGAGCTCGCGCGTAGGCTCTACCGCCGGTGAACTAAAGCCATCACGACAAGACCGGCCCCAACATTCGCTCTCACCTCGTCACCATCCGATCCGTTCAATTCGCGCCCCACAGCCCCCCATCGCTCATGATTAAATCGCAGGAAACAAGTCGATATCGACGCCCCCGCGATAGCGCGCCGCGTCGCGACGCCGGCCACCGTCGCCGCCGCCGCGACGCCACTTGGTATTCGTGGCGGCGTCGCCGACGCCGGCGTCGAGTGGAGATCGCTTACGCGAAGCCGTGGTGGGGCTCGTGGGTGGCAGGGAGGGTGGGGGGCGATTTACATATCACATACATCAGACGCGTGAGCGCCAGATGACGCCAGATGACGCCAGATGACGCCGGCTGGTGCGGGAGGCGTCGGGACGCTGCTACGATGGGGCGTGTGAAAAGGGGTGCTATGTGGTGGTGGTCCAGGAAAAGATTCGGTTTCGGAAGCGTCGTGAATTTTCGACAGTGCGCGCGACTCAATTGGTTGCGTTTCGTTTCGATGATGATAAATTCGTGGAAGGTCCGCAATTGATTAGATGCTATCGATCAGTTGCAGTCGTCAAGTAGGCTTGGGACTTTACGGTGTTAGAAAGTTTAGGGAAAGAGAATTGATGAGTATTTATTGGCAAAAAGGGGCGTGTAGGATTGAAAAGGGAAAAGAAGTCAAATGAAAATAAGAAATGGTAGAAACTTTAGAGGGAAAAGGAAAAAGAATCGAACAGTGACTTTCATTTGCAAATCTGTTACAAATGAATAAATTTGCAAGGATCAGATTATTTCTTGGCCCAAGGTCAAATGCGTGGGTTCACCTGGAGTTTGTCACTAATCAGCTGAAACCATGTATAGAATTAACGTATCGAAAAATTTGTCAAATGGATTTAATAACAATTACTAGTGTTCTATATTTTCTGAAATATTTAAGAATAATCATATGATTTTCTTATGAATGTGCCAGGTAGGAGGAAATCACAAAGCGTGGAATCACAAGACAGATCAAAACAACTGTCCAATCGTAGACGCATGCATGTTCTAATAATTCTTCATTCACAATGGCGACGTCCGGAATTTCGAGTATGGAAACACGACAAAATCTTAGTGGAGTTTTCGATGTCCAAAGCCAGGATGATGGAATGTAAATTTTAAACTAAAACCGTTCAAGTGCATATAATTAGACACCATATTATTCGTGCCCGATTTGTAAGTTAAGGGCACCTGCACACCCTGCACGGCACCCTTTTTGTTTTATCGGAAAAAGGAGCATGTAGCATTTGGTGACGAACAAGATTTACAAATAAACCAGTTACCAGTTGATAATTCTTGAAATGTAAGACACGTCCGCCTTGAAATTGTGCGGATTTTGTACTGTAATTGTTATAGGTAAACTGGGGAATGTACCAATAAGTTACAGAAATTCTGCATGTGACGAGATACATTTTTGTTAGCATTCACTTGCTTTCGTAAATTTTTTTAAAAAGTCCGCCCAAGACATGAATAATTGAATAAATAATTCATCTTTGAATAATAGTTGAAGATATTTTCAAAGTTTAATTTTCAATGGTAGGTAACCTCGCCATAAAAATGTATACCCACTGTATTTATACTGTATACTGTGTATAAGTATACTGAATTGTAAATTGTAAACTGCAATGTATACTATACAGAATGTTTACTTTTTTTAAATCATGAATTGCGTTAAATATGCGTAACTTTATACACAAAACTCTTACAGCAACTAAATGATCGAGTGCATCTCTGTTTCAAATTGAGCGGTAATCACGAGATTGAGCAGTTGCAGAATTTTCAAACGAGATCATTAAACGACGGCTTAATTTCGGTGTACCTTATACACTTTTCCATCAGATGTGATGGTAAATTGGTGTCATTTTCAAGTCTTGAGAGTCAACTTGCAGAGAATAAAACGCTTGTTGACAAGCATCTTGCAGAACGGTGTCCTTCCAGGACAATTTCTCGACCAGAGACAGCGAAATGACAACAGTGTGTCAACAATCGTCTACTTGGTGGAATCAGAACACTACGGATCGACGGGAGAATCACCCAGAAACGTGGGGAAGGAAATTAAAAAACAGGACACCCACCGGCAAATGCTCTTAACTTGACGAACAATTTAATTACTTTGATTGATTTTAAATTATTTCCATAATGCCAGGAAAAATACTTTTTATTTCCTCCACAGGATTAGACAAAAAATTAAGTGGAATTTAATTTTCAAAGAACATTGAAAATCGACAGGTGACATTTGTGACGAAAAATTGTCGAAGTTTTCCAACATTTCATGAAATTAAAATAGAATATGTTTTTAAAATGAAAAATTAATCGTTTGACAAGGAAAACATTATCAAAAACCATATTAAAATATGAAATGTATATTTTGATTGCTGGCGATTGTCCAATAAAATGCTCATTGAACTCTGCATTAGAAAAAGCCCTGAAGTCTAAATCCTAATCAAAAATGAAATCTACCGCAAGTGTATTTTTTGTATTTGTATGAGTCCGTTGGCAAGGACTTGACACCGAATAGACACAAATGACAGCTAGAATTTTGTATTGTTGTTTTTTCACTGTAAATATCAGTAAGAAAGTCACTCACTATCTGATGTAAAACACCCACAATAACACACACACAAAGTAAGATATATCTGCAACCAGATAAACATCTTATAATGCCACCTAATTCATTCCTTTCAATATAAAATCTAAAGCAAGCAATATCTTGTATACACAGAGATAAAAGCCATTGGATTTTGGCTATCTACACGCTTAATTATTTCAGCCGGTCCCCCCCAAAAAACACGGCGCCAAAAGCCAACAAATCGGTCCGCAATTAGCCACCCCCAACCCTCCGCCATTGTGCACCCCTAATCAACCAAATCCAATTTACAATTTGATAAAAGCAGAGCCAATCAAGAAGCCCCCACCCCACCTCAACACCAACGGTTCGTTGTCCGTGGAATTAGCCCCCGATCGAAATGCAGTCGGCACCACGGCTAAGGGCTGCCGCGAGTCAAGTGTTTAGACGCTATTAATTTGAAGGCTTACACTCGAATATAGGGGATGATGGATGGTTCGCTACGCGACACGTCGGACCCGCTGCAGGGAAAGCGACGTGGAATTTGTCAATTGGCAGCGTGAACAGGATTAACCGGCCGATTAACGAAAACCATCGAGATCAACCGCAATGGCTTTTGCCTGATTTCGTCGACGCTGGTTTTTTGGGCATGTCTTTATAAAGTGCGTACACGCCGCAAGTCTTTAGCATCAATCACATCGGTGTACGCCGAGGGGTCGGCGCCGGTGAACTTTCACGGTTCACCCCGATGAGTGAACGTTCCGTGCGTACACCGGCGTTGAATAATCTGCGAGTCGATAAGGTGAGTCAGGCATGCATGTTGTTGATAGAGGGAACGAGCGAGAGGGCACGGACGGATTAATATTTTTTTCTTATGCTTAGGGGGGTGTAAGTTTCTTGTGGCGCGCGCGCGTGTGTGTGTGAACAAGAGGGTGGATGTTTTCGGTGAGGTGGGGGATGTTTTTTTTTTGCCGAACGTAAGATTAATTTTCAGCTGACAAATGCATCGAGCATTTCGCGCGCACACATGGATTATCCGAAGAAACTTACGAAATGTCAAAGACAGGCCCGCGGCGAGGCATGCTTTTTAGTAGTGTTTTTGGTTGATATTTTGCTGCAACATACACTTTTCTTACACCGTAGTCAGTACCGCACGCATAGGTTATTTTGCGCGCGTGCTATTTATGGGCTAAACTGCTTTGATTTTTAACTATTAGAAACAAAATATCAATTCCAAAATTCGTATCCGTATCGGGATTCATCGCTTCTAATAATTAATATCCACCGTAAACATGCAACGAGTATTTTCAATTAGTTCGAATCACACTAATGTATTGATGTTTATTACGTTAGATCGATCACCCTATCAGTTTTTAGCTGTCCACCCTTCATCGTTTCATCGTTTGGCTGTATACGCTTACTGATACAACTGAGTCATCTTCGCTTTGCCTTTGCAAAAACAAAATGCAAGAAACCAGTCTTGCAAAAAAAAACGATCAGACAGGGCTGTGTATAATCGGGGTACACAGCACCATGTTCACCTATACTTCTTGTTAGAAGTAGGACCCTAGTAAGATGTAAATTGCTCGATGTGCACTCACAGAGTAAATTATATTCAAATTTGCAACATCTTCAAGACAAACTCGATGGCAATCTAGTGGCATTTGGACCCCAGGGTCTGAGCGGCTCTTTAGATCGAGTTACGATGGACTCTGGCATATGCAGTTCATCCCCGGTCGAGCGGCACGGCCGCGGCAACTTCCCCCGGCGAGAGATCGCAAATGGACCGGCCGTTTATTTATTTATAGTGTGTTTGGCCGCGTGTTGGTCTTTGAGAATCGAGACGCGCTGCTGAGGTCCATAGGCAGCTGCTCAAGATGTGAGACTCACCGCCGAAAGGACGACGCCGACAGTGCGTCGCGTTTACATTATTTGTTTGTTTATTTGTGTTAGTGTGTATGTTGGATGGAAGGTGCACAATAGCATTATGTGGCTTGCATTTTGGTACAAAGTCTACATTCGGACAAAGATGTTGTGCGACTAAGACATGTACGACTTCACTCCGATGAGTATACCCATGTTCATGGCAGGGTGATTTTTGCTGGGTCAAGAGTTTATCTGCTTGATGAATGAATTGATTGATTATTGGTGCTTAACGACGCACTGTTTTGACAACTGGCCCTTTGGCACTGGTCTAATGGCGTCGGTATTTGATGAATGAAAATGCTTTTGCTTTTGTATCGTTTTTTTCACATAAATTTGGATCTGTAACGATATTTTCGATACACAATAACTTCTAAAATTAATTCAACTAAAATATTTGACTTTCCAAGTCTTTTTGATGACACGCGCCATGATATGAAAGAAATGTGTTTCATATATCAACAAAATTTCTCACAAGTAAGGAATTATTAAGCCCATATCCTACAACACCTATGAAATCTTAAACTCAAGCAAACCAAGTACACACACGCAGTAAATTGCATCGAATTGCAATTTGCAACGCGTGATATTCCGAGTGCGTGCATCACGTGCAGTGCGTGTGTGCGTGCGTGCGAGATACGAAACAGCAGCATCAATTCGTTCCGATATCACGATATCCGTGAAACATTCGCCCACGATTTATCTATCGCACTAATTTAGCGTTGTAAGAGAACAAAAGACCTATTAGTGGCATCCCTTATCAACACTTGTACTACACATTCATTATTTCTTATCAGATCCACTCTCACCCTATCTACATCCCCTCTAATTCAACTCTGGCCCCTGCACACTGTTTCGTATTCTAGCTGGGGGTCAAAAACGTGCACTCATCGTTCAAACCAAATAATGAGTAAGAGTATTTTTTAAAATTCCATGTTTTATAGCCGCTATAACTGATTAAAATTTTGTAAATTTCTCGAAATCATTTGGGCACCAACACCCAGTTCAGAGGCAGCATTTGAATGGGAACTCGGAATGAAATTAATTACTTCTCCCCCAACTGGAATTGTTATTTTAGGATTAGAGGGATCGTGAATGTTGGCTTGATGGTTTGTTATTCTAAGTGTTTTTCATTGCTCACGTGTGTTGTCCTGTCTAAACATCAAGGCCCATATTTGCATTACATGTTAACGAAGTGTATATCAGTGATAAAATCATTGTATGGATGGAAATTTGCCAGCTCTACTAAGCCTTATGTATTGACTGCAGGTGGACAAGGGAACAATTTAAATTAAGGGTTGCACTTGCTTCACCGCTGGTCACCGTGAACTAATTTTAAAATTTTGTTCTCATTTCTTTTAGTAAAATGATGAAAATTGATTAATGAAATTCAGTAAAAATTCCAATCTTATTGTAAATCATTCTACAATTAAAAAACAAACGTAAAATTGCGAAGGTAGAATGGACATATCAGGTTTAGTTCCCCTAGAGAAAATTTTGTTCCATGTGACTATACAGCTCCGAAAATTAGTCTCGGTCAAAAATACCCCGCTACATTAATTGCTCATTCTTAAAAAGAGAAACTAATTTTCCCAGACTTGGTGACAATAACTTAGAGGAGCCGAGGAGGTTGAAGAAAAATGAGACTCAATTAGTTTGTAGGATGGCAGCCATCCAAGGGAAAAAAATAATGGGGGACGCCTTAATTTCTAGTTCCTTTTCCCTGTTAAGAATGTTGAAAAAGTTACCTAATTTGCCAGCAAGGTAGAGCTGTTAAAAACAAAGGTAATTTTGCAATTTCTTCAGAATGCACAGAGGGTACGTTCCGGAGGGTCAGGCTTACACGGTTTTATTATTTATGAAATAAAAGCGGTAAAAGTGAAGCAAGTTTGAAGCTAGAATAGCTGTCATTTTTGGCGAAACATTGTTTTCTGCGAAGCTTGTGTACATAATCGACTTCAAACTTCAAATTTGGGTCAAATAGTAACTGTGCACATGTCCAACTGAGAAGACTTGCAAAATACGTTACTATTTTGTAAATAACAACATGACTTTATTGACACGTAAGTGGTGTAATGTGTGAATTGACAGAAATAAAACCCTGAATATCTTGGAAAATTCCATTTCTAAAGTTAGTAAAACTCATTAGTGCATGCTAGGGTGCATGTTTATTGTTCAAATAGTTGTCATTTCATGGCTTTTCACAACACACAATACTTTTACCTTATATTGAATAATTTTTGTTTTCTGTCTCTATAGCCGACCTCAATGGAAATTTAAATTCTTAACCTGACCCAATCTGGAGCCGTCCTCTGATAACTGCATCTCTCTTTGGGCCACCTTCCTGAAAGGATTTACGCAGCCGCCGCCACTGCATCCTTCTCGGCAGGTCGGCAATCACGAGTCCTCACAAGTCCCATTGTCCTTTTCTACTGGCGGCTTGCCATCTTTAACAATTTCCATTCATCTTGCAGCTTTCGCTGTATATTTCACACGCCAAACAAGCTAAACGATTATCAATATCCGCTCCCTCCTAGGCGGAAGTTAGTGCGATCGGGTTAGCAAGGAGCCAAAAACAACCGGCGACGACCTTCAAAAGGAGATGAATCTGGGAGATGCTTCCTTGGTGCCAGCATATTTAAACATCTACGAGCAAATCGAGTGGATGCAGCAAATAATCAGCTAGATACTGAATATCAATATCGTTGATCTGACCTTGATGATTGCCACTAAATGAAAGCAATACTATTGGGTCCTGTACACAGTCAGCAAACCATAATATTGCGGTTATAGGTATGTAATTCGGTGCCCAGAACAGGTAGACTGTTTTATTTTTTTTCGTATGATACTTTTATATGAACCTCTCCTTACAAAATACAGAAGTACCTATGAAAAGTACACGAATTAATAGTATAGGAACAGCAGATCGAAAAATGTCCTAAACCATTGTGGCGTTGCATTTCTCTCAAACATAATGCGCACTGTGACGAATCGAATTCCGAAACAGGACCACCTAAACGTCAACCTTAACCAGATTCATGACAAGTGAGAATCAAGAGCACCCCTCTCGTTATGTAAAACCATCCAGAAAGAAACCTAACACAAAAAAAGCCCACGAATAATTAATTACTTTTTCAACTTTTTGTCATGTCATGTGACAGTTTTCAAGTTAAAACACAGTGCGGCCCACCGAACCGGAACCAGTGATAAGAAGCTAATTGTTAAAACAACCCTTGCCATATATATATATGCATACATTCGAGTCGTGGGTACAACCACTGGATGCAAAAAGTTTGTCGCTCGCACAATGCACGATTACTGGCGACTCAATCCACAAAATTGGCTACAACTTACAACACACTAGCAAACACTGTGCAAGTGCTACAACCATGTAATCAACTAAACATACGCTTGTGTTCACTTTGATATTTCACCTACAAACCCCCTAAAGCTGTCAACGTACCCCATAAACCCTAATAGCATCGTTATCATTTCTATAATAGCTAGAGCTATACGCGGGGAGAGATATAGAACGTTTATACTGTTAATACCTGATTAAGGATATATACGGGCATTAATACGATTACCATATGGATGCCATTTCGATGTTTGCATATTGTCAATTGCGTGTACCGTGGAATTGGTGTATAATGTGATTTGGCAGCCGCAGCGATTGCGTTTGAGTGTGGTGCGTTGCGGTGCGATGTTGTACGCCATTGTTAGATAGGCGGAGAGGCCACCAGGGCAAGCCATAGCAATGCGTTTACTGATTGAATACCGATAGATCTCTCTGTTGGCGTGGAGGAAATTGAGACAGTGCTGACCGCATCGTGGGGATGAGAATGTAATTATTGTTTGAGTTGGAGGCTGGATGCTGGATGCTGGATGGAAATGAGATGTATACGTTATGTGACAGGAACTTGCACGCTAATTTTGAGCTCGTGAACCTTAGAATGTTTAGAAGCTTAGAAACTTGGAACTCTCTTGCAATTGAATTAAATTCTCACGTTTAATTGAAATATAAGAACACGATTGACATGGACACGATGAATGAGATTGAATTTTGACGATTGAATGAAAAGTTATGAATGAAAAATTATTAATTGTGAGATTAATTTATAGGTACAGTAATTCTACTAGAAATTATTATTTCGGTGTCGATGTTAATAAAAGTGAAATGTACACGGGTGAATTTCGGTCCCGCAGGTTTTAAGATTTTCCATCGCTGACTTGTCCGCTTTTCCTTTTCCCCTCGCGAGGTACGAATCCTTTTTAACCCGAAGAGATGCAATATCTGCCGGCTTATAAATTAATCCGGGCTTAGGGACCATTTAATCCCCGGGTAAGCCAACCTAAAGACTTACAAGTTGGCAAGGATAAGATCGGGATTGGCAGACTTTTCAACTTTTCTAGAGCTGGAGCTGAGCTGAGGAGCTGAGGGTGACTGAAATTTCACTAGCAGTACTTCTCTTATAGGAACCGCCTATGTAAACTTTAACCATAAGTTTGACTCGTCTTTGCAGACTTTGACAGTGTGGATGAAGTTTAACCCGGGTTTAATTGTGGGTACTACAGTCTTTATCAGAAGATATTTGCATATTAAAATGTTTTAAAATATGTAACCT
The DNA here is from genome assembly GCA_921293315.2 of Nemurella pictetii. NCBI lineage: Eukaryota > Metazoa > Arthropoda > Insecta > Plecoptera > Nemouridae > Nemurella > Nemurella pictetii. The sequence goes on along the minus strand of OV121123.1, from coordinate 7,135,650 downwards.
AATACTATAATTGTTAAAATGCACACAACCTCATATAAATATCAGTGATAAAATCAAAATCTGACTATTTAAAAGAATTGTGGCTGTGATGAATAATGAAAAGACATCTCCACAGTTCAAGTAGTACAAGCTAAAAACGAATAAGCGACTCACCGAAAAATAGTAAATAATCCTTTGCTGTCGATTTGTGAAGTATAAATCCAAACTGCAAAAACTTTACACCACCGCCGAAAAAAACCCGATGACAGTCACTGAATTTAATCGAACACACCCATACAAAATGAAACCACCCTTAAAACCGATGAACACACATTGAATGACTGCACTGGACAAGACTAAGCAAGCCACGCTGTACGCGAAATAATCCGGGTAATGATAGAAAGCGGACGACGTGCACCCACGTCAAGAACAGCTTGAAGACTGACTAGCTCGCGGTGTTTATGCTGGCGAGCACTGGCTGAATCGGTAACGTTCGGCACCGCTCGGCTACGCTCGCTCCCACATTCGGCAGTGTTCGGTGATAAAGCCACAAGAGAGTACAAAATCTTGAACGGTGACCAAAATGATGTGTCTTTGTCAAAGATGATTTTCAAAATAATTGCTTAAAATAGGACAATCATTATGTGCTACAGTGTATTCATGACAGTTGAAACAATGAAATTTCACCAATCAATTTGCAGACAGATGGGAATCGGAGAAGATAATATAATATGTGTGTTTTTATTTAGTTCTCATATGGAATTAAAAATTACTTGACATTGGACATGAGGTTTGTGCCTCCGTTTGAAACAATAAATAAATATAAATAAAGACCTCAGAATATAAGCTGAAGAGAACAGTATGTATTTAACATCCGTTTGTGTTATAGACTTTCGTCCGGGTTAAATACCAATCATTCTTTCGATTACTTTCCGGTCTTTGTATGGTCAGCCAATCTTGGTCCAATCTGTTCAATGTTCGTTCGCAATTGCCTCTGATTCTTATCGATTTATGGACACAATAATAAGCTGGCTAGTGGCTGCCACATCTTTTATTCGCACCAGATTGATTCAGCACGGCTCCACGCTATGCGTCATCTCGAGATTCCAGTTCCAGCAAAGAAAACTGAAGAGAAAATCCCGGTGTCTGATTATCGCTTGCTACTGATGGCGTAGACGTAGAGGAAAAGCTGATCTTTGGAATGACCTCGGATTATACTTACGTTATTTTTTGATGATATTTCATATTTATAATGTATATTGTTTGATATGGTGATACTACCTTTCGCTTAGTATCAAAATTGGTATCGCCATGGGTTTCAAATCCTTGGATGTATATATAGCTTTGGAATTTAGAACATAACTCATATATTTTTTTTAACCTTCCTACCACGGAAAATCTTTGTGTGATTTAAAAAGTATTTGTCTACAAAACAATTACCTTGTCCTTATAAAGATGTTGAATTTATTTCAGAAAATATTATCCTATTCTAGGATTGGCAGACTGTTTTGAAAGCGTATCAAAAAGCAATCTTTAATCAAAGATGTTACTCTTTGGAATAATTCTGGGCATTCCAGGAAAAAACAAAAATTGAATTAGCATTTGAAAACGTGAATAATTTTCAGGAAGAAAGAAAAATAAATTCGCCTTCTAAATTTGTAAATTATCTTAATCGAAGTAAATTTAAGGATTCACTTTCATGGCTGCATCGTAAGAAAAATATAGATTTGGATAGTCTAGATTTGTAGATTTATTAAATATTAAAAGGTTAATTTTCCCTCTGCAGTTTTGCCAATTATCCGATAGGATTATTTTACTGACCTGCCTCTACCTCATTGGAAATATAAGAAATCTGCTTAGCACAAATAATTAATTCAAAATTTAGATTCAGTTTAGCTACTTCATAAGAAAAAAAATATAGATTTTCTACAGTATAGATTTGTAGATTTACTAGTTTTAAAAAATCTCTCAGTTTTTCCAACCGCCCACCAGATTTAATTTACTGGCCTTACCTTCTTGGAAATATTTGTAATAATATGTTTGACAAAAATAATTTTTTGAAAAACTGAGTGAGTCTCGAGGAATGAAAAGCCAACACAATATGCAGCCATCAAGAATCATAATGGCACCGAAAAAGAAATTCTGACCCGACTCGAACCATGGATTTGTATAGCTTCTAGAACTCCATGATCGAAATACTTGACCGGAAAAACCCTCTCCCGTTTCGACACCCGTTTTCCAGGCCCCAAGTCGGCTGAGGAAAGTGTCACAATTCAATTCCCGCCGATCCTTTCATCGGAAAAGTCATTTCCACGGACGTCCGAAGCAGATTTCCCGCCGCTTGACCCGCCCTCGGGCAAACATCGACGATAGAGAGTGTATTAGTTTCCGATGGAGTATTCGGTGTCAATTCTTTTCCTTCTTATATCTTTTATCAGGCAAAATGGTCCAGATAGAGCCGAAATGCCTGAGTCTAAAGGATTTGTTGTACCCAAAACCACCGATAAGTGCTCATCTCTATGGTGATATCTTCTCGATTGCTTATGATTTAGGATTTAGTATATTGTACGTCACGGTCGAAAAGTGATATGTAGGCAATACAAGATATAATTGTTCATATAATATATACTTTATAGGTAAGGTATAAATTATACATCGACAAATTTCCGTTCCTCCAGAAAGAGTCAAGATTCTGGTTGTGAAGGTTGCTTCTGAGTGTTCAATTCTTAGAAGAAAACCACCTTCGGTTAATAAATGAAAACAGAAGGAAAAGCAGAAGCTCGGTTAGTTATCATCAGATGCAATGAATAGATGAAAGTGTTCTCTATAAAAAATAATTGTATATTTTACACCGAAAAGTATTTTTATATACTACAACCATTGAATTTGGAGTTCTGCAACAACTAAATCTTTGAAGTGCGTCGTACCAAAGATGGTATAGAAAGAGTTTAGGGCTGAAATTTTTATTTCCAGTCAAATTGTTATCCTCCAGTTAGGAAGGAGACAAAAGCGACCGGTAGGTTGGATTGTTTATTTTTTCTGCAGGTTAGGCATGTAAGTGGACATTGTCATTTCAGCCCTTACAAATCAATAATTAATCTGGCAAGGCGAATAAGCTTGAGCCACCATTTAGTAAATAAAAACGCGCGTAAATTTCAGCCCTTAAAAATCAAAAATTAATATGGCAAGGTGAATATCTTTGAGCCACAATTTAGTAAATAAAAAGGCGCGTATGTTCGATAGTTTGTTGCAATCTACTCTAACCATTGATCGCCGTCGGACGATGTAGGTACCAAGAAGCTTTCTGAGCACAAGAGTATAATAGACATGTCACCCATAGAGGGAACGTGCGAGGGTGTTACACCGCCGCCACCTCCTAAGACCAAAGAAAATACACGGAAAAGGCGTTTTCAGAAAAGCTCTTTGCGTGGTGACACTTTTAATAGTGTTCCATTCAGGCGTTTCTTTTTCGCGATTAAGCAACGATCCTAACAAGAATAAAGCACCTCAGAGTGCAGAATAAGTACTTATTTGAAATCGAATTGATTGACATTCCAAATGGTACAATTATTATGTCGATAAGTGATCGAGTCCTGTTAAAAACTGGAAATATCATTTTAAAACTAGGCCACTCCTCAGTTGTGATGGTGATTCAATATTTGAGTTTGTTGATAAGAAAAACAGGTCATTTTAATTTTTTATGTCAATTGCTTTTGCTGTTTTGGTGTGGTAGTGGTGGCTCTAATTTTAAAACAAACTTTGTGCAAAACAAGGGCGAGTAATTTGGATGGAGATTCTATTGAAATAATGCGTCGGAGGTAATCCCGAGGACGTTCTCTCAAATAAACATCAGAACTTCCCAATAGAAGGTTTCCCTTATTAGCCAATATTTCTACCTAAAGACTCAAATTCATCTCTCCTAACGAAGCGAGATCGTCAAATAGAGCAGCTTACGTCTGCATCAAACTCATCGCATAGTGCAACTCCATCTCAGGTGAGTTGTGATTCAAAAACTGGAAATCAGTAAATTACCCCAGGTAATAAATATGGCCAAGTACACAGGACAAGAATCCAAGCGGAAAGATAGGGTAAGTTCTGCTGGTAAGCAAGTTTTTACTAACACAGGTCCAATTCATTAACCGCATAAAACTTGCCCTTAACCAAAATAAAGCAATTAAATTCACGCCATTAACTTTACTTAAAATTAAGTATTTTTTATTTTTAGCGTGGTACTTTTTTCTCATTTAGCGCCTGTGACATTAAGGGTAACACCATGTGGTATATTATCAAAGAAATAAGATAGTTGAACACAGTGTTTGTACATTACATGTTAGCAATGCGAACATTTTTACAACAGCCATATTCAAATACTTTTTAATTTTAATTCAATATCATTAAGACATTTTTGCATACCTATGGCTTAGTTGAAGTCACTGGGGAGGTCTTTGAGATCACATTCCTTCAGTCAGAAAGTGAAAGTTAACTCGTTAAAGTCGAAAAGCCTTGCGAAAATGTGTCAATTCAGCGTGCAGGGCATCCGTCTCCGCAGTTTAACATGACGCCCGGGCATCGGTGCCCTTAAGGGGTAGCTAATTGGTGGTATTTGCCAAGGGAGGGTGGCTTGAAGGGACGGGTGGGGGGGTGCATGATGAGCCCCCATCAGTTGTGTGTCGACCAAGTTTAGGGCTGTGTCCACAGAAGAGCCCCTATCGCACATGTGTGCGCGGTAATGGGGTTCCGTGGGGCCACTGCGTTTAGGGGTGGGAATGGGTGGAGGAGACATTTACACAGTGACAATGGGTGTGCAAAAAATAGGTCAGCTCGAGAAAAAATTAATAAAATGGTCAACATAACTGATGAGATGAAAGAAAATCTCAGGTAATGCTAAATATATATTGTTATATACATTTCCCCAGGCATAGTGAAGATTTTTATATGATTTTTTTTAACATCTCGTGACGCAGGAGCAAAACCTGCGACTAAGAGAACAGATAAACACTTAATAAATCTTATGACACTTTAATATCTAATGTGTAGAAGACACATCCTATAATAGAAGTAAAAAGGAACCGTCTTTGAAAATTAGACATGTGAGAATGCGGTCCTCGGCGAATTAGATCTCATGTTGATCGAAGATTTTGACAGCCCCCATCGAGGATATAGATGTTGACACAGGGATTACGTCACGTGTTCCAACAATTGGCCATTAGCAATCAGCGGCACGCTTCGGGGGGGGGGGGGGGGGGGGTCTGCAAGGGTGGGTGGGGGAGACCAGATTGTTCATGGAAAAAAATTACGGTCTTAGTCATAGCAACCGAAAAATTTCAAATGTTTTATTTTCGTTTCCTGGTTCTTAGGCAACTGTTTAGAACCATCTTGTCGATATAAAAATAAATTCGAAATATTTCCCGATGGGAAAGGACAAATTAGAGCTGCGATGGAAAAATATTTCTTCTGATGAATTTCTGTAAACGTCTTTCTTGACATTTTAAAGTCTCAAGTCTAGGTTTTTCGGTACAGAAAATGAAAACTTTGATAAATGGCGCGATAAGAATGAATATTTTGTTGCATTTAAAACTTTATAAGATTAAACTGTTTCTCTGCAATTTATATTTCACCCCCGTAAGACCCCGTTTGTAAACTTTGCTTGATTGTATCAAATCTGAAATCGCATTTGAAAATGGCAGCGGCAAGCATGTTTCATTTGTTTATAGGAATATGTCAAGGTCCCGAAAGTCAAATCACTTTTAACTATACAATTATACATTGCGGTATTCAAACCTTTGACTATTTGACCAAGCGTGCGTGGGGCAAAAATGATGACCTTTTGAAGCCCTGAATGTATGAAATTGGAAAAATATGGTGCGATGTATAGACATTTTAACACTCGAGTCTTAGACGAGTTAGTTGTAAAAACTTTTGCTAACAAAAAAAATGCCCTCGTTTTCTACACAAATGCAAACTGCTCAAATTCCGACTAAAAACTCCCAAAAAATGATTCAAAATTACCAACCAAACGATGGCCGCTTGCTTCCTTTGTAACCGCCTACAAAGCTTCTAAGGCCCAATTTACTTTTATCCACCCAATAGTTTTTTGTGCGTTCCCTGGAAAACTTTGTCTCATTGTCAGCCGCCATGTTAAACGGATGATAACGAGCGTGTTATCTCCGGCAGACGACCGCCGGCCAGAGCGACGCCGACGCTGCCGACGCCGGGCAGGCGCCGCGACGCCGACGCCGGCTATAAATCAAGCGGCGTCCATTCAGCCAGAGATCCAGCGCGCGGCTGCTGGCTAGCAGATCAAAGGCGGCGCCGGCGTTCACCAAGCATTCATAGCGAGCAGAGCAAGCTTTTTTTTTGTCATCATCTAGCTCATTTCTGTTTGTGTGACGATGATTTCATGGTGTGTGTGTTTCTGTAAATTGTTGTTTTTTGCGATCGCGATGGAAAGGGATGTTGGTTCAATTAGATTGTGTGCACGCGGTTTTATGCTGATCACGACTTAATACGTTTGAAAAGCCAGTTTTGAATCAACCAGATTGAATTTAATTTACAATCTCGTTCATTTCTATTTGTGTACAATGATTGCGGATGTGTGTATGTGTTTACATTCCTATCAAAGTGAGCTCATGCTAGTGAATACACAACAGACACCTGAGCTCATTTTTTGATGTGAGCTCATTGCCAATGAGCTCACATTTTCTAGCATAGCAGGAATAGGGCAAACAATACTTTGGTAAACTCCACGAAATTTCAGCTTGGAGCTCATTTTGATATGAATGTATGTTTTCAGCGTTCAGGCGTGTAACCGCCAGGGCGGCGCTTAAATAGCTTTCACACACACACAAAAGTGTGTTTTATCGATTGTCTGCGGTCTTGGGAGAAACTTTAAATTTAAATGCCTTGGCCTTCGGAAAGATGGTTCTAGCCAATGAGGTGGCTCTATTTTGATGCCAGTACACAGTCGTTGAATCATTCGATAATCTGAGGCCAATTTTGAAATTTTGAAATTAAATACCCTGTGGATAGCTCCAGCCAATAAGAAGGCTTTATTTTTGTTAGACTCGATGAATAAACGTCGTATGGAACGTACACGAATATGTGAGATCATTCTCCAATCCAAATAACATCAACTAAACCTGACTGCAAGATTCATCACATTATACTTACACTAATTTACATGCAGGCACAAACCCCGCCAGATTTTTCCAAATACCCAGTACCTAGGTAATATTTTTACTTTACTCAGATTATATTCCATACATTCCATTCCATTCTGCAAAAGTAATTTGCAGATTGGAGGAGTTGCTGGAGGTTGGAGGAGTTAAGGGCTATTATGGCGATGTCTGTAGTTAAGCAGGTTCCTTAAGGATTAAAAATCTTCTCTAAATACCTTTTAACAAGGTGCTTTAAAGGCCGTGGCTACAATTATGGTTTTAAAAGACCGATCTATCCATCCATTATGTTTTTTAAGCCCTGATCTGATATCAGATTCTATGGAGAAATTAAATTTAGTAGAAAAAACAGTGGTAGAACAAGTAGGTTGGTATAGGCATCTACAAAAAATAGGATCGGCTATATTGGAATATCCTCAGATAAATGGACAAATATGAGTTTTACACACCAATAATATCTTATTTTACAAAAGCACGAGAGTTTTCTCGTGACTCGAAGTGTAACGCCATTATAGTCTAGCGTTTCAAATTGAAGAGCTCATATAATGCTATGGATACGCAACATACACAAAACAAAAGACCATTTCAGCCTGAAATGGCAACGCAGCGACTTATTTTTAGACCAACGCGCGGGGTTGCATGTTAGAGATCTGAGCAGATTGCTCACGGTAAGGATTGATGCTTGGAGCTTATAGCAAACAAAATCACGAAATGACCAGGACACAAACTCGAATTTTTTTCTGGTTTCTCTTCTGGCGGTTGGGACTTGAGACCGACCATAAGGACGCCTATTCACTAGTCCAATAAAAACCAGTGAAATCTTCAAAGTAGTAACGTTGCTGTAGTTAGGAGACGAAAGAAATTTAACGATAAATGAATATTTAGACCACCATCCCACAGCTCGGGAGTTTTTTTTAAACTTGGTGAATGAGCTCAGATTCAATTTGAACATTCACTAGGAATGTAAGGGTGTTTTATTTGTAATATAAAGTAAATTGAGAGGTCGTAAGCTATGCATGACTCCCAGAATTCAATTACACAAATATCGGCTATTGTAAGCTTCTTGATTCTTTTTTTAAGTGATAAATGATCCCAGATACAAAACGGAAATTTACAGCATCCATTTCCAAAGATGTTCTTCCGCGCGTTCTACGGAAACTCAATATTTTCACTTTAACTTCAAGGTAGCTAATAATCGAAATTAAATATAGCTAACAATAATTGTCATAAATGAAGACACGAGTGGAACGTTTAGTTGAAATAAAGCTCACAAAGACGGGTGAATACGAATTTTACACACCAATAATAACATAAAAGAAACGTCCATAGGCATCGCGGATGTTAAGCTTTGGTCCTAGTCCATGATTTGACATTGAGGAACTCACATAATGCAACAGATACACATCATATACACAAAGCACAAGTTTATACCGCTGTTGTCTGGTATGACAATTTGGCAACGCAGCGAACAAATTCGAGACCAATACGCTCTGTTGCATGCTAGAGATCTGAGCAGACTGCTACACGGTACAGATTGATGCTTCGAGCTTGTAGTGAACAAAATCTAAAATAATTAGAAGATACGAGCTCGGCACATTTGATGATGCTATAATGCTAGCAATGTTTCGCAATGAACGCGAAGCGGGGATCATAACTGTTCAATTTCAATGAGAAACAATTAATCTACAGTGAAAAAAAAATTGATTGAGTACTATTTTTAAACGGAGCTGAAATTAGCAGATCAGTAGAGTAGGATATATTTTAATAAAGTTTTCCCGTGGTTAAGCAATTGCTGAAGGAAACGCCATTGAACTGCCCAATCGAGGACTAGCTTGGAGCCTCACATAACGACTGTATATTCACTCTATTGCCCATTCCCAAAATTTCAAAGACTCGAGTTATTTTGGTAAAATCTTAACCCAACGAGAAAACCCAATATAGCAACGGTATCATTAGGAGACGGGCCAGGTTAATAGATAGTTTTTTTGAGAGATTTCTTTCGTTAAAAGGGTCAAAAGGGCCGTGATAGGTAACTCAGCAAGGAATAGCGCTACACTTTCCGCACTTCCAGGTGGTTTCACTCAGGCACAGATAAAGCTTTCGATGTTTTGAACAAAGATTCTAATAGAGCATAAAATTTGCCAGGTTTATAGCTAATTTTCAGGGTTCAAACTTAAAAACTGAGAGGTTTAGTGACCCAACCCTGTAAGATGAGGACATTTTTATTTTGCTTTTTCGAAAGTACCCTATTTTCATACTTGTTACACCTTAATTGGATCTGATTGGAGTACTTGTCGTTAAACCTAGTTACTAAGTAGCTTTCACTCCATTTTGAACCCATTCTGTGGCTTCTCCGCTCGTTTTTGACTGATAAACAAATAAAACAAATTGAGTCTTACGCCAACGAACGAGGACAAGACCGGGTCTTATGCCTTTAGTAGGCAAGTTTGGCGAAGTTGATCATTGAATTCAGCTTTCGTTTAAGGCCCCGAATTCATACAGTTTGAGGCATCTTTAAGGCCCCAAATTCATACAGAACAATCAATTTTTCACGCAGAATAATCTGATGCAATCCGCATTGTTCTGCCTTTTGAACTTACAAAGTTATAAGTGAATTTAAAAATAGTGGGTTTGAGCGTCGCGCGTGATTGAAAGTGGGCGTGTGATATTTCAGCCATTGCAGGGTCCGCAATAAGGCAAAAATGGCCGCTGGCTCAGGGATATTGAAACTAATCCAGATCAAAAGACAGCTGGCAACTAAAATCTGACGGTAAATAATTAAAAAGCGTGTTACGACACACTAAGCAACTGAAGATTTACTTCAGTTTTCCTAATCGAAGGAAGAAGCAAACTGATATAAGCTGCCGTGGAATTGATCAAACTTCAGACTTTTCTGTGTACGTGTGTTACGCTGGATCTGAGGTCTCATATGTTTGCATGCCTATCACAACTCATTGTTGCTGGTGTCGTGATGCTCGACGGTTAGTGCATCCAAAGCTACGAGCTGCGAAGGTGCGTTATTTTGTCCGCGCATATTTGGGTTCCTGCCTAAGCATTTTTCTGTTACGGCTGTAAGACAAAACCGCGTTGACGAATCAATGTGTGCTTATTGCTTGTAATATCTGACTAAAATTCTATCGTGAAGAGTGTTATTTTAAATTAAGCTCAGTGAGTATGACTGATCGTCCATCTTTACAGTAGATCTGTAGATCTGCCCACCTGGTACTTTACGTGATAAATGTGAGTGAAATACTAACATATAATTTGGTTGACATACTCATTTTGCTTTTGGGAATACATTCAGAAGGTGCCAAACATTATGTGCACGATGCTGGATTTGAGAGTGTCCTCAGTATTAACAGGCATTTATGTGGATAATGCATTAGATACACCACCCTTAGACTAATGTCAATTACACTTGGTCGCACCAAGGCAGGATGAGAATTTTTTGCGAGAGACGGCGCCCTGTCCCTGAAAAGTACACTGTGCTCAATGGTGCAAGCCAAAAACAATCACCATACGATAATCGCACCTAAACCTCCGTACCCTGTAACATTGGTGGAATTGGAGATGGACCGAATTAAGTCATAAATAGTTCGGTCGGTCCGACTATTGCATACTTCCACAGCTCGCCGTTAGCTGATGTTTTTTTGTCTTGCGACAGCGCAGGCGGAATTCCCGGAAAATACCAGTGGCTGTCGGTAAAATCGTATTTGTTAACCTTGCTTAGGAAAGAGATAAAATGATCCCACTTAATGCCACAACTACGAAATCCAAGAAATTGTGTGTCGGTGTTCTCAGATTGAATTTATACTTGCACACTGCCTACATCGTGTGAAGCCTTGCGATTCAGCCTAGACACGTTGGATAGTCCCACCATCACGCTTCAAGTAGACCATTTTGCAGACATCCAGATTATTGATGAATCAAGGAAACTGTGTGTTGCATGGTCCACCATGGACCACGACAACTTGTGGTACCATGAGCTGCCCTGTCTGTTGGCTGATTTAGTGTATAAAGCCTTAGATATTGACTGTTACTGTGTGTGATTGCACTGTGAAGCTGAGGATTCACGTGAGCTCACTTAAGTGTAAATTTGACATGCACCCCATTTATAATCTATAAATGTGAATTCACTCACAAAACGCACTTTAGAAATATATGAATACGATATTCGTTTTATGCGAATGAATCTTAGTGAAAATGCTCGTGGCGGGAAGCTCTAACCTTTTATGGTTTTCCATGTGTCACTTTGTCGGTGTGTATTGACGAGCCTCAGATAGATGTCCATTTAAGCAAAAACCGTTATATGTATGTGACCTCTGATTGACATTTTACGACTTTACTGACTTTGTGTATAAAGCCTCAGATTAAACAGATACACGCTTAGTGACCGTTATTGTGTGTGACTGCACTTCCACGATGGGAATTCACCTGAGCTCACATCAATGTACGATTGACACGGACCCCACTTCAAATCTCTAAGACCACACTCACACAAACGCAATGCAGAGAGAAATGAATACGATATTCGTCATCTGCGCATAAATCTTAGTCAAAATGTTCGTGACGAGACACTTGTAACTATGATGGTTTGCCTTGTTTCACATTGCCGGTGTGTATTCATGGACCTCAGATAGATGCCAATGTAAACAAGGGTGTGTGTGATTGTGTGTGAGTGTGTGTTAATTGAATATTTTTGTGAATGGGCTTAAAATGGTTGTTGGCTTCGGTTTGATGATTTAAATATCTTTTAAGGGGATCCTACCCACAATTCGATGCTTTTTATGAAATCGGATTTGAAATGCCTGTTTTGGATCAACCAGAACATAAAATTTAATTTACAATCGTGTTCAGAGATATTTTCGAATTTTGTAAAGGTATTTAAATGGGTCAGAAATCCCAATTTTCAAAAATTTAATATAAGACCATGGAAATATTTCAATAACCCCCTAATTTTTTAAATAGACTGCTTCACACCAGCGATTGCATAGAAACAACGGATATAAATTTATATCTGTAACTGTCATTCACTTCATTCGCTGTCAGCGACCGACAAATGACAGCAGCACAGCAGCCGCAGCGTAGCCATGATTGCTCCAACACCACGTGTCGTGTCATGCACGACGTGATGCTTTCTGACACGCCGGGATGCTGTGCATCGCACGTAGTGTGTACCAAGCAGGACCAACGTGTACTCGTCAACGCCATCGCCCATGTGTTCATTACACAGAAAACTGGGGAGGAATGTTCTCAAACGGCGATAGTGTCAAAATGATGCTCTTCATTTATAAGGCGCCAAATGACAAAGGTTTCGAATCAAAATTTAGTGAAAGCTTGAATTATAATAGCTCATATACAAAGCAACAATGTAAGTTGACTCCCGAAAACACATTCATCTTATAATTCACATCTGATAACATTTCATGTAAAACACTTTTGTGAATCATACTGTTTTTGACACTGATATTTTTGGTGACTATACGCAAAAGATGTTGCCAGCAAACTGTATTTAAATGTTTCTAAATAAATCGACAAGGGGCAAGTTTTGGTTTATACTTAGTTCTCACTCGCCTACGGTATACCGACCTCCCTTGACATGCCAGCATCAACCGAGGCATAACAGACCCAGGCAGGCTGCAAACTGACACGTAATTACCTGTGATTGAACCAGATGCACGCTAAGAGCAGCGAGCAGCGAGCAGTAGATGAAGCAAGCCAGGCTAACGGGGAACAGGGAACAACACCAGCTGTCTAGACTCTGCAGAGACATTGTTAATTCTTGCCTCATTAACCGCGAGTCCATCAGTCAGCAAGCATTCGGGCCCGAGAGTCTACATGCTGGAAACATTTCTGACTCAGTCAAAAGTCGACAGCGTTTTTTCGACGGGGTGTCTGCGAAGACTGCAGCTTGTTTCGCTGGCTGCGAAAGAACCAACATTCTTGTGGCATCTTCACGGATTGGAATCGAATTGTCTTGTTCCCGAGTACAGACAAATTGGTCACGGAATTTAAGACATGTCAGTGTGGAGAGTGACAAATTAACAATTCAGAAAATAGAAATAGAATTCGGAAATCCAATCTCGAAAAGCAAATGATCTTGAAACAATTTGTATGTGATATTACTGCACTGTAATAGGCTACAATTCCAGAACTGGCTCCCGTCTGTTCGATCTCATTGTCGAGATATGCTTTAGGGGTGGTTCCTGTCTTCAACCCTTTTGCCGAAATGTTGATGCGGAGATAATCCATCGCCATGGAGGCGGTGATGTTGCGATTAGACCGTGTTGACATGGTTAACTTAGCTAACAATGGCTGGCTAAAGTGGACGCGATTGTTGGTCGGATATAAGGGATGATTTTTCGGAGATATGATTCATGGCTGAGGGCGGTTTTATGGACTCGGTTCGAAGCGGGTGCACCCAACCTTCGGAAGAAAGTTTACACCTCAGAGAATTGTAAAGGACACGAAAGTGATAATAGAGGTTGGGCCATGGTGATTTGTTATTAATTATTGCTCGATACATTTTTGAAGCTCTGTGCTGAACAACATCAGGTTTGTAACCTACATTTCGGAATTGGGACTCTGCGTACTGGGCTTCACCTCCAGTCGGTGAAACCTTTCCTGTATACTTAGTATACAAAATAAATAAAAAATAAAAAATAAAAATAGGGGACTTTCTTATGAGATCCACTCCAAAATTTGTATCCGTACCAGGATATTTGGTTAATAATAATAAATATCTACCGAAAACGCACCGAGAATTTGCAATTAGGTTCGAATCAAACTAACAGGGAATTTATTTTCTTATCATTTTTGTAGTTCCTACAGAATAGAAGGAATAGAAGCAAAAGGGTCATGTTCTAGTGACGCATAGTCTTAAACAGTTTCGTGAAAAATCCCGCCGGAATATCGGCAAATGCAATTTTGCAAAATTTTAGACACCCATTTGACATCCAAAACCATGCAACCCTGAAAGGAGCACACTCTACTTTTAGTAAATACTGCACAACAATGAAATTACCTTTTTTGTTGCGTGTTTAGCCAATACCAGATCCCGGTCCTCATATCAATTATTAACGACCAATCCAGGAATGGATCTCTCAAATCTACAGGGCAAAATAATCTACTATGCACGATTCGATTCTAAACGCATACTCGATGAGAATCTGACAGCTGACTGTTTCAGATATTCAGTTTCGCCTTACTTTTAGGCAACCCGTTGCATATGTAAACAGGGGGACTTTGTTTCGGGGGGGCTGCTCTTTGAGTTTGCATTGAAGGGCATCATGGAATATTGATGGCATTACAGCTATGCAGCATGTATAGTGAGGTGCGCATATCCTGAAGATTCAGAGAATCTTCCTCTGCAATTTTGAGTCGAACGCTGGATACAAATGTGTAGGTATTATATAAAAAAAAAATTATGTTTTATGATAATTATAGGCTTAGGTGCGTCAAAAGCTTTGTTATCTACTCAAAATAGCAAATATACAAACAAAATAATGTTCATTCTATTAATCATAAAAGTTTTTATTACAGGGTAACTCATGCTTTTGTGCGTCGAAGCATAAAATACGCGAGATTCCAATAAGTAGGTGCACGTAGTATACCTATCGTATACAAAAGAGGTGCATTTTCAAAATACCGAGGTACATCACGTTCTGACCACCCAAGCTTCACGAGGTACCAAAACTTGCTAACATGTTAACAAAGTGCATACCGTCATCAGCATGGCTGCAGGTATATTTAGAGCGTGAAATAGAAAAAAGTGTCTAATGGCATGGTGTATAGGGGTTTGTTTTCCATACAGAGCTAATATATATATTTTTTATAGAGCTAATTGGTAATATACTTGAAATATTCCAGACATTTATGCGAATCGCATGAATTTTTCCAAATGCCTTTCCTTAGTTAGCCAAATGCCTGAGTTAGTTAATGGGAATCGAAACCAATAATAAAAAAATTACTGTCTATAGATTAAATTCGCTTGAAGAACAATTTGTGTACTTTCTAAGATATCACAAATTTAATATATTATAATGGAGAAAAAAACCATATTTTGAATGTCACGGACTGAATTTCAGACGTCAAGCTCTACAAGGTACCAAAAGGTATAAAAAATGATTTGTCATTTCGGATAGAACTTTTTTTCTTTTCTAAACGAAATCCCGTCGTGAAGGTGCGAAGATTTGACCTAAAAATAACTTATTCATCAGGTTCCCATCACCATTTGAGAGTAAACCCATTGGCACGTCCCCTCCACTATCGGCCGAAACCAGGTCGTCGATTCGACCTTTTTACAACATCCCTTAACTTCCCCATCCCCTAACTCGTTCTCGCCCTACACACCACGATAAACACCGGGCCGAAGCCCAAACAGTGCAGATATGTGGAGATGTGAGTAGAACTCTACTTAATGAAAATGCAACATTCAAAGTTCATTTATATTTTACAGAACACTTTTCGGCAAACACGCGTGTACGCGGTAGATTTTAGCATCAGGCCTTCGCTAGTGCCTACCAGTGTCGAGAGGAAGCCATTTTGACTCTGCTTCTAATGCAGATAACTTATACAAGCAATTTCCTGTTTTTCTAGCGTGGAGCTACCGCGGTAACAAATTCTCGAGCGGAATAAACAAATCCAGTAAAAAATTCTTGCTGGAGCTTTTATCATCATTCATGGCAGAACGCATCGGAATGATAGAACGACAAAAGTAGTATAATAACAAGTGCAAATTCTTGTTTATAGTATCAATAAACTGTTTCGGAATTAGAATATTCTTTGAGGCCCAGTTTTACAGCGCTTTGTTAGTTTTTAACGGCCTGTTAAAAATAATAACAATATCGAGGCACATCATTGGCTGTGGCCATTGTTAATAACACTTTAAAACACTTAGGAACTGCAAAACGGGGCTGTTGATTTGATTTGGGCATCGTCGGTCTCTTGAATCATACATTCGCAACCGCTCCCACGCATATTTGTCCCAAATTTAAATTTACCCAACGCCCATCAAATCCAAGTCGCTACATCGAACGAAATGGTTTCCTGGGATCACGTGAACGTAAAAGAAAGACGGTATATACACACGTGAAAATCGCTGCGCTCATCTCGTAACAATTTATCACAATCTCAAAGCTCCCAACAGAAAAACATCTCCAAATAATTGGCCCCAGCTTAAACTTGCCCTCTTCTTTGTTCCTAACCATATATTTAGGCGGTGAACAGCAGAGGGAAGAGAACGACGCGCAACCGACTAACAAATATTCGTCCTTTTTTTTTTATAAAAATCACGAATATAGAGTGGTCATTCCCAAGGACTCTAGTTATATGCATCATTATACCAAGATTTCTACATTGATATCTATACTGGGACTCGGTCAACTTTGGTGTAGTGACCATTTGACAACGATATCTTCATTTCAATTACAATCACAAATATGTAGTGGTATACTTATTGTATTTGTGAGATAGGTACTTAACAAATATTTGGGACACTTAATCTGGAATAGTCAAACATTTAAAGCGTAAGCGACTCCAGATATTTAATATTTCACCTGTATTTCAAAGAAAACTGAATGAATTTTACACTTGAAACATTGACATTCAAATCCGACCGCTTGTACATGCTGCTGAGACAGTGTCTACACGCTAGTCTGTCCTTCAGTAGCCTACCTAAGGCAGCGAGCAGCCAAAAGCTCGTAAACGCTGAGATGGGACAGGGTGTGTCTGTAATACCGAGACCTTGTAAGAAACTAGAGGAGACGGCATGGACGGAAACGATTTGCGAGTCATTTGGTGGCGGCAGACATTTAAAAGAACTACCCCTAAAAGTAATGGGCAGGATTTAAGAGGGCAGAATTGCTCGCTTTCGTTGCCTGGCGTGCGCCCTTCAGCTAGCATGTCGTGGTAAACATCTAGATACAGTGGCAGAGATACAAAGCATGAGAGAGAAACTGTCGAGATAGATTAACTCTTTATGTGTTGCTGCTTTTTTCATAGTAAATGACAGATATAAAGTGGAAAACATAATCAAAAGAAGTTGTTTGCAATTAGTCTGTGATACGAAAGAGCAGAGAGAATGCTTTACTGGGATGCTGTTTATATCGCTTCTTCTTACAGCGTGAGGGAGGATGGTGTTTCCTATTTGTTAAAGTGTTACTTTTTTTGGGAACTCGCATGGTCGATGCATTAAGATTTTATGGTTCGGTCGGGCGGCAGACCCCTTCGCTTAGTTAATTATTGATTTAAGGGATGTAGGGGTTAACTGGTTAAGAACGGGTTAGAAAAATCGTTTCACTGAGAAGCGAAAATTATAGACGGCACGCTCGACCTGAAGAAAGTCGTTTTAGCAAGGAAATTAAGGGCTGAATAGTTAGAATTTTTATTACTCTCGTGGGAATTGTTGAAGCTTTCAAGTTTTACCAATTTCATTTGTCGTATTTTGACAAGAGAATTTTACGTAAGGAGGCAAAAAGTTAATTTTTATTTCACCCACAATAGGCTAAATTTTTCCTGTTTCGATAAGGGATGATTAGGTATCGTTTTTGCTTATTATATTAAATTGCAAAGCTCCTTGCATCATGGCGCCACATCAAAGACTGCCACACAAGCAATATCAACCTATAAAAATAAGATTTATTCGACTCTTCACTGAATTATACGACAGCTATTTAAAACTGTCATGCTTTTTTCCAAAACGTAGCTTACCCATTTTTACGACGCCTTTATTATGTCAGCAAACTTCTTGAATATACATGGCTCCAATTATGACATTCTGAGCTCAATGGTTTTAAAAGGCGAATAGAATTTCGTTCCACTTTTTGGTTTATTTTTCAGAACTGTGTCATCATAAGAAATCGTTTCCTTTTGCCATTCCCGATGTCTGCCAAATGACAGAGCAAGGGTGGGTTGCGAACAGCGTACAGCGATCTACTTAACTATCCTGGTTGACGAAACCAAAAGGCTAAAAGCATGGAATAAAGAGGATCTTATTCTGTACTATAAGATGCAAGAAGGCTATATCCATCTAACCCGACCGGAGGCTGGGAACCTGAAATTATCATTGGTTTCTTTGAAGAAATAGTAGATTATTTTTTATGTGTTACAGAAAATTTCTATCGAAGACAATTTTGTTAAACTGTCAACATATTTTTTAACTTGTCAATTTGTCAACATATTCTATCATGTGTTATTTCAACTGCCGTCAAATTTCGGGAGAACATGTGAGGAAACAGACTAAGTTAAAAAATCGTGCGGAATGTTCAATCAACCCTCATTTCACTGCCGATTTCACGTATTTCTAGAGAATAATAACTTTGGAAAGCAATGCGAATTTCCGTAAATTGAATGTTAAAATTGATTAAAAATTGCCCGACTTACTGTTAAAAATTAAAAGCTGATTATTAAGATGATGCAGTGAGTAAAGATAGTACCACCATAGAATAAATTATTCTATGGTACCACCTCTGTGCTGGATGGTCTCCTTAGAGTTGTAAATCTCACGAAATGGTAAATTAATGCAAACACATGTGCTGAGTTTTAATTCTACTACTACGTATTATTGCAAGAAAATCTAGGGCTTTACGATTTCTGCATGAGTTTCGATTCAACGTATAACGTACAACGGTTTAGAGGCTTGCCTGACTTCGACTACTCTACATCCGCAGTTTGTCCAAAGATGGCCAGACGCCCGAATCGTCTCGCCGCGCTTCCTGGGCCGCGGTCCAGACACGAGGATGCTGCACTTTTTATGCTCGGCGACAGTTTTCTGACTTTTACTGTCTGTGTGATTTTTTGCGAGCGCTGTGTTTGTGTTTCGGGACTTTGTTAATTGCTTGCCGATGTCGGTTTATGACTTCCTTATCTTAATGGTGGTTGAGGAAGCGGAGGGCATTTCAGATTGGGAAGGTTTGGGGATGAATCGGAAAAAAAATGGGCAGTTTGGTTGTAAAAGTACTATGGGAAATAAAATTATGTTATATATAAATGATTTTATATGGAAATATAGACAGTTAGTGTCCTATAGGGACAATTTGAAGTCATTTTTATGTGCTTTTTTGATTTTGTAATTTGTTTTGTGACAACATGACAAGTATTGTCTTTTTTCTGTTTTAATATTCATTGTTTGTATATGATATAGTATACCTAATTGTACTTGTGGGACATAGAATCCTGTTAAAACAAAGAATTAATTTAAGTGGTGAAATGAAAATCAATTGCTTCTATAAAAATTCAAACACATTTCGGGTGAAATATTAAGGAGTGTCTTTTTGTCTGAACTTTTGCTGTTAAAACGTGAAACACGTGATACAGATTAATTATAGACTTCAACAGAGCCAATTCGCATTCACCCTTGAGATGATCGACTACCCCAAACACCAGATCTATCCAACTCACATTAATTACCTCAAATTCAAACAGCACCTCCACTGGGAGTCGATCCCAGCACACCAAACTTAATAACATGTTGTGAGAATCGGGTGACACATATTCCCAGCACCCTGCACCCATGAACCACCGTTATTCCCATCAATGTCTATGTGATTGATCGATCTCATGCCTTATTCAGCTGCCTGCGTACAGGAACGCGCTATGGCATCCATATCAAAAACCCAAAACTCCAACCGGAGTCTCTGTTTTTTCTCGGCGCGATCTCGTGGTAGGTGGTCGATATAGAGTGCATCGCGCTTCGTATAGAGTGCATGAGATGTGTACACCAATGAGATGACTTTCTTGGTTATTGGGGCCTGGAGAGCATGTCTGGCGATCTGGCTTTCAAGTGATGGAGCTACGCTGTTTGTGAATCTAGTAATCGCATTGGCTTTGCCATGTCGGCTAGACGCACAGAGAGGGTCTTTGTGGCTACATTTTTATCAATCAATTTTATAAATCTATCGAAGAATGCTTGCAGTCTGTAGTTTCTTGACGATTAGCTGATTTTACATAACTGTGATGACATATTTGTTCTTATACAGTTCGATAAAAAAAAATTGTAGCGGTGACAATCGTTTTGCTGGGCGAATTGCGTTTTGAGTTGGGGGCCTTTGCATGCTATAACGGTTGTAAAATGTCAAAAGAAGACCCGAGTTCTGTTTTATGGTTTTTTAATGATAAAATTTTATCCCATCTGTAGAGACGAACGTGAGGACTGAAATTTCTCAGGACATTTTTTTTGTTTCAAGTCATTTTCGGAGCATCTGAGGATTTTTAGTTTTACTTTGGCGCTTGATGGCTGTTTGAGAAATAAGTTTGCTGATGGATTTCTTCGGTGGAGGAATGGGAGAAGTGTTTTGCGTGGCAACGGATGAATGATGGACTTCAGTTTGTGTCTGTGTGGCTGTGTGTGTATCATACTTTGAGAATAATTAATAACAAAAAGTATCTGAAAGACAAATTAAATAATTGCTGGCATGCCTCGTCAACATTTTCTTAAGTTGAGTCATCAGTTTGGCCGCCAGCCACCAAGACTTCGTTTACATTTTAGCTTCAAATATTCATGAGATAGAATTGCTCAAATACGTACAAAAGTGTACTTATTCAAAAATTATTTTGTTAACCGCACGTTTGAAAGAAAGAATTGTAAATGTGCTGTACACACAATAATAAAAAAAAACACACCCATCGTTGAGACGAGTGTTACAAAAGTTGCAATAATTAAGTTTTCAAAATCGATCAACTATTGTACACCACTGAACCAAATCCCAGACCATGTGGTCTTATCCAACGCTGCTCCATCCACAAAGGACACATCTCAACACAAATTGCGCTACAAACAAAAAAAAATACTCTTGTTTATATTATTTCTCTCCCTTGACATTTTAAATAAGGCATCAGCGAAGATGGAAAAAAACTAAAAAGAGGGTCTCACAGCCACGGTTGACACATTTTCACTTTAATTTGTGTCACTCCGGTCGACTGGCTGCTAAGCCCTTTTCATGATAAATTTATCAATTTCCATTCCGACTTCTCTGGCGGGGGCAGACAGTTTTTTGACTTTGATTGAAGATACACATCGCTAGTCGCTGAACGTGGAACACACACAGCTATCCATTCACCCCCAGCTCACAGTCAACGCTATGACTTTCAAAATGAATATAAATCGTCGGCTGATTAAACGACTTTTTGATTCAAAATTTCGGAATGTAACTATGTTTTTAATGGAACAGATAATTTAGGTGCTTTCAAAGCGATGCCTACTTGAGGATAGAGTTATTTTAAAAGCATCTTGGAGAGGAATAAAAATGGTGGCTCATATAAACACGACGTTTAACCTTTATCTCAGACAGTAAAGTTGGAAAGTGTCAATAAATTATTCTAGACTGGGGTAAATATAGAAGCAAGTTCCCTCTTATAGCACGTTGAAAACGTTTCAAAGCCAATGAACGATGGGACATTTCTGCAAGCTTCTTGCGAATACCATCGCTTAATTTCAAATACAACAAAAATACTTGTACTATAGATATAATCAGTCAATTAAATGAGCTGTTATTAGGGTAATTAAGAAATACGAAAAAATCCTCTGAAGCAGAGATAAAATGTCTGGTGACTTCCTTATTTCATTACTTCCAAAAGGCATCAACAAACGATGAGATGGTAAGAGATATGTAGAATTACTTTAGGTATCAATATTATTGCTATTCTAGATGTAATTCGTACAAAACGTCATTTTGTACAGTATAGAGAATAAATTATACCTCTGAGGAATGATGGTCGATGTACGCACGAGTCAAAAGTCCATTGCTCAGTTTAAAGTCAATTAGAGAAAACCAGGAAACCCGAAAATGTACGTTGAAAAACACCCGTCGATTTCACCCGTACAGAACCGGCTAAAGCTTGCAGGTGGAACAGCCTTCTGGCATCGTCTGACACGCTGTCTGGTGTTTTCTCACCTGGCCGGAGCGATGATTGCATCCGCAGACATCAGTCCTCAGCCTCATCACAATGCTGTCACAGCTGAGCGGTCAACGAGTCTATTGTGATGTCGCCTCAGATTATTCAGATTGCATTGAAATAATGGCTTACGAGCTGTCTCAGTGGAGCAAGGAGCATGGACTATGAGACTAGGTTCAACTAGTTCCGGAATTATTTTATTAGGACCCAAATTCAATTGAGAATCAAATTCTTGTACGAATTTCATGACAGGAATTAGTTTACGTGTTTATTATTATTGTGATTCATATATTATTTAGACTTGCAGCTCAACTAGCTTGTTATTCAACTGCCGATCATTCAGACTACATGAAAATGACATCTTAACATGTCTCTGCTGATGATGGTATTGTAATGTATTGTATTTTTTAATGTTCATTATTTGCCCAATTTTGCCATTGACCAATGGAAACCAGTAGCAGTTGGACATCTATGGTTGAAAATTGAAACGGAAATGAAATAGGAACAAGAAACGAAATATCCATCCCACAGTTAGTATCCACTAACACTTTCAGTAATATGGTAACACCATTTCCGGAATTACTTCGTAATTGAACACCTAATCGGAGGAATTGGTTAAAATTTTTGTTAAAAATTCAAATTATTTATTATTTTGACCTGAAACTATTGGCGGGCATTCTGATTGCATTTAAACAACCGCTCTGTGGGCCATATGGAGATTGAGACCATATGGGTATGGACCATCATGGGAAACTAGGAGCAGTAGGATCTCATGGTTGAATTAGAATCAAGGAATTGGTTCGTAATCGAATTTTTCTATACATCTCACCCAAAGAACTAGCTTCCATATTTATTTGGAATGTGATTCATATATTATTATGACCTGTGAATCAAAAATTCTCAAATTTTATAATATACCTAGTCGGAATTGTCGAACGCAAGTGGCATTGCCTACATATTTTTTAAGAAAAATGCCTCAGCTTCCGTAATATTGGACTGTCACCAAGTGGTCAAAGAGTAAATTGTTGCTATAGTCTCACAAATATGGTTATAATTAATTGTATAAGATTGTAAGACATATTAATTTGATCGTTTATCCTTTCCCAAGAAAGCTCTGCAAATATAGGTATTTGTATATTATGAATGTTAATAACACATATTAATATCATGCAAAAGAACATGCAAAAAATCAAAACCCGGTATATCTAAGCTAGTCCAGTCTAGACTCTATAGTAGTCGAGCAGACATCTATGCACAACAACGGAAGCCGCGTGTAAAAGACAGGTTTGTCATGCATAACACATGCTCCTAGAGAGACTCGATTTATTATAAGGGTAGTTTCAACTTTCAAATTGAGCCCTCATCACAGCATGGGGTGTGTTTGCCTTTATTCCGACACCTGGCTTTTTGTCGGATTGCGTAACATTGTTGAGGGGGGTGAAGTGTGTGTTATTTTTTAAAGCTTAACCTAGGGTCTTAACCCATACCGGGTATTACGCTATAATCGGTGGGTAACGCTTTGTATGAGTACATGATAGTCAGCTTGGGGTAGCTAGGTATATTGTTAGGTATTGAATGAAGTATATAAATAAAATAACAGTCCGGTATAATCGTGCGAGAAGATCTGTTTCAAAATATAGTGCTCATAATTCAAATTGTGGTAGCTAAGAGTTTTGTTCAGCACTGTTTATATGAGAAAATAAACGTGTGAATTTTGGATTTTTTACATTTTTACAAAGCATGCTCCTTTTAATGCAGGAAAAATCTGGTTGACGGAGCTGATAACCAGGCGATTTTTTTAAAATATATGCATTTTAAGTATTAGTTGAGAATAAACACATAACGGCCTGAGTAAAGAAAAATGGACAGTGAGAGAAGTGAAAAAAATATATACTTGAAGGATCTAGGAATATTTTAAAACGGATTCTACTTTCAAAGATTCAATAAATCTATGTTCCCATAGACACAATTACGTAAGGTGGTTACTTTGAGGGTGGGATCGAGCCCGGAATTTGGACGCAATATCAAAATTTTACCAAAAAAATAGAAATGCCAAAATGGCCCCAAATTCACGATTATTGAACTCATAATACCGATTTTGGGATTCAATCACTGTTTATAACACTCCCAAGTCA
The DNA here is from genome assembly GCA_921293315.2 of Nemurella pictetii. Classification (NCBI taxonomy): domain Eukaryota; kingdom Metazoa; phylum Arthropoda; class Insecta; order Plecoptera; family Nemouridae; genus Nemurella; species Nemurella pictetii. The sequence goes on along the minus strand of OV121123.1, from coordinate 7,111,469 downwards.
AAATTTTGAGAAAATAAACATAGAAGCCAATTACCTACTTGAAAACCAAGACGCTATCAAAAGACATTTAAACGTACAGAAAATGAAACTAAAACTTGCGACAAGTTTGAAAATTTATGGAATCTTTCCGATGACATGCACATTTACAAAGACTCCGAAGAAAACACCAGATAAACGTCTAAGAACAACAACCAGACAATCGTATCCGTCCGTAATTACTCAAACACTAAATGAGCTGCACAATAAAAATTAGCAAAAGAGTCGGATGCATCTGTTACTCGTGCCTCCGATGAAGGTAACACAATGCCTTGTAAAACAAAGCGCTTCTCAACGCTCTCATTCAGCGAAACATCTGGCACCCTGTTTGAGTGAAACGTTCAGACGCAGGGCTGATGGTTTCGGGGGGGTTGGGGGTTGGGGGGTTGGGGGGGGGGGGGGGTGCGTGTCGCCGACTCAAAACACATGCCTTTGTTTCATTTTTATTTCACCTGAATACACGATTTCAGCTAATAATGATTTTAAAAATTAATCAAGCTTTGTAGTGCGAGAAATTCAATATCAATAAAATGGAACCGAATTTGGTTAAATTGAAGGACAAGAGCAACGAACATAATATGCAAGTGTTCGACCGTGTTCGGCCACTAAATGCAAATGAGGTTGCCAAAAAATCGCAAGTTGTTGTTGACGCAACATCAAGTAAAGAGATTGTGGTAAATGAACGAACTTCCGACAGAATAACAATATGTATGTAACATAATATGTAGATATGTAACAAAATAGTAAAGCAGTTTAAGTACAGCCTAAGAGAAGCGAAATATGCATTTAATTAATTAATTATACCTACTGTCATAGGCAATTGTATGATAACTGTGTTTTTCACCGAGATTTGCACAAGAAGTTGTGTTCGTTCTTGGTCCACAGTGTCCCCAAAACAGCAACTCCCTTGAAATGATGCACAGCTTCTATTTTTAGAAGCACTTATACCGCAAGATTCAACAAAATTCACTTGAAATCTCGAACGCTCAGGCCGCCATTGAAAAAGTTGAAACAGATTCTAAATCTTAATTCACATATCCTATACCGACAAGAAAACATCATTCAGCTTTTAGCCAAGCAGTCGTAAAACGTAGCAACTCGAGGGTTATCTTATAGGAAGAGTGTGTTTTTTTTTCTTTGTTCATTAGGTGTGTCGAGTGCTGGCTGGGTAGCATCAAAAACCGCTAAGACAGGTCCAGAAATCGTGTCTCAAATCCTAATGTATCCCTAATTGTGCTGATAAAAAAAAACTTTGCCTACACTTATGGGGTAAGCTGATAGTTTGTGCGACGTGCTATGTTGCTGGAGGTAGTGAAAACTGCAGTTGGAGATGAGATAGATGAAGTAAAAACTTGCAGAGATTATGTTGTACTTGTTTGTAAAGTGTATCTTACTTTGTATTATATAATACCTAAAGGAATCTTTGTACTTACACTGTTTTTTATGATATTATTTTTGAGTCCATAAGGACAATGATAAAATTATGCATTTTTTTATAATCGTTTTAGAGCATTTTGTTCTAATGAATTTTGATGAATGAAAAAACTTGAGTTAAGTTATAAACAGAAACCTAAGCATTTCAGGCAGTGTATATAGCTATACTTTTATGCCCTGATCGAATTCCAGAATCTATAGGCTATATTGTTTAAACCTCATTTCAATTTCCCTCAAAAGAATTTTTTAAATTAATAGCTTAAATAAACACGAAAATCTAACAAATTTCCCATCGTCCGTATTAATACTCATTTTCATTCCACTTTCGAGAGGATATTTGCATCCCGCTCGGCTCTTATAAGCTTCATTGTCTGAAAATACTTGAGCAAAGACGCAGTTCTCCGCTTTATTGTCCGCTGTCGATAGAACTTTTAAGCAGCTTTTCCAAATCTTTAGATCGGTAAAGCGGATTGGGGCGACTCCGGAAAATGCTTGATCGAAAATGTCAAGCTGACCGACGAAAATTTATCCAAACCTCAAACAATATGAAATATGAGACAGGAGAATTGGTTATTGCTTTAGTATAGTTATAAGCTGTGTTTATACTTCTGGGATTATATTCTGGTTGATTTCACGTGAATATAATTTTGCCTGATAATTTCTTGTAGGTATATAATGACGTCCGGAAAATAACAGGAAAAACAGAGTAATAAGCCATTCGAATAGTTTCTTCCAATCATATATCACAGCTGGGAACGACGCGATGCAAAAAATAAAAGTTTGTATAAATAAAACTAAAATGTTTATCATTAATATTTGTTTAATTGAACGTGGCAGACGAAAGCCATTTTTTGTGCTCGTGTTTTTTTTTTCGAAAGGAGAAATGAAGAAGCTATAATAAATAACAAAAGCTATAATAAATAACACGTGATTAACAGCTGGTTTAATTGAACGCATGTGGTGGCCACAGCTTCCTACGGCGTAGCGAGTCGACGTCTGACTCATGCAGGATCATACCACACCAGCAACAACTCCCGAAAATCGGAGATTTCAGCTATCAATTTTCGGCTTATAATTGCAAAGCTAATAATGGTCAAATGACCGATAGACTTTTTTAATTGTTATTTAATAACAAATAAAATTCTCAATTTCATACGTCATAATTGTAAATATAAAAAATTCACAATATATATTTTGTAAAGTTTTCACAAATACCAAGGACGAGACACTCAATAATTCGACTGATTTGCAGCAGGGATGGCCAAAATATTGTCTTGCTAGATTTTTGTCTGCCCATGCATTGACCCTGTAGCGGCTTTCCCCCAGTACGGAGGCAAAATTTTACTTAATGATTTTAAATCAGTTTCGATATGGATTTAATTGTACAACACTTGGCTTGTGAATAAGGCACTCGTCACCATAAGGACAAATCAATTGCGTTTTGAATTAAATTAGGATAATATTACTATATGATATAATATAACGTACTGACTTATGGAGTCCTCATCGCAACCTTGTAAAGCGCCGCGACGATGACACTATCATCTCAAAATCGGTCCACAACTTTACTCAACGAACATTACTCAGAGCCAAAACCTGAGTCAAAATTTTCACATTCGGCAATTTTCTTGCGTCGCGTGAACCACTTCAACGGAGCGCCCTGCAGAAACCGAAACAAACTGCCCAGTTTCAGGAATCGGGCCACCGATTGAACCACTCCGCACATTCATACTACTGTAACCACTATTTAATTTTCTCCGAGTTTCTGCTAAATCTTCGTGAGACAAAATTCACGATAAACTTGCGTTGGATTTAATTCAAACACAGTCAAAATTCACGAGGATAGCAGGATGTACCTACTGTAAATTTTAAAATAAGGATTATATTATGTTTACTATTATTAAGGGTAGGAGGCCTGACGGGCGTAACAAATGTATGAAGGACTTTGGCGTGAGTATGAGATGCACTTCTCACCTGGAGATCGTTTGACTGTTTTCTCAACCATTTTCATTTCATCGAACACAAATTGTAACTTAGAATAACACCCTAAGCTCAGCACAGATGAGATATACGAACAATCAAAATCAACACCCTAAAACAAATTGCACAATTCTACCTACACCTTCAAAATACAAAGACCTGAATCCTCTAGAGACTCGTAACAATATTATGGCTACTGATTGGCAAAATTACAGATTTTGCTAAAACGAATGTGTCTAATTTTCTAGATCTGGAGAGCGTCGCAGCAGCACAGTGCCGGTGATTAAATGCCACGTGGAAAAAGCTCCAAATAACAGCAATAAAACTAAGGAATCCGTACTCCGGGCGAAACGCTCACGACACAACATCCCAAATCAATACACTGAAAATCTAACAGTTCAACATGGTTCAACAGGGAAAGTTTCAACTGTAAAACGAATCGGACTCGCAAAGTACCCGTAGGCCGGCGAATAAAACGAGATTGATTGCTCCGTTAGGCAGATTAAATCAGATTGCCGCTTCAGATGGATGCTTTAATCCAGCGAAGTGGCTTTTTATCAGGCATTAATGTCTGCCGCTGTGTACGGCAAAAAAAGCGTGGAATATCGTCAAGACGCTGCGGACTTGGCAATGGTCTATGAGAGAGATGGGAAATTTGTTGGAAAATCGATGATTATTTAACTGTGAGTCTGCAGGATTTTTTACAAGTGAGCTTAATATAATAACGATAAAAGTACGACCTAAATATATTATTCTTAAACGATGAGCGATGAAGGATGTGAAAAGAACAAAAAATGTGAATTCTGCTTGAAATTCTTTTCAAAAATGTTGTGTTTCCTATTTTTTCCTCGTTCATGCACGCTTTCTACCTTTCCTAACTTTTCCATACCCTACCCAGGAACAAGGAAATCAAAGTATCCCCATCCGAAATGTTGCAATAATTCCGTTACACTACGAGATCTATTGAATGTTAACAATCTCTTCACCACAGCCTCCCTCCATTCTACCTAACAATCACAACAACACCAGAACCGACGCCCCACGTGTCTACCCTCGAAATTGATTCGAAAAGTTTTCCGATTATAATTCCTCATTGTCCACACAAAGATGTATAGAGCTCCTTACGCCGCATTGATAAGCGATGGTTGCTGCCTCCAGGACTCAACGCTGCCAGATAACAACCAGTGGTGCACCGACCGTACGTGAAGAATGAATGAAGAAAACACGCTGAATCGCTATTCCGTCGCGTTGGCAGCCCGTTTGTAATACAGACATCGACACTGTGCCTATGTTTATTTATTTTTTATTGATTATTGACCCTTGCAGGTTATTACTGAAAAATGTCTTGATATAAATAAATATGTAAGCAATCAAGTATTTTATAATAGCTGTTCAAAGTACTCGTTTTGTATTTCCAATTTCTGAAAAATATCAAGAAAATGGGTGATTTTCCCACTGTAAATCTGTAAATCTCTGTAAATCAACAGATCTGTGAATCAAAATGAACGCGAGTTTGATTATGGCACTATTATTTTAGAAGAGACTTGAACTGATAAACGTGATATTAAAACCCATAAAAATTTTATAATTGTGTTTTACAAGAAGTTTTTTTTATGACACGTGTAAAAATTTGCAGAAACGGATATAAGTCAAGAGATTTTGGAAGGTATCCTGAAAATTTCATCAACATCTGTAACGTTTTGCTGCCTGTAGAGCGCAAACTAACTCTCATGTCAAAAAACCGAACGCACACAATAAAAGTCTACAAGACTGAATGTAAGTGTGTAAGAAGTTGCATCGAACTCGGCGCTCGGTGCGCCACTGGGCACACGCACAATCAGGAGCGGGCGGCGAGGAAACTCGACTGGAAGTTGCTGACAGAAGACGTAGAAATATAATCTCTCTTTTCATCAACTTGCCGCGCATTTCGGCGACTTGCTGACGACGCGGCGGACGCAACAGGAAAATCTCGACACGAATTTTCTTTGAAAAGGCAGAGAAAATCGGTAGGAAATAAAATTGGCCCGTTGCTTGCAACGTGGTTATGTAACCAGCTTTGTGGATCTTAAGTCCAAATTTGTAAGAGTTTCCAAATACGAGTTGGACCTCAAAATTATCTCTTATATAGACGTATTCCTTGAATTTATCAAACATATTTATAGCTTGGTATCTAGGTACAAATAATTATTCCATAAAAGAAAAAATTATCACTGTTTTTTCTTTTGCTGAATAGCCTACAAATAGCCAATTGCTGTCTTGTAGGTAAGTGTAACTTATCTAGCTATCAACCGAAAAGTATACAGAAATTGTTATGTCAATTTTTTTAAACAGTTCACCTCTAAAAATGACGCGAAATTGTTTCGGAATTAAAGATGCGCTCTGAAGAGTAAGTGATATTTTTAAAGTAGGTTCAGCGATTATTGCGGCTTTACTCGCTGGATGGACCCAGATGGTCGTTAAAACGCTATTTCGTTTCAACTATATCGACTTCGGTGGTGAGTATTGTATTTTTATCGACACCTGCAGGACTTTAATGTGGGTGTTATTCAAGCAAACAACCCCAGCTAGTATAGATCACTTGAGCGGTTCAGCTCTATTAAGCAAAAACTAAGTAGATTTCCAAAGCATGTGGTTAGGTAAAAATGCTTTCCATACCCGTAACCGACCGTTATTCCTTACTCGATAAAAAATATCTAGAAATGCTTTAAAAAGGAGGCTGACAATATTATGATATGATTACAAATCGATACGAATGTTATTTTGAAGTTGTGACATTTTGAAAGCAATTTCGTTCCGGGATGATGGATCTATGTCGATAATCGATTTGATGCCGATTAAATTTGACATCGTGTAAAAATTATTTTAAGTGTCGCTTTTTTGTGAGCAAAATCGTAGGTTACCTTGATTATTAAGGCTTAGGTATTCGGTGAAATCGAACGAATTTCATATAAATGTTATATTGTAGCAGAAAAATGAGTTCGAAATGAGTATGTTAGAGTACTTTCAAAAGTAAAGAAAGAGCACTACACTAAGACGTAAGAGATAGCCACCTCGAGACTATTTAAATACTTCCTTGACCACGAAACGAAACGAGACATTATCACACATAAATTTTTGTAATTTTTTCATTAATTGTAAATTTTGTATAAGTTAGTTGATAAAATATTTAAAAACGTAAAATCGATTTACAAGCAAATGCTTCTATCAATATCATTAAATTTCGCACAATATATTATGATGGGTTACTGAAGGCGCACGGAAATTATTTTTACACATGTCAGTACTAATTGATTTTAAATTGATTATAAAGCTATTTCCAAAAATTGACCTCGAAAAGGGCATTTAAAAGAGCAGTTATATTGACTGTCATAAGGATTGATATAAAATGATAAATTGATAAATTAATGTTTGCTTTTTCTGTATATTTGGCCTTTTGAAGCGTTGTTCATAAACTTAATCAACATGTGAACTCATTCACAATAAATCAAGACAGAGTGACCCTTTGGCTTCAAAACAAGAAGGTTCCCAGAATATGCAATCAAATACCGATTTGGAGTTTGATCAGTGAAGCACAAGAAGCATCATTGAAGATTTTTATCATGGACTGGTTTGAATTGAAGACTCAGTTCACGTGCAATTAGTGGTAGTAAACTTTTTACACCTCATCTGAGTGTTCATCGATCACCATTCTTCTCATCAAATTTTGGTAACGTTTAATAAATTTAATAAATTTTAATATAAATTCCAATTGATGAATAGGAACAACTCTTGCCAATTTTAATCGAAACTTTTAAACTGTTCATTTCTGCGAGGGTTTACGTTTATTATTTCTTATGATCAGATCATTAGACAGTGTTTTAAATGTGTATTCATCTTTAGGACCGAAAAAACAAATTTTTTATTCAAAATTATGTCAGGACCACATTTTTTAGGGAATTCAGGAACTAAATCAGTGGCGTGTTATAGCTTTTGCCTGACTTCCCTTGAGTAAAAATATATTTCATCTAAAGTCAAATTTAGTATCAACGTTTTGAGACATTGGATTTTGACAAAAGAAAAGCGTGATTAAAAAATACCACAAACAAATTCAAAATAGATACGAAGCGATCTCTGCAAGTGAAACATTATGGGACCTCTTATTACAAGCTCTGGTGCTTACCCCAACTGCGATTCTGAAATTTCAGCGACTCCGATGACCAAAAGTGTGCCACAACTACTCAATTTACAAATATACATGTATAAGGGTCTCAGCATCCCCCGTGCCTCTCTGAGACTTTCCCGGACGTAACACCTAGCCGCAAAACCTGCTGCAACTCTTTTGCCTGATTTTCTTACTCCATCGGATGAAATTCATGAGGCAAAAAAATAAAAATCCAAATGAGAACTGCTGTTTAACGTTTTAAAGTTGTCACCGTGCTAAAAAATAGTCATCTGGCTTCACCAACACGCTGATGTCTGATTCTAAATCGCTTAAATTAGTAAATAAATGTACTAAATAAGTTCTTCGTACAAATAACTGATTTAGGTTTGATTCCAGCAACCTTATATGTATGTTAATTTCAATAGATTCATCGTTTAATGTAATACCCATTTACTATTCTAACCGGTTACTTGTGCAAATTTGGTAAGATTAGCAGAGACAAATATGTTTCTTTGTCTGTTTTTTACTTTAACAGAAACAGACCACATTATAATAAAAGATGCAAAAATACATTTATTTGTTTTTAAATTCATTGATATACCTTAGGGGAGTATCAACCTTAAACATTGAATAAGAAAAACCCCCGGGCGAATTTAGTATGGTGCCGAAGCAACGAGATGCGAGCAGGTTTTCTTCCACTACAATACAGCATCGGCACTGCTTTTGGAGATAAATTTCATCTTCCTTGCGAATAGTAATTAGTGTAAAACAAGATTATGTGTGGTGGACGCATGGCTCACATAGCAGATACATTCAACCCCGAAAGCAATTATCATCATTTAAATAAATGTATAAAACGTCCAGACTCGTGGATATTATCCAATATAGCGTTGTTTTTGTTTGTAATTATGAAAATAACGTTAAAAACAAAATATACGATGGATGATATGATTATTTTTAATCAACTCCCCATTAACGATTCCTACTTGCCATACGTGACTCGTCATACATGATATTTAAATTTTAGAGTGAAATAAGAAACATTTAAGCGCCTTCGTTCACATTTTAAAGTAAAGCGTCCATTGATCATGTAACCCATGATATTTAGACGATTTTTGCGAGAAAATTTATTTCTAGAAGAATGTGCTAGATTTGATAGAATAATGAGTGAACCGTGGAATTATTAAGAAATATATTGGTTTACAATTGGTTACAATTTTCATTGAGTAAGTTAGTCCCCCCCCCCATAAAAAAAGGTAATTTTTGAGCACGCTCTTGATGGTCGGATAGAGTATTGAGAACCAAGAACCTAGAATTGCATATTTAAATATAATTTTAAAATTTTAAATAAATAAAAGAACATAAAAATCCAAGGCTTTCCAATGGAGAAGATTGATACTGAGAAGACAGTGGTCAACCCCTATTGGTCGGTTTGCGCAATATGTCAAAAAAGCTTTAGTTACGGTGAATTAATCGTGTAAAAATCTCAATTATTCGCGATTCGTCTCCAAGGACTTGTCTTCAAAGAGTGGCCCGACAAGCAACCTCGCGAGGAATCCGGAAGCGGTTTTAGAAAGGGTCGCCGACACTGACAGTACCGCGCTTTAGGATGTTGAAGTTGGAAAATGATATTCAAAAATAGTGACATACTTGCCGAAGGAATTGAAATGTATGCGAAAATAGTTTTCGTTTTGTGTGACCCTTTTAAAACACATCTCTCACAGCTGCCGTTGTGGTAACCCATCCATTTCTGTAATTTGTAAAAATATTTTGAATGGTGGTAACTCTCACGTACATAGGTATAACTCAAATGCGTTGGTAGTTTTTAGTTCGCGCATTAGCTGGTGGAGCGGTTAATCTAATTTTTTTTTTCATCTTATTCCTCATTCCTCTAAAAAAGTGTGAAGCTCAAACTTACATGTAAAAAAGTATGTAAAAATAATCGCTGTACCAACTCAGAGTTGAGAGCAAGTGGTTTAAAACTAGAGATGACATCGTATTTATTGTGATCGTTATTGTTGACGCATCAGAGCTACTGGAGTAGGATTGGACTAGATGGCCAGAGTAAATAACGATGAATCTTAGAAATGGAAACACTTCGGCGTGGTATTGACTTGGTGGTATATTAGACACATAGTAGATTTGTGGCAAGGGATAAAAATTTGTTGTCATTAAAAAAGGCAACCAAAAAATTTGGGACTCTCTTCCAGTCCTAATTTAAATAAAATATCGCAGTATCTTAGACCCTGAGACTAGAAATAGTGAATGAATAATGAAATTGGAATCTGTATGAATCCACACCGATATTTAAGTATTGTGTATCGTTATAATTTCGGATAATAAATCTTTTTAATAATCCTCAGGTGACAGATTATTGAATGTGCTTTCACATAAAATAAAAATCGAAAATTATATCTGAACGAAAAAAGCTTGCGATCATATTCATATATATCATATATTCATTTTCACATAAAAACAGAATGTTATCAATGTTATCAATCGTATGCTAAAGTAACAAGATAATCAAAAGGGATTAATTAGAGACAACTACCCAAAACAACGCAAGAATTGAACTAATTTAAACTATGCTTACTACTATTTTCTCACACAGAAAAATAGATATTAAGAAATCCCAACAGGCCGGCAAGCTCAATCGTTAGCAACAAGATAATCATAATGGATCAATTAGAGACAATGACTGAAAACAACGCAAGCATCCAGTCATCTCAGAGGATGCTCCTTTCTTTGGCGTCCTGACTCGAAACTAACCAGCATTTGCAGCACCAACGCATCATGATCGAATTGGACCACTTACCAATTGTCTACTCGTTAAGTCTCAAGTACCGGCCGCCGGCAATTAAAGAGACCCAAGACTGACAAACTGTCACTCTTCATTAATTGATCGCTCTTGAATAATTAGACTCGATTAGTCGAACATACGCAAGGCCCGAAATTGTGTCTTTAAAAGCGTAGAACGGAATCTACTGACAAGTGCACGAAATCTTTCTTAGACCTAGTCTTTAGTGGCTTGTTTATTATTTAACGGTCTGTTAACACAACATCAAGGCATCACATTGGCAGTGGCCACGGTAGTAGCACATTGACGAACTGTTAGCAAGTTAGTATAGGAAAAACGGGTCCTTATAGATATTGTTATAGAAATCCGTATAAGTCATCGATATATTATTGAATCATGGATTGATTTCCAATCTGAATCTTTTCGAATGCTGCTTACCATCATATTGGCATCAGAGTTTATAAAATATGTTTTTTGTGTAATAATTGTGGTTATGAATTTTAAATTGTGTATTATAACTATAGATAAGGAACACAAAATAAGTTATTGTTCATATAACGTGTAACTAAATACCGACATGAGAAGAAATGAACTCCTTTGAGATTTCATAAAACTCGTGGTATTGTATTGTCTAGTAAAATTTTATTTTTGTAAAGTCTGCTACACTTACTGGGACAGGAAATCAATTAAATTTTACGCATAACATATCCAGAAAGTCTGATCAAGTCAAAGGAAATCCTGCGAAAATAATTATTTCAAATCGGAGGTATACCAAGATGTCTGCATTCATTCTATTGAAAGCCGAAACGCACTTAAAAAGTGCGTGTTGTTTCTGTGCCACCCCCCTGTGCTTACATGTTTGCTTGTCAATGTTTTTACAAGCCTGTTTGTCTAAGACGGAAGAAGATCTTAAGCGCAGGGGTGTTCCAACATATTTTCAAAATACATCAGGATACTTGTTTGAGGATGAAGAAGTCCTCTTTGACAATCGTAGGCCGCATTTATAACTAGTGAATATTGTTTACATAAATTTTCTTTGACTATTTATTCTGTCCAGCATTGTAAGTTGGTGAAGGTAGAGAAAAATAGCCGATATCGTAGCAGGAAGGTTGTTTGAAGTAATTTTGCCTAGAGTAAATGGTAAAAATTGATTTATGATCATTTTCTTTGTATCCAGGCTTTAGAAGGTATGAATTAATGGAAGACACGATGAGTAAACTTGAAAACATCAAATAAAAATAGAGTTTTTAAACGCTAAGGAAAAAACAGTGGCAAGACAGCGTGTACCAGTTTCATTGCAAAACTTCAACAAAAATCTTATCTTATCTTATGAAACCTGGACCAATTTCAAAAATGCACGTAATTTAATAATAGCACAAGCATGTAAGTTTGTTTGAAATGTGCTGATTGTTAGGTATCATTGGGTATTAATTATGATTTTGAAGATTGTAAGAAAGTTCAATTTTATTCGTGAATTAATCACGATTGTGTAATTGGTTGATTTACGATTGATAATAAGCTTTTGTTCGCTAAATAACACTATTGTGATTTTAAATATATATAGTATATATTAGGGATTTGCTTTAAATTTTTGGGTTTCATACTTTGAAGTACTAGCAATCAATTAATTATTTAAGTACTATATAAAGCAGGTATGCTAACAATACGACATTTGATTATTGGATGAGCGTAGCGACCGAAGCGAAGACTTCAATTTGAGCACCCGTAGAAAAAAAGTCAGTGTGTTTGTTTTTTTGTGTATTTGTTCGCAAACGGCTGGTCCGATTTTGAGTGTACCTAAATTTGTTCTGAACTTGGACCCCCCGCGTTTTTCAGCTTGATAGTTTTGGAACTTTTCTCAAAAATCCAAATTTACGAAAATTTTCAGATTTTTCGCCATCATTTCGCTGTTTGTTTTTACTCTACTGGCTAAAATACCAAGCCGATTTTGATGAAATTAGCAGAATAGCTTTTTTATACCGTATACACTATACTGGTTTACCAATAAATATGTTTTATATGTTTTAAATACGTTTTTTAATCGTATTTTTCGATTAAATTTTCAAGTTTTTTGCCGTTTTGCATATCTAAGCTGTAATTACCATTGCTTTTTCTTCAAAAAACGTTACAAATATGTTGACCGTGTGAGATGTGCCGTAATAACAGTTTCCCTACGTTTTGAAATGGTTTTTATATGAAAATTATCGAAAACTCATCTGTCGTCTAGGCTGGACAAAGTTTGACCGCTGGGTACTGATTTTGCTTGGCCGAAAATTAATTGCCTCAGGATTCGACCGGCTTTCACCAGAGGTAATTGTAATAATGCTTGAATCTTTGAATCTCTAGGTACAAATTCAAGTTGCAGTGCAAAAGAATCAAGACGTGTGTGGATTTATTCTCTTCCAAGAATCCTTTACTAATCCTTTACATGCCAAAATTATGAATCAAATTTGATGAACTTTGGAAGATCAAAATCTGGGCTGGTACATCTGGGGGCGTGTACACTATATACTGGTATACAAAGAAATCCTCTCATCCAACAACGCGTCCACAGGTAGCGTTCGGCGAAGCCATAGTTAGTCAAAAAATGAAAGTCACACGACCAGAGAGTGTTAAATAATCTCCTTGGTATACACTATTTAAGGTATACAAAGAAATACGCTCATCCAACAACGCGTCCACAGGTAGCGTTCGGCGAAGCCCATGGTGCAATCTATAATGCCTGGACTTGATTTTGGACGTAATGGCAGGATTTTCTTGCATTTTTTTATTTAAAAGTACTTCGCGATTTTTCTAAAAAATTAGTAGACATACAAAATTGTAAACAGACTAAACCGTACGCTGAAATTGGAGTTACATAAGAATTGGTACAAATATTTCAAGTCTTGCATTTAATTCAAAAGCAACCGCCAAAGTTAGACACTAAAGAAAACCATTTAATATTGACTTAGTTATAAAACCAAATATAATCCAATAGCGATATTGAAAATGGAAGTATTAAAACAAATATAAACTGAACATTCATATTTGTCAATTCTGAATCTGAAAACGCTACAATGGCTGCTCGCTTTACGAATTTTATTTTTGAACACATACTTGGAACCCAAAGCAATCGGAGTACCGTCACCCTAACCCCCCAACCCCCACCCAACACAAAAAAAATGCAACTTTTTGAATTTGTTAAGAGCTGAAAACCGACGCCGCATTGTCGTCGACAAAGACGTCGACGTCTCCACGCTTGAAAGTGAAAACAAATACAGCTGGCGTCCTTCGCACGCGGCGACGCTCGAGACGCCGCGACGCCGCCGAATTCTAATTGAAACGTCGCTGTCGGAGACGACGCCTTGCGTTCCAACCGGTTTGATAATAAGAGAAAACCATGTCAGATAAACATTTCGAATTTTCGCGCGGCGGTTACCATTTGTCTGAAACTAATGCCAAAACACCAAACTCTTTGTTCTAAGCGTTGTTGTTTTAATAAGCGCAAAATGTTCTTGCTTAAACTTACAAATGACCGACTTTAAGGAGACCTCAGCCTGATTTATTTATTATTTTTTTATAAGGACGTGGTAAATATTTATTGGGTTTATATATTAATTTCTATCCGTTCAATTACTGGAAAAAGATATAATAGATGATTAAAAAATATACTTATAAATTTTGCGAGTCAAAAAGTTTTGAGAAAGCGAATTGGAATTGAAAATAAAATAAAGAAAGGAAAAGAAAGATTAATGTGGTACGGACATATGAAGAGAATGGAGGTCGGTAGGTTATCCACAAAAGTTTTTGATATGTGAGGTAGAATTAGAAGAGCGAAAGATGGATTAATCAATTACGAAGAGACGTAGAAGAAAGAGGCGAAGGCTGGAAGAGAAAAGATGCTATGGAAAAATGGTGGGAATATAGGGAGAAACGGAAGGAATGGGCTGTATTAAAAAAATGTTTGGCATCTATTTTTGTGATGTTGCCTTTAACATAGAACTTGTACCCGTAATATGTAACATTTGTGGATGAATTACAATGAAATAAAATAATAGAATGGAATAATGATTAGAGAAATAGAAAGATGGAAGAAGATGGAAGCAGGTTAGAAATGTTGTAGACAGGCAAAGAGTGGGAAAACGCTGTTTACGTAGAAAATTATTGGTAAAATAAAGAAAAGTGGAAAGATTTGATATATTTTAATATAAGGAAGGTGAAGGAATAAGGTTTTAATTGGATGTACTCTTCAAGAGCAAGGGTCTACCTTTATTATCCAGTGCCCATGTGCTTAATACAAAATTTCTATCCGATTATTTAAATGGAAAATAAATAAAAGATAATAAGAAAAAAAACGGAAGTGCTACTATAAATAAAGAGCCACAGTACGTTAATGATTTGTAGGTTTTTAAGGGAATCGCTTATGATCAAAACATTGAAAAATGCAACGTCCAGAGTGGAAGGCACAAAATCATTGTGAAGAACTTTCGTTGGCCTCCATCGGAGATATATCCAAGAACACAATAAGAATAATTCAACTGCAGCATAAAAACCATTTTCAGATCCCATTCAAAACTCCCACACGAACTTTTAGGAGGGCTAGTGAATTTTTACTTGAGAGTCTAAAATCCCTACATCCGCACAACGGGATACAAACGCCATTAGAGGTCCATTTCGTGCCGCTGAAGAGATCACCTTTATCCAAAACCGTTGAAATGTACGTAAAATAGGCTCTGTTTTTCCTGATATTCGGTTGTTGGCTTATGGTGAGACACAGACGGGGGAAAATATGCTGCGTCCCCCATTACTTTTACAAAAAAAAGTATTTGATTTTGTATGTCATCAAAATCAAATTTTTGTACGCTAAAATATGTCACTGGATTGCATTGAGATCTTGTAGAGCCATGATATTCCCACTGGCATTCTATCCCAATGCAATTTGAACACTGCATTATGGAAACTAAGTAACTTTGGTGCTCATTTTGAAAAAAAGTATCGTTGTGTAAATTCTCTGTAGCAACACGTATTTCAATTATTATTATCCAAGATAAAATGATTGTGGTCAAAGCCAATTCCGCCAAATAATCAACTAAGTGTTTAGAAACACCGGTGACACGAGAGACATTTCAATAATATTTAAACCCGATTTTTGGTGAACAATACTTGTACCAAGCCCAATTCCCTGCTGTATACGAAAATTGGCAAAAAGCCATCTAAAAAATTATTTTCATCCTAACCAAATCTCGATTGTGATAAAGACTGACAATTGAAGTGGCTAAAATTTACCAAATCTGCAACATTCTCTTATTTACTTTTCAAATCTAGTCAAGTAAACGAAATTCGAATTTAATCGAGAACATGATACGGAAAACGGAATGAAATTCGCTGCAGACTTATTGGCATAATGCGGGCCATATATCTGTTTGGAAGTCTAGCGAGAGATCTGGGTTCGATTCCCGGTACTCAGCATTGCTTAGCCTTATCTGCTGCAACTCTTTTGTCCGAATTATTTGGCGCCCTTGAGTCAATCCAATATTTTATGACACAATTTTCATACGCTGCTTGCCTCCAACTATAGCATTGCACTATTGACTATATGATCGTGAAAATGAAATGTTTTAAAGTAATTTTCTATAGCAATGCCGCAATTGAGGCAGATAACATTGATATCTCAATTTTTCGGTTGCTTTTGATTGAGAAACGTGAACAGTTTTATTTCGCTGTGGATTTTCCGCTTCTAATAAATGTCATAGAGTGTTTGCAACGAAAATTTACAGTTGAGTTCCAACGCACGACCTGTTAGCCCACTATTTTATTATTTCTATAAAATGTTATCGTTGAAAAAAATCACAGTTGCACGAAAATTTGTTTTATCTATGATTTATTTGGAAGGCAATCCAAACTATTTTGTCTGCATGAGATGAGAAGATAATATTTGGTACTAACATTTAATACCTAAGTCTTTCTTTCACTGTCTTACATTCTCTCCGATAGTCTAGGGTTGTTGGTGTCAATTAAACCTGTCAATTGAACCGAGTGAAGGGTTTCTACCCTGTGCAGTGTGCATCAGATACCATCAAAGATGCAGATAATGTGTGTAGAACATTACAAAATTACAAAAGTACAGAACAAGCGAATAAAGACCGAATGTCTGTACTTAGAAATATAAAATCACTGTAGATAAACAATAGCTGTGCATAAACAGCATTAATTGAAACAGCAAATGTATTTCTTAGCAGTAATACAAGTCTCATATATTAACCATAATACGTACCCGTTAGCCAGTGACACTCAATTCTCTGTGTCAAAAACTAAATAATAATTGCGTTTAAAAAGACGGTATGATGTGCTCATGAACCTTCTTTGAAACCTACCGCATTCATCAGAATAACCTCTCCAAAACCCTCCTCACATACACTTCAAAGACAGCTGAAATAGTTCAGCACTAAAAGCACATACCTCTATTGATCACAATCACTAGATCGCTAGATCATACCTTGTCATTGTGTAATCATTCGTTCATTCTTATTATTTATTATAGAGTGTTCAAAACCCATGCAAATCATAAGAAATTTGGAATTAAGGGTTAGGAAAGGTTTGTACACCGGTGTATTGCTAGATAGGCAATGTTGTACTAATCAAGGGCCCCATGTAATTAGTCTGTCCTGTCATTGACATGACAGGTACTTCTTACCTTCAAGAGATTGGTGTAATATGGAATAATACACCAGAAAAGGATTTTAGTTCACAGATGTCCAGCAACGTTTCGAACACAATTTGACGTGACATTGAAATCACAATACTGACTTGTGCACAGAAGCACACAAAAACACGTATAGCAATAAAGACGTTGCGGCTTTTATGTAAGTTGCTGAAAGAGTTCACAGCACACAGATGACATTTATCTCGCCAAATATCTCAAGAAATTGCTACTCCGAAAATGGTCGGTTAGAAACGAGAAAATAACTGAACTGTCAAATCCACTGCCTGCTCGATGTCGAGTTCAGAGTAGCCAACCTTAAATCTCGAGAAAACAAAGGGTCGAAAATTATTCAAACGTTGCGCCGGCGCAGTTGATCACCGATCAGAGAGTGAATATTGTCGATCTCATATCGTAAACTTATATATCTCAATATAACATCTAGTAAAGACTAAATAGCGAAGCTAGTGCGTTATAAACTTACTGCTAACTTCCTCGATTGTGAAATATGTTAAATTATCGGTATGTAATGTGGTCGGGATTCGATTTTTTGATTTACAAAATCGACCGAACGATTTTTATCGTTGCACGGCCATTTTTGCAACATCTGTGATCACGTTTGGTTAGTTTTTTCTGGTGAATAATTTCGTTGTGTGCGTAATTGCTTTGCTTGCCTGTGACGAGTGCAATTGTGAAGTGTGGACGAGCTCTTCGGCAGATCGCAGGCGTCTGAGACAATCTGAGAATTGTCATGTGATTTGCGTCAGGTTGGTTATTTTCACCTTTTGTCTGAAGGAGTATACATTGCTTCAGTACAAACCTGTGCGTGGTAAAATCCCCTGCTATCATCAGATGCTTATGCCTAAAATTATTTCCAGACAACAGGTGGCAAAATGCAGAATAATAACATTGGTCAGTTATTAAAAGAACTCAAAAATTATTTAAATTCTCATTTTAATAATAGTATTCAAGTGAAAAGACCCATGTAGAAATTGGCAAAGAAAATATTAAGATAATTACATTTTTATATAAGTTTTAGCCGATTGATAAAATCGGAAGGAATCTTAAAAGATCAGCAATTGGAATTACAACCACAGAACTGCGTCTATTTCTAATATATAATTATCTAAGCACCGCATTGTCAGTAGCCATGGCGGTAATTATGTCTCAAGGTGCCGCACTGTCAGTTTTGATCTGAGGAGACTTTTGTTGGTGTTTTTGGATTCCTTGCGTGATTTTGAATCGATTGGTATTGGCGCACGTTAATTTCTGTTAATATTGTGGGTTCGGTGTCTGTTTAAAGATGTGGTGATTTAGTGTCATTCTGACATTTGAAGGCGGCCATGTAGCAGGCGTTTGGCGGGGTTCAGTGGTGCCAACTGTTAACTTTTATTCCTATATAGTTATATTTTGTGTTTTGGCGGGTTATTGATCATGGATCAAATATGTGGTTTGTGCATTGCGATTTGCGAGTTGATGGTGAGTCATCTTGAGGTAATTATCGTTAAGCTGTTTTTTAATTACTTGGGACTGGTTATGGAATTCGATGTGAATACCTTCTGGGTCAGTCATGAGTTCTTGTCAGTTGGTTTTTCACCATGGTTCGCGACGGATGTGTGTTACGAATTTTTGAGTTTTATGAGATTGTGCGTGATTTAGAGCGTTTGGTAATGGTGGAATGGTTGAAGGAGGAGGATTGGATTGTGGAAAGTGCGCGTCAGTTTGTTCAATGAAGATTGATTTTCGTTTTGTTTGTGGAAAAACTAGTACTGTTCGGGCTAGTAAGAAAGTCGCTAAGGTGCGTTGCAATTTTGTGGTGCGAAGAGACTGCTGTTCCTGTTGCGTTATGTTCTGGTGTTGGAGGAGCGTATCGAGGTTCTTCGTCGGAATATTGGAGCGATTAGTGGTGAGTTAAATCGATGATTCAAGTACACAAAGGGTTAGGAGGTTAGGTAGGGTCCGGAAAGGTAGGGTTAGAGGTGGGGGGGGGGGGGGGGGCGGCGCAGGAAATTTAGTGCGAGTTTTGCTAGAACTTAACAACCTGGAATCTAGAGATGTCGGTTAGATGTGGGGGGTTGTACTTTGAAAACCAGCAATTGGGTAGTGTTAGTGACTTTCGCTGTGTGCAGTTTGGTTGGTAGTACTGGGTGTGTAGTTTGACCTTGCTGCAAGATGGCCGCCGAAATTTGCCGATTGAGATGTTCAATGTAGTTTATTAAGGTTTTTTAATTTAAACTTTGATTGAAATCAGCTATTTTTGGTTTTTTCTTGTCAAAAGTTAAAGTACTTTTGAAAACAGGGTCATTTTTTAGGGTTTTTCGAATTAAAATTGCATTTTATGGGCGGGGCGTGTGCGGCGGGTAACCCCAATTTTACCGCCATGGCAATAACACGTTAACAGACCGTTAAAAACTTAAAGGCCCACTGAAAAACTTCACATTCCCTTGAGCGGAGAGGATGACTGTTGCATGCATTAATTGCATTTATTGACATACCAGAAAGGCCGATAGCAAAACACTTTCAAAACAACACTGACTCATAGAAAAAGATAGGTTTATTCTATGCTGACACGATAAAATGCATTTTAATTGTAGTAAAAATCACATAATTGGTTGGGCCAATGACTGGTAGAAGTTTGGATGCAATTAAAAGTTTTAGTACATTAACAAAAACATTTGATTGACGTAGCTAGTCCAAGGCTTGTATCTTTTGAACAGAGTAGTAAGAAAAGTAGGTTTTTATCAATCATAAAGTTGCCATTCAAAACAAAATTATACAAATATGTAAGCGAAACCATATATTTTTATAACACTTTATTGCATCCTTATATTTCCTTTTTACTAGTCAATCCGAATCGTTTTCTTTTCAATTCACCATATCGAAGCTTTTTGCCTTCGCTCCCCTTCCCAATAAAATTCTTGATCACTTTCTCGGTGTGTTTTATACCCGACCGTCGTGCCTTTGTCGCAAATATTTCGCTAGCATTATATTGCAGCACATAACTCTTCGCTATAGCGATAAGAATGGACCAAGCAGGCTTTGAGATTTATTGCCATTATTTGCTCATTGCTGCTAGCTGAAGGCAGAGCGTAGACACAACCCAAGTGGTATGTTCTTTTAGCTAGATGTCCTGTCGATTGTGAACTAAGATTGTTGATTTCTTGCTTGCTGCGACGACCGCCCAAGCTTCCACACAAGGACCATCTCATACTCATTCTTTGGAAACTGGTTGAACAAGTTGAGCGAAATGAACGCAGGAATATATTTTCGTCAAGATGTTGTATAATATTAGTTTTACGTTTTTGTTTAGGTGGACAACACATTCATAGACCTCCGTCTAATGGTATATACTTAGTTAATTAATTATTTTAGTCGAGGCAGCAAAAAAAATGCTTTTATTTAACCCTGGACGGAATGTTTGTTTCTGAATTGTGGGTGACTTTTACAAAGTCAAGTACAGATTTTTCAAAGTTGCGAAGATGGAAAGCTGGAACACAATACAAAATCATATTTAATGGATATCGAATCTTATCGATTCCAATCTGAATTGCAATGCGAATTGACCGAAATCATAGAACGATCTGAATACGGTTTATTGAGAAATAGTATTTCCAAGTAAAATTCGGCGAAAACATGCGTGCATTTTACGCGCGATGATTTTATGCGTGGGTGGTCCCGTGGCGAAGCGAGCTGCCAATTACTTAGATCATATATTTTAATGCGAGAAATTAACGCGGGCCGGGTTGAATTGGACCTAACGTAGATTTATGTGTTTTTAAAATTAGCATATAACAGATAAAACGAATTCGCCGACAATTACATTCGCGAATTCTTGTTGAGCCAGATCATTCGACTTTACTTATTGGCACTCAGTTTTAATTAGTTTTATCCGGTTTCATAGATAGATTTAGTCGAATTACTCAAAGTTTATGGCGTTTCATGATTGAGCGATTGACGAAGATACGAGATTTAGTAGTCTGTTTATCGTTATAACGGCCTGGTTGGTTGCAATTATGGAAATAACAACTGTAAACGGAACGTTAAGTTGGTTAATGAGTCCCCAGGTCGGGTTCACTATGAGACTCAAATACCATGTATTAGTATCGATCTGAAACTGTACAGATAAATAGATTAAATAATCGCTCAAACGGCTATACAAGGTTCAGTGAAGCTTCTCCGAATTTCTTGGAAAATGGAAATGCGTCGCAAGATTGACAAGCGCGAGCTCCCTTTGGGATCTATTCCCTCCCCTCACAAGAAAAGTTTTGTGCATGGCCAAAAAAAAAATGGTAATCAGTGAGAGAGCCATCGTACAATTTGCTGTTATTGTTGACTACCCGACTCTGTCATCATCCCCAATTCATCCCCATTTCGGCGGTCCATGGGAACGGTGCCAACCAGCTAGGGGAGCGAACCACCCCGTTGATATTCGGGAGTCGGGGACATGCTATCAACATATGAAAGCATATGAAAACAGATGAATTGATACAAAACAACGCCATAATCACTCAAATATATACGATCGTTGCCAAAATGGCTCTTTAATTTTTACATGTATCCATTCAAGTCCAATTAAAATATTCACTCATCCGTCGTTCATTTCCACCCGTTTTGCTGACGACATGAAATATTATTACATTGCATAACGTGCACTGATTGCTTAGCGCATGGGGATGTTTTCACATTTGCAGGATTGTATGGCACGCGAATCTGCTTTGAGGGGGGGTTACGCTTCATCCCTTAATCGACCTCCACATAACACAAACAGTCAAATTAACAAACTCGCCCCCAAACACCACCCCTTGAAAACACCTCACCCCCTATTTCGACGATGTAACCACGAACTTCATTTTATATATACCTCGGGTATCAACCCCCCCGACACAATGTTGGCAACGGCAGAAACAAAAACACTCGTTAAGCTTTAAATGTTTTGACCGCAAATAGTTCACCACAGGCACAATATCACTTGATTACTATTATGCCGTGATTACAAACCAGGGTTTCTCACCCCCACTGATCACATGTTTGTCGTGGTTATCTCAGTTGCGCCCTTGCTTCTCTATAGAATGGGGCGCAGTCACTGAATACTCGTGAAAATGGACTTAATGAGAGCAATGAGTTCCTTACCACTGTTGAAAGTGTAATTGATGAAATGTTATGGATTTTTCAATTTTTTTTATCAAAACCTTTAATTTGTTTCATTCAGAGTCAAAATATAAAAGTGTGGGGTATCGTTTCTTATGGCATTATGTTGAATAACATGTAAAGCAAACTGCGAAATTTTGTTTTAATACAGACTATTTTTCCAAAAAGCTATCCCATCTGTGTTTGTTTGTATAAGGTAGCTATTTAATATTAAAAACGAAATATAATACATTTCAGAAGGTGTCCGTACAGTGAAATATGGCTTTTTATTTAATTTCTAATAATAGATTTACTAGATCTACTAGATCCAACACAAATCAATGCTACTCATAAATTGGCGTCCGACCCAACTCTTCACAAATTATTTATAGCATCAGCTCCACAAAGAAACAGAAATTCTCGAATCTAAAACGGTCCACGCCGTTCACCTCTCTCCCTGCCACCACCCCCATATTAAACAACTCATACCTAGAACGTGCATCCGAAACAGTTTTTACAATCGCTTAGCGTTTCGAACCACTCACGTCGCCCCGGCGGGGCAGCCGGAGTGCCGACCCACCTGGCATGCTCTTCAAATTTGATCTCGAAAAGCAAAACAATCCCACTCTCTTTACGGCTCGTACGCGACAGATGCTGCTAGCGTGCACGGCGTGTCTACACTCGGTTTAATTTAAGAACTCATTTTATCGTGTTGCATATGAGGGTTAATATTACACGACACGATTTTATTGAGTGTGCGCGAAGCTCTAGAGGGTAAAAGATAATATGAGGTGACTTAAAAAAACAGAAAATTTTCGTAGAAACTGATTTTTGGGAAAAGTTCTCAATGGAATGAGCTGAAAATAGTTCAGTGTCTAAGTTGAATTAAAACAGAGGTATCCAAAAAATTTCATCAAAATCGAATGGGGCGTTTGGCCTGTAAAGCATGAACAGACAAAGAGACAAAACAAAACAAAAAACTGTAGATTTTTTTTTTAGTTTAGTTTCGGTTCGCTGGATACGCTCGTCAATAACATTTGCTCAGTGCTAGTAGTCATTTTTAATACCAACTCGATAGGAAACAAAATTGCAGTTACCAATTTATATTTATTTCTTAATGCATTAGTGAAAAACTTTTATAATATAGCACTAGCAAAATTGTGTATGATATGCCAGTGGTAAATAAAACGTCAGACAACATATTTTAGTGTTCGAATTTGATATTATGAAATAGCACCTTGCAGATTTAATGCAAATGTTGACTGTTTATTAAATAAGAGTCTAATACTGGATAGACTGTACGCACTCATAGTCTGTCTGCAAACGCAACGCGTGCCCGTGCTGCGATATTGTTATGAATGGGTGGCGCGATTATTTTTAGTTTAGGGAGCTTCGACATCGAATTTAGATGGTGGGTGCATTGGGTGGTGTGTATTCTCTATTTGAAGTGCGCCCATATAAAGCAATTGTACGTTCGTCTATGCGGTGGAGCCGCGACGTCTCCTCTTAGTGATTCAGTATTCATTTAGTGCCAGGTGGGATTTTTTTATGGTTCACTTATAAGTGAAAATTGATTATTGAAATTAAATTATCAACCCCTCAAATCCTATTTGCTTTGGTCATCTGTGCAAAGTTTTTTTTTACCTTGTGAACTCAAACTCGATTTTTCTGCGAAATCTTGCGCTATTTGGCTAATTTTATATATTTATATTTTACTTTTTTGTTAATCGACGCCAGAGTCAAGTGTGATGTTATTTAGTAGACAAGACATTAGCTAGAAATGTAGACAAGACATTAGCTCAGAGCTTCTGATGATATGCGAGGTGCGTCTTAGGGTGTCCACCCTTATTTCTAAATTAATTACTCACACACTTCATCAAATAATAATATTGAAAATAAAATAACAATAATAATAGTAATTTAATGTTTTAAGTATGGCCGTGGAATGATAGAGACACAGTAAAACGTCAACAAGCAGCATAAAAAATGTCCCTTCTAGAACAACTTTGGAAGCCCCAAGCAGAAAACTCTGTAATTTATCATCAAGCAGCTTCCAGCTTAGATTAATTTGCCGATAATTTCCCAGAGAAATTGACACAAACCTCTAAGAAAGAAACGAGTCAAAAAGAATGTTACTCCTTCATAGAAATATAATGCAGGTACGAACGTTATTTACTTATAGCTGTCGAACTAATGTTCCATTTCGACATTTTAAAGTGGAAATTAATTTAGATCTTGAGAGAGAGTATTCTAGGGCAGATAAGTGTAATTTTCAAAGCGATTCTGATCTTTGTGTTGAGAGCTCAAATCGCATGCCAAAATTACATCGTTGGATATATAAAGGTTATGTATGGATTCCATAATGTAAATTTAAAGCAATTTTGGAATTACACAAAAGCTTACAGTCCCCACCCAATTTGTGGGACCTAGAAGTCATCAATTTTCAACGAAAATAGTTTTATGGTTTCCAAATGTATGTCGTATCCTCCTATATGCACCAATTGAATTTATTTTACAGAATAACTGCATTAGAGTATTTCTGTTCTAAGTTAAAAACGTGGACGTAAGACGGTTACCCGAAAAAAGCCAGATAAAGAAAAAACCTGGCAAAATCTCTTCAGCGTTTGGATGGAAACCGTGAAAAACCCACCCCTTGCGATTCCTCTTAGAGCACGCTCTTTCGATGACACATCACCGTCATCCAATGACAGTGCAAACGCCACGTGACTTTGTGCCACGTGGCCAATATTAATGACGTCACTACGTCGGGCTAACGAGCGCTAATGACTAAGTGGAGAGAGCACACGTGTCACCTAATGCTAATTACGGATAATCATTATCAAAAGGCTGCAGTGATTGGACAGAGCGGAAGTGTTAAATGTCAGCGATCGCGCGGGAAAGGCGTTGGAAAAGGGTTGAGAAAAATAGGGGTGGGTGGGAGAGAGGGAATATTTGGGATCTAAAGGAGTGTTGCTGTAAAACACTGCTGATGATGGATCCTGGTTTGCTTTTTATATCATACATTTTCTTATAATATCATTATCATTATCATTATCATTCTTCAAAATATAATCTATCTGTTGATGAAATGGTTAGTTCTTTACCAGAGTTATTAATAAAATATACATATCCAGTTGATGTGGCATCGTTTTAGAAGCTGGTGAATTTTCTTAAACTTTTTGAATTCTTTTTGTATTTTTTTTTAATCAATGCAACGAACTGCATGTAATTTTCTCTCCGGCAAAATGCTACAGCATCCTATGCTGGTAGAGAATACTGTGAGGTAGCCTGCCGGCGTTGCGTTCAAGCATCTTAAGGTGCATAGCTCGCCGGCGCCGACAAATCACTTTCCAAACCTTTATGGCTTTCGGTGGCACCGGAATTCACATGTATTTTCTTGTGATTCTCTCATCTTTAATCTCTTGCATTTAGCTGGCTACACAGATTATCAGGATGCCATTCAAGTTTCAATTCCTTTCAACTTTTAACATCAGATTTTGGCAGAAAAGAAAACTGCATCTTTCACAGAAATATAAAATAATAATTATTTTTTAATCACCCTCCATAAATGACGTTCACATTTCAAAACCGCGTAACGCTAATGAGAATATAATTTTCAGCTAAAAAGAGAGCTCTTAATCGAACTCAGTCAAAATTCTTCGTCTGATTGCTAGCAAATTCTGTAACTTTATACAAATAAAAAATACAAAATTTGTTGTACTGGAATTAGTTCCAAGTTGAATACAAGACCTCTTGAAATTCAATTTGTTTTCATCACGTCCAGAAAGTAGTTAGGATTTATTTTTAGATAGTTTTCCACCGCTCCTCAACCTTTTTTGGTCCAAAAGGTTCTTTGACTAAGAAAAGTACCAGAAAGAAAGCATGACAGAGTGTCCAGAAGAAGTGGCTCATACGGCTTATCGAGTATTAGTTTCAATAGATTTGAACGAATGTTTAATTAATCAGTTGATTTACACCAATACAAGCCTGGTAATTGAGCCGACCTTAAACTTGATAATCGTGGTTATCCAAACAAATCAAACAATGAGTGTGTGAAAACGATTGAGTTTTTCGTGGCACTAAACTCGCTCAGTGCCGAATTGCGACGTCGCGGCGCCAGCTAGAGTGACTTTGACATGATTGGGTCGTCGGCGTCGGCGTCGGCGTCGGCGTCGGCGTCGCTGACGTGGCGATGATTAGAACCGCGTTGGGGGTGGTTTAGGGAGGTAGGGGGTAGGGGGTGAAGCAACAGCCTAGATGATTGTATGCTAATAACAGCTGATTGGTAGCCGGGCTGAAACAGATGAGACATCCTGCGGGGGTGGGGGTGGGGGTGGTGGTGGTGCATGGGGTCTGAAAAGAAAGGGTGGTGCGTTGCTACCCTATGATTAATAATAATTGAGATGGGGTGGGTGTGTGGGTGGGGTGGAGGTTGCTTCGTGGATTGTGAATTTGAATGTTGTGTGCTCTGAAGCAAGTTTTCAAATTTTGCGATAAATCGCGCTTACTTCAATGATATATCCTTATTTTTATTTTTTAAAGATTATATTCTTGTTTCAATGCAAAAAAATACAAATTGTTTCCCTTTTCTCGTGCTGGACAGAGTCCAATGTGTATGGATTACAAATTAACTTTTTAATAAAACGAAATTCGTGGACAATGCGTCCAATCAAATTGAAATTGAAATATCAAATTATTACACCTGTGACATGTAATCTTTTTAATAATAGAAATACCCAAGAACTTTATGAACGAAATCTTTCCGGTACGAATGTGCTGTGTTGAAACCAAGAACAGTCCAGTAGTGTCAACTCTAGAGGGCAATCGGCAAAGAGAAACAATATCTATGTTTCTTGTTCTTCTATGGTATGTTTCACTATACATTGAACGACACGACGAATTCCGACCAACTTCTCAGTATATTACACCCGTACGAGCGTGGATTGCTTTTGGAAAGAGTAACAAGAAAACCCCGACGCCCACGGTGGCGCCGTGGCTTTTCACAAATTGTGGCAATTTCCCCACGTCGTCAGACAGTCTAGAGTTAAAGAAATCCGGGCTTCATTCGCCCCGATGATAGCACAATTTGAAAATAATAGTAAACGCCACACAGCTAGTTTCGAGTTTGAGAGTACAAGGAAGGAGCTTAATTTCAGTAGAACACTCTTTTCCTTAGGAGGTTTTGTTGAAAGTCTTATATAGAACAAGCTGAGAATTGTCTTTGGTTGGGTGTATGGATATTATATTCATTTTAAACGCGGAATTTTATTAAGATTTTTCATTGCTTTCTTCGGCGTTTTGTTGTTGGCTGGCTTCCGATTTTCGCTACTTTTCCGGAAGTTTGAACAAAGCAGTGCTGCTCGACTATCTCACATCAAACTTAGCCGTGAATTATGTGATTTATTTAATTGAAATACCAGGATGAAGAACCTACGATATAGCCCCTTAAAAAAAACACGAAGTTATACAGCGTTTAAGATTTTTATTATTTTGAGCTGACCCACGTTATGGTTTGGTGGAATTTTGATTTCAAGTCTATAGAGTGTAGAGTGTAAGTCATTAGGAAAATCACGAATACGCTCATTACTTAATTTTCTCTTTTCAAAGAATCTCCTTGAAACGTTGTCATAATGTGGAAAAACAATATCCTTTTGACTTTTGAGTAATTGTTGAAAACAGAGCAGTTCCATTCATCCAAAGCTCGGGATTCCACCCCGCGAAAACAGCTAGAAAAACGTGTTACAAACCCCCCAAGAAATAAAAGTAATACCTATTTGGCATTAGAAAATATCTAAATCTGCACGCACTGCAAGCGTTCATCCCAAAGTACCTACTCGAGCTCGGGTTAAATGCGAGTTGATTGACAGGTCCACGCGACATCTCCTAGGGGCGCTACGTGCGTACGAATAAGCTATCACCGTTTGATGATGTTAGCACCCCCCCTTTACAACCCCATTTTGCACCCCCGTCACTAGCACCCCACCCAACACCACAAAACCCTCGGGCACATAGAATGACGTGTCGTCACAATTTGAACAGTTCATTACTTTGAATTAGTGGGATGTGTGTGTGTGTGTGTGTGTTACAATTATTTTTTAAGTCTTAATTCTGTCTTCATGGTGAACGGCTGAGATTGATTTTTTAAATAATAAATCGCAGCTGGATCATTAACTGCCGAATTTATTTACTGACACCATGATGATATTTTTTTTAATCTTTTATGAGTTTAACATTCGTTTTGGTTTTGCCCCTTTTTTGGAAATGAAAATTGTCTGTATATTGTCCATAAGACTCGACCACTCTATCCCATCTACCAAAACTACTTTATTTGTAACCACATCAAGAATATGGAAGATATTGTAATGAACACTAAAATTTAGCATTAATTAACCAAAAACACAATAAGTGGCTTTACTAAACATTTTTTTCGTCTGTGGGTGGTATTTTCAATCTTTTAATACATTTTAAACTATTTTATCACCTTTTCGCTAGGACCAAGCAAGTGATTTTTAATGCACGTCATTGGGTGCTTGTCTTCAATTAGCTAAAATGGTAAATTATAATCACCGAGCATTCCAGTTGTCAGCTCCTGAATTTTGATGAACTCCCGATTGTAGGTGCAAAGTAAATGCTCGTTTTTCTCGCATTGTTCTCGTAAGGAGCTCTTGGCGACGGTTTTGGGGGTGCGATCTGCATTACTCATGACGAAACAAACAATACACCCCAATGTGCGAGATGGAACAGGGGGACCAATGGTTTCTTCGTGGGTCAGACAATCTTAGATATTGGATCATTAATCGAGACCCATGTATCGTAGAATACATACAGAATGTTTAGTTTGTCTGAATATTGGAAGAGATGGGAAATTATTAAATTTGTTTCACCGGTGAAAAGATTTTTTTTGTCTTGCAATGCATCGTAGCGTGGATTTCCAATTTTATCTACAACTATTTTGTGAAAAAAACGTTCCAGCTTTCGCAAAATTATGTGACACATGAGAGTTCAGTCGTAACAAATCATCAGAATTACATCTAGGAAATAAGGCATGCGAATTATTAAAACATGTTCAAGAATTCCCCGACCGCACTATAATTTGCATAACATGTGACGCGTCGCGTCAATTTGCCATGATCTGCACAAAGCTGTCTGCGATGTTGACACACGCCCTTGAAGACGCCAAGCCCGGAGGGCGCTCGAGGGCCTTGGAGCGGAGCGCTCGAAGCGCTCAGCTAGCGGTGTAGCGAGGAGGCGCACAATAAGCCGCCGAGTGTGTTGACACGGGCTTGCTTCCCTCGGGGGTGCAAATACTCTTGAGAAGTGGGTGACAGGGAGGAGTGATGAGTCGGACAGGGTCGAGAGAATGGTGATCAATTCGTGGGGTTGGGCACTCCATGTTATGTGCAATGTTGTTTTTGTGTCGTTAGTTTAGCTTTCCGATATTATATTGGTTGTGATATTTTGTGAAATGTTTTTATTGATTTAATTATATACAAAAATACCCATCATCATCTATGGGCTCTGACAATTTCAGCTTCATCAAAAATACCCATTGTTTATGGATGTGTCAGTAGAAAACTGACAATTATAATTAATATAAGGATCTTTAATCATTACAATTAAACAGTCCATTACATACAGAAAACTTAAGTTTTCTATGAAAATTGCTCCAGCAATAAATCAAAATTATAAATAATACGAACAGTTTAAACTTCGCATTGTGAATATATCGTATTTATATTATTGGTGGGATTTCAATGGTTTTGATGACATTTCTCCTAAAAGTCCCCAGACTTAAAGTTAATTTCTTGTCATAAGTATATATATATGCATAAAAGGAAAGCAAAACGATCTGTGCCAATATTTTAAAGTAATAATTAATAACATAATCTAGCAGAGTTAAAAAAAATCAACAAGAATTGTACAACAGACAGTTCATTTCTAATCAGCTATCCAGCCCGCACCATCAAAGGTCACGGCTCTACCTTGACCACCGACTTACGCACCGAACCCAGATGCACAAACTTCCGGTGTCGATTCAAATCGCTCTTCTGACAAAACCGTTTCCCGCAGAAATCACAAACGCACGGCTTCTGCTTATAGTGCCGACGCATATGGATCTGATAGTGATCCGGCCGCACAAACTGCTTGCCGCACAACCCGCACGAGAACCGGCACGGCGAGTGCTTGAGCCGCACGTGCCGCACGAGCCGCGCCCGGTTCTCGCACCCCAGCTCGCACACCTCGCACTTCAGCATCCCGGACCGGGACGGCGCCACCTTGACAACGCGCGCTCGCCGCACTTTCGCCACCGCGCGATGTCCGCGCACGTGCTGCTTATACGCGGCGCCGCGCGCGAACGCCACGCCGCACTCACGGCACCTGAACACTTGGCACGCCTGTCGCGTCACGTGCTCGTCGTACGCGTCGAACGCGACGAAAATCTGCGTGCACATGTGACAGTTGTAGAGGTGTTCGCTGTGACACCGTTTATAGTGGCGCGTTAGCTGCGAGATGCTTTTGTAGACGAAGTCACAGTGTGGGCAGAGGTAGCGGCCGTATTGGTCCCCGTTTGCGTGGAGTGTCGCGTGCGTCCGTAGCGCTTCTTGCGTGGAGAACGTCTTGGTGCAGAGCGGGCATGGGAACGCCGGCGGTGCGGCCGATGCGGCGGCGACAATCTCCTGAGGCTTCTCTTCGAGGTAGTCGAAGTAGGCACGGTTTTGGTGTTGCGACTCGTGGGCGTCCCAGGCGGAGAGGGTGTAGTAGAGGCCCTCGTCGACGGGTTCTGGATAGGGGGTGTCCCATTCGAACGGCGGAAGGCTGGGCAGGAAGGGGGAGGCGTTGTGCGGGGAGGTGGCGGGGTCGTCGCTGACGAGGTCTTCGTCGGGGATGGCGAGCAGGTCGATGTAGGTGTCGGGGTCGAGGTGGTGCACCCAGAATCCGATGTCGTAGACGGGGGTCTTGGCGTCGAGGATGTCGCTGCACGTTTCGAGGAGGTCGGCGTCGTACTCTTCTTCCTGCGGGCGCGGGCGGCAGAAAGGGCGGCGTTAAGGGTGCTTTTAAATATTTGAAGATTATTCATCCGTTATTTTAGCAACGCAAATACCCCCTTATTGTAAGTTCGTTTTTGGTTAGAGGCCTATGGTCTTGGTATAATTTTTTCACGAGTTTTATTAGAATTATTATGCGGGTGCGGGTTTGGGCATGAGAGTGACCATCTGGATTTTTCTATTTGCTGTTTGAAATCTCATCCGTGGACGTAATCTTTTTTGAGAGGCGTTGGACTAGCGAGGACGTGGCCAATACGGGTTTCTGCTGACAAACTCACAGCTTTTACTTGAAATCGGACAAATTTTGCAAAATTAATTATTTGGAGGCTTATATTCTATTTGAGACAGAATTTTTGACCGTATAATTTAATTATCCCGTGATTTTGATGGAACACAAGGACATTTACGAAATTGCGACGGAGAAGCCGGAAAATCCGTGGTTTGTTTTTCACTCCGAAAATTAAGGTGCTTTTGCGGGCAAGGCAACAGATTCTGTGGCAATTGAGCAAGCGACATAAAAATTGGAATAATTTGTAAAAATGTTGTTAAACAGTCCACCGAATGTATTTTTATCATGGGATAAGATGTAATCCTCACCTTTAGCCGCATCTTGATGACGCTATTGGCGGTTTGATGCTCCTCTGTATAATTCCGTAGAATCGCCCATTTCACCTGCAACATATCAGACTCCAGTGAGAAGAAATCGAATCATGAAAGAACACGATTGAATCGGATATTGGAGAATTCTGCCTGCAATCCGCAGCGTTAGCTCGAGTTATATGTCATGCACTCAGCCATCTGACAAAACCAGTGCGTTTTGTGTCAAACAACACCAGTGCGTTATATTTCAAACAAATGTAAACTTTTTGATACTGGACCACCTTGTTAAAACCTCATGAGAGATTGGTTTCCGAATATTTTATATTGCGATTTTACTTGTTGTTATGGACCAAGTATAGACTATAATATGTAAAGAACTAGCCGCGGAGACACATGCCTCCGGTACTATGTGTTTACGCCGTTTACCTTTTTTTATAACATTTTTTTCGTTTAATTTTAAATTCGTAAGGCAGCCTCTTTTCACTTAATTCAAACCCTTTGCCCAAAAAGCTAAACTATGTCCATAAGGAAAACCGTTTGCCCATAAGGCAAATTTGGCCATTTGGCATTTCTAGCCAAAGTCGTGCGGTGTAGAGTGCGTGAATTTTCCAATTTTGGGAACGAAAGAATCCCGGAGGAACCAAATCGACGGACATTGTATAAATTAGAAACAAAATTACTTGTGACTTACAAGAATTATGTCAATTTTTTATTTTTATTAATTCGGTCGGCTTCTCGTGAAGTTGAGACTATGGAAAGTAACATTATTTGTGAAATCGTCGCTTAGAATATTCGATATGACAAGTATTTATTGGGTTGATAAACGATCCTCAATGGATGACAACCGAACGTTGATTCTGTAAGACGCAAGGAAACTAGTATTTAGGGGAGAATGTGCTTTGAATTTCTAAGAAACGCTAGAATGTCAGCGAGTAGCGAGCTCCCTGCCCAACTGACATTTAGGTAAGGCATTCAACAGCTTGAAAACTGCTGGTGTCTTGTATTAGGCACGACGACGGCTAACCTTTCACACATCAACTACTGAAGTATCTATCACTTCTCGATGACAATAACCTATGGAAACATTTTAGATGCCATCGTGTTTGGTTTTAAATATCATCTGCTACGATGCTCCAAATTATTTATACTTGATATTTCTAGTGACTGGATAACGTTTAAATGTCAAAATCACTTGGTAAAAACAAAAAACAATGTATCATTTTTGCTTTCCGGCCCATTTGGCAAGGAGTGATGACTTTTCGGAAAATTCAGCTCTTTTAACCGTTACGTTAAATGAATTGAAAGGAAGCCACGATTACGTTTCTTGTTTTCTTCATTACCAAAAGAAATCTGTCTAAATTCAAATCTATTCCCATTTTGAATAATCTTTTTCATAAAAGTATCCACTTTTTAATGGAAATACCCTCATCAGCAAAAGCGAATAAAAGGATAACTGTATAATAATAAAAAAAATCTATTTTTCGCAACTATTGATCAAAATTTGAATCGCAATTCTTCCAACTTTCTTAATGAACCTTATCAACACTTTTATAAGCGCAAACAGAATTACATAATAAATGCGTTCCAATACAAATCTATCAGCGAGCCTAACGTGAGAACAATCCTATAATCTCTATTCTCTTATCAAAACAAATATATCCTGGAATCTGAGGCAAGTGCAAGTGAATGTCAAAGACCCTCAGAATGCAACACGACCAACGTAGAGTATCCACTAGCACGTCATTACCGAGGCAGTGTCGCCTTGTTTCTCAAACAATGATGGACACGATGACACCATGCTTACAGCTACCCGAGTAGCCCGAACAATGGTCTTTGCATAAATTTATCATCGTTTCGCTGAAAACACAATTAAAATGGGTGTCAAATGAATTTTAATTACAATCTGTAAGCGATAAGCTCTGGTGTCGGGGGGATGGTGCTTCTGGGGGGTTGCGGAAGGGTAATGGGGTGGAAATAGGACGCGGGGGTCTGTCAGCGTCCGAAAATACGTTTAAAACGCCAAAGTTGGCGAACAAAATGTGTTGGTAGCTATTTTATCTGAGGTCATAAAGCGAAATTGAAATATTTCGTAAATAAGAGCGGCATATAATCGATCGCCGATGATTTTTGGTGAGAAATTTGACTTGTAAGAACTTGTTATTGTTGTTTTGTTTCCTGGTCACAAGACATGTAGCTAATGAAGCTGACAAAATGATCTTGACGGACTGTCAGTGTCACATGATCTTCGAAAAGCCGTTTTACCTCGTTTTGTGAAAAATTGGATAGCCGGGAGTGAATAGCCTGGAAGATGAATGTTTTCAAAAATTAATTATCTAAATCTTATCGGCAGTAAAAGAAACGTGATTTCTCCTCGGATAAGTGAACTGTAAACCAGTCGCTCTTCATTTTCAAGAGCATGGAAAAAAAATTACCAAGGTTCAGAAACGGAAACGCGAAGTCAAAAATACTTTGCAAAATACTTAGAAAAAGACGATTTAGGCTGGGAGATTCCATTCCCAGTCTCGTTAAATTCATTGGTGTTCAAATACGCTTGTCTAGTTTTATTTTTAAGATTTGTGGTGAAACATTAGGTTGCATCAAATCATTGAAGGGAAAAATAATCGACATTTTATTTTTCTCCGTGTATTAGTTAAAATATATATTACATCCTGTGTGTATTTACTTACAACCTCGAGAATTGTAGATTATGATTCCGGAAAATGTCCAAATTATCAAGATTTTTCCAATGGGTCTATTCTCCCGTTTTCTGAGCAGACAAAAAAATCGAATCGAAATCTGATCATCGTCAAGTATTTGACATTAGTCTTAGTTTTTCTATTACAATTTCACTTTGAATACAATATTTGATCAACCCTTAAAATCTAGTACCTATTTGGCTAGTACAGCGACACATAAAAATTTGAAATTCGATTTGTACTTCTGAAAGAAGCTGAAGTGTCGGGTTTTCAGAGAAAACTAATTTGTTTTCATAGCCGTTGCCATGTAGCCCAAACGGAATTCTATTCCTCTCATTAACAAATAAGCGAAAAAAACCTTTGGATGGTAACAGTTTTCACCTCTAGGGGTTGATTTTACAACATTCCACCCTGGAATTATGTGAGTGGAGGGTCAACTGTGATGATTACATCTAAATTCTTGTAGTAAATTAGTAAATAGTGAATTGTTTACTCTGGGTCAATTATACCTCTTATGTCATCACGGCATTAATTCAACATAAAACCACCAATCGTTCGCCAGTTGATTTTTCAAATGATTTGAAAAAAATATCTTGAAATGAAAATAATAGTTTGAGCTTCAAACTCCATTAAAGCCAGAGTACAAAGGAAGTGCTAAAATCACACATTTGAATCACATTATATTTGATATTAATTCAGTGTCTAGGAAAATGAGAGATTGGAATCGAATAAGGATGGAAATCCTAGCAAGAAAATTAACTGCTCTCTTGAAAGGAGAGCTGTATGAATTGTCAGACACATTTTAAAAGCTTTTCTACTTTAAACTTAAAATAAAGTAAACGACAGTGGGTGATGTCTTGGACAGCCAAAGTCTGCAAACTATGCATCGGGACTCGTAAAATAAAATTACACTTTCCATTATAAAACCTCGGTATAACAAGACCCATCTCTAATGAGACTGAATTATACTCACACGCCTAATGTGTCAATAGGATTCAAACCGTTAGCTTAAATTGACATCAATTTTCGATTTGGTATTTTAACCTGTCACGATCGATGCTATTCACACCATACAAGCAACGCGCTAACACCCGATATATCTATGCACTAAACACAGTCAAAATCTTCGACCGCTTCTGCCTCCACACACCTACGTCTCACCTTGACACCAACGTTCACGCACGCACCACATTCACACGCACTTTTTCCCAAGTGCCAAAATCACACGCACTTTTTCCCAAGTGCCACCACCGTGTACGCCGAGCGATTTACACCTCGATGACAATTAACAGCTACTGCAGCTTGAAGCGCAGACGAGGTACTCGCATAGACCAGTCATAACATTGTCGCTGCTTGCTGCTAGCATTAGCACCGACACCACGTGACCACAAGGAGGAATTTCCCGTGTTGCCTTCACACTGGATGTGATCGCTGTACGAGACAGATCTTTTTTTTGGTTTTGGGACATGTGCTATATCTTAAGAAGAAGAGCGTGAACTTTAAACGTACGTTTAGAGTTGATTTTCTGCAAGATTTACTTTAGAAAATCCGTCACGTAATTAAAAATAGGGGCAATTTAAGTGAAGTGAAGAGATTTCATCTAGTCACTAGTCACTAGGGGTTACTAGAACCCTTAGATTCACTAGACCACTAGAAGTCACTAGTCACAAGGGCTAAACCTTGTGTGGCTATTTGAAAACACATATAATATTAATTGCTGGATCATGATTAATTTTACTTCTTGTGTTGTGTTTATAAAATAAACATGAACCAAAAATGAGTGACAACTGGAACTGTTCTAAAAGGTTTGCGCGAATAGCAAATATTTAAAAATAAACAAGTAGGTATATTTCAATCAGGAAATAGTAACGACAAAAAGATTTGGGTCCTGCGAATTTCTATCGCTACTACTTTTGGTACAACTGGAATCTATAGCCGAATAGGAAACAAGTGGAGGTCTAGGCCGCTTATACAGGCAAGAAAAGAAAAACACTCGTAAGTGTCCGTAATAACAGAGAAAAGGTCGAGAAATAAGCTGCTTT
Organism: Nemurella pictetii; assembly: GCA_921293315.2. Lineage (NCBI taxonomy): Eukaryota > Metazoa > Arthropoda > Insecta > Plecoptera > Nemouridae > Nemurella > Nemurella pictetii. The sequence continues at coordinate 7,074,890 of OV121123.1, read as the reverse complement.
GAAAGCTTCCTGGGAAAAACTGCGCGCTCGGCTTTGTCAAGCGAACTGGATTTGTCTGGCTTGAAATCGGTAATCTGAGCAGAGAAAACACAGAGGAGTAACAAGTTTTCCATGCAAAATAATGAGACTTTGACTTCAATTAACGTCCTAGAAGAACCAGACAAAAGCTGATTACAGTATTTAGTATTATTGTTAATGATTATTTCTCCACATTCAAAATATATTTTCACAAATAAATAACACCTCTTTATTACAACAGTGTTGGGAAAGGTATAGTCCAAATAGCCTGAAAATTAGTGTTCGTGAACTGTGAAGGCTCGATTAGGTTGATTCTGGATATTTTTGCAAATAATTTATAATTTAAAGTGTTGTTAATTTTTACCTACGGCACTTAGACACCGTTCAATTTGCAAAACAAATCCTAGCAGTGGACCAAACTGAATATCCGCTACACCCACAATTTTAGAATGGGTTATTCGATATTACGAGAGCAGCTCCAAATTGCTCGTTGTCGTCGCAATAAACGCACTTTTATAATCGCTCCCAGCATTTTATGTCTCCATTTAATCCCCCCAATTGTTCCGAGTCAAGTCTGTGGAAAGTGCACCCCACAAACCCACCCCTATCCGGACGGGGCATGGTGCGCCGAACGGCGGATCCATTTAACATTGAATTAATCGCCGCATAGGGCTGTTTTGCGAGCCCTCGACGTTGCGACTTGAGCATGTGAAGGGGTTTCATGCCGGGGGATGGTTCACGTACAGTCGATAGGCACAGGGTGGGCAAAACTTCGGTTGGTAACTCGTTGAAGAGTGCCGATTGATTGTAGAAATACATCTCACAATTTTTCTCTGAATTAATTATATTAGTTCGTTAAAAGTTTGTCTGCTATTCATTATATCGATGCAAAACTTAGTGTTCTTTTTGGAATAATTAGCTAAGAAGTGCAAGCTTGTCTTATAAATGTACTTTGCAAATTTTCATTCATTAATTGTATTGTTTGTGATGTATTTACAGATTGGTCATCTGAACAGTGTAACAATTTGGTTTATTTGTGGTAATCACCTTCTTAGTTACTTGTGAAAGTCTAGGAAAAGTATAAGTTTGGTAGCTTAGCCTTCATTCATCCCCTAAAATGTTTTCCTTGAAGAGAAAAAAAATTATGGAAGATAAGTCCGTCCTATTATATCATCAGATAGATTAAATTGACATGAGAAAGAGGGAGAGATTTTCTGGAGGGTTTTAATTAAATTATACGTCTTCTTTATGGGTGAATACAAGCAAGTTGGGTTGGTGGTAAGGGGATAAGGATTGAAATGTGTTTATTATTGATTGATCATTATTTGACATACCAAAGAGTAATTTTTTCTACAAAAAAATTTAAGTAATGGAGTGCTAAATTTTTCGGTTCTTCACCGAGTATTTGACGAATTGTAGGAAAAAAAGTCAACTTTATTTTGGGCTTCCAATGAAAAATCCTCTGTTTTCAAACAGCCTAAATTCTCCTTATATAGCCACAGGATGTGTAGCAATTTATCAAAGTGACCGTCAAGATAAAATAAATTTTTATTTAAAACAAAATGTAGTAGGTTATTTATGGCATTGTAATTGAATTGGGGACAAGAAGTCCATGCTTTTGGCTACCATGCTCTTGGTGAAAATTCAACCAAACATCTTTCCTAAGAAAGGAATCATCATCACATCCATCATCTATTACATAGATCATTGATTGATTGAACGGTTCTATCGAAGTTGTCATTATAATTCAGAACACTAGAGAAGATAAAAATTAATGGCAGAAACCATCATACTAGTTAAAATTCACTTGAATCCGAATGCTCTTGGAATATTGCCAATTAAAAATATTCTATAAGCAACCAGTGAAGCACTGAAAACACATTTAATATAGAAATTATGTTTTTCATCATTACTAAATAAAAAGGGATGAAAATCAATTGTTAATGACACTTAAATAATAAAGTGGAGAAATTGAAATCCCAGTGCAATACGGAATCATTTTGTCCTACACTCTACAGAGTATACCCACCCTGTAGCTCTTCGCCGATATTATCACATCTACATTTCGACGTTCGCATCGCAAGTCCCGCGCGCTATGTTTCGCGGGTGAAGTCCCGAGACCACCCTCTCGAACTACCCCTAAGCCAAGGCCGTTAAAGGGCGCCGCCCGCGGTGCAGGACGCACTTGTGTCGGTGTGCACCCGTCTTCTGCTGGTGCCCAGGGGGTGGTTTTGTTGGGTGGACAACTGTTGGGTGGTTCGATGTTGGCGGGGGTGGACGGCCAGCGATTGTCGACGGCACAATCGGTGGTTAAATTATTGTCGGTGGGTTTCATCGGGATTGTTCAACCTGCTTTGGGGTGCAGGTTTGGGTTTTTTTTGGAGAATTTAAAATTAATTCTTGATTTGATTGTTCCTATCGGTAGTTCGTTGCAGCTTAGTCATTATATGAATAGTTATCATTTAAATGTGTATTTTTTTAACATGTTACATGCACCCTTGTAACACGTTTAGTTTTCATTTTTATTTGTCAAACGCAAAATAATTATCAAATTATTTTCGTCTTATGTTTTGGTGTTTTTTGGGTAAAAAAACACATTTACCAGAACAAAAGGATAAAAGTCAAAAGAATTCATCCGTTGACTTAAATGTTACATATTTATTTCGTACTTCTTTCACTGTAGCTTATGTTATTCTTTCAAAAATTGACAATTCTCGTGAATGTGTAGGAATATTTTTTTACTGGCAATCGATAGCATTAAAAATCAGTGTTAGAATGCCTATGAAATCGTGTGCTTGGAAGCCAATGATAAAATAATTAATTAAGATTATTTGTTATGTAAGAAATTTCAGAGTAAACAATAATGATTTGCTCGCGTTCTTTTCAGATGTGTGGTAGAATGTGTGAAGAATATTTGGCAGATGTAAGTACCTATATCTATACCCAGCTTAAAAATGTCATTGAAATTTCCGACATACTCGTACCATCGGGCATAGCTTGATGGTAATCGCTATATTGTCTACAATAAGCCGATAAAAGCAGAATAATTCTCCCCTAACTCTCAAATGCACTTTGCAAGTGTGCAGACGGCTTTGCGCACTTGAAACTCAGCCGAGTATGAACCTTCAAATTGTCCACTCAACAAATACAAAATGCCACCTGTCAGCCAAATCGTTTTCCAACAATCGAAGTGACGCAACAGTATTCGACAAGGAAGAGGGCTGTGCCTTTAAAACTGTGCCAAATATTATGTTTCGTCCAACAATAAAGCTCGACTTCTGTTGTCAAACGCAACAATACGAAGTTGAAGCTTCAATATGAATTTGTATCGGGGGAAAATCAAAATTAATTTCTATTCAAAAACGTCGATTGAAAAAAAAATGTTATGTTTTAAGCCATCAGTTAATAAAACTTTAATTTCAATGTCTAGTCCAATTGCAATACTAATATTTAGTCTCTAAAATGAATTATGGTTCTTAAAACATAATTTGAGATCTACAGGAATTTGATAACAAAGTAGACAAAGTAGACAAAGTAGACTTACGCTTACAAATCTGTTTAAAATAAATAATCAACTAATAAATAGCACCGTTAGGTATGTTGGAACGATCGTGGTTTCATGGTTTAGAACCATAATTAAAAGGAACCCAATGATAAAAACGAATCTAAAAGACTTTCTTACAAACTCAGACTGGCTGACAGTGCCTAGGACAGTATTCCTCGGATGAATTCAACCTTTATACGGTAACTATACTGTATACTATACTTTATGTGGTATACTTTATACGGTTACTAACCTGCTACCCATTTTACGGTTACTAACAATACGGTACCTTTATCGGTAACAAGGTATCCTGAAATGAAGTGACCAAATCATTAAATAAACTGTATTCCGAAGAATTCAATAGCAGTAATGTGGAGAGAAACCTCCACATCCACATCCACAAACCTAACTTAAAAAACGATTTGGTTTTGGTGGACGTGGCGCTAACTTACTGACATGACAAAAAAATATGTTTATCTTCAAAAGAACGACACAAAACTTAAAAGACACTAGATACCCAGCAAGGATCGCGCGTGAAGTATGAAATTAGCCGAGGAAATTGGATGATAGAGAATTTTTTTTGTCACAAGAACACTGTGTGAAAGTTTAATTAAAACGTCCTACGCCAATACTAATAAGTGTCACACCCTAAATTCTTAGTTACAACTACTAATCCGGACACTTAATCACTGTTGGCTGAGAGAAGTTCACACTATGATCACTGTGATGATAAGCATCATGTTTTAGTAACATAAACAACCGATTCGGTAGCAGTCGAATTCCAAACAGATTTCAGATATCACATCACACTTCAGACTTTAATTACCGAGCACAGAGCAAAAGAAACAAGGTGTATGTGTTCAGCAAGTTGTGTTGTGTATGTAGCACTGTAAGATCAGTATGTATAAGTGTTGATTACTAATATTATAATCGGAATTACACAGCACACAGCAAAGTCAACTAACCAAACACAGGTACCAGCGAGAAATGAACAGCGAGCCGTCTCGTACCCACGCCGTTGGCAAAGATGCTAAGATGGCGTCCGTTATGCAAGCAACGTTGTCATTGGTTTCGCCGAGTCAAAAGTCACACTGCTCATGCGCATTGCGAAGCGCGGAACAGCTGACATGACGTCATGGCCCCGGTGCCCGACTTGCTACGAGCGCTGCCATTGGCTGGCAAGTCCACGCCGCATCTATCGAAGCGAGCGCTCGACTATCGACCTCGAACGTCATATCGATCGATTCGATTCGATTATATCTTCGTTTGAAACGTTTGAAGGCTTCATTGTGGCTTCTACAGGCAACAAGCAATATAATTTAGATTTTTGAAGAGCTATTCTGACAATTTAGTTTCAGCGGGTGTGATTTTGTTAACAGTCAACTGAAGATGCATTTGATGAGGCAATATTCTCATTAATTATCAAAATCTTTCACAAGATATGCGATTCGTTTGTTTTGATCGGATTTGAGAAAAAGTTGAAATACGAATTCTGTGCTACGAGCAACGTGTTACCGCTGCAAATAGCTGACGGCTGGTTAGTTTCACGAAATCAGTCACTCCATACACCATCAATCTGTTTCAAATAGTGCGAAACCGTAAAATTCACATGTCATATGTCACACACTAAAATCGTCACAACGTACCAACACCCAATAAGCTCTGGAACATGACAAATCGTACGCATTCCAACCCCGATGCGTAGAACCCTACGCACTCGCACCCAAAGTGATCAACCCCTCACACTATAAAAATCGCTGTCCCAAATCACATGCATTCCTGGATACATACTTACCGCCAGATGACGTCTCGTGAAGGGCGACGTAGTTGGGGGGGGGGGGGGGGAGAGCACCCCTTTCTGCACGCGGGAAAGTGAATTTTCCTCGGGCTTTTCACGTTGCGTATATTATATATAGTGCGTGTTATTGACATGTCTGGCGATGGCCAGGATATATTGTCCCAGGGAAATGTTGGCTTGTGAATTTTATGTAATATTAAAATATGGCATATATATATATATATATCTGTTGTAGGGGGTTATTGAGAACGGCTTGACATGCGATTTTTCAATCCTGACAACCGTCTTATGAATATACAACTTTTTTTCTTGTGCTATACATTCGATTTTGTGTCAGTGGGCTCCTGAACCGTTCGCGTATTTTGGTCTTAATCGAAACCATGTGCAGATTCAGATTAAATGAGATATGGCTATAGATTGTATTGAGTTGAGTGCGAATGATTTCCGACTTGATTTATGAACGGAAATTAAATTTGTAGTCAGCGAATGATGCTATGCCTCTGAGCTCGAGTTTCTTTTTATCAAGTTCGGTGTAAAATTCAACAGGAATGTTACGGTAGCTAAAGAAAGTCTTTACCTTAACGGCTGTCAAGAAAATCGTCAATATCGAAATCAGAAGGATAACTCGAAAGCTGTATTTCCCAGCAAAAATTTCTGTTACTTTTTTGTCAAATGATAAAGGTGCTGTGATGTTTTCTACAAACGATAATTGCTCATTTATTCGAAACTACTTGAAGCTCACTTCAATAACTTATTACTGAAAACAATGTCATAGAACTGTGTTTCTGGCCAAGTCAGATACAATGCTTTGTAATTTTAGCAACTAATCATTGGGTGCGAAATGAACCATTCCCAACCCATCGCTTTGTTTTAACATTGCGAATCCAAGCTGTTGTATTTGTCAACAATCTGCACTGCTCTTCTGTCGTCGGCGATCACCGTGCAAAGTATGGTCCGGGAATGTTTTGGGGACAGTGTATTCAGTCCCAAAGCATCACGAGCAGAGATCTCAACGCAATTGCATGGTATAAAAAGTCCTGACACTTTTGAATAGCAATTATTATCTCTTTTCTCTGCTTTCTGTATGCGTTTATTGTTCATCCCCGCTTAGTATTTTCCAATTCATGGAACCGCAAGAGAGGATGACGTCAGAGCTCATTATCTCTCATCTCTCCGATGATCCGCTTTTCTTTTTCCCGACAAGCCACATGCCGTCTGTTTACTAACCCATCGACGTTGAGTCAATTTACTAGCAGCCTAGACCACTTTCAAGCGATGTGTACTTCTGGACACTGAAAACCGGAGTTTTTTTCATAAAATAATTTCCTCTGTAGTATACAGGTGAAGACTGAGCACATGGGAAGCTACTTGCTTAGGGGGGCTGCCTTAATGACTGAACAACAGTTTTCAGTTTTCTTATCAGTGGGATTCTAACAAAGCCATCATACAGGTCGGGGTCTTGGAGCGAACATACAAAATACAATAAGAAAATAATAATAAAATCTATTTAATCATGATTTTCAGACTGTTAATATTGCCATCTTGGGACCATGTCAATGCAGCTCTTAATTTTATTCAATTCGAATTGAAGTATGATAAAATGAGTTTAAAACTCCAGTGAATCAGAGAAAATAAATAAAGCCACTCTCCATAAAAGAAAATAGGACTTGTAATCGAGTCTAGACTGCCTTTCGACGTCTACGATCCGGTATTCTGACAACAATGGCCTCCCCATTGTTCCCCGATGGTAAGTCCCTGGGCTTACCACTCGCTGCGCCAGCGTGTGTACATCCGCTCGGAGAAGTCTATTCATTGATAGCTGGCTAATCAGCCTCCGATACAATGGACCACGCTGTGCAATCATGGCCAGCAGTCGCATCATCCCCAACGTCTCAATCACAGGCAGCAGACGCTCTGGACGGGCAGACTTCAAGTCGAAGATGTAGCCCTCGACAACGAACGCGGCTAGCGAGGGGGATGCTTTTTGTTGTGTTTTGATCTGGAGGGACTTTTCAACTTTTCAAAGTAATTTCGTGGTTGTACAGTTTATTTTTATGCCGGAAATATTTTCTCTGGTAATTCTCGGGGAACCTGTTTATAAACTTATTATTTTAAGCTTATTATAGATTTGGATGTAGTTTTTTTGAAATTATTATTTTTGAAATAAATAAAGACAAGACACTTAGAAAAGACGTAAGTATTCACACATTTAATCCATTAAGTTCCCTTTGGCTTACTAATAATTCACGCAATTTCGATAGACTTTTGCCTTCGATCTAACCTTCTTAATGCCCCGCCGAATTTTCGTTGTGGTCTGACTTACACCAGGTTTGCACCACTTTAAATTTCCCGTAGTGGAAAACTGCGGAAAATCCTATGTAAATTCATCCTAAATCATTGTAAGTCACCCAGAAAAAAACTTCAATCGTACTTTTATTACATCATGGATAAAATGCGAAAACTCAACTGTTAACGAAAAGGGAAAACTACTTCGATGACCAGAATTTTCTCGTGATCATAGGTCACAAAAATCGTCAGTTTTGTATGGAAATCAGCTCACAAAACATTCACAAGACGAAGGCGAAGCGTTAACAAAAGTTTTTACTAATTTTACTAGAAGTTTTCTGAAAATTTATTTAACTCGACGATTGGACTTTATGCTATAGAATGCATTTCTGTGAAAGAAAAGTTCTCTGACATTGACAATACAAAATAACAAAAAAAATTAATAAAAACAACAAATTACCCATCCCGGGGGAAGTTTCTAACAAAATTCTGCATTGTCAGCATGGATTGAAATTGATTCTGGTGCTCAAAAGACAAGTCAAAAGACAAGTTGCATATTACCAAGGCACCGTTATCATCAACCGTGGTAGATAAACGTTATTTTCTGTTGTTTGGTTATCAATATATCCAAGTTAGACGAAGTCTCGAAGAAATCCAATGTGTACAGTATTTGTATATGTTTTAAATTGTCAAAATTATTGTGAAAAATCCCATCAAAATCGGTTGATGGATTTGGCTATTAGAGCCACATGGCATGACAGCCAACGAATTACATGACATAGATCACATCCTACGTAAAACATCAATTTATATTAAAAACCCGAAACAACGTATCAATTTTATTCGAACCTTCACCAACCCCTGTGGACATAAGCTCAAAACCCAATACCGATCGCACAAAAGCCAGGAGATAGTGGCGGATAGCGCTAGTCAGCACCACGCTCAACGCCTCTGCACGGCGAGGTTGCTTCGACAACAGATAAGCGGCTGACAGTGGTTGTAGTCTTCGGCGAACCAGCGCACCATCTTCTTCGCCGCCGGATTCTGCAGCCACGGCTTGACGTTGGCCATTGGGTTGGGCAGGGGGTTGCCCAAGGTACTGTTGTAGGTCCCCTTCAGCGTTGTCTCGCGCTCTTTGGGGTGCAGCTGCAAAACGAGGTGGGACGGCTTGGATCTATGTTCTCGTGAGATTACCGAAGTTAAGCAACATTACACTGAGTTAGGTATTGGATGGGTGGCAATCATGCGCATGATCAGTTCGGTTCGGGAGAGAGGTTGGATGGTTTGGAGTTAGTACGACCGACAACTTCACTCGCCTTGCTTATTAACTAGTTGTGAAACCAGTGCGTCGTTAAACACCATTAATCAATCGAACTTTGTTGCATTTCTTGTAACAACGTAGTGAATTTTATTTTGATTGGTGAATTATTAACGCCCCTTCGAATAGGAGCCATGGTTCTTCTGTATGCCTCATCAATATTGATATTTTTGTAAAGTTATTCGCATGCGACCTCACAAATTTTGTGACAACCTTTAAGCCATGCACAGGTACATGTCCGTACATCCCTGGCGAAACCAGGAAAACAATGTACAACAGCAAAAATAAGCCCGAGACAATGTAAAAGGCATCACAGCAACCCTATTAATTATTTACTACACAACTACGTGGTAGTAAAAAGCCATCCGACCATCTTTTGGACGGACGCCGGGTAGGAAATACAGAACTGCGCGGGCCACGGATAAAGATTTGTTTGTTTCTCTATGTCTCCTGACCGTGGAGGGTCTTGTTTTTATAACCCTATCAAACTTGTGGACTGTCGAAGCGGCTATAAACAAGCCTGGATTCATATCGGCCGAGTCCACGCGCGCTTTTATCACAAAAAAAGCAGAGTAAGGACGGACACAAGTGAATGTAATGGCAGCGATGGAAATGTGGTAGTAAAAGTGAGTCGATTGGATTAATTCGGGTTTTATTGCTACTGGACGTTGGCCAGTTTATGAATTGGATACGTACCAAAAGTTTTATTTTTTTGGTGGTGATTTTTGCTTGCTCTCCGGCGATTGTATTTTATTAATATCGGGGTTTAAAAATGATTTCTGGGTATCGCAGTCAATTATATTTGACCTGTTTTTTCTTTGCCTTATTTTAAGCGATAGTATTATTTTTAAATTACAATACGATCGGTTCATTGGTTAACTTTGATCTGAAAAAATTGGTCGTTATAATTTGTCAAATTGAAACCTGTTTCTAGATCCAATATTTAAAAATATTTAAAAAAAATTGTTCGTAGAAATTATTGTACAGCAAAATTCATAATTTATTGATTCTCATTCATGCTTCCGGTTAGTAAGCTTCGTAAAATATTTTATACTTTATAAATGAGGTGGAGGATCCTAGGTGTCCATTTATCGGTATCCGTACAACCCTTCACATTTCTTATCGGAAAACTATGTCTGCGAACAGAAATGGTAATTTCCAAAGAACTCATCACATACTCAGTTTAGTTTTACACATATTGTTATTGTGGAACGTAGATTAAAGGTAAGGTAAACCGCTTGGTCATTACGTTTATTTGATTCATAGAGATAATTTATAAAATATTTATTATAATAATTATTTTAAATATTATATTTTATATTATATATTATTTTATAATAAATATTATATATAATACAAAATGAAACTTGTCAGTTCTGATATGAAGCTCTCCAGGGCCTTCTTTGACGGTATTTAGAGCCAATCCAAAAAGTTGTGAATAAAATAAATATCCACATGTGAAAAAATTGTATTGAAAGAAATGTGCAAATTAAATGTTCAGTCACACGTAGTTTCGGAGAATATATGGTGACACATAGGATCGTTATCTCGAGTGATAACGAGCTAGTTATGAATGTTCGTTGCAATGCATTGTGTAGTTTGATATGAGATTGAATCATTGCATTGTCAATATCACGAACAGTGTAACCCTACAAGTCATTGTCTTCCGTCTAATAATCTTTCTTGCACTCTGTTTCCAAATGACCAATACATCTCGGCCAATTAACAAAATTTAATATGATTATTTTAATCAGAACCATTCAACAAAAATACACTTGTATTTGTACTGAGTTTCTCTCAGAAGAAGTAAATGACAGCGAAAGTAATTAAATAAGGATCATATAAAGTAACACATAAATAGTATTCTAGTTTTAATCAGATCACTAAACCATAAAAAACAGTCTACTTTACAAATCACCGAGCTACACAAAATGATGAATCATACAGCGCAGCATCTACTTTTTTATAGCGCACAGATTCAGCGAAACAGATCGTGCACTTATCATCAAAGTTATATAAAAGTTCCACGCGTAACGCTCAACGCCACGACACAAGACAAAGTAACTTTGCTCCATCATCTTCATCTTTGTCTTGTCTCGCTAGGGAAACTTTCTATCCGATGTCCACCCACCCTTCGGTCGTACAAATCATCGGGCCGGGCCCCTCGTCCATGCCTCATCGCCCCAATTGTGTCCTCCATCCTCCGCACACAGGCCAAATATCACTCAGCAACATCTGCAAAGCTGCTGTGGAGGGCCATTACGAGGACCAAATCACTGTGTTTCAATGGTTGTGCAGTGCAGTTTCAATCGTTTTTCAATGCATGTCTGCAACTTGTTACCATGTTTATGGACTTGTATGGTGATTGGGTGCTTTTGGTTCGCCCTGTCTTATAAACGTTACTGAAGAGTGGTAAAGGATATGCGGAATGGCATATTTTTCTACAAGGATTATATATATATTCTTTTATTTGGTCATATTATAGATGGTGTTCTGCCCGTTAACTTCTTACGGGACTGTTAGTGTGTCACCATGGTCACAGCTAACGAGATGCCTACATATTGTGTTAACAGACCGTTAAATACTGAAGCCACTGAATAACTGGACCCTAATTTGAAATTATACCTTTGCTTGTCAGTTGTTTTTGGATACTTATTCAAGTGGAAAAGGTTACTTTTGGCTAAAAGCGTTTGAAAGGTTGATTGTGTTGATCGTTACTAAGTTGATTTCCAGTGAAGCCTGCGAGAAAAGTCGTAGATTCCGTAGCCACATTTTAATATTTTATTAAGTGATCTTTTAATGACGGGTGGCTCGTACTTCCTCGCCAACAGGGTCTTCTTTAATAGCGTTTATGCAAACTGAATATTTTATTAATAAGTACACACACACACGAGCGATTTTTTAAATATTTTGTGAGAGTTGCCCCTTAAATGTGAACAAATATTAATTCACGAATAATTCACGAATAATTCACTATAATACTGTTAAGAGCTCAGAAATTTTCAAGAACGCCAGTCAGAGGAAATTATACGCTGAAGGCGTGTCTTCGCAAAATCTTCAATGTCTTCAAAACTTCTCCGAAAATGAAAATGTTAAGATTATAACAACAACCCATCAATTCCGTCCCCGACGAATTTCTTACTTTTATCCACATCGAATTCTTTAACACCACCCTTCCCCTATACACAATGAAACGTATATTACATTTCAAGACGCAATACATTCCACGATCCTCCCACTTTTCACTGGCATCACATCTCATTGCACCACGATTTCACAAATCCAGTATTCACCCTCTTTATTCGGTCATCCATGGTCGGTAACAGCCCTCCAACGTCACCCTAACCAGCGTCTAAGCAGCCTGCACCGCGCATCGCGATAGAATTTAAAATTATGCTTGCAAGACATCCAATGATCCATTCGTTTATCATGCGTCCAGAAAACGACGAAAATAATCTTGTTTTGTTTGATTTAAGGTTGTATCTTGATATAGGCACACATTGCAGACATTTTTATTTGATAGATTCAGCACCGTTAGTCACGGTGACGGTCTAGGCTGGTTAGAACAGGGGCATTGAATCAAGCCATTAGCAGAGTCATCTTCGTGCTAGCAGTCATGCCAAGCATCCACACGATCCATTGCCCTCAAGCGCAATAATAATAAAGAGATGATGCTATTATTGTTGGGGACATGAAATAATAATGTATTTAATGAAAGGAATATTGCTATCTGCTTCAAGTATTTTTTTGTCGTGTTGTAAATTGTATTTAAATGGAGAATGTCGTCGTTTATTTAAGCGGAGAGTCGGATACAGTTTGGGGGAGTCGGGGTTATAAACTTTAAATATTTAATATTTTTACTCAAAACTTTAATAAGGACGCCACGTGGAAACGCAAACGCACGAGTGAAAATTGTGGTGAAAGAGATGTAAACTGAATCGCTGTTCACTTTGTCATTCAATATTTTGGCCCGAAGGCGTTGGGTGGACGAAGAATACCAATACACAGTGAGACTTAGTGTGGGCCAAGACGAAAAAATTCTCACGACACTAAATTTTTCAACACTAGACAATAAACCAAACGTTGAATATCAATGGCAATCAACGATAGACTGGAAGATCTCACTGATACCGGAAAATACGAACTATGATAGGGTGTAATTCACCTTGTAATGGCCCGGTCCTGGGATGTCGTTTTTCGAGTTGAAGAATCTTTCCGCCGTGCCCCAAACGCCGGCGTCGGTTTTCCTCAAGGTCGGGTAGGCGTCTGGACGGTAGTGGCTCGGACCTGCGATGCAGCAAGTTTCAACTTCAATTTACGTTTCTGGTCATTGTTGACACATCGATGACATGGTTGAGTCAGCGTTGGTGATATCGATGGGGATTTTCTACACCTCTTCTGCTTGGGTGCTTTCTTTTCAACACCTCTTCTGCTTGGGCTGCTTAATTTTCTGTAGATTTTTGAATCTATAAGGGTTAATTTTACAAATCTTTAAATATCCAAGTTATGTGGGGTGTGCATAACTTGGTTATATTCTTTGTATTTTTTGGTATAACTTGTTACAAGCTATGCTGAAATTAAACTCAATTCGATTTGACTTGATTTGGATTAACATTAGAGTTAAATTTAACTTTCGTGGTTAGTATCCGATAAGATACGTTAATCTTCACCAAGGAGCTTATATCAATCCTCTCCATAAAAATATTTTTCCAGCACATCCTCTGAAGTAAGAAATATTGTAAAATCTGCCCTAAAAATGGGAAATTCTTGGTCCTATTTCACCGGTACTGCTTTCTTCAAATAATATTCTTGCTCATTGTTAGACATTTTGATCAATTATTATTAAAGATCTAAGCATATTATTTCTCTAAACTAGGGGCTCTGCCCCTGCGGCCTCCGGCCGCCAACCCCCCGGCGTGCTTTGGGGCTTCGCCCCAAAGCACCATCTGCACGGAGCCCTCTTGCATGGGGCTTCGCCCCCTGTAGGTATTATTTGTTTCTTGTGTTGATTTGTTTTTCGGTAATTGTTATTTGACCCTTCTGCCACGCTTACCTGACACTTCGTATTTATCTACATATTCACTGCTCAAATGCGACATTATGGGTACTACTAATGCTGGCTATATATATTCGTGACTCGGGTCCACAGACGTCCACCATCAATTGTTGATCCAAGAAAAGAGAGTTTTCATGTGTTGCCGCACATGCTGCTTCTAAGTGTTCCTTTACTGACCCAACCCAACCTCCAAACCCAACCGTGTTGTATGTTTCCTGATGCCTTTCCTGCCTTTCGTGCGTATTTTTTTGCCGAAGTAAATTCCCCCCCCCCCCCTCCACCCCAAAAAACTAATCCTACCTTTCCTTACCCGACCCAACTTCCCAACCTTCCTCTGCGTAGTACAACAGAGTTGATATGCGCAATCGTACGATGGTCTGTACCTTGTGCACTTGTGCCTTGTGCCTGGTACCCCTTCCCATCTCCTGCCTGCATGACAGGCTTCCTTCCCTTTCTCTGTCCCTGCTTGTGTTGTCCACCAATAGCCGGATGTAAGACCTGGTGAATCGACACGGTCTTCTCCACGGTCTTCCTTCAAGTGCAAACGCGACGGTGTTGACATGCACAATCGTACGATGGCACCCAGCACCCAGCACTCAACACCCAGCACCCGGCACCCAGCATCCAGCACCCAGCACCCGGCACCAAGCACCCACCACCCGACCTCCAGGACCCGGCACCCAGCACTCAACACCCAGCACCAGGCACCCGGCAACCGGCACCCAGCATCCAGCACTCAACACCCAACACCCAGCACTCAACACCCACCACCCAGCACCCGGCACCCAGCATCAAGCTCTCAACACCCAGCACCCGGCACCCAGCACCCGGTACCCGGCACCCAGCAACCAGCACCCAGCACCCAGCATCCAGCACCCAGCAACCGGCACCCAGCATCGAACACCCAACACCCAGGACCCAGCACCCGGCACCCGGCACCCAGCATCCAGCACCCGGCACCAAGCACCCACCACCCACCACCCACCACCCGACCCCCAGGACCCAGCACCCAGCACTCAACACCCTGCACCCGGCACCAGGCACCCAGCACCCGGCACACAGCACCTAGCACCCGGCACCCGGCACCCAGCATCCAGCACCCAGCACCCGGCACCAACCACCCGGCACCGAGCACCCAGCACCCGGCACCCAGCATCCAACACCCAACACCCAGCACCCAGCACCCGGCACCCAGCATCCAGCATCGAGCACCCGGCACCCAGCACCAACACCTAGCACCCGGCACCCGGCACCCAGCATCCAGCACCCGGCACCCAGCATCCAGCACCCAGCACCCGGCACCCAGCACCGAGCAACCGGCAA
This sequence comes from Nemurella pictetii, assembly GCA_921293315.2. Taxonomy (NCBI): domain Eukaryota; kingdom Metazoa; phylum Arthropoda; class Insecta; order Plecoptera; family Nemouridae; genus Nemurella; species Nemurella pictetii. Next base: position 7,059,547 of record OV121123.1, on the reverse strand, counting down.
CCGGCACCCAACACCCAGCACCCGGCACCCAGTATCCAGCACCCAGGACCCGGCACCCAGCACCCGGCACCCAGCATCCAGCATCCAGCATCCAGGGCACCCAGCATCCAGCACCCGGCACCCAGCATCCAGCACCCAGCACCGTGCACCCGGCACCCAACACCCAGCACCCGGCACCCAGCATCCAGCAATCGGCACCCAGTATCCAGCACCCAGGACTCGGCACCCAGCACCCGGCACCCAGCACCCAGCATCCAGCATCCAGGGCACGCAGCATCCAGCACCCAGCACCCGGCACCCAGCGTCCAACACCCAGGACCCGGCACCCAGCACCCGGCACCCAGCACACAGCACTCAGCACCCAGCACACAGCACCCGGCACCCAGCACCTAGCACCTAGCACCCAGCACACAGCACTCAGCACCCAGCACTCAGCACCCAGCACACAGCACCCAGCAATCAACATCCAGCATCCAACACCCAGCACCCACCATCCGTCCCCCAGGACCCGCCACCCAGCACCCAGCACTCAACACCCAGCACCCGGCACCCGGCACCCGGCATCCAGCATCCAACACTCAACACCCAGCACCCAGCACTTAACACCCGGCACCCGGCACCCAGCATCCGGTACCCGGCACCCAGGACTCAACACCCAGCACTCAACACCCAGCACTCAACACCTAGCCCCCAGCACCTAGCACCCGGCACCCAGCACCCAACACCCAGTACTCAACACCTAGCCCCCAGCACCTAGCACCCGGCACCTGGCATCCAGCATCCAACACCCAACACCCTAAACCCAGCACCCAACACCCAGCACCCGGCACTCAGCACCTAACTGGCACCCGGCACCTGGCACCCAGCACCTGGAACCCGGCACCCAGCACCCAACATCCTGCACCCAGAACCCGGCACACAGCACACAGCAACCGGCACCAGGCACCCAGCACCCAACACCCGGCACCCAACACCCAGCACTCAGCACCCAGCACTCAAAACCCAGCACCCGGCATCCAGCACCCACCACCCGGCTCCCGGCACCCGGCACCCAGCACCCGACTCCCAGGACCCGACTCCCAGGACCCGTGCCCTGTCGGCCGCTGCCTTTGTCCTTTCTTCGTTGCTCGTCGGCGTTAGTTTGGCAAAACTCGATTTCAAACACTATATATTCCTAGTGGAAAAGTTGCGTAAAAACTCACAGTTAAAGTCGTAAGAACTGTCACAGAAGAACAGATACACCGATGTCCACCATCGCTTTGTGTCGCCACAGCGTGAGTTTATCAGTGGCAAATTATTTTGACACCTGTTATTGGCAATGTTGGACATTTGGCGATTTTCATCGCTATGGAAATTATTTTACACCTGTATTTTCCTTATTGCCTGCATTATTGCCAATTGTTGCCTCCAGAGGCGATGACTTTCGGCCGAGTGATTTGGCGTGTGTTTTTCGTTGTTTTCACCATCAATCCGCGCTCAAATCGCTGCCCCAATGTTGCAGCGCACAAGTCCCAAATGAAAAGACCTTAACGCGACTTGGTCCACGCGTTTTCATCGTGTTTTCGCAATTTCTATAGCGATTTACGCGGTGCAAGTTACATAGTCACATCCCCACATAGCCACATCCATGAGTACAATAGTATCGTGGCAACCGAAAATAAGGATTTTAATTAAGGTGGATATGTCATGTTTTTGGTAATGAATGATATAAAACCATTTTTTGAACAGTCGGTCAAAAACTTCGGATTGCAAGTTACGGTTTTTAGAGACTCTTATCCAATCTAAAATGTTAATTACTCATTATAGCCCCTGGAGAAAGAAAGCTAATATAATTTTTTACTGTAAAAAATCACAGCAATTGGGAACATTGCCCACATTTTGAAACCACACATAAATTAATTCAACGCCTTTTCCTATCAGCAAAATTCGCATGCGACTTTTAATCACAATATCATTCAAATTTAAAATAATTGGCCGGCAAAGGTCCGCCCAATTTGACAGGCCACAGGACTTATTTTAATCTCCTCGTGGCTCGGTGCCATCGCGCTACCGTACATCATTTCCCTCGGCCGCCCCATCAAACACAGGCGCTGGGGAAATGGAAAACTCCTCGGAAAACTGGGCGCTAATGTCCAACGCTTTTCCATTGCTAGAGGACGAACGGGCTGGCTGTTGACTTAATACGCGATAAACTTTACAACTTGCTGGTAGGGAAGCTTGGAAGCAGTTTTTTGAAAACAATATGGCCAAGTGAATCTTTTTCATCATTACAAATCACTTTTTAACTTCGCGCTTCTCGGAAAACTTGTTGACATCTTGTTTGCGTGGGATCGTTTAGTTGGTCGTTAGTTTTTTTTTTTGGATCTCGTTCGTGAGTGATATAGTTATTGCTATAGTTATATACATTACTTTAGACTTTAAAGACAATATTTTCTAATTTAAGTAAACAATATCAAAATAAGCTTTGGGAAAGAGTTTTATAGGGATTACTGTGCCAATTAGCGAACGAAATCATACTTTAATTAAATTTGTGAGTTGTTTTCAATAATTAATAATAATCTTTTGCCTTTATCCTCCATAAGACACCGAAAATTTGTAAACGTGGCTATATATTGCACAAGTATTTGACAACTGACTATAGGTATTTTAGGGGCTTATTATATATTTTTTTAAATCATTTATTTCTTAAATCCGTTTGACTAACAGGTAGAAATTTTGTACATGGACACACGGGTACATCGGTGGATTCTTTCTAAGAATCCACCGATTTAATAATAAGAAATATAATAATAAATAAATAAATAAATGTCCACAAAATTTTAGGCCCATTTTATTCATTTATTCATTTGTCATTAATTTTTTACAGTATTGGGCGAGTGGATATTAGGGATCATCTAACGTAGCCAAGTTCGTTTATACAAATTTACAAATTACAAAGTTCCTTATGGTACTTAGTATGTGACTTCTACCAGAAAGTATAGTTGGTTGAGCAAAAGAGGCGAATTATTAGCAGAATAAATTTGAATGATAACGCATACATCACACTTCTCCGGACAGACGTAGGTCCAAGACAGACCGTCCAAATAAAGATATTTTTTTTTGTAGAGTCACTTTCAAAAAACTCGTGAGAATAGCATGGAGACGTTTTATAAAGAAAGTTGTTTGGTACATTACCATGGCAACAAACAGGACACAAACCGCAAAGAATATAAAAAAAACGATTACCTTAAGTCTCATTGGGACTTTTTTGAAATAACATTAATTTTGTAAATGTTCACGATTGCCTTAAAAACCACTCATCCTATTAAATATATGATATTATTCTTTGACATACCGTCGATCGATTGGAAATTCCGTCAAAAGACTCTGAAGCGAGAGAAATCTCATTTTTTTTCGCACATTGACTGTTACCGAACACAAAATTGCATTACAAATACATGCTGGGACTCTTTACTGGAAACTTCCTCGAGAGTGACAATCTCGAATCATTTTAGAAGCATGTAGGTTAGGTATATTTCATTGAACCGACAGTTAAAAATAAGGTTCAATCATAACAACTTCTGAAATCAAATATTTTCGATTAAATGTTTATGTTATGAGCTCATGAACCGTGGCGTTAAAATTTATATACAGTCAGCTACGGACAATCTAAACTGTCCACATTTATAAAAGACATCACTAAAAGAATTTTTTCGTAAACTACCCGAGAAAGCGTATTCTGTCCACCACTTATCCAACCCCCTCTGCTTGTGCCGGCATCAAATATAACGTGCTATACCTACCCCAAGCAACTCAGAAGCTTTTCAATAATAAATCGCTTGAATTCAAACGTCAAAGGAGGCATCACGCATTTTCCGGCAAACAACGCACGCCACGGATCCGGTTCCGGTTTACAAGGCGGTGGTCACGCACGCATAACGCACGCACGTGCCTGTGTATCAACACTCAATGGCCATCACTGTGTCCCACCGCCAGTTGTCTCTTAAGGTTCAGTTCAACAAATCCTTTGTGATTATGGTGTGGGTAGCTTGGTTCAATTGAATTTTGGCCATTATTTTGACAAATTTTCATGTCCAATGACATGTATAGAATATGTTCTCAATTTATCATCAATTCATCAAAATTGTTGTTATATTTTATTATTAGTACCCTGGTGTTTGTTTACAAATATGATAAATCTCTTATGTTCACTTAATTAGCAGAAACTTGCTATGTTATTGTTCAACACACTGATGACATGAACAATTATTTTTAGGAGAATTTTAAACCCCATTTTGGAACGAACCGTCCACATCAATATATTTTTGACCGATTCCAACAAAAGACTCTGAAGCAAAACAAATCTCATTTTGTCACAAAAAATTCTCAACTGATTTAGTTTTAGTAGATTCCAGAAACAAATAAATTCCTTAGATGACGAGGGTGAAACGCCATTGAATAAAGCCTAGTTCACACTTCAACCCCTTGGCTAGGATTATGATAGAACCAGCCCCTATGTTCGAGCGAGAAAAAAACAGTATGTAAAACAAACAGCGACTTTATGTAAGACATAAGCGACTACGATTGGACTTGTGTTACTCTTTGAAAAGGCGACATTGGATTTGTTTAAGAAGACTTTCGAGAGCAAGCAGAACAGTTATGTATCAGACAAAAAAAACAGTTTTTTACGATGTAGCAATAATTTTATGTCAGTACATTCGTACAGAGACAAGCGATACAGCCAGAAGAATACGAATACTTCTGAGTTCTGAATAATTGCAGGACAAAAACATTCTGTACCAACGATTAGGGAAAATGAGAAAGTAAAAGCCTGGTGCCAGGAAAGATTTTATACATTTTCAATAATAAAATTGTTGATGTCAATTGTTGATTGTTGATGCCAGACATTGTTGATGTCTGGCCAAGATGGAAGGTCGTGAATGTGAGCTCCTAAATTTTTACTTTTCTCAGGAGGAATAAGAAATTGTTTGAAGTCAAATTTTACACTCAAGTGTACCTGAAGTGTTTGCGGAGCTTATACAGTTGGAGTTTGAAAATGAACTGTGAGTTTTATAGAGCAAATTGACTTTTAATATTTTGAATTTGTGACAGAAAAATATCTGTAAAAACAAAAGAGTCGCAAATTTGGGACGTGTCGAGTATCAAAAGAGCACTGGGACAAGAAACAATTTTTACTAAATGTCACAAAGACGTAAGAATCTGACTTTGACAGAAGGGATGTCTTTAAGAAAATCCCAGCGGGGCAAAACGCTCGAAGAGGTAGTTGAAGAATTGAAAAATGTAGTGTTGGAGTTAAAGAATAGATCAGAAAAACTGGCGGATGATGTGAGAGATATGAAAAGTAAGGTGGTTGGTATCGAAAATGAATGGAAATTAGAAAAGGAACATCACAAGAGATGTAGGGAAGGTTGGGAGAGTGAATATGCAACAAGACAACTAGTGGTAGAAGAATTGGATAAAAGTGAGATGGAAAAGAAAAGTTTGGCAATGAAGTTGGAAGTATTGGTGAATCGATGGAATGATTATGAAGGAAAAATACAACAGAAAGATGAGAAGATATTTTCTGCAATGAGAAAGATTAATGAATTTAACAGCCGTGTGGAGGATTTAGAGTGCAAGCTGGTGTGTTTAGGAAATAATGGAGACGGACAAGTGGAGGGGAAAATTCCCATGATAAAGAGGAAAATAAGGATACAAGAAAATGAAATTGTACAAGAAAGAGAGGAAAATGACGATTATGAAAGCTATCAAGTGGCAGGAAGTGTAAATGAAACAGTAAGATTAATACATGATGAGAACGACATGAACTTGAGAAAAGCTAATAATGTTGGAAATACAAAAAGCATTAAGGAAGGGAAAAGGAGAGTACTTTTGGTGGGAGATTTCAATAACAAAACGGCAGGAGAATTTTGTAAAGAAGAAGGTTTTGGAGCATGGTCACTCCCAGGAGTAGACATAAATAATCTAGAACAAATTATTAGAAAGTCAAAAAAAGCTGAAACTGAAATGCCAGAAGAACTAGTGCTTTATGTGGGTAGAGAAGATGTGATGCGAAACGACAAGAGTGAGAATATTGCCTCGAGTTTGAAAAAACTATTGAAGACCACTAAAGAAAAGTATGGGGATGAAGTGAAGATAAGTATGTGTAAATGGAGTAACAATCTTGGAAGATATATAAATAGAAGTATTTCTCAAGTGTGTTTAGAAGAAAGTATACAGTTAGTAAAGATAAATCCAAGATGGGAGATGGTGGATTCAGCTGTTCAAATTAAAGGAATGTGGGATAAGGCAATTGGGATTGCAATCAAGAAAAGTATGACAACAGGACAGGAATCAAAAACTGGATGGGGTTTTCGGCCCATGGTATTCTGGAAGAAGAGAATATAACGGAAGAAGAACCAAGAAAGAAAAAGAAGGAGATGATGAAAAGAAAGAAAAGTAGTGAGAAAAACATACAAAAGTCGAGAAGAAAGCAAGTGCAGTTGTTAATCGGTACTCTGAACGTGGTGACACTAAATGGCAAAGTGGAAGAGTTAGTAGATATGATGAAGGAAAGAAAAACAAATATTCTGGGACTTAGTGAGTGTAAATGGAAGGGAAATGGAGAGAAAATACTTCGAGATGGTTTTAAGATGTGGTGGTCAGGAGGCAAAGAAGGAAGAAATGGAGTTGCTTTGGTTGTGTGCCCACAAGTAAGGGATTATGTGCTAGACATAAAATGCCATAACGACAGATTGATGGAGTTGAAGCTGAGAGTAAATAAAAGTCTGACAATTCAAATTATTCAGTTGTATGCACCACAGTCTGGCAAACCTGTTGAAGAAAAGGATAGATTTTTGGCAAAACTGGAGAAGATATTAGAAAGAAAAACCAGTTTGACAGTGGTGATGGGTGATTTCAATGCAAAGGTGGGAAGTGACAGGACTGGATTTGAAGATGTGTTAGGAGTGTTTGGATTTGGCAACAAAAACAGGGATGGTGAAAAAATGCTAGAGATGTGTAGTCGGAATGGACTGCAGATAGGCAATAGTTGGTTTGCAAAGAAAAGAAGTCACCAGATTACAAGATACGGCTATGGGGAAGAAAGAACCGAATCAATTATTGATTACATCTGCATAGGAAAGGAATTAAAACGATTTTTGGTTGATGTGAAGGCCTGTCCGATGGTTTCCCTGGATAGTGATCATCGGTTATTGGAAGGAAAACTGAAGGTATGGATGAAGAATCCAGTGACAATAGCATCACATCAAAGAATAAATGTGTGGCGATTGCAGAATCCTTTGGTGAAGAGAGATTTTTGCTCATTAATAAGAAATAAAATGCCTACAGGAGAGTTGAGAGAGGTAGATATGGAATGGAATGAATTCAAAAAAGTGTTTGTCAAAGGTGCAGAAAATGTATGTGGAAGAGCAGGTGGAAGAAAGAGAGAAAAGGAGACACGGTGGTGGAATAAACGTGTTCGGTCGGTAGTGCGAGAAAAGAGGCAAGCATGGCAAATGTACGAAGCGCAGAGAACAAGTGTAAATGAAGAGATATACAAGGAAGCCAAAAAGAAAGTGAAATTTGTTGTGTTGCAAGAAAAAGAAAAGTCCATGGAGGAATTAGCAGATAAATTGGAAAGTGATTTTGAAACCAATAAAAAGATGCTGTACGGGTTGATAAAAGAAAAACGGGAACGAAGAGAGGACGTCATGAGTATGAAGGACAATAATGGTGAACTAATGTGTGATACCAGAGAAGTCCTGCAAATATGGAAAGAGTATTTTGAAAATCTGCTAAATGTACAAGCAGAAGTGATAGATAGAACCAAAGATGAATTGGAAAACATAATGACCCAAGAAGAAACCGAAAATGAAATGGAAGATGAAATAAGTGATGGGGAGGTGATACTGGCTATGAGAGACATGAAGAATGGAAGGGCGCCTGGAATAGATGAGGTGACAATAGACATGGTAAGAGCAGCTGGAGAAATGGGAAGAAGATGGATTAGTAGAGTGATACAAGCGGCATGGATTAATAAGAGGATACCAGAAGATTGGAAAAAGGGTGTAATTGTTCCTATTTTTAAGAAAGGAGACAGGAGGGTGTGTGGCAACTACAGAGGAGTAACTCTTTTGTGCCAATGTGCAAAGTTGTATGAAAAGGTATTGGAAAAGAGAATAAAAGACGATGTGGAAGAGAAATTGAGAGAAGAACAGTTTGGGTTCAGAAGGGGACGCTCTACCATAGACGCAATTTTTATTATGAGGCAAATTATGGAGCGAAAATGGGAAAATGGCCAAACTATGCATATGGCATTCTTAGACCTGGAAAAAGCATATGATCGTCTGCCTAGAAAAATTGTGTGGGATTGTTTGGAGAAAAAAGGAATCAAAATTAATATTATCGACAGGATTAAGAGTACATACGATAAAAGTTTAAGTTGCGTACAAACAGCGGCAGGATTAACAGAATGGTTTTCCATAAACGAAGGAGTTCGCCAAGGAAGTATCCTATCACCCACTCTGTTTGTTATTGTAATGGACGAATTATTAAGAAAAGTGGAACCACACGAGGAAGAAGATGCGACGACTTTGATTTATGCAGACGATGTTGTGGTGTGGGGAGATTCAAGAGAAGAAGTACAGACCAAGATTGACAGGTGGAGTGTAGAGACTGAAAAGATGGGGCTAAGAGTTAGTGCAGAAAAGAGTGAAGCTATGACCATGGAAAGGAAGGTGCAACACGGACATGTGGGTATTAAGCTTAGAAGTGGGTGGTTAAAAGAAGTGAAAGAGTTTAAATATCTTGGAAGTATTCTCACAAATCAAGCAAGGCTGGAAGCAGATGTCAGGGAAAGAGTAAGGAAAGCAGAAATTTTTTACCAATCGGTTAGAAAATTATTATGGAATGAAACAGTACCAAGAAAATGTAAAATGATTATGTTCAGAATGTACCTTGTCCCAATTTTAACTTATGGAGCAGTGACTTGGGCAATGGGACGCAAAGAAGAGAGCCAAATACAGGCAGCAGAAATGAAGTTTTTGAGAAGTATAAGAGGAGTTACAAGAATGGACAAGATAAGAAGTAACATTATTAGGAACGAGCTGGGAGTTGAGAGCCTGGGTTTTAAAATGGGTCGAGAGAGATTAAGGTGGTTTGGACATGTGAAGAGAATGGATGAGATGCGAATTACAAGAAGGGAGTTTGAAAATACGGCAGTAGGAAGAAGAAGAGTGGGAAGACCAAGAGAAAGATGGAGAGAGAAGATAATAGAGGATGTAGAAAGACGTGGAAAGTGGAGTGATGTTGATGATAATAGATTGTGGGAGAATAGAGAGCAATGGAAGGAATTAGTGGAGAGGATGGAGGAAAGAAATGAAGAAGATGAAGAAGAAGAAGAAGAAGAAGAAGAAGAAGAAGAAGACGAAGAAGAGGAAGATGAAGAAGAAACAAGAGAAGCGACCGGAGTGGCCACCCGGTTGCATCACCTGAGGCCCTAGATTTAGGTGGATTATTCCACCCCTTGACCCAATGTACATTTGGAAATAAGGAAAAGATATTATTATTATTATTATTCAATAATAAATAAAATATGACAATTATTTCGAGAAAACTGGTGAAATTGCTTCAAATTTCGGAAGGAGAATTTCTCGAGAATTTTAGGTGTAAAAATCAATTTGCTATAAGACAAAATAATTATTGAACTTGCCTTTGTTAAATGACCAGTTGATTTCCCATAAATATGTTATTTATTCAACGTTAATTCTAATTAGGTACCTGTGCACGTCATCATTAGTATTTTTAAACGAATTACGATTTGAAACAAAGAATAGGATAGATAGATTAATTGAACGTGAGTATGGCAGAAAGCTAAAATAATCGGCTCATTATATAGATCCGTAGTTAGAGCAGTATTTTTTAAGTTATTTGTGCGATTATTTTGACTCGTTATTTGCAATTTGCGCGAGACCCTAAAATTGAGTAGCCGTTCGAGATGAGAGAGCGAAAAGTTTTTTTTTAATGTTAATGAAAACGGCAGGCGTACTTTAAGATGACAGATCCTTGCGAAATTCGGCAAGAATGTTCGTGACAGCCCGCCCTGGTGCTCTATAGTTTTTGAACAAAACCCGGTCGGCCATTATGATGTTTTTATGAGCTAACCATGCATTCTCTAGTGAATTGTTAGGCACCATATTAGTAACTACTAAATTTCATATCAATAGCGCTTCGTACAGTGATACTTTGATGCCGTATTGAGCCACTTTGGGGCACCTTCTCCTACTTAAGGTAAATTTGGTGAAGGAAAGATTTAATAGCTTAACAAATATTTTCAATTTATAAATCTTGGAATTTCAGCATGAAAAAAGCCTTGGCTTTGATTGAATTGTAAGTTGATGTACTGTTTACTGTAAAAACTGTCTAATTAAGCTCATATAATAAAAAAACAGCATAATTTGCCTAATGCTGACCCAGATGGCGAGCATCTGTTTTGAATTTACTTGACCTTGGCTCACTACGATTCGCTATCCAGATTTTTGGGATCCATTTGGTTCATACCTGGCATTCCGGGGTCACCACGCTTGGAAACAATGTCTGTGACCGGTCCGAACCGTTCGACGCACGACGCGAACCGGCTGAGTTTGCCCGCCGCTTGGCGGTGACTCTGCTGAACGATGAGCTTCCGGTATGCGTCGTCGACGTGGTACGTCGCGCAGCTCGCTTGTCCCTGCAGAGTGCAGAAGGCGACCAGTTGAAGTTGTTATGTACGGTCAGAGTGGTCATTGAAGAGGTGACCAGACGAACCCCCCGATGAAATCTCATCTCTGTGGTGACAACCTATCGGTTGATTCTGTTTTCTTCCTAACTGGAAGATAACGATTTAACTGAATTTCAATTTTAAAATTGTCAGATGCCCAAGGGGCCGATTCTCGTACAGGTTTTAAGCAGAATTAGGGAGATCTAAGGAGATCTAAACCAAATGTCAATTCTCGTACGCTAATTCTCACTAAACCTTGGGTGCAAATTTAACTCTGTCTAAACCTGCTAGGGAGCGGGTCTAAGCAGTTTTAGTGCGTGGTAAATCAGAAGGTCGCCGTTTCTTTATCGTTGCGTTTGAGTTGTTAGTTTCGTTCTCCTGACTTTGTTTAGTATCATTTAGTTGTTTTCAGGTGTCAGGATATATTTTATTATTAGTGTTTTCATATATTATTTACGTTTCACCTCGCGCGGGCGAGTGCTGGATTGTCAAATACGAGGTAAGTCAACTTTGTTGTCATGCTTTAAACTAACTTTTGCTTTGTTACACTTCGCATATTTAATTCAGTATTTCTGCATACTATGTCATTATTTATCGAAACTATCCTATGCTAGATGGCGGAGGCAGCGTTGGCTGTGGGGATATTTGATGAAGTTCAAATGAATCTCGAACGAGTTCACTTGGAACACATGACAGATCGCTACCTCATGCAAACAACAAGACTGTCGCGAGGGCTGTTCACCCATATCTTGGACAGAATCGAACCTCAACTGACCAGACTAACGTTGAGGGCAAATGCTTTGGCTGCCGAATTTATTATATAGCTACCCTCGAAATAAATCTGCCAAACTATTATTAAACCCTAATGTACCAATTAATCTTGATACTCCGTATACTATAAATGAATATTTAATCGGAACTGAATTCCATTTAATCCCACGTCTTTCAAACTTGAGCCACCACGCTTCGGTATGAAAATCGCAATGCCTTGCTGGTATTATTATAAGTAATATTAAAAAAAATTTGCCATCCATATGCGGTCATATGGTGAGCCAAAAACACCCCTGAATCCATCAAACGCACGCTCGTGCTTTCACGCTGTGTCTAAAGGGTTGGCATGTTTGCACAAAGAGCAACGCACGAACAGAAACGCACCAGCTTCCCCACACTCGTATTGTGTCCAGGTGCGTTCATAGGTAATGCACGCACGCAAATGTCAGATGCAGTTTTAATGCTGGCTGCAACGCATGTGTGTTCACGACATGTTTGCCTGGACTTGATGAACGCGAACGCATTGTGATAATTAGTTGATGCCTAGTCTTCGAAGGATTCGATCAATGTTTTCCGCTTATGTTGACCAGGAATAACAAGGTAGCTCTTACATGACAAAGAGTTAAGCGTGCCTAGAAGTTTTTGATCAACATTAAATCTTAATTCTGGTTGAGAGGGGTTCACCTATTAGTTAATTTTTTCGACCTGAGAGACTTAGGTGCTAAAGATAGAAAACTACGTCACAGAAAATCTGCTAGAGGCAGTAGTCAATAAAAAATTAATCTCGTTTTATAAAAACAGACACAGATATGAAATGAGTTTTCAATATTTTCCGCAAAGCGTAGAAATCAGACTAGAGAGTGTTTGGATGCTGCGTAAAGTACGGCTGCGTCACTATAGAATGCGTTAGCGACTTGCGATTCAACCAACGCCGAATTTGTAACGCACCTAGTTTAAAGCCCTGTTCAGTATTCGACATTCAAGACAATCAATCATCATTAATTTTACAATCAATTGTGTTCATTACAAGCTTATCATACTGATCTCATCATTGATCAAAGGAAAACAAGCAATTATAAACATATACTCACTAGAAATGTGTACATAAAGAAAATCCGGTCGGTGAATATTAGGTTTCGTACACTAACGATTTCTAATCAGAAAGGTGAGGAAATATATTAATTAATGACAGGTGAGGCCCTTACCTGAGGTGACAGTACCTCAAATACTTTAATCACTTTAACATCTAGAGCCAATATTGTCATGTAATATTAATTGTGATGATCAAGTTAATTATGGGCCACGTTAAGAAGTAATATTATGTAATAATTTCTCGCGTGAAGAATCCCCCGATATTCCCAAATTCTCTCCTACATTGAGTGCAACACAAAATAACTATTTATTGTGAGCATTTACTCTTCTGTCAGCAGTGACAACCCCACAACCAGTTCACGTTTCCAATCTAGATGCAAATTAAGCCCCAGCGTCGATGCCGCAATATTGGATTGCATTCCTGGCAATTAATTTCTATCGGAATTTCAATTTTAAATTCCACGGAACTAGGTTTCCCAGAAATATGCATGGCTAATTTATTGAATATCAATTATTGAATCAGTTTTTGTTTTTATTCCTGACTCGATGGTCATTTTAAGCGCATTGTATCCATAGCCAGCCGCATATTGAATTATAGAAGCAGAAATTAGTGTTATAATATTTATGACAAACGAATTGACTCATGGTTTTCATTTTAAGCATAAGGTATTATCAAAAGAACACAGAATGGGATCACTTTTAAAAACCCCAGACACTTTAAGTAATACAGAAAGCTTAAATATATATATAATATAATTAAATATATATAACGGGAGTCTCAGTAATATTAATTACAGTGTTTCACTAACCATTTTTCAAAAGTATATCTATCTCATTAATTATACAAGTTGTTCAATGGTGCATTAGGATGCGAGGAAATATACTTAAGTGCATAAAAAATTTACAATACACCGTATGGCTTGATAATAACACACAATTTTTTAGCGCAGCATCATCAGCGTAAAGTATCTTTACAGCAGTGATTGCGAAGGTAAAGCGATGATCCGAGCTCCGTATCGTAGCAACGTGCCGTGTCAAAACTTGAGGTTATAGAAATTTACACTCATCATTGTTTCTGACATTCAAATGAAGAATTTTGAATGATTAATTATGTGCTATTGCGCTGCGATAGTTTAATAACCAGTAAATAAGTAATTAATTAATGGTAAAATGAGCAGGCAATTATGTTGTTTACTTTTCCTCTGCCTCCTTGAACCAATGAATTTGAAATACTTAGAAATAATATCTAGAACAGAACCTGTCATATTATACATTAGGTCTTCCTATACAATATAATTTTGACTGAAATCGGTTGGAAAAGGTATCTCTACTACCGCATTTATAATTAAACAGCTGCGCTAAGTAGTAGTAGGCCGTAGGCCCTAATACAGAAACTGGTAACGATAACAAGGTATATAGTGATTGAACAAGGAAATATTTCTCAGAGCGGCTGTATTTTTAAGGGCGTAAGCTTGAGTAAGCATATATTGTTTACTTACCTACACTTCGTTTGCGCTATGCGCATATGTCTGCGCTATGCGCATATGTTTGCGCTATGCGCATATGCCTGTGCCCTATGGGCACCAAGGTTGAGCGAAGCTCGAGCTTGTTGATCTAGTTTCCGAGAATTTTTGGCCTGCAAATTTATCTTCTGCAATTAAAAATGCCCTGAAAAGATGATCAGGTGATCCGTCGGGTGCTGAATTGTTATAAAAAGTCCCGGTATTAACCATTTCCATGAATTTCTTCTTGAATATTATGTAAATAAGTGTGGGTATTCCTAAAGGACAGTGGTGTCAAATTATTTTCCCTGGCGAATTTCCCACCACTTGGATTTCCATTTTCATTTGTGTTTGTTTGCGCGTGTAATTGTAATTGTGACAGTCTGAAATTGCATTTAAGACTTACAAAAGCCTGTAATTGAGTCTAAGAAGCCTTGAGAAGTCTGCAATTTAGTCTGAGCCTTGCAAACAGGCTGCAATTGATTCTGAGAATTCTTACGTTGTCCTTCAACTCCTTCCATCGCTCGGTTTGAGACTTGAAGACCGCACTGCACGTGCAGGCACTCTGTATGCATTTGACGTCCTGGAAAAACAAGATAATTGACTAACGAAGCGAATAATAATCCTCAAAGAATGATAAAGGAGACATCAATTGATAGAATTGATCAAAATATATAACATGCAAGTCGTAAACGACTAGCTGGTTTGGTATATGACTTTAGCAGGCCGCCTGGGGACTTGATACGGTAACAAATTGATAGATAAACTCAAAAATAATTATTTTTAATGTTGTCACAGTTAAAATTTCATGACAATTTATCACTTTGTCAATTGAAGGGTTAATAATGGGTTAAGGGCTAACACGATTGTTACTTTTTAATACTAATGTCCGATTAGGATCAATATTCGAGTAGGTGAGCGAAACTGTCCCAGAAACAGAATATAAAAATTCTCAATTTCTCGATTCTTGAATTTGTCCGGAAATTTCTGAAAGTCTGACACAAGAAAATGTAAACAAAGCATGTATCGAGCCTGTACATCATCTTCTACTCTGCTTATACCTAATAAAACCAAATTAAAATTTGGCAAAAATTAAATCTTTGATGAATTTTAGAGATTAACAGATAACAGAGAAGAGATATAACGGAGATTACACCGCATCTATGACGTGACCGGTTCACCTTTGGCTGGTAATGGTTCGGTGCCGGAAATTCAGCAGCATCTTTCGCCTGGAACGCGATCAACCTCTCAGTGCATGAGTTGAATCCGGGAATGCGCGTGGCCATGCACTGCTCGTTCTTCCTGATCATCAGGTCGGTCGTTCCCAAGACCTCGTAGTCGCCAGGTCCTGCACGGTGCAGACACAGGTCGATGGGTCTCAGTGCTCGTTTGCTGATCGATTCCTCCAGTAAACTTTATATAAATTGTATTTTAAACCCTCCTTTAAAATTAGCAGGTAAAGTTATCGTTTTTGCACACACATATGCTTGCGGATAAAATTAGACACTCTCCTTCACCATCCTCATAATTTGCCTATGCTCTACTATGATTCTAGTAATATTACTTTCCAGCAGCTTTCTCCACTTCCTTTAAAATCTCTCCTTACTTGTTGATCCATCTTTCTCTTGGTCTTCCAGCTCCTCTTTTTCCATACTGTTATATCGCTTATTTAACGAAATAAAATCAAATAGCAATAATGATTTCTAATCGCGATTTGTTTTTTCAATCAGAAAAATGCCATAGAAGACAAAATATCACCAATAATTTTCCGGTAAGGAAGATCAACCTCTTTTAGAATAAAATATTAAATGATGAACACAATTAGCATTTCTATTTCCCACTATCCCACGAACAAAATAAAAGAGATATAATTTATACGAAACATGACTGGTTTAGGCAAAGTCTGACTGTTGTTCCAAATGTTTTTATGTCGAATAGGCACCACGCTTTTAGACACTTTGATAAAACACTGAATTCTTCACATCTCATAAGACTCTTACCACAACGCTACAGTGAATCTCGATTAAACTTAAAGATTCTCAACACGTGATTCTTTGTTCACGCTTAACTCGATGACTTTAATTTTAATCAGTTGGTAAAATTTATTCAGTTGATTTAATTCGTGGACTAACAACGGTGAATAATAGTGACGCACCATTTGGCACAAGTGGAATAACGCCAGATGGAATAAAGCCATAGCCTGGAAAGTGACTGGACTAACCAAATGATGAAACAGGACGCAAAATTAAGGATAAAAATAAAAATATTTCAGAAGTTATTTTAAATGATAGCGTTATATTCTTCATGTTATAGTCTCGACATGATGATATTCCGAACAAAATTTTATAATTTTTACTTTGAAAGTATGCCAGAAAATCAAATTTAACTGCATATTGGAGAAAATTAGAACGATATGTAAATACTTCGTCAACATTTTTGTCACCTAATCGCTATCTTCTCAATATCTTCTTAACTTTGACACACTGGTCATTGTATTAAGGGCCAGTTTTACCATTTATTTACCAACCCGAAGTTGAGAGCTATCTCACAGAAAAAATTGAATTTCTCTGCATGTGGTTGACCTCAACTCCCACTTCAACAATATAGTTAACAAAATGGTCAAACCCCTAAGTCTAACAGGTTCACCGGATATTTAAGACCAGTTTTACCGGTAAATTAACTCCTGATTGCAGTGGGAGTTGAGTTAAATTCAACAACGTGCATTGTTTCTGCAACATACAACAATATAGTTGAAAAAAATTGTGAAACTGACCACAAATCCAGTCACGTGACACAGTGCAAAATGGCCATGCTCACCGGGAAGCTGGTCAAGTGTGCCCTTCGGGAAGCGGCTGGCTTCGCGCAGGAAGCAGGTGCTCTTCAACGAGCCCGACCTGCCCGGGCATAGCGTCGACTTGACCTCGTACGCCCCGGGCCCAGGGTTCAGATCCGGTTTGAACGTGAAGCGCTGCGTGCGAGGGTGCATTTGCGATTTTTTTTTGTTATTTTATCGTTGGTGTTTTCTATTCGCTTATTTCTAAGGTTTTTCTCGGGTTTTAATCACTTTTTGGGATGAGGGAATATTGATTTAAATATTAAACAGTTCTTTAAATCACATTGTCATTGGTTTCTGTATTTTTTTGCTGTTGTTGTTAATGAATGCCTTAAAGCGGGGCCAATTTGTATTTAGCTATGTTTGTGTCATATGGGCACACAAAGCGCATTTATTGGCAACCGCTTGTGATAAACATTTTGTCAAAATTTGCTATGTAATGCTTGATCCAGCACTTTGAAAAATAGCAGTAGCTGGCATTTAAAAAAAAACTCGCATCAGTTCAAAAAAAGATTGGCCGAGACTGGAAGAAAATTAGAAAAGCACACATGTGTGAGTGCCCCATGTGCTAAATATTACATAAATACAAACAAACTTTTCTGAAGACAAAATGAGTGTGATGAGGTGTTACCTGCTTGGATGAGAGGAAGGCGCAGTAGATTTGCCGCCTCCGTTTCTTGCGCTTGGTCGGTTCTATGTTGTAGTAACCCGGACCAGGAAGGTTCTGAAAGATCAGAAAAAACGTATCCGACTTCTTCTTTGCATGATATTGTCATTTGAGAACAGATATTATACCGTATCATCTGTACGTGTTTTATAAAAGTTGTTTATTTCTTCAACACTTATATGCTACAACTGGCTCCAATAGGTTTTACATCCGGCCGATTGTATGATTGTAACAATTTACCTGTCATGGATTTCCTTCACTTTCTCAGGTAAAGTTGAGGGAAAGTCTCGTTTGGAATAATCTCAGTAATAGGGGAATACTGAAGCTACATCATAAAAATTTTCAGTTTAAAAATATAACATTTGGTAGGTATATGATAAAAATTTTAAAGAAAATTTTTATAATTGATGAGGGTAAATATGCATAATACTTGGTGGCGAGATTAAAGTTCAAATGTGTGAGATGCACCACGCTTGCTTAGCAATTAGTAGAAGGAAAATAGGTCAACTGCTCAACTGAATCATAGAATAACTTTACTAACATGGATTTTCATCATTTTTTCTTATTGCTTGCTTTGCAAATGAAGGGAAGTTGAGATGACCACAATAGCTAATTGTAAATAGTAAAAATTTCTCATCAAGTTAATACCAGGGAAATTATTTTTATCTGGATATTTTTTTCTTTTTACATCTTTTGTTCATAAATTTCAATATAAATTCATTAGAATGGTGGCATTTCTTATATTTCAATAACTGGAGTGTAGGTACATAGAAGGACTTATGCTTTTTCCGTTTCGAATACATTAGAAAATTATTATAAAAGGTTAAAGTCTCTACTTAAAACAATACTTGTGAATCACTCAAAAATATTAGTCGCAGTAATTTTTTCATCACAAGTTTTATAACGAAAAATAACTATAATAATTTCTATCATAAGCACAAAATTTTCCTTGCTTCTTGAATATCTTAGAAAAGGACTATAGAAAACAAATCATCGCACGTGTCACTAATAAACGAGAAAGATCCACTCAATAAAAATTCTCAAAGCAACCCGATAAACAGTTTAAAATCCTAAACACAAATTACATACTTCCCGCAAAGTTCTCTTCTCAATGATCTCAGCAAGCCTCGGCTGCTTGCTGCACTTCCTCTTCTCCGAACGCACCAGATCGTCCCGAACCTTCCCTGGGTCCAAAGGCGCAAAGCCCACGTCGTACGTCCCCGGCCCCGGACCTTCCTTCGCCTCGAAGAACGAGCGCTTGGACTGGGACGCGCACCAACGCACCCCTCGGTACTGCTCGCAAGTCGGCTTCGGGCTCTGAACATCCCCGGAAGGTCGAAAAAGATTAGTTAGAGTCTAATTTGTAACCATAGCACAGAGAGATGGTACGAAGCGGACGGCTGGGAACGTGTGACGCGTTCGGTGGGACGTTGAAGCGCGTAGCACGCTGGGTACGAGGAAGACGGCTGGGAACGTGCGACGCGTTCGGTGGGACGTTGAAGCTCGTAGCACGCTGGGTGCGAGGCGGACGGCTGAGAACGTGCGAACCGTTCGATGCGTAATAATAGAGCAAACATCAAATCAAAATGAATTGTGAAGTGACCTCATATCGTTGATCGTAGATCGTACTTCTTTGTACATTCGAATGCTGGTGCAAGTTCAGAGCAGAGGCCCTGAGAGTAATCTATTTCACGCGGTTCTGCAATCTGCAAAATCTTCCCACAGGACTCAGTGAAAGCAAGCAAATAAAGCGAATGATTTTAAGGAATCAGTCCTCATCAGTTCTGCTCATTGCCCACCGTAGTCATCTCATTTTCTGCGTTGTTGAATAGCCGAGCTAACGTAACATTACTTTATTGAAATATATTGTATTATCAAATCACTGTTTGTTTTGAGTGATTCTTTGTAAGATTCTTTGTAAGATGATTCTTTGTGAGAGTGATCCAGAGTTCATAAGAAGTCAGGCTGAGATGGTCATACATTCAAGGTCTCGTAGAAGGCCGGCCCTAGGGTCATGTCGTGGTAGGAGGGTGGATTTGGGGTGAGCGCCCCCAGCTTGTCGATCTCGTAGCCGTGGCAGTTGGTGCGGTGAGGGATGGTGGGCGGACTTTCGCCGATCTGGTAGGGTACCCGGCACTGGTACAGCTGCAGGCGATCAACAAAGATCACAGCATTTTATATTAGTTCTCTATACATATAAGTGAGTATGGGCGACTGCGTGTTAATAGGTATCCCTGAGAAGCCCTAGAAAACGTACTAACGAGTAAATATTGAAAAGCGAATATTATACTAACTCAAACTTGAAAAAAGTTTAAAAACCGTCACATTGTTTTATGAAGTGAGGACTTAAGCCAGTATGCTACAAAAAAAGTAAATTCATGGGCACGATGAAGAAAAATTTGCATGAAATATTTAGAACGAATGCGTATTACACCCGAAAATGTAAGCTATTTAAATATCTGATATCAACTAAATTTACATTATAAAATCGCGATTTTCGATATTGTCAAGCATAATACCTTCCCTCTTCCCCTCTTCTTCGTTCGCTCCATTTCCGCCTTTGTCTCTTTCTGGTTCCGGATGTCATACTGGCCGGGGCCAGGGCCTTCGACCACCACCTGCTTGAACCGCGTGTCCTTCAGCCCCATCGCGTTGCCTCCCTTTGAAAACAAAGCAACTTTGTTGCAACGTTTGTAGCTAATTAACGAAGAGATACTTAAGCTATGGAAAGAATAGTGGATTCAATATCCCGGCTGGAATTATTTATAGCAAACATCTTATTGGTAAATAAAAGAAAACTCTTGCAAAGTTGTATTGTTTGGTTGGGGACAGAATATGGCGGCATGGTTGAAAATAACAGCACCCCCGCCATCTTAGTGCAACATAGAACAACGTTTTAGGGGACCTTGTTTGACAATATTTCTCAATATCAAGATCCAAATTATTGGAGTCATATAAAAGAGTATCTTTGCAGATGAAAACTGCACTGTTTAATTTAATTTCACGTCTAAATATTCTGTCAGGTCTGCTAGCGTCGCTTTGTTGCCCGATGCACCAAGGATTTCCTTTTAAAATTGTAAGCTAGAAAAAACGTGCTAAGGTAAGGTAAAGACGTATTACCTCTTTAGAATAAAGTTGTAATAGCGGTTGCTACATTGTCATAAGGCTGTTGTCTTTGATAATGACGACGTACATAATTGATCATATTATAGCAGATTGAATAAAATATATAGAAATTATTGTCTATAATCCTTGTGTATATAAATCTTGTGTGGCCGGATAGCTCAGTGGTCAGAGCAACCGCCCGGCAAGCGGAAGGTCCCGGGTTCATATCCCGGTTCGGAAGCTTTTTCCTGCTCAGCTATCCCATCATCAATGCCTACTGGTGTGGGCTTCCACCAGAAACACTGATTTCTCAATAATATATAACTATAACTAACCCATAACCTATTACCAACTAACCCATTAGAATTTTCAAACTTATTTTCTAGATACCCTCTGAGCATTGTGGACGGCATAAATCTTTTCTTTTTTGTTTTAACTTCTAACTTTTATTGTTTAGGCATATATTGTGCCAAAATTATTTTTCTTCTGGGTCTTCGGAATCTGCGGAATCAGAATGAGCTATTTTGAAATAGCACTTGAATATGAAGTTACCCATTCCACGGTTAAATAGATTGGACAATTGTACTCCCGACTACAAGAACCGCCCTTGTTTCGATATTTCGATCACGTGACCATTTAAACCAATTGCTTGGATATGCTAGGAAAGAAATATGAATTGGGGAAAATGTGAAAATGAAAATGAGAATAAGAAATATAATTAATTCCGGGACATTTTAATTATGACACTGTAAAATAATCATCGACCACTTAAAGGAAAAAACCAGCGTGGGCGAGCGAAGCGAAATCTAAAATTTCACTAGCCCTCAAAAAAACACTTGTGAGCGTTTCGTTTAAAGATACCCTTAATAAGGCTGTTAACTATCATTGAATATGTGATAAACCTTTTTTAATTTAACTGATTGATTTAGTACTTCAATATTTCATCCTTCATTGAAATCAAAAATAAAATCCGCTCAACAAGCTCCCTTTCGATGAACGGCACCCCTTGATTCCCGTAAGCTAAACTACTCTATTTGTCAGTATAATATCAAACCTTACGGCATATTTTTAAGAAAAATCCAATTAAGGTTGTAGAAGAAGTGATAAATCACTCGTGAATTTGATGTTTGATATTCACAGACAACTGTGGCAATGGATGAAAGTTAATATTCAGGAACCTTTCAGGGATTTTTTAAATATCTATATTTAACCTTCTCCGTTAAAATTAACAGGTAGATTTTTGTTAAAATAGACATTACAATATAAAAATTATCTTACTTAACCTAATATTCCTCCGCCACTCTATCCACTTAACCTTTTTTTTCAATTATATCTTAACTTCTTCTCTGCAGGTATAATTCTCCAATATAATCTATGAAATATTATTTTTTGCGGATATAAACTAAGGGTAAAGAGCAAAGTGGCTAATCTCCAAATGAAAACCAATTTCTTCATGTTGACAACCTAACGGTTACTTCTGTTTTATTCCTAGCTTGAAGTCAAATATTTAACTGCCAAGCCCTAATAGCCCTAAAAGGTAATATTTTTTAAAGAAAGCGAAGCTAAAATCTATTGAATTTAAGCATTAACCCTTGTTCGATCAGCGCTAATAATCAATTCGATTACGAATATGATGGAAAATAAATTTGAAGTCACCGATTTACCTTTTTTTTCAAGCTGTGGTAATAATGAAGTAACTAGTAAAAAGCTAAAAGATTTTCTAGTGGGAAATAAACATTTAGGCAGTGCTCTATAAAATATGATTTTGATATTTTTATATGGCGTCTTACGGATTTAGTTCCCTGAGTTGATGAAATGTAAGGGGTGGCCATTTTTGTGGCCTATGAATGGACATTTACATGTCTATTGTACTGTGACCGTGACCGTGACCGTGACCGTGATCGTGACTGTGACTGTGACTGTGACCGTGACCGTGACCGTGACCGTGACCTACCGTGACCCGGCGGCCTCGGTAGACGACATTGTAGTCGGCAGCGCTGGGCATTTCGGCGCCGACGCGTTCGACTTTCCGGTCGCTCCGAGGGCAGCAGGACAGAAACGGGGCGTGGGGCACTGCGGGGAAAAGTGTGACCCTCTCAAAGTACGGGACTCTCTGGATGAGAACTAAAAATCCGGGTGAAAAGTGCACCATTGCTTTCTGAAGACACACGTCTTTTCCTGTTGTTGTTGTTTTTTTTCTTTTATCCGAAAAAACTGTTTAACCATCAAACTTTCTTGGTTTTTTGGTATTTATTGGTGAATTTTTTTGGATTTTGGGTTTTTTTAGAAGGTTTTGGTTTTTTTTGGTTGGTTTTTGCAGATTTCTACTCGAGTTTAGACATTTGAGAAAGCTTAGGGAAACGCCGGGAAAAATTTGAGTTTGGCAGCTTTTCTCAAAAGCAGTTTGAATCCGTTTGAACCTGAGCGGGTAGCGACTATGTCGGCAATCAGATAGATGGTTTGGGTGTAAATGTTTGTGTGCCATGAAGGGTTTGACGTTTAATGCGTTGGCGATAAAACCACGTCGTAATTGAGGTTGCTGAGTCAATACTCGCAAAAAAGTGTAAAGATATTAAGAAAAAAATGTTGCGACTATTTATGTCTGGGTTTTTCTTTACTGTGCTTGTTTAAAAATATCAGAAATATTTTTTAATTTTCTGATAAAACAAATGCCTATGAAATATTTGATCTTTTCATCGATTGAAATGTGATTTCTATTTTTTTTTCTGCGCGAAATTGTTACATATTAACAAAAAGGTTACCTAATGATAAATGTTCTACCAATAAAATAATTCAATAAAACAGCCTCACACGCGGTCATTATTAATGATTTATTGATGGTGATTCACATCAGAAGGAATGGATCAGTTCTTATAAAAAGTTGTGCGAAATACAAGTGATTAAAAGCCCTGGAAATGTTAAAAAAAAATTCCCATCGTCAATGAGATTGAGTATCAAGAAAACGCACTAACGAGTAAAAAATAGACAACTTGAAGAAAATACCACTAAATTCTCAGAAAAAATAATGCCTCAAAAATAAATAGCATAAAATGCTGGTACCGTTGATAAAGAAGGCAACATATGTTAGAGAAACTTCGAGTTGATTAAAATTCAATCCCTGTTAACATTTAAGGGCACTCAAGTGCTACAGAAAGGAAAAGAATCTAATGTTTCACAGCAAGTATCGATGCACAAAAATTTAGCAAGGACCGCAAACAGCATGACTTTTGGTTTAGTTTTTGGGGTTTTGGCTTTGTTTTGAGAAGTCTTTGGTTATTTTTGGTTATTTTGTTTTGATCTGTTGCTATTTGGCACTCGAGCTTAGATCCTTGATATCCAGTTAAATATTTTCTGAAATGAGCGCAGCATCTTACGTGTCGGCTGGTCGCATTTCTCTGGCAG
Source organism: Nemurella pictetii (assembly GCA_921293315.2). Lineage (NCBI taxonomy): Eukaryota > Metazoa > Arthropoda > Insecta > Plecoptera > Nemouridae > Nemurella > Nemurella pictetii. The sequence goes on along the minus strand of OV121123.1, from coordinate 7,035,437 downwards.
GTAGTACGTGGACGGTCCGACGCGTGGCAACGTTCGCTGGTAGATCGGCGGGAAGCGCTCTGCCCGGTCGTAAGAACACATCTTCCGGCGGCTCGTAAAGCAGCTTGTACTATTCTACGTTTTACTTCACACCACAACTGACAGGTGATTTTTTAAGTTGAAACCAAAGAAACAAGTGACATTGTTGAACGATTCCCAGCCTTTGTTTGTAGGAATGTTAAAATATGATAAATCACTGTAGCAATAATCCGTGTGGTGAATTTAGGATATTTAGCTGCGTTTGATTTAATCAACGTAAATATCAACGGAAGCCCAAGATACAATTCGAAAGGAAAATACAATGTATCAAAAATGAGTTGCAAATATGATGCCAAAAAAAAAATATTTGAAAAAAAAATGACTTTTATGAAGCGAGAAACCAAAACTGGAAAATTTAAAGAAATATTCGTTTTTTTAAACGATTTTTGATTCTTGAAAGTTGATTCGGTTTGTAAGAAATATTATATTTTGCTAGCGATAGCTGTGGTTTTCATCGCTTTAAGTTAACCTTTGTCATGTATATATATATAATATGGACTCCGCGCCAAACGCACCTCTTTCTCCTTAGGCCAGACACAAGCGCATTTGCCATTTGTCAACTCAAAAAGAGAAAACAAAATTATAACATAAGAAATTTATCAAAACTCATTGCATTATTTTCAAATACCTTCGTTATCGGCTAATTGTCGCATTTACCAATCCCTGTTCGCTCGCCAGTCAAAACATATCCCCAATTCTCATAAGACCCCATAAACCTACCATAATAATCCATCTTAATATTAGAGGACCATTAATGAAAGTAGACACAATCAAATCAGTTCATCACCGTTTAGCATTTATTTAACTATCAATCCCCTCTGACAGAAAAGTTTCACATCTTTGGCCCAACAAGCCACGCGACATGATACATTTTTTCCACCCTGACGTCCGCGATCCTGGTCGATGCCTCATGGTCGCTAAGGGTTTCAACCCCTAACGCCAAAAATCCGTCACACCGTCAACCAACCAACAAAAAAATCCAACTCGAGTCGTACCACAAACGCCTCCCCGAAACAACGTCACACACGAACCCCGATCTCTTCCAAACTCCCGTACAACTTGAACCTCTCCGCCCCGTCCCGCCGTCCGTTCAACCCCGACAGGTTCACGTTGACACTCCTCGTCCTGGTAACGAGCGCCGCCGACGGGCGACGCTGGCGACGCCTGCCGTTCGTCGTCGAGATGGTCACCCTCTTGCCCGGCGTCGCCGACGCCCCCGGCGCCCCGGGGTGGCCGATCAGTCCCCGCATCGTGCTGCCTCGCGTGTCGAAGCCGTAGACAGTGTCTCCGCGCCAGCTGTCAGCGCCTGGGGGGCAGGATAACCCTTTCAGCAAGGGTGCGGATACGCTCAACTGAATATGTTTGGAAAAATTGGCTTCACATGAGTCAGGTCCGGGTTTCGTCCAAATGCAGCAGAATGCCTGAAGTATAGAGTATACAATATATCAAATCAAATACTGATATATTTTTACAAACCCGTGGACTGTATTTTTTTCTTTTTCAAGACCGTTTACAACGAAAGTAAGCAGACTAATGAAACACAGCGAAAACATTGGTATTCCGACCATTTGAGAGCTGATGAACTTAAAACCCAACTGAGTAAATAATAGTACTGAAAAGCTTTAAATATTTTAAGATAGTGAAAAAATTGAGCTGCGAGGGCGCTTTCAAGGTTCATTAAAATAATAGGATGTTTTAATTTGCAGTTGAGGAGGAAATACGTTTGCAAAACTACACTTTCCCACACATAGATGGCAGTGAAGTTTGCAAGACACTCAGCTCTAGAGATTTGTAAGGTGACAATAATTTAGCGTGACACCAGCCCGACTTTCAAGCTCAGTCCTCTTTTCGCTTTCGGAACAAAGCTACATAAATAATCTCACATAGAAGAAGAACACCGAATCACACATACTCCTGTTTCTCATCTCGTCAGCATATGGCTTGGATGTAACGGGTGTCATCACTTGATACGATATGATATAAACACACCATAGTGCAGCGTGCTGCAACAGGAGCGACTGGAAGCGATCGCGCCGAACCCGGCTCGGAACTTGCTGTTGAGGAACGCGTAGACGATGGGGTTGATGCACGAATTGGCGGCGCCCAGCCACTGTGCGATCGGCACGAGCGCGCTGACTACTTCTTCCTCGTGCGGTGAGCTTAGCGGACCGCCGAACTTTAGCCGGCACACGATACCGTAGAGAGGAAGCCAAGAGAAGGCGAACAGTGCGATCACGTAGAAGAGCATCTTGACCACTTTCACCTGCCGGCCAGGCAAGGAATTGAGTGTTAAGTCTGGATTATATCGTTACAAACCCCAAAAAAACTCTGATTACTATATACTATATTATTGTATTGAACTATATTGTTACCATAACAATGTATTTCATATGACAGATGAAAACAAAGGGAACATGGGAATGAAAATAATATCTATTCCAAAAGACAAGTTTTTAAGGAAGCAAAAAGCCATGCAGGCGCTGAAAGTGTCCTAATTGGTTGTGTGAATTGTTTACCATGTATTAAAAATATTGCAGGAAGAAGGCAACGGCTAGGTGAAGTTACCCCGTATGGCACACATTTTTAATTAGGTATTTGGTATGGAATTCCACTACGCCGGGGAGAACAGGAACAATTTTACTTTTTCGTATGAGCACGTCCTAGAAAAAGTGATGACTAAGGGATGGAACAATTGGTGGTGGTGGGCCATATTGGATTTTTATTTATGATTTTGATGAAGTAATTTTTATGAGATGTTATTTTGGCGCGCTATATAGTTCACAACTCATCGCCTAAAGGCTAAAATTATCGTTTCTCAGCTTTGGATTGAAGTGGACGCCACTTGAATAAGACAGCCAATCTCGTCAATGTAAAAAAACAAAGGTTGGACCAACAATTATAACAAAAATTCTGTTGTCACTTGACGTAAGCGTGTTGTAGAATTACAGGAGAATCATTGATAATAATCTTTTAACGTGATCTTTTAACTTTATTGACTAAATTGGATTCTGTTACAAAAATCTCTGAGTGACTTAACAGCAAAATAAATGTCTTGTAACTAAATCTGTCCCGTGGCAGTATTATTATTTCGATTTTCGTTATTGTTTGTGTTACTAAACCATAGCTGACGACGAAATTGCTAAGTCTAAGTTATTTCTTAAATAGCCATTCGACACGAAAGTCTGAACAAAACCAAAATAATTTCCATGTAGTATTGTTAGTGTGATGTTTGTGCAATTCTCAATTTGATAAGGTTTTATCTACGATTTTGCACTTAATAATTTTTTTTTGTTGTTTATATCCATAAAGGACCATTATTTAAAAGCCTTTTTAAGTAAAAGGTTTGTTATAATCATTATTTATATGAGGCCATGGAAATTACATTAGGAAGAATTATGATTTCTAAGTTATAATTGATAGAATTTCTGTTATCCATAATGCATTTCTTTCGCCGTAATGCATTTAATATAAATGCCAGAACGTGTGAAAAACAGGAATGTTTTCTGTTTTAAGAAAAGCATCAGAGTAAAAATTATTTTTATAAATGAATTCGGTCTACGAGGTTACTGAGATTAGGGCAATGAAGTTCATAATTGTCATTGGCAAATTATGAATATTTTTAAATTTATTGTAAAATATTTCACAGCAACCCTGAATTTCATAAGTATTCAAGGCAATTTTCTCGGATATTTAAAACCAGTCGGAATCATTGAGCGTATCCCTCCCCTAGGGTTCCAAACGCAACGAAACAAAATGAAACCATCTTTGGTTTCAAATATCTAATTACATTTTATAGAAGTTCAACTTTAATTTTTAAGAATGACTTGGAAAGGAACTTCAAACGATATCTCAATCTAAATCAAGATGAGAATTATATTTGTTGCAAAAATAATTACAAAACAAAATCTATGGCCTAATTCTCCTGAGCGAAAGGAAAGCCTTCGAATCCTTAGAGCGCGATATATTTTTCTAAAGTCCTTCTAAAGTAAAGTGTCAAGTATATTTTCCTTAGCCGACGAATAAAATCCCCCAAAAAACCAAAAAGACAGGCAGATCACCTTCGAGCGATGAATCATCAACTGCAACCGCCCCCCGCGCTGGTGTCCCTCGCCCAGCAGCGTTCGCTGCGACACCCTCCTCCAGATCAGCTGGTAGCAGACACAGATGACGGCCAGGGGCAGCAAGTAGCACATCAACAGATGCGCGAACACGAAGTACGCATTCCCCGTCTGATGGTTGGGCCACAGCTCGGTGCAGACCTGCAATCACCAGCGTTGAGACGCTCTCAGCATAGCTCTACAGCGTATCCCAGCAGTCTTCCCACAGTGGATGCGGTCCCAGAATTGTCACTTAATGGTCCCAGAACGGTATTAGCACAGTTGCAGCAGTCTTAGCAAGTCCCAGTGGTCCCAGAATGGTTCTGGCACAGTCCCAGTGGTCACTGCATAGCACTCCTAAGCAATCCTCCTACAGCAAAGCCTATCTGCTACGTTATTATGCTATTTGGTTATTTTACTCACTAATTTTTCAAATGTAAAATGAGTGAACGAATGAAAATGTTTTTTATGTGTCGATAGCAGAATGAAAATTTATTTTTCAATTGAATTTCTAAGGAATATGGCAGTACTTTAAGTTAAATAATTGCAATGTGACTTTAATAGACACTTTGAGGTGTTTTACTATGATACACGTATTTTTTTGGAAGATAAAGTAACTAAATATTGGAATTGCTTATAATTTATATCCCTGGGATATGTCCTCGATTTCCAAAAGCAGTCATACTACGTGTCATGTGTGAAGCCTAGGCCATAATATCAAATTTATTAAATCTGCCTTGTGAAATCATCATCACTATAAGGTGTAAGTTAATTATTTAATGCACTATTTGTGCATCTTTCTGCACCCTTAAACGGATATATTCAACGGGGAAAGAAGTCAGGCAAATATCACTGACCGACACTCACCGAATATCTCAAGAGGGCCACCCAGAATTTTGTTTAGAATTAAAAAAATATATATGTGTAGGGATTAAAAAATAATAAATAAATACTGGAAGATAGTATATGGTTTACCCATTGGTTTACCCTGCCAGTGTATTTTTTTCTAATTTATTTTAAGAAATAATTAGTAAAAAGCCTTAATCAAAATTCAGATTTTTGCGACGTCCTTGCGACGTTTTTGAACGCAATTTAGACCAAAGAAATCTGATAAAAAGCAGGAAACGCTGCTTTACGTAATGTTAATATAAAAATCACATAATAATAAGAATATTTGTTGTTACTTTTGATTAAGTTAAGGATAGTTAAATAGCTAAATAAAAAAGTGACCTGGATAGTAAATACCTACATGATTGATTAAAAAAAAAACTAGAAATTCCTGGCAGATCCAGTCTGAGATGATAAGAAAGGTCGATTTTAATTATCCTTTCATATTTTTCTTTGAACGAGAATAACGAGCTAAAGCGTCGACTGTATTGATTTTTTAAATGATTTTTTTGTGGTTATTTCAAATTTCAAATTGTATTTTTCCAATACTTTCATATATTCAGAAGCTCTCGGTCCTTTAAGCTCCACATAAAAAGCTTAGGCATTTTTTTAACTCAATTATTAAATTTGGGGCACAAATTTCTGCCTGGATCTTTTCAGAAAATTAAAAACGCGTTCGCCTGCAATCCACGACAATGGAATCTATGAATATTTAAATACATAACAATTGTTATAACAATTAAATATGTTTCTAATGAATATTAATCATCAAATAAAATATTAAGAGCGTGATTTCCCTAATAATAATAATCAGAGTTACTAAATGAAACATCGGTAGCAGAAAAATAATGAATTTTATTATTAGAAGATATTTATAATGCTCCATGTTTTAATGATTGTGGATCCAACTTCAGGAGAACCATTCAGAAACTGTAAGATTCTCTGATGGTACCTAGTTCCACGCAATAACTCAATGTAATTCCATGAAAACCATGAAACTCCATTAAAACTGAAGAGAAATTTGTCTTGAGATGCAGCAATGCAGCATTTGTTAATTCTAAAAAATCTGCTTCACTTTTATGATATTATGTTCAAGGCTTTTAATAATATTACTGGTTATTATCAGTGAAATACGATACAGAAAGAACAGACAAATATAAACGGAATGCAAGAGAACTGTCGAAAGTTTTAAATTCAAAATTTTATTTAGTGAATATCTTATTATGTTCTAATAATCCTACAACCCCGTATTTTTGCGCTTGTCCGTAGAAATAAGATCCATTATCCCATCTTGTAGTAAGAGATATCCATATCATGAACACTCGTCCAAAAATCATCCAAGCTTAGGCTTGATATGACACTTAACACTTTGGTTAGTATTGGAAAATTTACATGTGGTAGGTAATTGAAAGTCGAATTGTAAGTCTAGTCGGAAATATTGAAGCAAGATCCACCTGAAAATGAAATGACTGCACAACTAAATTTAAATGAAAATTTCAAAAGTTATATTGGACTTTTTATATAATTCTATATTTCCAATCTTCAGTAATTTATTTAAAAGTTTATTTTTGCAGACCTACAGCGTACAAAAACCCGGTGGATATAAATGTCTTCAAGTTCAGTTGAATTTCGTACCTGTTTTTGTGCTTCAGAAGATATTTAAAGAAAGATGAATGATTTATGATATTATTTTTGACCTGAGAATGATTAAAAACATTCTGAAATGAATCTCACCATAATCCCACTGTCAAAAATAAGTATATTTTTTGTGTAATCTAAGCGTGTTAAGATGAGGAAAAGACATAAACGTCTGAGGAGAGTTGGAAGATATCTAGTCTCTTGGTGGCGAAGAAATTTTTAGTTGAAAGGTTTGTCAGAACCTCAGGCATGAGCTTAAAGCACATAAATATTCCATGGGTGAATGACTTGACAACAATCACCAGCATCAAACATTTAAGCAACTTATCAACAATCAGATGACACAGAACAGACCCAGCCATTATTGGAATACCTTGAGTGATCTTATACATGATTTTAATTATATTTGGTATACTAGATAGAAAATCTTAAAATTATAGGTACCAAAATAATTTCGAGTAGGTAAGATCAAATGGTAGTAGCAAGAAATTGTGAAGCTAACATCAGCCCTTGGTGAATATAAAAAATAACACACGCAAGCCAACTCGTTGCACGCTGGTTAAGATGAAAGATATCGATGAAGGCAGATTTTTCCAAGAAAGTAAAATTGAGAAGAGTGGCATTAGATACTTCTCAATTGCATAATCAAGCAATCGGTTTACCAACCTCATTTTTAAAGGAGCACAGATGTCATCACGTCCGAAGCCGCCACCGTTTCACACAGAGCTCAGAACTGCCAAATGGCAGACAGAATCAAAGAATTATTTCATTCAAAAGTGCTTTAAGGTTAGAGAAAATTGAAGCTGTCGGTAAAATCATTCGAAATCAAGCAACAGAAAGAAAGTTACGACATTAAAAGAAGATTCCAACACTTTCAGCTTAAGACTCGCTGCTCGGATATAACACTTGAAACAGAGGATCTGCATGTGAGCCACATGAAGCATAACCGACTAAATTGGGCGATAATCCCGGAAAATAGAGCGTTGGATAGTGTGCGTGTACGAAAACTATATTAAAACCTGTGAAAACCATCTGAGTCTTTAGTAAAGCCAAGCGTTGCTGATCAATTCAACTATATTTTAGAAGAGCACAAGCAGGAAGCGTCCGACGCCAACCAAGTTTCGCTGAGAAGTGCCACGAGCTGAAGATGCTGCTTTGTGATCTGTGCGAAGTTCTCCTAGCGGCATACTCGCGCATTATCGGCTTGCAGCTTCGCTATTGGATTAGGCAGTACTACATTTCATTCTGCTCATGCGCAGTCCCGCTAGGCCATACCCGTTTGCGCGGGAACGCATCGACTAATCTCGACGCCGTGCGTTCGATATGATAATCGATGCGATATTGGCTACAGCCGCATCATTTGAATACTTTTAGGGTGGTAATTTGAATTGGAAGAAATCGGAACGTTCAACTATTAATTCAACCACGGGAAACAACGGGAAAATAAACCGAATTAAATGGCCTTTTGACCGAAATTTCATCGCAAACATGGCTGTGTTTTACTAATTAATTACTATAATAAAAATGGAAACAAAGGTGGTGCCTTATCAAAAAAGTAGTGTTTCTACTATGAAACAAAAGAAGATAGCAGCAAATAGCTTTTATGCCTTAAAAATAACGTCTCATTTCCAAAATTGAATGGTAAACTTGTCACTAAAGCTTTTTGGAGGTTTTGAAAAGCTATTACTAATAATAATGATCTTCTACTCATGAAGAAAACAGAAGCAACCGACAGGTTGGCATCATGGATATGAGTTTTCACCTGGAGGTTAGCCACTCAACTGGACACTGTGCAACCTTATAAACTACAAATGAACGATTGCTACAAGTCACCTGTACTTCGCTCCCTTCCTCGACGGGCAGCAACTGGAAGTAGACGACCCATGGCGAGGTGACCACCAGAGAGAACACCCAGATGACCAACACCACTCTTTTGCAGGCCTTAGAGGTCATCTGCCAGGTCATAGGGTAGCAGATCGCCAGGCACCGCTCTACAGAAAAGTGTGTAGAAAGAGAGTCAGGGAAAATGGGCATTGCCACATTTTAACCACATTATATTTTCTGATAATTGAATGGGAAGGTATCAATAAGAGATGGATAATGACAAACTCAAGTATACGTCGACTTAATAGATGATATCAATTAAATTTGAAACGGGAGTTCTTTATAAATCTCATGTAGAATGCGAAACAACACAGTTAACAATCAAAAAATTTGCTTCGTTAAGGCTTATTAACTCCAAATGCATTCATGTCTACAAGATATGTCCGACATGCAATGAAAATAAGATAAACAGCCAATTATAAGTGAATAATTATTGAGAGTATCTATGAAAATGACACTATGACTAATGTCTATGAGAATATCTATGCGTGTGACCCGTAAACGCACCAAGGGAGATGACAACCAGAGTGTAGACACTGGCAGAGACGGACACTCCTTGCAAATACGGCACCGTCTTGCAGATGAACCAGCCTAGCACCCACGCTGCATGGAAATCGGACACACGGACAGTGATTAGCCAGTGATTGACAGACTGATCATCATTCTGACGTAAGCCCACTATACGGAGCACGTTATAAAAAGTGTAAAACATTTTGCGATTGTGGTGCTAAAACAGAATCGGTTGGCAAACAGGAATAGTTATTTTGGTCGGTATTTTGCCCGACGTAAGTGCTAGCGGGTCCGAGTGGAAAGTGGACTGTGTTTTGAGACATGTGAACATTTATTTCTGGTGCTAAACATGTCGAAATGCACTTGCCCGAATCTTCGCATATAATCTGTATAGTCTGTATATATCATATACTTCTAGTCTACCCGCTAGAAACATTGAAATCATTCAGGAAGAATACACTTTGTGTTTATCTATTTATTTGCCTTCGGATTGAACAACAATGAGTAGCGAACTCTTTGGCATAGACAACGAATAACAGCTAGAATTTCTAACAATGGGTTTGCTTTCAGATCATAGTTTAACTGTGTTCTATAGCAGGATAGCAACAATGTAAAGCCTCAAATGCAATCGACGGTGTTCCTGCCGACAAAAGGTTTGCGGGGACTCTGAATTCAATTCATATTTAAGATTCTGTGCGATCCGTCTGCAATAGCCTGGCTATAATCAGTGGTCACTGGTAAAAGACGTCGCTGTATTTTCTCTTGATCAAGTAGAAAAGCCTGTTAGATTAAGATGTAGTCCAATTTTACTATAAGCAAATAAACTTATTATTCATAATATTCAGTATTGGGTTGTCTTCAGCGATTTGAACAACAATGAAAACTGTAAAGTGTGTTCAAACCCCCCCATCCCCTTAAGCGATGTTGCCAAAATGCTTGCTTCGTCTTGAAACCAGACATGCAGCGATTTGAGGACTGTTGTGGACATAAACGGTGCAACATGTGACGTCTCGATGACTTTTTCGTTAATCATTCGCAATGAAATTTATTTTAAAACTTCATCATGATAAAGAAACAAGGAAAAAGCTTTGCTTTCAAATTTACCACTCTTCAGACGTAAAAAAACATCAATATTTAAGGAAAAAAGTACTTTTGTAAACTTTTCTAAACTGTGATTCTTTTTCAGGTTCACAATTCGTTATTTCGTCGCTTGGCACGTCGAGATGGAATCGTTCTTGCTTCCGTCGACACCATCCAGGTATTACCAACATTACCAACATTACCAACATTACCAACATTGCCGACACTGCTAACATTGAATCACGTCGTGTGAAGTGTAAATTGCCACAAGCGCCGAGTGAGCTTATGCAAAGCAGACACAGCGGCGTTCGATTTGCCACGTTTATTTGTCGACCGTCGCTGCATCGTTCGACAGCGTCGCTCAATCAAAACACCCGGGTTCGAGCCCTGGCCTACGATAATCAACATACGTAACCGACGTTTATAAGATAACATTATATGCGCCTAGTGGCAGAAGGCCTCTAGGCAACGAAATTTGCTCAAAATCAGCTAGAATCACATCTGGGCAATTTATCAACTTCATTATAAATATGTACTTTATTCGGCGATATAATGTATCTGCCTCAGCTTGCTCCCAAACCCACGGTTAGGCAGTTTATTATAAAGGGATGCTTACAATGTGACCTGTGTAAGGTAATTTTTTGATATCAAAGTAGTAATGCCTACTGGGTGTGATACGGACTGCCACCACTATATGGTTTTCGTTGGTTTCGATGGCCTCATACTACGTATTCGCGGATTCGAAATCATTATTGCCTCGAACACGCTAAAGGCTGCACCTGATTAATTATGAGTCAGCAGCCAGAGGTATTAAATTGTGCAGCGGATACGAAATTTTCTTTATTTTGGTTTTGGTCTCTCCGCTCTTGATTGAGATTTTACATTTTCTCATTATTCGTTTTAGAACCGACGGCTTCTCGGTGCACCTTTTTGCCAGGGGTTTGCGATTTTTTTTGTTGTTTTTTTGGCGTTGCTTTGTGGCTTGGAAACGTTCTCCTCTGTACTCTGTAAAGTATTTCTATCTAACAGATCCCTCTTTTCGATTCCTATCGATTCAATTCTTTCCGTTGGTACCATCCATATCTATCTACTCTCCTATACCATCTTTCTCAATCACTTACAATCTGTAACTTCATCTTCCACATTTCTTCTTACTTGTTCTATTCACATTTCTCTGATGCACTTTTATTTAATTTTTGGTTGAGGCACTATATTCCCTTCTGCTATGTTTCAGTTTTGATTTTATCTGTGCCTCTGTATCAAATACTCTACTCTAAATTCCAGCACCCAACTTTATCCAATATTGTTACACACTCAATGAGAATTTCATTTCTACTGTATGCTAAGAACTTAGAAACCCGCCATTCAGACGTTACATGTTAAGTTTCATTTCTCACAATTATTTCTTTTGTATTACATCTTCTGGTTTCGTTTAAATTAGTTCTCAAGAAAAATGGCATTCGATAGCTATAAAATTCGATCACAGTCCACGACTTTCTAGGTCAAATTATCAGCTAAAGTCAATCAAATTCACCTGGCAAGTCATCTACCTCTAAACTTGCCATCAAGTACAGCACTCAATAACACATACCGAAGCAAATTGAATGCGAGGCCGCTACTCTATGGCAGGCACCGCGTTCGCCCTCGTAACTTTTAATCTCTCTTTTCCTCCCTCCGTTCGAATCTCTCCGCTAGCTTCGGCAGCTCACTCTGCAAAGTGTAATTGCATTTGCGAGCACGACATGGACGATCGAAATACACCTTGTTCCTTCTCGCCGGCTCGAGATTCAACTTGAAAGTCGCTCGGCAGTTCGAGCGCCGGACTTCGATGTGAATTACTCGCCGACGCCGCTTGAAATATGCAACGACATCTTGACTTCCACCACTCGCGAGCGGGAGGAAAATGTGGAAAATTTGCCCGAGGTCTGCACTCAGTCACCGGCATTAATTGCCTGCCAAAGCGACGCCCGTAATTAGCTAAGAGTATACTTTGATTTTAATTCATCCGTTCTTATTGATGTCGACTGGCTTGTTTGGTGCCTCATTTAAATTGCTGATTTGATTTTCGCAGTTTTCACTATAAAGGCAACATTTTTCCGAGTTATCCAAGAACCAATTACTTTTTTTAAGAGTTTGCAACATACAAAATTCAGGTTGTAACTCAACCAAACCAGTTTATTCTGGGAGCTAAATGGCAATCATTCAGAATTGCACGTTCCTAGCCGTCCGCCTTGCACGCAGCGTGCTACGCGCTTTAACGTCCCACCGAACGCATCGCATGTTCCCAAACGTCCGCTTCGCACCCAGCGTGGTACGCGCTTCAACGTCCCACCGAACACGTCGCACGTTCCCAGCCGTCCGACTCGAACCCAGCGTGCTACGGGCTTCAACGTCCCACCGAACGCGTCGCAATTTCCCAGCCGTCCGCCTCGCACCCAGCGTGCTACGCGCCTTAACGTCCCACCGAACGCGTCGCATGTTCCCAGCCGTCCTCCTCGCACCCAGCGTGCTACGCGCTTCAACGTCCCACCGAACGCGTCGCACGTTCCCAGCCGTCCGCCTCGCACCCAGCGTGCTACGCGCTTCAACGTCCCACCGAACGCGTCGCACGTTCCCAGCCGTCCTCCTCGCACCCAGCGTGCTACGCGCCTTAACGTCCCACCGAACGCGTCGCATGTTCCCAGCCGTCCGCCTGGCACCCAGCGTGCTACGCGCTTCAACGTCCCACCGAACGCGTCGCACGTTCCCAGCCGTCCGCCTCGCACCCAGCGTGCAAGAAACATTTAACAGTTAACCTCTCACCATCGACAATGTTGCTGATGAGTGTGAAGGGCAGACAGAGAGCGTTGACCAGCAGGTCGGCACAGGCTAGGTTCACGATGAGGATGTTCGTCGGTCCACGCATGTGTTTGCTGCGAAGGTAAACGCTGACGACGAGGTAGTTGCCTACGAGGCCGACGACGGCGATGGCGGAGTAGGCGACGCAGATGAAGGTGGTGACAGCGGGCCCGTAGCGGAATTGGGGGTGGTTCGGGACTAGTGGCGGGTAGGTGGTGTTGTTTGCGGTCTGGTTTTCTGGGTCGGTCAGGTTGTAGGCGGTTAGGAATGGCCAGGGTTCGGGCATGGCTGGCGTTTGGAGCGCTGAAAGATTTCGGAACTATTTGAACAATTATTGGTGAATTTACCAATTTGTAGATCATCAAATTAAGGTGATCATTGATGTACCATTTACTCGCGTGTTTTTCTATTTTCTATTGAATAAATAAATAAGATGGATTAGTTAATGTAGGTATGCGATATCGGTCTTGTCTGCTTCTTCTGTTAATAATGGATTCGAGTGTTCAGAATTTAAAACACGAGTTATTATCATTTCTTTTATCTCTTTTGCCATTTTTAGAAACATTTAGAATTAGTTGCAACCCGATATTTAGTTCTGTTTGCAAGCTAATAATTAACAAAATTTCCATTCTTCCTACACTATAGGAAAATATACCATTGCGATGAATAACTGATTACTTGTGTTTGAACGCTTGCAAGATCATGCTAAGCCTACCAGTGATTACACACATCAGGTCGAAAAGCACCGTTTCATTGCGTCAATCTCGATGCAAAGAATGAATATGCTAATGGACAATAAACGCATCAAGACGAAAACTATTGTTTTATGATGTGCAACACGTAGCACGTGCAGTAACAGCATAATTGTGACTTTAAGCACTTCGTCAAGATTGCATGCATAAATTCATTTTTCATTTCGAATAGTAATTTTCTCTCTCCCGTCACTAAAAAAGATTTCACGTGGCTAACGTATGCATGAGCCAAGCTTCAACACCTGCAACTAACGCTCAGGAAAAAAATTGTCAGCAGCTAGTGCATCAAGCCACATCAGTACCAATGTTACACTTGTTTGGGATATTTCTAAAAAGCGAATTTGTGTGACCAAATAACGGTCTCCACTGCCTAAGCTCAGAGTTATTGAATTATTGGCTTCACTCACTTGTCTTTGATCACATCCATCAATACGCTTTAATCAAATCCTGACGAGCGAATGATAATATATTATAGATTCGCAGGGAGATAATTGAACGGACATTACACCCACACGTCCAATTGCTTTGTTGCACAATTCAGCAGACAGCATAACGTCTAGTTTACTGACCAATTGGTTGCTTCAAATAGGTGTTTGTCACTTAATTCTAGCGAGTGATTAACTCTTATAATACATTGCACACAACAGTTAACGCACCATTCGCGTGCGATCGTAAATAGCGACTGTATAAACGAATAAATGGATGGAAAATTTTGTGACTTACGTGGGTGAATTGATGGTGCGGGTATGACCTAAAGCAGTTTTTATTTTCTGATAATTCTACACAAGTGGCATTCAGCGATTCAAAGCAGAAAGTCTAACGAAGAGATGAAAGGAAGCGCAGCGTTGACGTAGACAGAGTTATATCTATTAATTACTTTTTTAACAACTTCCATGATTATAATCAGCAAAGATGTCGCTACGATGATAACCTTTCAAGACATCTTCTCGGCAAGCTAGGGATAACTTAACTGTATTCCGCTTGTGTAAATAAACAACTCTGCACGAGTTTTAAATTAGTTAAAAAAACGATATTTTGAGAAAAAGAGTGTGTGTGATTATTTTACTGCTCATATAAATCTTGATGATATGAGTACCATTAATTGTAGCTTTTTTTCTGAGCAAAAAATAAATTGCAGCTTTAATTAAAATACTAATTTAAGTCATATTAGAAATTCATGTAGGTAATAATATTTTGATAAATCCAAAATCATACTATAGGATTAATGATGAGATTTAATAAACAGTGTGTGCTTTTGTATTTACTATTTAATAATCTGTCGGTTTAATTGATTTTGATTTTCCATGAATCCGCGGAATGCACAATTAATAGTCCCACGTAGTAAAACAAAGAATCAAATGGAATGGTTTCCCGAACTAGTGAAAATAACTTTAACGTGAACAACATTGATAGCAAAATGCCATTGAAAAAAATGTTCTTAATATCCCTTTGAAAAGGAATTTAAAATTATATTTATTTTTAAATTTCAAATTTATTTATTGGGCAAATATATATTATTGTGCATAGCCTTTAGCTTTTGAGTCCGAACCATCATACCGAAAAAAAGGTTTAAAGCCATCTGCATGGGGACGTCATAGAACAAACCAAGAAATCACACAAGTAACCATCGCATCTTCAAAAGGGACCTAGAATTGCAGGCCGCAGCAACAGAAAAACTTTCCCTATTAAATCCGAGAAAGAAAAGTCAAGAATTGTGGTCAAAACCAGACTGCATGCAATATTATACGCAACAAACTTTATATCCATTCAAAACCACTGAGACTGAACAACATTTGACACTTAGGACTGCAAAAAACCTGCCATATTAAACCATACTTGAATCAGACCTTCACACAGAATTATGACTCGAAGAATATTATCACACAAAAGTAAAACACAGACACACGCAGTGGTGACGTATCACAGCAACTGATGACTGACCAGAACAAACTGAACCGACGCTACCGCCGTCGCGACGCCAAATCGACGCCACCGCACGGGCGTCGGCAGAAGCATCGCTTCCCCACCCAACCACCCACCCACCCACCCACCACGCCTCAACAGGTTGGCTCTGGCACGGACTTCACGACCATTTCTGTGGCATTGATAGATTAAGTCACACGGAGTCCCAAGCGCCTTTGTTTGATGATGATGACTACATTAGCAGTGACTTTAGTAGGTTATCAGTGTCAAAAGCTCACAATAGATGTTAAGCTGCTGGTTTACTTCACGTAATTTTAATTCGTGACAGGGTAGGTGAATTTAAGGTGAGGAGATTGGAACTGTTTATTAGCTCTCGTTTCAACGAGATTTTGTCATCAAACATTGAAACCACTTCAAAATAAATCAGGGCAATTGGTCACATTTGGTTTTACTCCTTGATGCACCCCGCAGAGCAAACTTGGCACCTCCACTTCTCGGCACCTCCAATACGCGGCACCTCCACTACTCAACTATTAATAATTAGCTGAGAATATTAACTTGTTGCGTTGAATAACAGTGTCACAAATAAACTCCTGGCTGTTTTCATAATGTGAAAGAATATCAAGAATAAGGATTAAGAAAAAAATAATAAAGAATATCAAATTAAAATTTCACGTTGCTTAAAAATTCAAGCCCGTATACTTTGGTTTTATTTGATTACAAGCTAATGGGTTGTGGGCATTTTTACAATCAGGTATTAACTGTATTCATCGTGAGTGTAAAATTTTCTTTCATTTTTGAACGAATACAATGAACGAACGAATGAAGAAAAACTTCACACAGATAAAACGTGTACCACCAGACTGAAGAGTACTACAAAAAACAGCCTGGAGGTTCTCAACATATCATCAAGCAAACAGCCATCGTGCAATGCTGATTTATTTGTTATATACTAGATCATATTCTGACATTTGAACCACTTCATCTGAATCTGAAATCTATTCCATCTGAATTCATTCTGAAATAATATTCACATCATAGATCCACATCCATTATATTATTTAAAATCTATTTGTAATATTGACGTGTATTGTAATACATACCATCTCTGTATACCATGTCTGTGGTTCATGGTGATTGATGAAAACTTAAAATTTTGCGCTGAAATGCTTCTTTTCATTTTATAAAATATATGAACAGAATTATTTCTTGTCTGATTCTCAGACATCAACAAAGTGTTGATGAGAATTGTCAAGAGACACCGCGTATACTAAAATTAAAAAATTAAACATTGAGAAGTGGCAGCAGAGCATGTTGGGAACGTGCGTGCCTCTTGCTTTAAACACGGTGTTAAATACGACGGCTTTTAGCGTAAGAATAAAGCACAATCATTTTGACAGCACAAAGGGGCAAGGAAGATAGTTGGATATAAAACTTTCGTATCAAAGTCACCAACAAAACTCAAATGCGACTTAAGAAAATAAACATTTTCGCGGACCAACAGTAAACTTATTGAGCATCTCTCGTATTTCACTCGTCTTTGTTTGCTTTTAAAGAAAACACTCTTTGAGTGTAAAACTTTATCGACTGCGAATGTGCTGCTGCAATCAGAAGAGAATCACGCAGGCTGAAGAAATAAATCGTCTCCGTTACAGAATGTCATCCAGAGCGAACTGAACCGGTACTTGACCCATTTCCCGACGGTTTGCCCGTTGTCATTTTCCTGGCTCATTTTCTTTCATCCACGAGGAACACAGGCCAAAGAGTATAGGCTAGAGATAAAATAATTGTAAGAAATTCGAATGCTGTAATGTATCAGAAATGATATTGCAATCCAAAGCTACTGCAATTTTTTTCCTGCTATTATTTAGTTTATGCATGAAGTAACGAAGGCAGGAAAGATAATGCACGGATGGAGGACCTTTTTGTTAAACCGTAGCTAAAATAATGATTTGCATCTCTTCAAATTATTTAATCTACTATATATTTTCTATATTTTGAGCCTTTCTTTAGCACTAAAACAACGGTATTGCATGCACAGTTATATTTCTTCTGCTTAGCTAATTTCGTATCCGATCTCACGACTTAATTTAAAATACACTACCATAGAGTGTAGACAACAGAGATGCCCTAGCAATTGCTAACAACATCAAACAACATTCAATTATAGCTTGTTTAAAACCAACGTGTAGGTCGTCATCACATTTGTCTGAACGCACGATGCGTTTTAATTGAGATTGGCAGTTAGTTGCTTTTGTGGGACACAACAGCGCACATCGCAGCGTCAGCTAGATGCTTGCAAGTTAATAAATCATTCAGTTGCTCAGCTTCTTCGTCATCAACGTAAGGCAAGTTTGTTGGAAGAAAAGGAATCGCAAGTTTACTCGTTATTCCGTACCTTACGGGTAAGCAGCTGTTGTTCATGGCGATAAGTTAAAAGAAAAGAAATTATATGTGATTTCAACAAAATAATACGGAAAGTTTCTGGTTTTTCGCCGTTTCTTTTGTTCAAACTTGAGAATTCGAGTGGCGGTTCTCGTTCACATTATTCGAAGTGCACAATTGGGAAGCGGGCGACTCGGCTCGTGCGACGCGTTAGACTTAGATGCCATCCAAAGCTACCGTAGCGGCAGCTGTAATCAGTTAAAATTTCGTGTTTAATAAGAAAAATGACTTATAAGAACTATGAATCCACAGATGCGAGTTAAGTCCCATGAGTAACTGGGTGGGGGCAAATTTGAACGTGCAAATGTTTGTTTTGGGCCAAGAAACTCCTCGCCTAAATACAAACTGATTGAAACATTACAGCGCGAGAATTCTATTCTTGTTCGCCCTTCTTGCTGAACGTTTGTCGGATTGCCCTCGCCACGCGTGTGTTCGATTACGATTGAAGTAGAAGAAATTGAAAACAGGATAACTGCTTTGTATAAATATTTTCTCGTTGTTTGGGCTTACTTTATTGAATCGGTGTAACGAGCAGTTTATTAAAATGGCCAGCGAATGTATTGCCTGAAGCGCTGCACTTACAAGAAAGCCAATAGTTTAATATCTGTGTTATAAATTGCATTTGATCTGTGTTGTTTTGGTCCTATTAGATGGAATAATAGGAGAAAGATTCGTCCAAGACCAATGAAACCTGAGTAAAGCTCCGACGTGAAGTCTATATTTTAAAAAGTAGAACATCACCACTTTGATATCCACGTGAAAGCTGTAAGCATTTTCATTTAAGGCCCAGTATTTATGTGGCTTGTCAACTTTTTCATGGTATGTTAACACTTATATCTAGACATCTCAATGTTAGTTGACATGGGACATGTAGTGGACACTCTTTTTCATGGAGCGTTAATAAGTTAACGGTCCACTGATAAAACTGGGCCTCACACGTTTATTGCCGGTGAAATTTTATGGAAAAAATTTTAATGCGGAAAATTACTGAAAATTACTCAATGCACATCAAATTTTAGACACTATTGTATGAACCATACACCAAGCACTTAATTCGCCACTCTCCGTCACAACCCTTCCTACATCTTCCCTCCATCTCGGTCCATCGAGCCCTGTCCGCCGGCCCGAGCTCCACCCGCTAGCATCCGGCAAACCTACCCTAACTAACCGTCAATACAATTGAGACTTTAACCTATGCCTAACTTGTAGCTACACAGTACACAGACATCATCGCCAGGCGTGACAAAAAGTATGTAACTCTGTGACTGCAGCAATGGGTGCCTGGCTTCCATGGCTCGTGGCACTGGGGGTGGCTGCAGGGGTGGCCAGCCAGGGGGCGGGTCATGCCCTGGACTCGGGATTCTGTGCGATCAGCGCGTGCGACGCGCTGGTCAAGATGCAGGACGAGGTCGGCCAGACGAGGAGAGACGTGGCCGTCATCAACGAGCGCGAGAGAGACGGCGACAGTTTGGAGACGCGGCTGAAGCAGTTGGAACGGAGATTGCGTTCGCTGGAGCAGCCAGGTGATGAAAACAATAAGAATCATTGAAGCAGTGTTCATTGGTGTGCTTGTGTTGGTGGTCAAAGATACGACTACCGGTACGAACTCTTTTTATCATCTTATATTTATTTTTTTCCTTTCATTTCAACGGGTAAATTATAGTAACATGGCCACAACACATCTAACACTCCAGTTTTATTCGCCACCTTCTTTTCTTCGTGCGATTAACTCTTTCTGCTTTTCTTTTTTTCCCACAATCTTTCTTTTTCAACAACTTTTTCCCTCTCTATACCTCTCTCTTCAACATCTCTTCTAACCTGCAAAATCGCTTCGAATATATATTTTTAAATTTCATTTAAAATAAAGGCATTGGCAGGCATCCACCACCAAACACAAGTCACAAAAAAGTGTCAGATTTCCACGTGACAACATCAGACGCTCCCGATGAAGCGTCCGCTTGACACACACAGTGCGCCGACGACTCTTGATTGTTTTGTCGGCCAGTCTGGACGGTGGCCGATGGGGAAACCGGATGGGACGATTGCAGCTCCGGTCCGTGCACTTGCCGACCGGAAACGCGGACGCTCAACTGTTGGCGACAGTCGCTCGGCGAACTTCCGGCCGGCCAGGTCGTGCCCAGAGACGTGCGCGTGCTGTGAGTGTCCGTTGAGTGGTTAAGTGTCTCCGTGGTTAAGTAGCATTACGCCAGGGTCGGTGGTCGGGTGGGTGACCGTTCCACCGATCACGGTGATGTTAAGGAGAGAGGTTCGAAACTGGTCTCGGGAATTATTTTAGACGTTTGTGTATTCTATGAACGAAAAATTAATAAATAGTGAATTGCAACAAGTTAGAAAAATGTCTTACCAACAATATTCATAGGTTTTTTGTTTCGGGTTAATAAATTCCATGGTTTCCAATGTATTTAAACTAAACTAAAATCTTCAGATGATTTATATTTATAAAGTAAGCCTTAATCACACGTAATATTTATTTTTACTTATATAGTATTCCACGCACTCTCTTTTGATTTAAAAAAGTCCAAATTATTGACCAGCGAACCGTCTTCTGGATCCACGCTAGCCTCTCGTCCCACAAAGACCTTCTTAACGCCACCATTCGGCCACACTATCTCAGAAAACAGAAATCCCTTGGTCACAAGAAACAAAGGCCGCTCCACCTTCGACCCTTTCAAACCCCCGCCTCCTCCAAGCGATGACAGATCGGAGATTCCATCAACATAAGTCGACAAACCCGCAGCAACCGACAGTGAAAAGATCCTCGCACAACCAAGACCCATTTGGGCGACTCTGCACCGCATTCTGTTGCGGGTGCAACGCAGCCAAGAGCCACATCACTCTCACCCAGCAGTCTCCACGACCCACCCAAGTCCTAGACGCTTATTTGCGGCAATTCGAGCGAGCGCACCCAGCAAGACACGTTTGCAGACACCGGCACGCCATGGACACCACCCGATTGGCAGAGCGTGCGCGCCGGGAGTGGAAAGAGCTGGAAATGGAGAGGTCGGCGGTGTCGCAGCACAAACTCAGGCTAGCCGAGCAGCTGGCGGGGTTGAAGGCAGACCACGAGAAAGCGAAACTGCGGCGGGCGGTCGACGACGACGATGTCCAGACGCTCAAGTGGCTGGATGCTGAGAAGGACCAAGAGGGCATGATCGATGTCACACTGAGGAGGTCGCGGCGTAGAGCAGAGGCGTTGGAAGGCAAGATCGCGAGACGCGAGCTGGTGGTTGAGAGTTTGACCAAGGAAGATCAGTATCTGATTGACCGCGGCTTTGTCAGCGACAAGAATAGAAAGATATCGATCGAGACGGACACGAAGAAAAGAGAAGAATCTCCGCAGAATCGGCGTCGCGAAGAGGAAGAAGTTGACAACAGATTCGAACAGTCGCTGCCTGTGCAGAAGCCGAGAGAAGCGCAAGAGAACTGGTTCGACGAGCGCGTGAAGAGTTCGCACGACGCCGACTTCCGCGAGGATGGCCGGTTCAGGGCGCAGCTGGACGCGCTGCGCGCGCAGCAGCGTGCAGCCGACGAGGAGGAGCAGCGCCTGGCGAGTCTGGAGGCGGAGAAGGCGCGCGTGTACGACGCCCTCTACAGACAGGCGTGCGTCGAACAGCGCGCCATGCTCGGGGAGAAGATCGCGGCCAAGGGTGATCAACAGGGCAACGCTGGCGATGAAGCCGACGTCGCTGCTGATGTCAAGAGAGCATGGGACAGCGTCGACGTCCGAGGAAGCCTAGGCGACGGCAAGCGCAGCAGAGAAGAAGTTTGGATGAGACTGCACGGCTTTGGAAAGACAGAGTGCGATGCTGTCAAGTTGGAATCGCCACGCAAGGGCACCGGTGCGTGCGATCACTCGGAGACGGCTGCGCAAGCGCGGAGCACGTTCACGCACGCGCAGGAAAAGTGCCAGTCCGACTCGAGCGAGGGCGGATGCGCGGCGGAAAAACTCGGACGCAGAGAGAAGCGCAGAGTGCGCGCGCACGTGTTGAAAAAGATCCAGGCCAGCATCGCCAAGATGAACGGGCAAGCGGCGCGGCGGCGGCGCGGCGGCAACGCAACGCCCGGCGTCGACGTCGGTCTGGTCACAGGGCGCCGGGAAGCGACCGAGTCGGAGGGCGCGATTAGGAGAGGTGTGAGCGACGAGCTAGAGGCAATGTTGGCGTCGACGATGGCGACAATTCGCCGGCTCGAGGACTCGATCCGGAGTAAAAAGTGGGAGGCGGCGCCGGCGGCGAGCGTCGACGATGTTTGCGGCGTCGACGTCGCGACGGCGATGAGGAGCTACAAGTCGGCGGCGTCGAGCAGCGACGCCGTGTCGCGGTATCAAGAGGACGACGACGACGACGACGCCGACGCCGGGCGACGTCGGAGTTTTGGGATCGCGAAAATCCTGCGAGGGGGAAATTTTTGCGACGCTCAAAGTCGCAAGGTTAAGATGAGGGATGTCGCGTTGACGGGTGGGGTTCATGGGGGAAACGCTAGCGAGCCGAAGTTTAGCTTGGGGGTGGCGGCGGAGGTGGGTGATGCTATAAGGGATGCGGGGAAATGGCAGGGAAAGAATGGCGGGGTGGTTAACGGGGAGGAAATCAGCGGGCTTTTGAAAGACGTCTTTGATCGATGTGACTCGTGTCGCGCTCGGGGCGCTGCGGCTTGTGATGAAACCTTTCAGAAAATGCTCGAAGACATCTTGCATCAGCAGTGCCAGTTGAAACTTTGCATCGAAAAACACTTTTTGCAAAGTGACGTTGCGAATTTCGCAAAGATCGCGATGGAAAACGAAGAGATGTGGACAAGTCGTTCGAAACTGGTGAGAAATCTGATTGAAGAGTTTGCTGGTCAGAAAGAAAATCAAGAAAACTTTCCGCAAGTTGAAAGCTCGAGCATGATTGCGTCTGACATAGAAACTACAAGGGGCAGTGAAAAATGTTGTCAACTGAACGACCATCCTGACGTGTTTTCGAATTCAAAATTATCAAAATTAGAATCTAACAAAGAGCGAAATAATAAAAAGATGAGAAGAGCTCGTTTCTACTGCCGAATAAACAAGAGATTCCTCAACGACCGAGCCGCTAATTCCGTAAGGAGAAAAAATCATCCCTCGACTCCAGCTACCAACACAGACGTCATGGACGATGACGTCGCCGTCGAAGAGTCAAACTCAGCCGCAAACACCAATCTCGACCTGTCTTCCTTCCACCAAACCGACCAAGACGACATCCAAGAACTGGAGAAAATTTCGCAACAGCAAGACTTCAGCTATTACGGCGAGAATTATCGCGAGGTGGTGAGCGATTTGATGAGCTTGCACTCTCGAATCAACTCAGAGATCAATGTGAAATGCAGCGTCCTACACGATCTCAGCTCGGGCAGCAACGACGAAGATGGCGTGTACGTGATCTGTAACAACGTGAGCCAAACTCTCAGCAAGCATCGTATGCCCAGCTATGCTCTGAACGTGAGCGCAAAGCTCGGAAGTCAAGACGCGGTTGGAAAATTGGTGGACGAAAGTGTTGATGAAATTGTGACAAATGTGGGTTATATTGACAGTGAAAATTTACTCGAGGTAGATGGCGTGGAAGAAAAGTCTCAGGCAACCGATATTTCTCAGATTTTGCCAGAGGAGCAGAGTCAAACATGTCTAACGTTACCGGAAGTTGAAAAGCTACAGAAAGAAATTGAATCACAAGCGTTAGAAAATAAAATGGAAAATACAGTCAGATATGATGAAAATGAAAATTCTGATCAAAATCTACTTGTCGACCTGGGTCTTGAGGATATCAATACAATTATAAAAGAAGCTGACCAGCTGTCGGGACCTAAACTAAGACAAATCTTCAACTTGGATACCGACAAAGAGGTGTTCAATATGCTATGTTGCGGTGACTACGTACGAAACAATAGTTCAGTGGATCGCAACGCTGTCAAATTCCCCGAACCGAACACGACAGTCACTTGCAATTGGGACAGAATCTCCAAGTTCATGACGAGATATGCGACCGCTTCTGGAATCGAAGAGGAAATCAAACGGTTGTGGCCGACGGTGGGCATGAACCAGGACCAGACCGGAGTGGGAGTCTGGACGCAGGAGGAAGACGAGTCTTTCTGCGACTTCCTGCTCAAGAACGCGCCGCGTCCAGAGATCTGGAAGCTTGTCAGAGAGGCGATTCCGACCAAGAGTCGGGCACTCTGCGTGCGACGCTTTGCGGAGAGGATGCTCCTCTTTGAGGAGTTGAGGCGGAAGTCGGCAGACAATAAACGATATGGATTCTGTAGTTTAACACTCTTGCTAGACGAGATTATTTTGAATAAAATATTAAGTTCTTTGGTGTACACTTATGGAGATATTTTTGATTTTATTGTGTTTTTTAACTGTTGTTTTGCTGGGGGAATTGAGGCGCTCATATAATAACTTCATGTTAGGGGGTAAAGTGAAAAAAATCAACTATAGTTTGCAGATGTCATCTTTTATGTTTGCGCTCTGAATTAATTTTTTTGGTCGAAATGTTGGCTGAATTTATTTATGATGCGTTTCAGTGACATTGGGGTGAACTTCATAGCAGCCCTTCACAAGAACGCGTTCAAAGGGCTGACTAGGCTGATCGAACTGTAAGTTATGCCACGTAGGTAGTAGAAATATTGGCAACAGCCATCTATTAATAGATAATAAAAAAATCATCTCTTAAAAGTTCAACCCAATGAAAGTAATTACTCAATTTTCTTGTAAAGTGATTATTAAATTTTTTGTCGTTATTTTATAGCAAGTTTTATTTTTACACCATAGTGTTGAATTTATCTTGAATAGAAATAAACAAATTGATCGCATAAACAGCATTTAAGTAAATCGAAAATGTATTCCAGACACTCTAATCGCTCACTCAAATACTATAATCTTAACAGGCGTGTGAGTAACAAAAGCGAGGCTCATATTTGATTGAAACACAAAATCACTCTCTTATTTCCAGGGACTTGTTCGACAACCAGGTAGAACACCTACCCGCACTAGTGTTCCAATCACTGGAAAGCCTCAAGTATCTGTAAGAATTCTCTTTCAATGTCATCAGATCGAAACAAATCTCTTGTGTTTTTTTAGACTTGATCATTGAACCTCTCTTTCAGTCGAATTCACAAGAATCGTCTGGAGGATTTGTCGGCCAACCTTTTGGTCAAGCTACGCAACCTGGAAACAATGTGAGAACATAATACATACCTGCTAAATACATTTTATGCTACACCTGTTACGGTCCTAAAACTTAATCTTAAGTAGCAGACTTCAGTTCTTGCCAAGAACGCGCAAGTGGAATGCTGTGTTAAAAATATTCTGACGCCTTCCTCAAATATCACGTATTGTTTAACTTTCACTGACCAAGTGAAGCGAGCAAATGCCTAGGATATTAGACACTAGGACACTAAGACTTGGGTTTACCTAGGAGCCCTGGCGCAATGCCTGGCGTAAGTCAGCTTAGTGCTCAAGTCCATTTTTTTGGAAAAACAGAGTGCTATGCAATATAACCAAATTGATTTAATGAATGTGATCATTCAGGTAATATAGCATTAACTTTTTTATTTGCTACATTTTTAGTTTTTAGCTATCCTATTATGTTTTGTGTTATGCATTGATTCACTGATAATGAACCTAATTGCGAGATGCCATAGTTCTTTTCGTTCGCTTGGTGCATCCTTGGAGACAAATAAAAGAGCTAAATTCGATCTCGGTTGACACGTCTCACCCTACCACACATTTAAAACCATCAAAGAGTAATTTTAGTATTTAGAAACAATTGAAACCTGAGCTCACGATCGTGATATTTTTTAACAAAGATCTGCAAGTTTTGTTTGCTCCCAATCACCAGCGACCTGTCTTCGAACCGGATCCGAAGCCTCCCCGAAGACCTGTTCCGGATGAACGTGAAGCTTACGCTGGCTCATTTGTCGGGAAACGCGCTTTCTGCGCTGCCCGGGAAAGTCTTCCGCGGCCTCGGCGAGCTCGAGGAGTTGGATCTGTCGGCCAATCAGATATCCGAGATTCCGTCGGACACGTTCGCGGGTGAGCAGGCTGAAATTCGGACAGTCGCTAGCTGACTTCTTTTCAAAATGTACGTCTGGGAGATACAAAGGACACTTTGTTGAATTAATATGCTTATATCATTGTGGACATGAATATTAGCCACTTTTACTTGTGTCAACACTACAAGTCGTAAGTCGTTGTTTCAACACATTCATTCCAAACGGTAATTTTTCTTCCAGAAGGAATTAATATTCTGTAACGTTAAAGCACGATAAAATCGTCAAAATTTTATAAAACAATGCTTTTTTTCTTTCTGGTTAATTTCTCAGTAGAGGAGACCAAATTCGTGCAGAGTTTATTGACACGAATTAATCTGTCGACGCTTGTTTTGCCACTGGGAAATACTCATTAACAAAACGAGCTACAGACTGGAGAGTTCAATATTCTGTGACTGAATATCAAATTGCATCGTTACGCGTTCCATGTGTGTACACTCATGCAGAGAGACACGCACTTTGAATTGCATCCAGAGCGCGAGTATTTAATGATATTTACATCTACAGAAAAAAATCTGTGTCGGGTGAAATGAGAGAACTGAGACTAGGAGACTATTTCACCAGTGACTGATTTTGCAAAACATTTTGCTGAATTGGAACTCGAACCAGATATAGTTTTTTAATGCTCTATTTCGCTGTAATTTACACATAGTTCTTGCATTAAAATGGAGCAATTCGCCACAACAATCCAGTTAACAATGACGGCATTCGATTTAATTAAACCAACCGGGTTCGATTGAATGAAAGGTCGCTAGTATTTTGTTTTATTACTATGATTAATTGATGCATTGTACTGGGAATTAAATGTGCTTACCCATGCCTTTAAAATTCAGGTAATTTTTTATTGATTAGTACGTTTCATTTTACAGTTTGAAGCCAGCAACATACACAATTATATATTAGAGTAGTGCCTGCAGAACCTATAGCGATGTTAAAAACGCAAAAGCAATATAAAAACGCCAAAAGCAGTTCTCCAGGAATCCCGTGCACTCCATCCTTCATCGAATAAAAATGCACAAATCACGTTTTCAAAACGCACGAGCACGTACTTCGCTAGATTCGTTCGAATCCGGGTCAGACTTAGATCTGTCTCGCGTTCGTTTTCAATAGAATATTCCTCAGAGACTAATTAATAAGATCCTTCCACCACGCGCTCGGAGCCAGTCACGAATTTAGAGATCCGATCAACGACAAAACCAGCACGTTTTCTTTTCAGAAAAAGTCGACGGTGAAGTTTCCTAAAAAAAAAAACTTCCGATCCCATTGAACATCACATTGCTCGTGATTGTGCGATGTGAACGTCTGTGTGCGACAATCTGCAGGTCTGACGGCGTTGAAAAGACTACGGCTTCAAGACAATGCGATCGCTTTGCTAGCCGACAACGTCTTCGCCGAGCTAGTCGAGGTGGAAACTTTGTCCTTGAGGAAAAACCGCCTGACGAAGTTGCCGGTGACGTTGTTCGCGAAATTAACGAAGCTGAAAACTTTGGAGCTGACAGGCAATCAAATCAGCGAGGTAGGTTTTGCAAGCGATCCGTTGGATTTCAATGCGGAATTATCTGTGGAGGTGTGCATTGTCTGGATAAGTAGGTATGCAAACGTACATTACATTTAATTAATTCGAGTTTATTGTTGGATCTGGTCAGCGCTCGTGCTGCAATTCCGTAATTCTTCATCAATTTTCTCACGCGATTTGCCATTCCTCTTAATTTATTGGATTGAATGGTTTCAACAGTTGTTAAAAATTCCGTTTACATTTAACATAATCATTTATAAATGATTTTTATTGATAATAAATGAATGATGATAATGTATCAATCTTAGCTAGTAAATAATTTTAATTCATATTTTATACTTGTCATCAAACCAATTTTTTTAATTTTAAATAATTGATAATTAACTGATTCTCCTTCTCTCGTGTAAAATGTGTTTTTCCTTCGTTGTGCGTTATCTTAATAGATTCTAGTTGACCTCAGATTCGGTATAATGAAAGAGAAGACTTGCCTGTTAGTTATTTTGGTAGAGGTTTTCGAAGCGTAAGAAAAAGAAACACTTCTCTCATGAATGCCCTCATGCTCACCCCTCACTGAAATAGAAATAGGGACCATTATGAAAGAAATGTGGATTTAAATGCTTCATCAACTGCTGCGTGTTACAAATAATTTCGACAATATGATTTTTTGTAGACTTATTCACGTTTCTGAAAGCAGAAATAAATTTTTTATTTAACTTCGGGAAATGTAGCGGAAATAAACCCTAGCAACTCGATACCTACTGCAAGGAAAATTGTAGTCAAAAGCATCTGACAATGTCAGAAAACTGCAGTTAGGTCAAAGTGTAACTGCAGTTAGGTCCAAATCATCACTCGTTGCGTCTTGATCTTGGCCCACAGCTCGACGGCGAGGAATTCTTGCATCTGCATTCTCTGCGTGAACTGCATCTGGGCAACAACGCTCTGGAGCGCGTCCCTGGCGGCGCTTTCCGTGGGAACCAGCAGCTGGAGAAGCTATTCCTCTTCAACAACAACCTGGAGACGTTGGCCAACGACGCGTTGCTCGGCCTCGACCAGCTGGTCTCGCTGCTTCTCAACAACAACCTGCTCACCGGCCTCGGCGACCGTGTGTTCGCACACTTGCTGAAACTGGAGAAACTGTGAGTCAACATTTGACCATGATTAGGTCGGGATACGCAGCTTGAGTCG
Organism: Nemurella pictetii; assembly: GCA_921293315.2. Classification (NCBI taxonomy): domain Eukaryota; kingdom Metazoa; phylum Arthropoda; class Insecta; order Plecoptera; family Nemouridae; genus Nemurella; species Nemurella pictetii. The sequence goes on along the minus strand of OV121123.1, from coordinate 7,006,521 downwards.
AATCGCATGTTTGAACCGTTTCCTACCTGTGTTAGCAACTGTCCAGTCTGTATACAACGTCCAAACTTTGAGGAGGTTAGATGCAGCTCGAGTCGAATCGCATGTTTGAATCGTTTCCTACCTGTGTGTGCAGTTTGCAAGAGTTGAGAGGCTTGAACTAGCTCTGTATCTCCAACGAAAGTATATTGAAAGTGATTATATTGTCTGTTACATTGCTCTGAGCATTTTAGGTTTATTCTCTAGAATCCGAATTTCTCTTCCAACGCAAATGCAGCTAATGAAAGTGGAGAAAATTTGTCGATAAACTTCAGAAATTTAATTTGCAACCGATTCTCTATCCCTTAAATAAATCATTTCTTCAATAAAACAGATTACGTAAATATCTAGACACTACTCCTCGAGCAAATAGCCAAGACCAAAAATACTCTTAATTCACAAATTAACTTAACCAAAATTCTATCCCAGAAGACATTATATCACCTTCGCGGCTGCTGCAATTTCGAGAAAATCAAGTTACCAACGAGAAATAACAATCGTAAATACAGAATTTAACAAAGGTTAACGAAACTGACAAAGAATTCTGGGGGGGGGGGCCTCAGAAATAAATATTCAGATAAAATACGACTCACACATTTTCTAAAAGATATTATCTAACCTCTCATGCACTAAGTTTTGGTATGATTCAAGCATCTAGGAGCTAGTGGTGTTACGTGTAAGCAGACAAGGCAGTAGTTTTATGCAGATTGTATGACGTTCCACGCGACAGGCAGATGGACAGCAACAGGGTGCAAACCATCCCCAACGGATGCTTCGACAACCTCCCGAAGCTCGTCTCGCTGAAACTGGGGAAGAATCCGTGGCACTGCGACTGCAGCATCCTTTATCTGGCCACGTGAGTGACAATGAAGTGGTTACCACCCTTAAATTACATTGCATGACAAAAATACTCTCCATTTTCTCCATGGCTAAGCAAGGTTGGATTATGAATCCGTTCAAGAAGTGAAAGCGGATTAAAAGTTACCGCAGATGAATACCATTTATTACAATCATTTTACCACAGTACCATATTTTCACAATTTGCTCCCAGTCCCATTTATACATTGTTAAACAAGGGTGATTGCTAAACAACTATTAAAAAAGGGTGGTCGTGGGGTTAAATATCTCATTAAGATTTCGATCATATTGACTCACCAGCGATGAATCTTCACAAAAATTATAAAGGCAACCCAATTATAAATTTAAATTAATTAACAGAAGAATCAAACTAAATCGGTATTGATTCGAAGCAAACTGTAATATTATTCTTTTCATTCACTGTAGATATTTCGTTTCTAATAATAAACCAAACTAAATCTTCTTGCCACTTATTCTTCAAATAAACCAAAGATAATTATGTAAATAAACAATCTCAAACGCCATGCGAAGGGCTCATATTATTTTGATGATACTTTTTGTCCCTTAGCAATGATGCTGTTTTGACCTTTCAGCTGGCTCAGCGGACGCAAAGGGGTGGTGTGGGATGCCACCCCTACGTGCAGAGGCCCCGGTGACCTCGGTGGTCACCTCATCGAAGATTTGACCTTCCATGACCTCTGCGATGGTCACTGGGCCAGCATGGCCAAACATGCCCCTAGGATACCGTTGCACTGATGGATTAACGGCTTTTTTCAACCCCCTAACCTACATCTTTGAGTAAAATATCATACAATAGGTCGTGAGTGTCTGTTAAAATCTCGACTCAGATGAGATGAACGATTTTTCTAGAATTTTAGCGTGGAAAGAAGGTGAAAATTTCCGCAAGGAAAACTATTAGAGAAGAGTTTTGGATGGAACGAGCTTGAAATATCAATGGCAGGCTTGCAAAATTTCGAAGGTATTCACCTTTGTGTGCGCTTTGTGGAAAACCGAGACCAATCTGATGCGATGAGATAAAATTAAAGTTTACTATTTCGCTAATTTGGAAGTATCTTTTATTTTTGAAATATCAAAATCAAAAAAGCAAATCTATTTAGTCGTCGAAGAACAAGAGATAAAGATAAGGGAAAAAAGGGAAATTACGTGTACAGATTTGTTATAAATATGCATACACATACTTATTAATATTGCAGTCTCGTGTGGATATCGAAATTTTAATGAAACCAAATGTGATTTTCTGTCATTCACTGGATAAAAAACAATGATTAGGTCAAAGCTAAAAATTTTTAAGTTATAAAGTTATAAAGTTATAGATTTAACAGAAAGGATTATGTCAGATTCGTGTTCCTTTATGGGCCACACAACAAACTTGATTGTAGACAGTCTCGATAGCGTTTTACTATATAAAACATTAAACATATCTGAATTTTTGGCATCTTTGAAAAACCTTGATACATATTTTAAGTTTTTGGTCATACTCTTAGTTGTATCATGGGTTTCGTGTTCTAATTGGATCAATGATTTATTGGACCTACACTCCGATCTACGTTGAAGATTGAATCAAGATTAAAGACAGATAACACTGATAACTTCCCTTTCGGTAAATCTCACTCGTTTGTCACAACAGGATGTGACAAATGCTGATATATAGTTGGTGATATTTCTTTGACGGCAAGAAATAGTTTTCATCGGGAATAATTTGCTTAAACTCATACAAATTGATAAACCTTTGAACAAAGATGGATTCCACCAACGAAATAGGAAGTAAATAAAAAAAAACTCAAAATCAATTCCTCTCATCTGTACATATCGTTTCTGTTTCATCACATTTTCATCAGAAAGATTAATTTTCTGTCAGACGAAATTTGTGCACATTTTTCGGTCTTTCAGATTCACTGTAAGTACGTCACACATTGAATTGAACGGCAGATAAAACAAATCAACAGATAAGATAAGACTTAAAAAAAAAACAGATATCCATAATTCCCATTCTAGTTATTATCTATTGATTGATAAATAGTTTGATTCGAGCGTTGACGATGAAAGCGAAATCAAAGAGTCAGTGACAAAAACACCTTTGTCGAACCACATCTGTGCTAAAGGAGAATTTCACCGCAATGATCGATCACAAGCGTCTCGCGTGATTTCGTCTTGTCAAACTGTGCTTTACGTACACTGTTCATATCGCGGTCGGTACTGATTGAATTTGCTGCCTTTTGGCTTGTGTAAAGGCTACTGAAGCTTGCAAGCTTGGTTGGCTGCAGCGAACAGAAAAAACAATGGAACTGTGTTCAAAGTTGTTGCTTGTGTTTTTCGTGCTATTCTTAAGTTGGACGAAACATTCGGCAGATGCTGTTAATGCAGGAGGTAAGAACAATATCCATCTTAGGGTCTCTTTTAATAAGTCTTATTATCAAATGGTGGTCCATCATTGCAATAATGTCATAAAAAAATACAAAAATCCATAGGTAAATCAGACAATGTATCATATTTCACTTCACAAATATTAATGACTTTCTTTTCTTGTCCGTTTCAAAAATATCAGATGAACGCTTACGGATAATTCTATTAATTTCTCACCTTCGTTATAAGTGAACTCTCGTCATACTTGTGCAACAACTCGAACAATAGATGACAAAATACTCGATCAAGTCTTATCAATGTTCTCGCCTGAAAATAAGAGTGGCGCGCTTTCCACAATCAATTAGCACTATCGTTCACAAAATCTCGCGATAGTTCTATAATCAGTGACACTTTATATAATGTTTTGAGATTCCAGGTAATTTACAAGGGAACTAAGCAGGGACAATATATAATATTTATCAGCATAATCTGAGTAATTCTAGACGAATTTAACATTTCGTTACTCATTAAAATTTATTTACTTTTATATGTTTGTATTTGTGTTATTCTTCAATCAGAGCAGGAATCTAAGTTGATATAAATTGTACGTTTCCTAAGAAAGTCACATAAATCAATTAATTCACAGGCAGTATCACGAAATCTAACACCCATGCCACAGACAAGATGTTTGAACATGTTTTACCAATCCTGACATTTTCTTCCAGGATGCAAGCTGTACCTGGAGAATGGAGATCTGGTGGACAGTGGAAGCTGGGACTTCACGCATGGGGTGCCAAGAAAGCTGGCCGATACCGGTGCAGAGGGGGAAATTGTCTACACCTACGGGTGCGAGGGCATCGAAAAAATCACCCAGGGTAAACTTGAGAATCGAGTCAGTCGCACAGACGGACTCCCATCGTACCAGAGCGGGGGTCCTTGTCCCTTAACCCCAGTTAACCATGCGACGTGCAAATACATTTCCTTCCCAACGTCAGTATCCCAAATAAGATGAATTGTGTTTTGATAATAGATTAATCTCCGAGTACTTTCTTAAATGAATTAATTTAAATCTAAATATTGCGTTCAAATTATCAAAGTCTGAATTCAAATTTTAATCCTGAGCTTGAGTCTGCCTAAATCACATGTGTTCTTATTGCTGAACACGTATGGAAAAATATGAAGCTTTAACGGAAAAATACGTGGAAATGGGTTTTTATCAGTGCAATTTATTAATGGGTATCGAAAATTGGTAATGGGTCTGAGGTGGTCTGAGTAAATGTTCGGTCGAGACTCCACAAGACTTGTGATTCCGGTCAAAGGTTCCTCTAATTTGATCACGGCGCAGAAGAGGGAAATTCAACACCGCGGTCATTTCGAGCATTTCAATTTAATTCTACACCGTGGGAAAAAGCACATTATGTTCATTTTGTAAAAATATTTGATCGCATAACTCCGATCAGATCGAGACGACAGTTTAAAAATAACATTTAAATCCTTCTAACTTGACCTTCCAAGCGCTGGAGACAAAACGACAAATGTTTTCTAAGTACAAAAGTCTGAAGGCTGCTATGATTCCATCAGAAGAACAGAGGCAAAGGTTTGCAACAATCAACGATCAGTTCGATACAGATAAACTTGTTTGTGATTACCCCTAGCAACGCTCATCCCACAACGCGCTTTGAAACTTTCAGAGGACGCTACGCAGCCAAGTGGTGGGATCAACTACGTCACATACATCCTGAACGCCGAGAAGACCCAGTTGACGGTGGTTGTGACACCAGCGTTCAAAGATTACGAGAAAAACGAGCAGGTACAACGATGCCGAAGTCAGTCACCAGATTTTTGCAGGCGCCAGGAGGGGAATGAAGATATTTTAAAGGGCCTCTAAGACCTGCTACACAAATATTAATGCATTTTAAATATTCATCTAAAATATATTATATACAAGTAATTAAGCTATTTAATAATGACACCCACAACAATTGGCAGCGTGAGCAACAGCAGTTTTAATCATCAGAAGCCAACTCCACAAATTAAAAGAAGCCTATCGCATGCAATCATGACAGTCATCATGTCAGTCATCACGACAGAGTCCGACTTCAACCCTAAATATTATTTTCATTTATCGTGACTCCATCAAGATGAAATAGACGCGAATCAACTGGCTCGCAAAGTTCCTACTAGCAATGTGAAATAACGGTTTGTGACGGGTAGTTGATACGTTTTGTTATCCCTGTATTCGTTGCCGGTGAATCCTATGGCTACCTATAGTGACAATAAATAATTCAGAATAATTTTACAAAAGCGTCAAGCATGTGTGCCAAACGCCATAATTCTAGGTTAAGCTCAGTTGTTTTATTTGGGTATTGCTTCAAATACTTCTAATCTGTATAATTGTTTTTTGGATCTGTTTCTTAAACGGTTCAGGCGCTACAAGCTCAAACGTGTAGGAAAGAGCAAAAAAGCGCTCAAAAACTGCGAATACTTGTACAGGCTCCTGCGTACGAACGTTACGCAGTTTTTTTTTGTTAGCGTAGGAAGAATTAAGAAAAAACTCAATGCCTATACATATATTTGATCAACTTTAACGGCTTCGTCGAAATGGCACGATTGACAACCTCCTCCCCAGTTGACACTCTGTCACCCTCCGCCAGGTGGTCGCCGGACAAACGCTCAACACCCCCGTTAACTTCCAATGCTCGGGCGGAGTGAGCGACATGCGTTTCGAGGTGACCGTTGAACTGACCAACAACAACTTGCCCGACTTCGCCGCGGGCACCGGTGACCTGATGCTGCTCTCGATGCCCTACCCCAACGGGCTGCGGGTGACAACCATCACCGTCACCGACATTGACGTGGGCACGACGGGGGTGACGCTAGCGTTGGACGCCGTCGGCGACGAACTTTTCGTGGTGAAGCCGCTGGCGGTGAACGGGAAGGTCTTCACGTTCGACTTGGTCACCCGGAAGCAGATCTATTTGGAGGGTCCGGTGCAAGTGGACATCACGGCGACGGTGAGTTTGTTGGCTTCATCTGAGATGAGCATTTTTATTTCTGTGATTACTAGAGTTTTTTTTGTGTTGTACAATATATGATGCATTTTTATTTACTATGGGGATGGTTTATAGTAAAAGCTAGTAAAAGTATTGTTACACAATGTTAAAAAATAGGAGGAAACACCAACAATTTTGGGTTTGTTCAGTGCAATAGTAGAAATTAAAATAAGATTTTTTTTTTAAATTCGGGAACTGAGACAGTAAAGTAGAAAAATAGTACAATTGTTGTAGAAAACAATTAGTTACATTTCACGAGTAAATTAGTAAGTTAAGAAATTGACATCATGGTGAGTCAAAGCATTATACCCACAGAGATATTATCTATGTAGATTGCATATAAGTTTTGTGCATACCTTACTCAGACGCTAAAACCAGCACCAAATAACAGGCCTTAAAATAAAAACGTGGAAATCAACATTGCTAGAGTTTATCCATGATACTCATAGGTGATACTCAAAGAATGGTCGTCATTTACATTTCACAAGCTCATGAAGCATAATCCGCAAGGCGCTATTGCAAAATGCAAAACCAAACACTAGAACGCTGTCTAAACTCTATATTTACCACTCGCATAGCTTCTAGCTTTTTTCTATTATACTTCATTATTACAGTTATCATTTAATACAGTTAGAAATAAAGGTAAATCGGTGACTACAAAATTATTTGGCATCATTTTGGTGATCATTTTGAGTGAGCGAACAAGTTTATTGTTAAATTAAACAGACTTTAGTATATATAGAGCATTCACCCCCTACCGTTGACCGATCGCGCTTCTTCTTCTTTACAAATTTCAATTGATGCAGGACAGCAGCCAAGGGACGCAGAACCAAGCCGTCAAAACCCTCCAGTTCGAGCCCGACATGGTGTTGTCGACGCCTCCGTCGCCACTGTTCACCGACGTCCTCTACATGGGCAACGTCGACGAGACGGTAAGTGTCGACGGAATCCTCTCTTAGAGTTGCGGCCAGGAGTAGAAGCCAGAAATTGGGACACTTACAACATTAGTTTCCTCGGTATGTCTAGAAAAAGAAGCGTTTATTGTTCGGTCAATTTTAGGTCCTAACATAGATTGCTGTCTAACGATAGTGAAAGATATTATAAGCAGATCTTCACAGCAGTTCTTGTGCACCGAAAATCTGTATTATTTCACTATTCTAACAAATGTATTATCCATTGCCTTAGCAATAAGTTAATAGCAACAAAATACATTATATTTGGAACTATCTCCGTCAAATTACAATTTAATCAACATATGCCACCCGCTTCTGAAATTCCTCGAGCTGTAATACCTTGATGTTTATTTTCGCAGTCTCCAGTCGGAGTTGACATCCCGTTGAGCGCCCCGATCACATTTTCGCAAGGTTACGACGCTATCGACCTCTCGGTGAAAATCACGAGCATACAGAACGCAGGTAATGGACCAAAGAGCTTGGAAAACATTAATTTTTTGTAGCAATAAATTTTACGTTTGTTGTTTAAAGCCACACGGTGCAGTAATCGGAATCGAATGAAACCCTCAAGTCTGATCATTTGATATGTTTGAGCCTGAATATACCAAGAAATAAAAATACTTACATTATAATTTTTATTTCGTAAGAGCACTAGGCATAAGCATTGAAAGCTTGTGTGTTAACCAAGCGTTTTCTTCCACCGATTTCCCACGGAACCCCGTCTGTTTCCGTCTGTTTTAGACGCCAGTCTCTTTAAACTAGTTCAGACTGGAGAAACTGTCAGCATCCAGCTGAAGTCGCCGCTGCCCGAAGACGTCCTCAGCAAAGCGTTCGTCATTCTGGTGCTGGAGGTAAGTGTCAGAAGTGTGTAGAGGAATTACGCAGCCACCGCTAGCAGCCAAATCTCTTCAAGAAACGGCAGGAAATTCGTATTTGTATTTATTCTCTTGAATGAGTGTGAATCTGTTTCCGACATGCGGCACTCAGGATAGGGTTCTCGATACCACTGTACGAAAACGACAGAAGAACCCAATTCCCAATACTCTATATCAGTTAGTGCACTAATTTATAATAAGCTTGGTAAATAATTAAAGAAGGAGATAACAAAATTAAAATTAAGTGTAATCACTCAGCACTGCTGTGAAGGTCTTCGTATTAGCCAACAATTTATTGTTATTCATTCCTTGCACATTGGAATTTACACAGATAAAATCGATGTAATTATACATCAATCTTATAGGCTCTATATGCCATTCCACAATGCCGAACTGGCACAATTCATAGGCTTAATATGCACTTATCTAATCAATATGACCAGCTAAATTGATATCACTTGCAGGCAGAACGCAAGAATGCCGCCAATCCTGGAAGAACAGTGGTCCACCTAGCACTTCCGGTACAAGAGGGCACCACGACGACGACGACGACGACGACCACTCCAGGTGAGTCCAATGCCGACTAACGGCCATCTTCATTGTGTCATCATCATCATCATCATCATCATCATCATCATCATCATTGTGTCTCACCGCCAGGTTGTCGAGCGTGACAGAGTTTGGCCTGAAAAAAATAGCAAACTCCTTAGAAAGGGTAGATCAGAAACGAATGATGTGTAATATCATGATAATATAATATAATACATGTGTATTCAAATATTATGATGGTACAAAATACCAACAAAAGTCGAGAATAACCACTGTAATTGCCAACAACATTTCTTCGACTCACGTATGAGCAATTATGGAACCCACCGCCACCAAATTGAAAAGCTCTATCTATACGGACAGTTAAGATAATGGGAAAGATATCTGAAGAAACGAAAATGGATCTTGTACGGAAGCAAGAAATAATTCCTCCCTTAACGCAGTGAATGTTGGTATATACCACGATAGTGACACCTGCACAAAATCGTAAAAAATTGACACACTTCATACTATATAAGGGCATGTTCGCCCCATGAAATACAATTTTAGTAGATCACTTATTGCTCGCAGATGCCCTAGGCAACCCTCAAGGTGAATTATAATTTAAATAAAAGCTTTCTTAACAACATAACTTTATCATTCATGAGTAATACAAAAATTTCATACTCATGAACAATACAAACAACCAAAAAAACGCACATAATTACACACATGAAACAGTGCGCCTCGCTTCTAGGCTCCACGCAAACGACCACGGAATGTCCACCCACGGTCACATGTCCCGAATGCCCCAGCGAATGCACGACACCGACGACGACGCCGACGACGACGCCGACGACGACGCCGACGACGACGCCGACCACAACAGATTCGCCAAGCACCTGCGAAGTCTGTCCGACTGAATGTCCGTCCACCACGTGCCCCGAAGGTACGACAGACGGAACGACGACAGATTCTCCAACTACGTGTCCCGCATGTCCCAGCGAATGCACGACGCCGACTACGACGCCGACTACGACGCCGACGACGACAGATTCGTCGTCCGCTTGCGAAGTCTGTCCAACGGAATGTCCGGCCACGACCGAGTGCCCAACAGATACCACCACAACAGCCAGCACAGGTACCAACAGATGAACCTTACAAGAAGCATTCGACCGCCGCTTGTTTCGCTGTCCACAAAGCAGTAATACGTGCGCTTGTTTCGCTGTCCACAAAGCAGTAATACGTGCGCTTGTTTCGCTGTCCACAAAGCAATAATACGTCCGCTTGTTTCGCTGTCCACAAAGCAATAATACGTCCGCTTGTTTCGCTGTCCACAATGCAACCCAGCCACTTGATTTGCTACAAGCAAAGAAGCCTTCGACCACCGCTTGTTTCGCTGGATCTGCATCCACTTGTTTTTTACGGATTTAAAAAATTCAAGAAAATTTCTACCAAAGCCAACGTTTTCGCATAAAATGGTGAACGTGTGTCCTGTTGCTGCAGGCACAACGGAGTGTGGAGAGTGCCCGACCACCGACACCAGCACCGGTACCAGCACCGGTACTACCACCGGTACCAGCACCGGTACCAGCACCGGTACCAGCACCGACACGACAACCACGACCACGGACACGTCCGGAACCGGCAGCACATCTGAATGTCCGACTTCTTCCGTAGGCGCCACGGATTGCCCACTCGACTGCTCGCAATGCCCCACGGACGGCACGACCACGTGCGAGGGCACGACGCCGACCACCGCGACCACCACGACCACCACGACCACCGCGACAACCCCTACTCAAGGGACGACCGAGAATCCAGGTGACCGAAGTGGGAGCGTCAAGCTTCCGAGAAACAAGCTCGAGTTGCGCGGGGTGCGAGGTGGACAGCTGGGAACGTGTGACGCGTTCGGTGGGACGTTGAAGCGCGTAGCACGCTGGGTGCGAGGCGGACGGCTGAGAACGTGCGACGCATTCGGTGGGACGTTGAAGCGCGTAGCACGCTGGGTGCGAAGCGAACGGCTCGGAACGGGCGACGCGTTCGACGGGAATTTTGAAGGCCAATGATTTGCGTAAAAAATCAATCATTTTCTGGAAAGTCTATTCGGAAAACATTAAATGTCTTGGCGTTTTCGGATAAAAAAAAAGTCCGAAGGTGCAATCGCTAAATGATCTTCGTATTTCAACAATACTATTGATTGCAAGTGGTGGGTTTGGGTAATAAAACAACGACTATGGATTTTGCCTCGGAATTAATGACAAGCATCAATGAAACTATACTTACACAATACTGCGTCCCACGAGGTATCTTTCTTTATCTTTCTGTGTCCTTTATTTTTCACTGTGGTAGTTTCTGGATTTGTAAGATGAGCTGAAAGTCATGCATCAAAAACATTGCCAGATAGCACCACCATGAGACTAATTAATTTCCGGCAGCAACAATCATGAAAATTCGGAAATAAGAGAAAACGAAAAACATAATTTCGAATATGCTTCTGTACTAAATCATCACACTTAGTTAAAGCAGAAGAGGTGGGTGACGTGACATTTCTCACTTCGCTTAGCGATTGCAATGTGATTTCCGTGTGGTATGCTGTGTCTGTGTATGTACACGGTTTCCAATATTTGACGCTTGGCTGTGTGTGATGTGTTTTCCCAGAAGGTAACCTGATATTCGAGGAAGACCAATACGAGAAGGAAATCCCCGTCGACTTCATCGGCTTCGTCCTCCGTGTGACGGCCATCGACAACGGAGGAAGACAGATTGCGTACAACATCAAGACTTCTTCCTCGGGTGAGTCCTCATTATCTTTAAAGTGCACTGTGTTCCGGGGAGATGCAATGTGCACAATTTGCAATACACGAGGAGATTTCTTTTATTACTAACTCTAAAAATCCGTTGTGTACGAAATGGAAACTCCCTGTTATGTGCACAAGTTAGGATGCATCGAAAGGCATGTTTCAAATTGCCTACAAATCAGCTGATAGGCTTGTCTTTGAGCAGTGAGAACCAAGGTCTGTGCCAAGTTTAGGCGTGGGAATTACTGGAAAAGTTTACTTGGGATGGTGTTGGGAAATGTTAACAGGAAACCGGAAAAAAAACATCCGGGATTGATGCGTTTGTGGATGGGATATTCTCTGTCGCGAAAAAATTCACAAATTACAACGAGACGAAGAAAATGACTTCAGTATAATTCTTTAATTTCTCAACGATTTTTCCTATACTAAGTAAACTTTCCTTATTCAAGTCAATGACAGTATGCCCAGCAGGGATGTTGATTTATTTATTTTTAATTTGATTTCAATCAGAAAATGACAAAAATACCAAATTTCCCCCCCCCCCCCCACCCCCCCCACACAACAAAAAATCTAGTACTGTAAATAATCTTATTTCTTCTCAAGCAAAAATATATATTTCATGATGGCAAATGCTTTCGTATTTCCACTTCAGAATGAAAAGAGTTATGACTTTGAAAATGCTTGATATGCACCTATAATGCATGGAAGAGTTTCCATCTTTTTTTATTGGCTTCATCATCTTAAAAAAAAAATTCTACATTCAAATCAATGATTACTTTTGAAATTAAAACATCCGGTTTCAGTTAGTTGATGTATTTCAGTACAACCCTGGCTAGAATTTAATTTTCATATGCCATTCATACCGCTGCCATTCTGAGTGTTCCACCCTGTTACATTGCAGTGATCGCGAACAGGGTTTCTGTCGATGACCAGGGCGACGTTTCGGCCAACAAACTACCCCCTGGCACGTTCTCGTTCACCATCGAAGCGACCGTCGCCGGCACAAGCCTGAAAGCCTTCACCACGGTGAGCAGATGATTACCGAACATATTTGTCAATTGAACACCGTAGCGGAACTTACAAGAAAACTCAAACTAAACGACACTTAATAACGAAACTAGGTTCGGTGACGGTTTCCAGAGCCGTTTGCTCGGATTCCTCGGATTTGCTCGGATTTGAGTAGATGGGTGGTCCTGAAAAGGAGTGTCTTGACATTTCGACAAAACGTGATCTATCATAATTCAGTTTAAATATTATAATAAAACTCCGTGCTCAGTGCTGAGTTATTGTTTAATTTTATTTTATAAATCATATTTGAAGGATCTTGATCATCTACTGAAGGCACTGCGTCAACTGGAAAAAAAACTTGAAATGTGACAAAGATAATTTTCACAAAACCTTAGGCTGTCATATTCTAAAACAGAAAACGTATTTCTTTTGGTCATTACGGAATGACAGAACTGTACTTTTAATGTACTAACATAAATTCTAAAATATGTAACTGGGTAAGGGTAGATTGTTAGCTGTTATGCTAATCCCATAATAATAAATGCTGATGGGTTACTTAATTTTAATTTTGAAGGTAAAAATATTCAAAACGGAGGATGATGATAATAATAAGACCCCATTGAATGAAAGCTAGATTAGATATCTTGGCTGCTAGAGCATTTGCATCCTACTGTCCATGCTGTCATCAGCTATTTGGCATTTACTTTTAATTTAATGTAGAGTTTATTATTGAATGTTGATGCATCGAACAATAATATCTAATATTGTTAATTTGTTATACATATCTTAATTTCTCTTTAACACATGAGAAAATGTAATTTAATCATCAACTGCAAAAATACTCTTTTATCAACGGTTAGTTGTCACTTAGATTGAGCATCAATGAACAAGGCTTATACAAAACCTTCATCAGAGTCAAGCAAGGGCCCCACAATATTATTAAGATAATATTTTAGTTGTATACGTAGATGGCTGTTGTGCTTAAAATTCAACTTACAATGCCTATGGCTGCGCTGAAGATTCTCTCACCAGCTCAACAATGCTATTTCGGCCGAGATAGCAACATTGTATACAGCCTGGTGAGTGGTGACGCTAACACTCTTCCTGCATTCACCAGGTTGCGATCAAGGTACAGAGCACCGTCCTTTGCGGCGACGTGCCCCATTACGCGTACGCACTCTCTGTGATCAACGTCGTCGAAAACCACGAGCAGGTTGTCATCCCTGGCATGACAAGCGTCGCTGGGACCGACTGTGTCTACAGTCTGGACAGCGAGGGTGAGAATGAACCATCCCCCGTCATTTCAAACGTGCCCAGACAACCCGTGTGACGGGCCAAACAAGCCTTTCATTATTATGTTATCAAAAATGTTGAAGATAAACCTCGGTTAATTCAAACCTGACGGCCAAGTTGGTTTTTAAGAAAAATTTAGCTTCTTCAAATCACATTTCTCGCTCAGAGGTCAAAGAATTTTATTTAACTTGACTCAACTTACCAGATATATTGAAACTTAGAAGATAGTGTGAAAATATCAACCCGGTGCCGACACGTAGCCTACTCCTGTCGAAAAGCACCAAGGGGACCACCGCCCTTACGTCTCTTCCGAAGGACGGTACAACTCGAACCACACGATTCCTACACTAATCCGCGCTGTAGAGAGGTTGATAAGCAAGGCGAGTGAAGTTGTACTAACTTCAAACCCTCCAACCTCTCTCCCGAACAGAACATGAGCATGATGGTCACCCATCCAGCACCTTACTCAGTGCGATGTTGCTTTACTTCGGTGATCTCGCGAGAACCGGTGTCGAGTCGATGGCCGAGAGATGAGAGGGTTTTCCGCAGCAAGATTTTGATGCAGCTCCGCTTCTGTCCGTCGTGCAGAGTACTTCACGATTGACTCAGCAAGCGGCGAGCTCACGTCGAAGGCTCTGAACCGCGAGTCGGAGGCGTTTGCCGCGATGGTGACACCACAGGTGTCTGTCCATCTGAACGTGTCGTGCGTGGAGCACGGCGGGGGCGCACGACGACGCACGACGCGAGCCGAGTCGATCCTCGGGATGCTTCGGGGCGAAGCGAGGGAGGACGACGACCTCAACTTGTGAGTCAGGGAGGATCTTTTGGCAATAGGATTTTGTCGGTTTTTTGATTTTATATTTTAGTTGGGTTGAGAGGAGTCAAACGTTGAGAGGTTCTGTGCCTGTTTCGATCGTAAATGTTGAAGAATCATTTGCTTTCTTACTGAACTACGTATTTTTAAAATTAAATATAAAAATATCTTTTCAAATCTCTTTAATCTCTATGGTGAATCAGGCAGTAGAATCGAGATCAGCAGTTAGCTAGCTAACTTCGATTAAGGGAAATTTGTTAGTATACCTTTGTCTAACTTTTACTGCTTTGATTCGACCCAAGTCTTAGAAATTTGATAGCGTCCCAGAGGACGTTCATTGTTGCCGAATTGAAAGAGAAAATACTTGAAGAAAATTTTATATTTCATCACTTTTTGATTCGTGATTTGCGTACTAGGAACCAATTTTTAAACCAGTAAAATAATTTACAGTTAAACAATTTATACAAATCTGAAATCTGATTGCAAAAAATCATTGTATAAATAAACATGAACATAAAACCGGGTAAGACCGGCAAACGGAAGGATGTTTTGAACTCTCTTTGAATTGTTGTGCAGTTAGAAACAGAGCCATGATAGAAATAGAACAGAAGGCCAGGGTCCATGGTTGATATCCCCGCCCGGATACAAGTACTCGGTCGGATATGCCGTTTCTTCCAGCTATAACGAATGCAGTTTGTTAGGATTGGTCGACACGAGTGGTTGATGATTGCAGCTCGGAGATCGAGAGCGTTGAGCAGGATCCGACCACCATGACAGTCGTTGCCATCATCACGGACGAAAACGACAACTTGCCGATCTTCGAACATCCCAACCCCTTGGTGGTCGGCTACCCCTCCGAGGAGCTCTCCCGCCAGCTCAACCCCGCCTCGCTGTTCACCGTCAAGGTACAGACGATTATTGTTATCGTTTTGATTTGTTCCATCCAGTAGACCAATCTTAGCTGGACGGCCAGCCCTGCCGCTGATTCTTCCTCTCTGTCGTCTTCTTCTTCATTATCTTCTTCTCCCTCTTCACTTATGCATTCTTTGTCTCCCATTTCCTACACCGTCTCAATTTAGTTTGATTCTTAACTACTTTTTTAGCTCATTTCCTTTCTTTTAGCGCCTCAGCTGCTCTTAAAAACGCACTAACGAGTCAAAAAAAATAAATTCCCCAGACGATGATAGCGTATAAATTTAATATATTTTCTAACACTTACTAAAGCTGATCTGCTTTAGGTGTTCAAACTTATTCCCCAAACGCCAACTAAGTTTCGGGTTTCTTTCGCATTCCACGTTCTCGTAATATTCAACAAACCGATGTATTGAAAATGAAAATTTATTCAAAATTCAGCGATACGTTTTGACAAGGTGGATTCATAAGACCCGTGATCCAACCAAACCCCACCTTGCACTAAATCCACGTGACCCCGTTCAGGCGAGTGACGCCGACGTGGGCCTCAACGCCGAGATCGAGTACACGCTGTTCGGCGGCGGCGGCGACCGCTTCTACGTCCACCCCACTTCCGGCACCGTCTACGTCCTCGCCAGCGACGCGACCTACTCCGACCAACAGCTACAAGTCCAGGCGACGGACATGGCGGGAGAGGGTCAGAACAGCGCCACGCCGCTCACCATAAAGGCAGGTGTCGTCCTTTTAGCAGACAAGCAAATCCCTGGCCCTCGTTCGGTGGGACGTTGAAGCCCGTAGCACGCTGGGTGCGAGGCGGACGCCTGGGAACGTGCGACGCGTTCGGTGGGACGTTGAAGCGCGTAGCACGCTGGGTGCGAGGCGGACGGCTGGGAACGTGCGACGCGTTCGGTGGGACGTTGAAGCGCGTAGCACGCTGGGTGCGAGGCGGACGCCTGGGAACGTGCGACGCGTTCGGTGGGACGTTGAAGCGCGTAGCACGCTGGGTGCGAGGCGGACGGCTGGGAACGTGCGACGCGTTCGGTGGTACGTTGAAGCCCGTAGCACGCTGGGTGCGAAGCGGACGGCTGGGAACGTGCGACGCGTTCGGTGGGATGTTGAAGCGCGTAGCTCGCTGGATGCGAGGCGAACGGCTGGGAACGTGCGACGCGTTCGGTGGGACGTTGAAGCGCGTAGCTCGCTGGTTGCGAAGCGGACGGCTGGGAACGTGCGACGCGTTCGGTGGGATGTTGAAGCGCGTAGCACGCTGGGTGCGAGGCGGACGGCTGAGAACGTGCGACGCGTTCGGTGGGACGTTGAAGCCCAGCACGCGGACCCTGGGTGCGAAGAGGATGACTTGGAATCTGCAGTCCTCTTTGCACCGACAACTTCTTGAAGTTTTTTTGAAAGTGCACTGCTAACAAACTAGCATAGCCAATCGACACTTGACTAGCCAATAAATACCAATTTTCTTCTCCCACCCAAGGTGAAGATATTATCACGAAGCCAAGTAACCGAGGTCCTGATCGCTGGAGCCCTCCTCGAGGAGATGGACGCCATCGTCACCGAAATGGCCGCCAAGACGAATTTGCTGGTCTACGCGCTCTCGGCGTCGGTGTTGCCAAGTCTTGCCAATGCAGCGGAGGCGGCGACTGGCGTCGGCGCCGCCGCTTCCGTTTGGGCGAGTTTCTTCGGCGTCGTCCGCACGAAGCGAGAGGTCGGCGGGCGCGACGAGGCGAGCCAGACGCTGCTCCAGATGCTGGTCTACGCCATTGACAAGGCGGGCGAGCCTGTGCCGTCTGACGAGTTCAAAAAGTGAGTGCTGTGGGGAACGATGTCGCGAAATGCTGCGTGGCTTTCTGATAAGGAAGTAGCATCTTGAAAAGCCAGCTTGACTCTACCTACAATTTAGATGGGCGTAAAATATATTTAACCGATAATATAGATATCGAACTTTATCGGAAATCTAGATGCGTGCACAGTGCATTTTTTAAAAACTAGAAACCATAAACTACATTTAAAAATGGCTCTGTAAATCATCACCGAAATTAACTAACCAACATTTAAAAAAAAATTATCAATATTGATGACCTGCAACCGAATTTGATCGCCCAGAGCAAATTTTTTAAACAAGCGTTTCGACAATTGAAATCTCCAGAGCAAGCTTTAGTTGTTTTTTCCAGAAAGAGCAAGAAACCTAACTCACTAACGATTTGATCACTTTTCTGCTTCTAATTCTGCAGAATTCGGTCAAATTTGACTTTTGTTTCCAAAGGAAGCATAGGACACAAAATTCAAAAACCACCCCATCCCGCAGAATCATAAATTGAACAAGGTAGTGACAATTATTTACCATTCCCAACAGGACACGTGTATTTGACTTGACAACTCCACCGTGAGTCCGCTCTCCATGAAATATGAACGTATTTCCAGGCAGATGGAGTCGTTCGACGCTTGGACTGTGCAGGACATCCGACAGCTCGAGCCAAACGCCACCCCCACCTCCGACAGTGGCCTCCTAGCGGCCGTCATCTCGCTCGGCGTCATCGTCTTCGTCATGCTCATAGCCGCCGGCGTCGTTTTCTTCATCTTCTACGTCAGGTAGCTGCTGTTATCCACCCATAGCGTGTGTTACATCACTGATCTCGATTACCTGGGTAGCAGCGCATTGTATTGAGCCATTGTCAAGTAAAGTGATGCCAGATTTTTGACATCTTGGTCGCCCAAATTATGCGGCTATTTGTTTTATTTATTTATGTTTATTTAAACATTTGGAAGTATTATGTTCAGCAAAAGTATTGAGAACTCTGCCTTTTTTCTGGGTTTATATTTGGCGCTTTTCTACTTAAAATGTAGAATGTTGATGTTAAAAGTTGAAGGGAGGAGGCTGTGTTATTAGCTCTAGTGTTTTGTTTTCTACCGCACCCTGCAACTTCTATTGATTTTCACGTTCTAGGTTTAATTGGATTTAATAAATACCATTGAATTAAATCGATGGAAAGTTATTCTAGAAAAAGAAAATAATATCTATAGTTTAAATTCTTCTTCAACTAGGACTGTTTCTAGGCAATTTTTGCAAAAATCCCATAGCTATAGCTATAAGTAATAATAAGTTTGATGGCGAGTCCTGTTTAGGTTTCTAGCGAATCAAAGATATATTCAAACTAGACATAATCAAAGACTATGCAACCGTCATCGCTTCTGACGTCTCTACCCTATAAGTATCTAATCAAATTATTGGAATATCCAAACTGTTTGCTATTCAGGATCATTCATGATTATTTAAAAGAGCACTGCTAACTTTTTCGATGCTCAACATCGGCATTATTCATTATGAGTTGATGGTTTAAGTAGCACAGATACATGCAGGATTCACGACCCCGGTTGAAATGGATGAAAACAGCCAAAATCTTACCAGGGCTGGGTATTTTATTTTTAATTTAATAATTCTGGTTTTAGCGAGTGGTTTATTTTACGAGCTACGTTTGACTATTTATAAGGGTGAACTTTGTGGCTTATATGATTGTGAGGACAGCATAAGAAATAATTGAAAAACGGTCAAAGCTAAGGTTACTAACGTCTCAAAAACTTTCGTTTTATCCTTGGTTAAGTCTTGATATTTTCACTGAATCAGCATCCATAAGACATCATACGTGTCGCATATTAATATTGCGTTCTCGAATTGGTTCAGAGCTACAGAAAAATGGAATTGTACTTAACGGTTTTGCTCTGTCTTCATTGACTTTTGGACCTTGATCCTTTGTCAAAAAGTTGATCAAATCAACACCATTAGCACTCGTATTGTTTCCATCACATATCCCGAATGTATTCTGCCAGCAAAACATCTCTTAAGAACAATGATCTCAGTGAGTCGCCGAATGATTGACAAGCGCAGCATCAAACAAGCGAATCCTTGCAGACCGCGGATGCAGCGCAACGAACAGCTGCAGGATCTGATCAACAACGGCTACGTGGACAGCAGCTCCGACGCCTCGTCGACGTCGACCTCGGGAAACAAGGACGTCGAAGCTGACGGCAAGGCCAACGTTACCAGCTGGCTGCACATGACCGGGGACTCCAAGGACTCGTGAGTAGAGTCTTTGTTGTGGGGATTGACTCCTTTATTAACCTGTTTCTGAAAAACGCACTATCGAGGTTATACTCAAAACGGGATACAGAACAATTGCATAGCTAAGATTCGATTACCTACTGGACATGATAATTGGGGTGAGGTGAGGTGGCACGTCTGACGGGCGAAGAACATAGAGGCGCAGTTCGTGTATTGAAGTGTTAAATATTGAGATATGTTTCAAAAAATATAAAATAGTACATTGCAAGTAGGCAGGGATATTTATGAAAAACGTCAAGTATTTACTGATTGCAATGTATTTTTTACAGTAAACTGAGTTTTTTAGACATTTTGTATACCATTACTCAGTTTGGTGGTCGTTTATAATTTATTGACATTGTTCATATTTGCCTGATTTCTCGTACTTTTTGGGTTAAGTGATTTACATGGGTGATTCAGGATGAATCTCAATAGTTTTAAAGTCTCTGGACCAAAGCATTACTTGTGACCGCCAGACATCTTATCACTTGACATTTCGAAAGCGTTTAAATTACAGATTTACTCGTCTGGTTTTCAATGATCACTGATTGTGGCGCATCTCGAAACAGATTAATTCAGACCTCCTGGGATCAAACATTTTGCGGATTTATTCGGTGATAAACTAGCCACCAACAGCCATTTAGTTTGCAGGATTGGTAGCCGATTGAATCTCAGCTTTCACCTCAGACATTGGTTCAACATTGGCACCACCACTGAACCATTGAAAGAACACCAACTGACCTTCAATATCATATTTTTTACATTTTTTTTATTCATAAGTTTTCAAACAACTGCCGAATATCTGAACGAATTTTTTTTCCACATAATTCGGTCATGTCTTTCACATTTTTACTAGTTGAAATTTTATTTTTGCTTTTCCCCGCGTTTTCGTGATTTCATGAGCATATCAGAGTGAAATAAAGAATACCGTGTGCCGAAATACACGCAAGATGACGTCGTGAAAATCTGTAACAACTAGTAAATCGTCAACAAAAACCTACAAAGCTCCACCAGTACCTACGTTCACCAGCACCTACGTTCACCAGTACCTACGTTCACCAGTACCTACGTTCACCAGTACCTACGTTCACCAGCACCTAACGCACAACTAACCCTGTCTGCAGAGACGCCAGCGGCAAGAACTACTCGAGCGACTTCACAGAGCCAAAGATCCAACAAGACGTGGCTGTTAACATGGAGGGCTCGTCGCACGTGCTCACTCAGTTCATCATGCCCGAGAGCATGGAGGCGTTCAACAGTCCGGTAGGAGCTGCCGTGCAGAGATCGTACCCAGACGGCAGCGCCTCTGAGGACGAGAAGGAGGTCGTCGCCAATGAACAGTTCGGGACCAAGAAGAAACGGGAGCGCAAGAAATCCGTGGTAACTTTCAATGAGAGCGTTGACTGCATTGAAATTGAAAAGATGTAGAAAAATATTGGGTGAGTATGTAATTTTTGGCTAGCTTCAGGAAGTTACTAGGTTTAGCTGTAAGAAAGACAGCACTTTAATGTGTGTGTGATTTTTACTGGTAAACTATTATTTTTTGTGCAGAGCAATAAAGAAATGTTTTTTAATAAGCGGTTTTTTCAATGCAGCTTAGCAAGAGGCATGATCCTTCATTTCTTCATGGACACAATATTTCGAAGTAGAAAATTAAACGCATTGCATGATTACAGTGAATTTTATTTGCAGAAATTACTCTTGAGCTCCCATGGCTGATTATTTGTTAACTGCCAGCTATATGAAACTTTTTTGACCATTTTACCGCTTTTCACTGCGCATGCAGAAATTCCGAGGGGCTTGGAAAAAGAAAGCGTCACCACCGTGTGTTCTTTTGGTGCCACAGAGATTCCAATAAAATAACCGAAGATGAAAATAATTCACAAGATAATCGGGGTGGTGTATTCATTCAGTTTTTATCTCAGTATCACTTTAGACAAACCACCCTAGAAAAAACTGGAAAAGAGCTACGAAAACAAATAAAAGTGAGTAATTTTATATTTGCAAAGAACAACATAAAAGGAAATTTTAAATTGATTCAGAATTTCTTGATAGATCGGGGCACAGATTTCGAAGGTTGGACAGTATTAATTGAACGCGAACTAAGCATACGAAATACCAGGGAGAAAATATGTCTTGTTTAATATTTTGTACGATTTTATTTTTATTTTTATATAACTGCAAGTTATTTTAGATTAACATCATTCTATTCTAAGCCATTGCGCCATGTTCTAATTCTAATAACTTCCAGAAACCGGTTCCTGTTCTCTTGGTTACAATTATGTACTTTTCAAAGAGTTTGTCATATTGCTGGATCGAAAGATCGAAGGACTCCATTGTCTCTCACCAATCAGTTGACACAAACAAAGAGGAAATTTCTCTACTTTTCTTAAGTCAATTAATTTGATTGCTCATGTGATCTTTTACCATCTACCTGTTCAAGTTTAAATTAGATATCAATTATACGTTATCTCAAACGTGCAGTACCTACACAGAAATTTATTGCTTGTGATAATGTCAGAGAAAATAGATTCAGCTAGATATGCGGCACATAGTTTTATCACTGCTGCATTATGCGACCTAGTTCCTCCATATGGGAGTTCTGTTATCAAAGCTACGATAATTTCATGATAACCTAAAACGTAAGTAAACATGCAGTGTTTTCAAACCACTGTGTTAAAGTGTGGGCGCTGGCGTGTAAAATTACCGATGTAATTTTTAAACGCGAATGTTTTGATTTATATCTAACAAGCCATCAAAATTGTGCCCACGCTTTACTTTCCTTGAAAGAGCTGTCCGCTTGTGCCACCTATCGAAGATGAGAAGAATCCCAAGTAATATCATTCTATTTCCCGAAGTTAAATAAACAATTCAAAATATTTATTTACTGATTTCAAACCCAGTAGTGCCCAGTTTCTCAGTAGACCTGTGAGATAATGAGATGCATATAGATATTGTATTAAAAAACTTTTAATCAAATAATAAACAGCTGAAAAACTAGGCCTAAGCCTGTAAGGCAGTAACAGACCTCACCTAAGAATCCCCAATTCTAAAACAAATTCGCATTCCATTTCGGTGTGTGTAAATCAGGCGAGGCGATTCTTTCAACATCCGCGGACTCTCGTTTGACAAGCTAACGCATACGTCCTTCGCGTATCCAACTAGTGTGAGTGCCACTAATGCCGTTGAGTGTAGGCAGTCGCTGTCATTACAGCCACGGAGTAGAAGAAAGAAGACACATTACGCACGCTTGTGACGTCATTGCCAATTGTTATCGTCGATTAGCCGTGTAATTGTGACAACACGGGCGGTGAGAGCTTGGACTGCATGGCAGTCTGTGGTCTGTCGGCGACCGGCTAGCGTCCAGCTGAAGGTGAGCTGCACATTTCTGATTTGAATCTTAACTAGGCTATGCGAACACTCATATCATTCTGTTGTGGATGAGCGTAATATTTATGCTCACCCTCAACGCGATTATATTGCGTGTACGCATGGCCTAGAGGCGTATATAATCAATTTAAAATGTTCAGTGATAATTTAGAAGCTCTCTCAATGACATTCGTTACCTGGAAATATCATGATGTAGTCGTCGTGAAATTATTTGAATATTTCAAAACGTAAAAATCGATTTGAAGAAAACTTATTCAACTGATTTGCTTCAAATTAACACAGTATCTTCTTTTTGTGATTTATAATGCACACAGTAAATTTTGTGAACATCGGTTGAAGATTAAGTTGCGATTAAGGTGCTAAACATACAACAATGATATTTATACACAAACATGACATCGTGAGAGTCAACATATCCAGAAAGTTTCGTCAAATTAAATTCAAACGCTTGGCCTCGAGAGTGCAAAACGCATTTTGGAAAAAATGTAATTTTTTGTAAAAACGTAATAACATAAAATTTACTCGACTGATTTGGTTCAAAAACGTGGCAGATCTAAGTTCAGAGAAAACAAAGGTCCATGTAAATTTTCATCAAAATCGGTTTTGGCGTTTGGCCTGTAGAGCGCGAACAAACACATCAAAAAAAAAACAATGGAGACTTTTTTCTGCAGTAAGTGTATAATTGAATATTTCGCTTCACTCGCTACGCTCGTTACGCTCATCAATAAGTTCGCTTCTGAGATTGTATCAAGTTTTGTATTATTTTACTTTTGAACACATTCTGAATAGGGGGAAGGTAAA
This sequence comes from Nemurella pictetii, assembly GCA_921293315.2. Lineage (NCBI taxonomy): Eukaryota > Metazoa > Arthropoda > Insecta > Plecoptera > Nemouridae > Nemurella > Nemurella pictetii. The sequence continues at coordinate 6,982,730 of OV121123.1, read as the reverse complement.
CACAGAATAAATTTTGTTGTCATTAAAGAACTTCCCAGTCGATAGGAAAAGCAATTATTTAATTAGTATCATAATAATACAGCCTCATTCGGTATTATGTCTGGAAGGTTAACCCGCCATTTATCACTATCCGAGATATGTGTGTCATGCCTGACAGCTGATAACAGCATATTTTGTCAACGTAGGTATCTCGGAAGCAGAATCTTACATTGCAATTCAGAAAACAAGTACACGAGCTTCAATTGGTGATGATTCAGATGGTCAAATCATGCTAATGTCGACAGATACGAGATCCTGACCGTGTAATTTGTTGTGTGTATATAATATGTACAGATGCACTTTGCTTGAGAAGTTTACCTTCAACATTTTTACTTCGATCTTAGCGGAAACCTATGCGTTTCCGCTTGTTTTCTTATTCATTATCACTGTGGAAAAAGACGATGCAAATATGTAATTTGAAACGTATTGTTATCGGCGATAACTGTACGAACTAATTGAGTTTATAGATTGCATTATTTTCTTGCAATAGCTTTAGTATCCAATGCACGGCACGTTTTTTATAACAGCCATGCACCTTTATTGCTCGAATGGAATTATTTCTTGTTGCTCTCTTCTGATTGTAAGCTACATGACAACGATATGAATCATCTCTGAGCTTCGATTATTGCTTTGACGATATTGATTCCAAGTATATCTTGTTTATGCAAAGCAATCCAAAGTGCAAGAAAACAGGTTTGTCAGCGACCAGACGCAAGATTGTGATTGATTCAAACTCGTTAAAAGACTGAACAAAATGTTTATACCTTCAGCAAATTTGGTTACCACAATTTACATGCGTAATAAAAAAAGGATGGACACACCCCCAAAAGGATGGCTACACCCCAGTATTTTCTTACCATTTCATCATATTAATAAATCACGAATCAAATCGCGTTAAGATGTGAATTTGGATGGCTGATGAACTGAGATTGTGTCTACTGTCAATAGATTATAGATAACAGGGTGAGTCAAATTTACTTCCTTGGATATCTGCCATGTGATTGTGACATATGATGCAGCTAACAAAATCAGAGTCTATTAAATTTTAGTTTGTTTTGGCCTGCAATCTGCCAGATGACAAAGCCCGAGTGCCCTAAGCGGCCGCGCCAAGAGTTGCGCAAAGTGTTACGCAATGCAAATTAGCATAAGGCCGGGTCAAACGCTTGAAGGTCATGAACGTACCGAGACCGAGTTAAGAAATTACAAGTCGTCGTCGACTTGAAAATTACCTCACCCTGCCCAAATATGAAGTCACCAGCGCTAGGTATTCTAAGCGATCTATAGCAAAAAAGAAAAGTCATCTAATTAACTGATCAACAGCTCTGAACCTCTCGATTCATGACAAACTGAAACCAGGAAACGACACAAGAAACACACAAAAATGGACAAATTAGCAGGCAGTAACCCTGGATATTAACGACACGTCAAAACCACCACTGAAACACATTCTAAATTCCGTGCCTCAGACAAACAATGGCTGGAAAACTGGAACGAGTCCGAAGTTTTCTCTCGGAGAAGGTGGAGAAACTAGCATCCAACCAGCTTTTCGCAAACGTCACGGGTTCGAGGTCATCGCGCGACCCTTCGACGAGGGTGGGCGATGACAGTCTGGACCCTCACCCTAGCGTCGGCTTCCGGGTGACCTTCAACCCTAGCAACGGCAGACTGACGGTGCACGTTGTGGCTGCCAGGCATCTGCCGGCACATGTTGCTAGGATACCGGTCGTCTCCTATTTCGTCAAGGTGAGGTCAAAGGTTAACTGTGTTGTTGTTATGTCTGGTCACATCCGCTGGACCACGGTGTTCACTATCACTTAATCCCCAACTTATTTTTTGGATGGATTATTTTTTAGTATAGAAACTATGCGTGAACCTGAGGGAATAAAATTTTAACTATTGAGTCTCAATTTCTTTTCATGCTAACACAAAATCGAATGGAAAATAAATATGTTAACTATTCATTGTTGGTATAGTGGGTATTATATTATAAAGTATTTAAAAAGTATAATAATCGGGAATGCCTATAACAACTTCCCCATCGTTTCTAAAGCTACGCTGCTTCAAAATCGAATGTACCATATCCCAAATCTCATTTCATCACTCCTAAATGCAAATCATTTCATTGATTTCATTGAATGATGCTTGCCAGCATGGGAAACACAACGAATATGAATTTTCCATGCAAATTTGGCCTATTTATTAATTGAAGTCACGGTGGTATCCAAATTGTCCATCGCACACAGTTCGAAAGCTTGTAAATAAATCACCACCTTATAAAACCCGCCAGGTGAAACTCTACCCCGGAAAAGAAAAGTTCGAGACCGACAAGAAGCCCGAGTCGTGGCCTACGTTCAACCAACACTTCAACTTCCCGCTCACCGCACTGCAAACAAGCCATGACCCACTCGACACGGTCCTCACCAGCAGCAAGTTCCTCACGTTCACCGTGTTCGCCGTCGATACGTTCGACAAGCGGAAGTCGGTAGGCAGCGCTACCTGGGCGCTGGACGCGAAGCAGTTTGTCGAGCAGCGCTACCCCGTGCGGCAGGGTGTCACGCTGGTGGAGACGCCGGAGCTGTGGAGGAAGGTGGTCGACATCTCCAGCGGCTTCTCCACGCTAACCGGGGCGCAGCAGAAGGTAGTAGTAGCAGTAGTAGTAGTAGTAGTAGTAGAAGTAGTATTAGTAGTAGTAGTAGTAGTAGTAGTAGTAGTAGTAGTAGTAGTAGTAGTAGTAGTAGTAGTAGTAGTAGTAGTAATAGTAGTAGAAGCAGTTTGGTTTATTAAAATAAAAATTGCTTAACCATACATTAATGGTTCAATTAAATGGTTTACATGGCAGATTTGTAACTATTTATAGCATAATCTTGTACATAATGGTAATCTAATTTGATATTTACATGTGAGGGACGCGTTGCGTGGATTTTTCAAACTTTGTGTGTAACAGGGGTCGATTTCTGAGAGATTTTGAAAATGTAAAAACGAACTGAAGAAATTTTCTTCTCCGTCTCTATTTTTGTGTGAAGAGAGTCCGGAGCCACCAGATTTCAGCATAAACTTTGATTTTGCGGAAGTTATAGCTGGAGGAATTTTTCATACGTCAGACAGTTTGAACTAAATGATAATTCGTTGGTAATTACTATGGGTTGTAGTGTCTACAGAGTGCCAGATAGCACATTGTCTCAACGTTTGATTTGACCGAGGTTTCTAATGGCCAGTTTTACCATTTTATTAACTGTTAGTTAAATTTATTTGTACTGAATGACATGGCAACGGCAAACCACTTGCAGTGAAATTTAATTGTTTCTGTGAGTTCATATCTTCATTTCTTCATCTCTTCATCAAGTTGAAAGTGACTCAACTGGCGAATGCCATTTGATGACAAGTCCTCGGGGAATACCTCGGGAACACATAGGTAATGAAGGCTCTAGATTTCCAGTCACCCCAGGTGATGTAGGCTCCTCACGTCAGAAATCACAAAAATAACCACAAATGTTTATCAAAAGAAACCGCAGTAAAAAACATAATCTGACAATTGCATGATTTGGACGTGAAAATTTTCCAAATTGTGAGTAAACTCTTAAAACTTGGGAAATTTGTTATTATATCGTGTATGTGAAAGATAATCTCAATGTGTCAAGTTTTACAGATCCACCCAGGAAATCATTTGCTAATCCAAATGCCAAAGCAAGTCTTTATATGCTTGTTAGTAATTTCATGCTGAAGATTTCCCCCAATTGTAATCCTCAATTGTAATCCTCGATTGCAATCGGAATGCTGTTTGATTATAACAGGGGTCGATTTCTAGGGGATTTTGAAAATGTGAAAACGAATTGAAAAATTTTCCTTACCCATCTCGTATTTTGGGTATTTTGAGTCGTCTGAAGCCGCAAAATGTTTCCTTTGACGTGGCCTATAGCAGTTAGTATATTTATTTGCGTTGCATTACATTAGTTACCTATATTTTTATATATATTTTGAGTTTTACTTATCACTAGAAAATTATTCCTCAAGAAATCACTTCTGCAAACCATCATTAAGTAGTACGAGTAGCTAATTTTTTGCCTATGCAGCGGATAATCCAGAGGGCCAAAGACCAGCTGGAGTTGACATTGTGCCATACGCCTGGGGAGGTCGGGGAGGATGACATCTTGACGTTCAGGGTCGATCGTCTCCGATGGGGCATCGAGAAGACCAAAGAGTACCAGCATAAAAAAGGTAAGTGCTTCTTGGTTATTGCCAATTTTCTCAGGAAAACTGAACCAATTATGTGTAGGAAAAATCAGATAATTACATCCATTGAATATTCAGAGTTTAACGTGCATGGAATTCATTTTCATTTTACTTCATTTTAGTCATTTAACTGTTCTGATAACAAAAACTGAACGCTTCCAGTTTAAGATGGAGTGCAAGGATTGCATTCAAATTGACAAGATCTAAGAACTTTGACAGGCGAAACATATATATATATTTTTTTTATGTGAATTCTTGTTACATTTCAATCTTTCGCAATGTTTTTTATGTTGACGAAGATAACGGAAGAAAAATTCACGGAAATCCCCTATATTTTTTATACTCTTGTTCTGCCTGAAATACCAAAGAAAATCACCTCTTTGTTCCACAATTTATGTGTGTTTAAAAATAAAACAATTACGTAGCCTTAATGACATAAAAATGGCTAGTTGTCGCTCTTCCGTTATAAATAAATAAGCTATATCTTTTGAGAAATGGCTTTATAAAGCACCAACATTCGGCAAGTCGATTACTAGTCGATAAGTAATCGACTGCGTTGATTCCATCTCGACAGCCGACATGTACGTCAAGTTGAGCGTCACCAACTGCTTCGGCCAAGTCATGCGCTGCATGAAGACCCAGTTCTTTGCGCCCAGCATCTCGGTGCACTGGCCCAAGGGCGACCCAAAGGGCGTGCTACAAGTGTCCGTTCCGCCGCTGGGCCCGCGGAACAAGGGCTACCGCTGTGTAGCCACCCTCTGCGCGAAATTCGGCAAAGGTAACCAGTAGGGGGTTGGTTCTTTTTCCTATGGTTTCTGAGGTGAGATTCTGTTATTTTTTTTAAGGTGAGAGGAGATGAGAGCGTTCGTTTGTTCCATCACAAACATTGGCAATTGTTATTACTTTGTTATTAAGACTCGTGACTTTTCCTACTCTCAGCACGTTAGTTTTTTTAGAAGAACTATTGAACTGGGTAACTTGAGAAAAGTTCTCATTTCATCTCACCTCAACTTAGTATAACATTAACAGAAACGCACTGCTGGTTTCAAAATGGAACTTCTTATGCTACAGTACAGCTGGTGCCGAAAATGACTATGGGAAAATAATTTTGCCTGGCTATGGCTTCTTGATTTTTTTTTGTTTATTGGTTTTTTCAATGGTGAGACGGTAAGAATTGCGCCTATAAACATCAAAATTGAATGTTGCCAAATGTATGATTATTTCGAATCCGAAAATTTAAAAAATAATTATCAAGAAAACCGATCGGCTTTAAAATGGCAGAACAAATTTATTATCAATTTATAAAGAACACAGAACACTTAAATAATAACAGCTTAGCCAGAGCTTAGGAAAAACACAAGAAAAAAAGGTTACCATCATCCAATTATGCGTTATGTCTTCTGAAATATTCACAAATAAGTTCAACAGAGTTGATAAAATTGGTCTATTAAAACATAATAATAATATCTTTCCTTAATTCCAAATTTTCATGGGTCAAGGGGTGGAAAATCCACCTACATCTAGGGCCTCAGGTGATACAACCGGGTGGCCACTCCGGTTGTTTCTCTTGATTCTTCTTCATCTTCCTCTTCTTCTTCTTCATCTTCTTCATTTATTTCCTCCATCCTCTCTACTAATTCCTTCCATTGCTCTCTATTCTCCCACAATCTATTATCATCAACATCACTCCACTTTCTATTAAAACATACAAAAGTTTTTTCTGAGTCTATCTTAGTTTCACCCGCTTATTTTTCCTGTCCTTCAGCTGGCAAGAAAGTTCGTCTGGGGCGAGCAGAGATCCACCAGAAGCTCGAAGAACCGGAACTAGACTCCGACCATTGGATATTAGCGATGAAGTCTGCTGGCGATCCAGTCAGTCAATGGCACAATCTGCTCGATCAGGACTGACACGATTAAATCTCAAATTGTCACACTTGTCACAGAATTGGGTGATTACCTCACTTGACCACGATGAAACGTCTGAAAAAGTATCGATATTAATAATATAGTTAGCACCCAAGGGATGCATGTACAGTATATGATAATGCAGCTAAAGATGAAACCCCATAGAATAATATTTAGCGATACCTTATAGGCGAGCTTTAAAGAACACAGATATCATTGAATCCACCAAATGAAAGCAAACTTGCATCAACTTTAAACGAAAAAATTGGAGCCATGAATTGAAACATGTCGGTTTCAGCTTGGTCATTGCTTCCGAGCTATTATTTCACTGAAATCTTAGTGGTTTATAATTTTTGGAAGAGACGATTCATGACAAATTTTCTCTTGGTAATAATATCCGACCAGAATTAATTTTGTTTTTAAAATGATAACTGGTTAGAGCATAATATGTCAGATCCGATATTTTGCATTCTCTTGCATAATTTTACTGCCTATTTAAAAGACAAAAAATCCGGAATAAGCAAAAATAATCCTAAATTGTCTGCACTTTGTAGATTTTGCTGTTTCTTCAAATGATTTTTATTATTTTGCTTTTTGAAATATCCTAACTTATTCAGACTGAATTTCAATTGACTTCTCACGGGCAAAAGCCATCAAGTAAGGATTAAGAGGAATAAATGCAATTGAATACGATTTTGATTGATTAACTATGAAAATATATGTTAGCTTCAATTTTCATACTGTCGTGATATAAGGTCCCGAGTTGTAATGTAGCATTAGGTTACCTGTGAATTAAAATTCTCAGGATTTAGTTTGCAGATATTGTCAGTAATGGAAATTATGTCTATACGACCATTTATTTTTTCATAATAATTTTATGTTTACCTATAGTTGAATTCTTTTTGTTATTGATACAATCTTGTTGCAGTTACAGACTTCAAAAGATGAATACTATCACGATTATGGTAAAACATTCTTACGTCAACATCAAGAACAATCTAAGCCGACCAAAATTTTACACTCATTCGTTGTTAATTAAGTGGACAGTAATTAGGATGAACCTCATTTTACGTAGACAGTTCTTTTTAACCATAATCAAATGTTAAGTAATTGATGAAAAAATCGGAAATGCCGATATACATTACGCTTAGAAGTATTATGCAGTCCATATTTTAAGAGCTAATCGATATTGACTAGCTTAATCTGCTTAACAGAACAGTTGAAATATTATTCGTCGGAAGATATGGTTAATGCCGGTGTCTCAAATGTCAAAGGTGGCATCAGAATGTCAATTAATTCGTCTAGAGATGTCATCTTCTTTATTATTATATACTCAAGGCAGCCGATTGGCGAAAAGATATTTGAAATCATTTATTTAAAAAAAAAACTGCGTTAGCGATTTGTTTTCAAAATAGATTTTTAGTGTTTTATATCTTTTGGTTCCTATCTGTGTCCCAGATTTTTGGTAATATGACATTAGGAAATTGTTTTACTGCTCACTAAAAAATGTCACCACTACAAATGATTTCTAGCGAATTCATAATAGTCAGGGAAAAGGATTAAAATAGGATAAAAAATTAAGATTTGTTGGTCGTAAGCTAAGATTGATTTGACGAGATGGTTGTTGAAAATCCCGTTGAAAAGTTCACAATTGTTGTAGAAAGAAAAGTAAATCCAGCAATTGTTATATGAAATGTGTTGAGATGATTATAGCGTCTCAAAGAACCAATAGAAACTGTGAAGTTGTGAACTGACAGAATCGTTTCGTCGCACGCTTCCAACTAACATCCTACGAAATCCGACGCATCGTGCGCGAAAACCTGCCTACGCCAGCATCCCCTCCCCACTGCCCCTACAAGTCCGGAGCAAGGTAAGCCATCTCAGCTCCCAGCTCGCAGCCGGCAGCATTGAAGCCTGCGCAGCCGACGAGGCAGCTAGTGTAGCGCTGCGCACGGGCAGCCGGCTCTGACAGCCACGGTGTCGACGCTGCACGTGGGGCAGACTTACCACAACGTCAAAGAGTCCGGTGAAATAAATTAAACCCGTGTGTTTTAATACATGTTTCAATTTTTATTAAGTTCCAATTCGATACGGTTTGTGGTTTTACACAAGTTGACAGGAAAAAGTGTGTGTGTGTGTGTGTGATTGTTTTGTGTGCAAATATTTGTTCGCGTTCCTGTGGATTTTTGGAGGTTTGCGGACTCGTTCGCAGATGGATTGTTTGGGCGTGCGATAAGGTCGGTGGTTTTGGGACAAGATGCTGATAGCACGCAGGACGCGCTGGCTTCTGTTCTTGACTATTTGCGAATGGTGCGTCTGCAGGGAGGTTGCAGGAAAGAACACGCGTTTGATGGTAAAAGAGTGTTTTGCTTATTTATTGTATGTTAGTTTGGACGTGGGAAAAGATAAGTGCGAAGCCAAGGACCTATCTCACTATCACATGCTAGTTTTGGGACTAAAATGGATTCCAGTAGTTGTATATGATATAGATGATATTTTTCATTGGTGTTTGGTTAGCACTTTCGCATCAAATCATTGGAAATGATGAAGTTTATAAAAAGTTAAGAATTTTAAAGGAAAAATCAAACCTGTACTAAAACCAAAGCTAAAACTAAGCTCCGTTAGACTTTTTGGCTTTTATCTTGTTACGATTTTGTTCAGACACTAAATGTACTTACTTAGTATTTTTGAAGCAAGATATGGTTAATGTTTTCGAGGTAAAATTTCAACCAGAGGTCAGGTAGGCGGCGACCTTTTTGGCAATTGGTTGCTGAAATCCATTTGCCGGTTATTGACTTCAATCACCCTCATTGAAAATAGCCATTTTATTTCAATGGAAATGAGAAAGTATAAATATGTAAATTGTTCGGCAAAGCGTCGAGATGTATGCATAATATTCGGGGCATGATATTCAAACAAGGATCATCACCCATGTATCCGAACATTTCCTGCAACGAATCCAGCTCAAAATAAATCGCATCTAGCTAAAAGTCTACGAGAAACTCAGAATTGAGAAGGCGAGTCAAACGCATCACCTTGTATAATAGTCGTATTTTTATAGGCTGAACGACCTTCGTTGTAAAAAAAGTGCATAAAAAAGATTTAAGGTTTCCATGTGTTGCCCATACGAGAGAATGAATTTACTGGTGTCTGCAGAGTGTATTCTTCGTGACACCACCACACCCGCCTAAAAACTCGAGCTGTTGTTTCTAGCTTTGCTTGCAAATTCCGCCAGATCACAATCATTGTCGGCACACGCAGTTCAGTTTTGAAAGCTATTCGTTTAGACAGAGTATGAATTATATCGTGAAAAGTAATAAAAATTAAAATTAAAATATCTAATACCCATATACTGTTTACCAACTGATATCTTGACATAGTGTCAATCTTACCTATTGAAAAATCATGGTTTCCTAGAAGAGAAAAACCTGCAATCTAACCAATATCTATTTTGCCAACAACTCAAATTTCGCCGCGTCATATAAATTGAAAGTATGAACATGTCAGGAAACGAAGAAGAGAAATTTTACGGTATACATTATGGTTTTTCTAGGAGGAAGTGTAGGGATTTTCTTGGAGGGCCTATATGTGACTATTGTACACATTCAAACGCTTTGTTTCGGAAAAAAACACAGAGGAAAATCCTACGGAACATACGCTATCAGTTTTGAAATGCATCCACACACAATTATAAATATAATAATGTATACAACGGACTAATTCACCTGCAGTGCCGTAGATATTAATATAATACCTGTACCAATATTTGGTTCGCGCAGGTAGCGACTATCTGAAGATGAATTATCTCTTCCTATGGATGCCATAGTCAAGGCAAACCTCTGTCTTGACAGAGACAATGCATAATGCAGCTGACGACAGAGCGACAGGCGCTATATATAGCAAAGACAAACAGGAAAGTGGCATCTAAGCTCGTTATCTCACAAGACCACGAAGACCCGCGGATTGTTTACTCAAGTTTGGTGGGGAACCGGCGATCGGGTTTTTATCTACAATGTGTACCCGAAATTCTAGTGGATTAGAATGGTAACATTTCTTATGTCAAAATCGTTGGAAATATATATTGAAGATAAGATATTTTAATATCCATGTGAATACAAGATATTTTATTTTATTTCCTTCTCTATTTCGCGTGTGCAAATTAAGGGTTGTTTTCTACATAACGGAGGATTTAATATAATAAAAATAAAACATCCAAATATCTCCCGTCAGACACATCAATTATGTCACAAAATAGAAAATAATATTTATTGATCAAAGATTACATTTTATCAAAAGTAGTAAAATGCTTAAATTTTGTTTACCAGGTCATACAAAATTTATAGAACACTCATTACAGTGTATTTTGAAAACTAAGCTACCGAACTATGAAACTATTAACTACTTCACTACTAAAATCTGCATTACTGCCATCTGCACTGAATACAGATTATTAACATTTTTACAGAATCAAGCACTTGCTTGATATCTCATTCACGATTTAATACAAAAAAAAACTTGAAATACATGATGTAATTCGCAAAAAAAAATGGCAAACGATATAATTGTAAATTTTAATAATTAATGCTTAGGATCGGGGCTCATATGAAATTTCCTGAGATATTTGAAAACAAACTTGGCTGGAAATGTAAAATTTCGTTCGAATATCGCCTCCGTTTAGTATTCAAGGCCATCACCGCACATTATGGAGCAAAAGCTATCCATTATCCAACCGTGTGCGATGTAAATTCACAGCGGCCATTTACAGACCGATTACGCATTATTACATTATTAATAGTGCGGTAATGGGCGCTTAAACATTATTATCCTACACAGATGAACACAAATACGTTGTTTTATCCATGCGATATCGACTTCGTGATGATGTCTCCCAGTTTCAAAGTAGACGTTAGTCTGACAGTTGCTGTCAGATGTAGCACATGGTAAATACCGTTTATATCGGGCATAATTGTCGTGTATATACTCTCGAGGATACCTACATAAGAGCTTTACCATATAAAGAATATTTTAATATGTTCATATTTAAAAAATAATCTAAAGCAATTAATTGCCATTCATGAAAAGCTATTAATTGTGAGAAAATTAAAGCACAAAATTATTTTAGAACTTGTTGGGAACACGTTACATGTTATTTATTACTGCTGGTGCTGATTCGAATGTTTGCTTATATGGCGAGTTGATCGGTAGATTTAAACTGGCCACCACAATTTATTCAATCACGACTACTCAAAAGCAAGCAAGCAAGCAAGCAAGCAAGCAGGTAGCCAATCAAGCAGACAAGCGAGAAAGCAAGCAAGCAAGCAGACAAGCAAGCAGGCAGGCAACCAAGAAAGCAAGCAACCAGGCAAGCAAGCAAGCAAGCAAGCAAGTAAGCAGACAGCAAAGTAGGTAGGTAGTACTGGATACAGATAGAGATCAAGCTAGTTACTGACCAGGGACACATTCATGCTTTTTTGCTGATGAATAACTCATCTATATTATATTGAAACTGCATCGCGTGATTTCCCGGCTATCAAAATGCTACTTGAGCTGTTTTGTGTTGTGGATTAAATTTGGCAGGCAACTGTCATTGTATTTGCCAATTTTGTACGGTATACTATCTTACGTTTTCTAAAAATATTGAAACAATCATTTTAACCAGACATATTACCTATATTACATGTGTTTTGTATATATATTTATCTTTGTTGGTAGTTCAGCGTCATCGGTAAACTATGGGAGTTGAGGATCCTGCATCATTGGAAAGATTTACGTTCACCTATTGAGTCTATTGATAAAAGCAATAAGAATTAATTTTGGGAACATTATCGACCAGTCAACTGACCTATAAGGCACAAAGAGATTTTATTAAGTCTATTTGTATTGGATGACGGATCCTATAGGCAAAAACTGTGTGAATACTATACTTATGTAAAAAAAAACTCTATCTAGTAATATTTTAAATTTTTATAACGAATTATGTTTTTTAACATGCAGACGAAAAGAATATGAAATTTTTAACTCCTGGAGGTGGATTTTAATACAAATAAAAACTGCACAGGTTTTTTCCTGCTTCGCGTGTTAAAAATGTTACAAAATAATCCTTGTTTAGCCAGTATTTGTTTTTGTTAAATTTATTTCACGTGGAAGTTTCTCAAATATGATTTCTTAACGTGTGAGTATAGGGAGGTTTCAACTACAGCATAGAATTCAGCTTCAAATAACGCAACTTTAACAGCAAAGAATGAGAAAATTATCTTTACTTGTTTCGTACGATTGTGTCTAATTGAATTGATTCGAATTATTTATTATAATTTATTGCATTTGCTTCATACCAGGCCGTACAGAATAGATTTTGAAATATATTTTTTTGTAAATATATTTAAAGATTTGTAAGTCCAGACGAAAGGGATCAATGCATCTAAGATTAAATCCGCAGTGGCTAAAACTGCAAGACAAACGTATGATCTTCTAGTAAGCTGACAGATTCTATAAAGCGTGCACCTGTAATGTTCGATCGGCATAGCTGCCAGCGTTGATAGATGATGATTGCAGACGGTCGCATTCGCATTCGCATGTCGCCAACATTGCGGAAAAAAACATTCGCGTGCAGCAAAGGACAATGGACTGGCGAGGACAGGCCAGTCTGAGAATGTAGTCAAGATCAGTTGCTAGGCGACAGTTCGCAGACGGACAGGACGTTTCACCTGTTCAACAAATACGGGATGGAAAAGAAGCTGAAATTGTCTGGACAAATTGTATCCGAAACCAGGATGTAACTTTGATCCGGGGCTTATCTCTTCTTGCTTTTCGATTTGTGTAATAACTACGATTGAAAAGGTTAAATGAAAAGCGACCTTAAATTTCAATACTTAGCAGCGCTTAACGCAATGCATTTAAATATAGGTTTCCTTTGCCAGAACACGATGCCCATGAAGCTTATATCACGTGTTTTCATTATTTCCAGCGTTACGGAGTGAGCGACCTAGACTCGAGAGGTTTCGGTAACAAAGCTGTGGAGTCAGGTGACTAATTACCTCAATTTCGATTACTTTTTAGTAACTAGGTAAACGATTAGTAGAGCCTACACTCGTTGCAGGATGAGCGAGCCGTAATCTCCCTGAGGAAATCCAAACGGAAAACATTTGACCATCATATTGTTGAAAACGGTGCTTTAATGATCAAGTATTTTTTATTATTATTAGGTCATTTTTTTTCTGATTAGCAAAATATTTCATGCACGAATCTGAAACTTAGGCAATTCGTTTAACTTGTTATCATATATATTCAATCCAAATTTGGTGCGGATCGGTTAATTAGTTACGAAGCTAGTACCAAAAAACTGAAACATTAACGGGTTTTTGCTCATAAAAAAAAAATGGCTGGCCAGATTTTGCTCAAAAACTATACAGCACCTCGCTGAGTCACCACGAACGTTTTTGCCAAATTTCGTAACGATCTGTGACCTTTAAGTAGGGCTGCTCGTTTTTGTTACAAACAAAAAAAAAAAAAAAATCCAAATGCTTTTTTTTCCCCTATGTTGTGAAATTGAAGGATTTCGCTCGCTTCGCTCGCTTCGCTCGCTTCGCTCGCTCATCCAAAAATGTTTCTAAAATCCTAAAATTAATGTCGTACAAACTTGTTCACCAAGTCTGTAATGATTCTTTAACCAATTTTAGGAAAATAACAGAGAATTTATAACTAATCAAAAAATACGTCGACTGACTGAACTCTTGTATCTTGCTTCAGATTCGCCAAAAATTTTGTTCTACTCGAATTGGACGCCGTGGTCTCGATGCAACGAGCGGTGTGAGCGAACTAGACACAGGAGGTGTCTGAACCAGCGCAAGTGTGGAAACATCGTCTTGAAGGTAAATCAAGGCAAAACCCACCCGGAATTTGGAAGAGCGGTGGTTGCTGGCGCTTGGAGCTGTTGGGAAGGAGCAGCCTGCATGCCTGGCTGCATGCCCTGCATGCCTGGTTCTCCTGGTTCATCTCCAGCTCGCTCAGATTCAATATGGGTCCATATCTCAGATCGTATGGCTGTACGGGCGTGTAAACGAAGTGGTTTAAATGCGCGTCAATAATAATTATATAAAAAAAACAATTTTACTGGTCCATATAAGGTGAAATGGTTTTACAGTAAAAACACAAATTAAGGCCTTCTAAGAGACTTAAGGCTGGCCAAGCCATTTCCACTATCTCGGTCTTCCCACAATTTATCTAACTCTACCTTCTTACAGATAGAAGCAGGGAGAGGCAGGTGTTGCCTCTACTCTAAATCTTCTTTAGTGAGACCACTCCACTTCTCTCTCGTATTCCCACCCTTCTTCCTCCGACTATACAGTTTCGTCAAATTCTCAATTAGACATTCTTATGAACTTTTCTCTTCCATCCTTTTCAAGTGTCCAAACCAAGAATACCATCTCAAATTAGCCTTAATTTTCTTGAATCTGCTTGAAATAAATATGTAGCATAACACACCGGCGCTTCTAGGAGACGGACGCATGCGGAACGGCGCGCGGCGACGCCCGCAACCGCCGACGCTGCCAGCGTCGCAAGCATCGGCACAAAGGCGCCGCCTTCCAGGTTGTACGTCCTCCGGGCGTCGCGACGTCGGTGAACGTGCGTCGCGCTAGTCGGCAGCGGCTGGCGTCGGCGGCGTCTGGTCGCTGGGGTCGGTTCTACCCGGCGACCTCCGCCTATCCGTTCGCCTATCCTGTCGCCTATCCAGGTCAGTTTGCTATTCGCTGCTTGCTTATGCAGCGTAGAGACTTTTTTACTGGTAGTTTTCGTGGACCGTTGTTATTATGCCTCATTGTGCCAGCTTTGTCGATCTACTGTGGCATGTCCAATAATATTTCTCCAAAAGTTTTTCTGTTAGCGGCATTCCTCTCTTCGGTTTGTCTAGTTGAATGAATATAATATTTTTGGAATAAATTCGTTGGCAACAATCATTCACGCGATATGATGATCGATTGCGGCAAGTTGACGGGAAATATCGAGCTCCATATTTCCCAAATTCACCGGCGTGTATTTCCCGTGTGTAATAAAATTGACTTTTGCTTTATTTTAAGTGCCAAAATATGTGGATTAAGTGTTAGTTTGTATTCGAAGCTTATCGTGATTCGTGGTATTGAATTCATCCGGCTCTTCAAGCAAGAGAAAAGAAAATGTCCAAATCAAACTTTTTTTTATGCGATACGTGAATTAGTAAAAACATCATTTCCCTATTTTGCAGCCGGCTGGGCCGGCCACTTGCCGGCGCCGACGCCGACGCCGACGCCGACGTCGCACCGCGAGTCTTCTGTGATATTCCCGAGCTTCGGCCATACGGCGGCGGCGGCGGCGTCGCCAGCACGGCGTCCCGACGCCGACCGGACGTCGACCTACGAGAGTCAGCTCTACGGCAAGTGGACGCGTTGGTCTCAATGCACGCGTGCATGTACGACGCATCGACGAAGGTGAGATCTGGTGTCGAGCGCTAACAGTAACACAAGCGTACACCCAACGTCATAATCGCGGTTAGTCTGTTTTTGGTTTGTGATTGCAGCGAAGCGACACTAGATTTAGTGCATTCTATGTTCATTTATATTCCTGGGGGAATTCCGGTGGGGTTTTTCTTTTGGGTTAGCAATCAGGACACGTTCGTGAAGATATAGAATGTAATTGAATTGAAAAGATTGCTTGAGAAAGAATATGGTGGATGATGTATAGACAACTGGCCATGGCCGATGGGTACTGAGCACCTTTACTGTAAAATGTAAATAGTTTATATTTTGTCCGATTTTAACGAAAACACACACTGTTCATGTGTAAAAAATAAATATTTTATTAAAAAATAAACCTAAACGAATCGTCTAAAGACTAGGAGATAAAGTTAAGGAAGGCAAAAATGTATATAAAACCAAAATTTTCGAAAATTAATATCAATTCGCGACAATCAACCAACGCTTTAGAAAGGTGTTGTGCGTTCAGTGGGTTTTTTTTTTTCGCCAAATAATCTTATCACTGTTCGTTAACTTCCGAAAAGATTTCTTAGCTGTGTGATTGCAGAGGGTTGCTAGAAAATAATTAAATTAACAATGAGAAATATTTTTAGAATGTATATTCTTAGAACAATATGAGTAGGCTCACTGACCGAGTCATTAGGACAACTCCCTGGAAGCATGTAGCACCGATCAGGTTTTACTCAACTTACAAATATCTTCTCTACAATTCAGCGACAACTTCAACAAAATCAGCTTCTACCATCCATTACGGTTTTGCTTCAAATATATTTTTAATTACAACCAAGAACTAAGAACTAATAATTGTCCAACTGTCCACGATTTGAACGGCAGGAACTGCAAACGCAAAGACTTGTGCGGGAACACAATGCTCAAGGAATCTGCCTATTGTTACGTCGAGGACAGCTACTGCCAACGATGGATCCAGAGAAAGTTGCAGAAAAGAGGCGAAGATAACGAAGGCAAGTGACCAGTCCAATGACCAACTGGACCTTCATTTTACAAGCAAGAGTTATAAACATGAAATCTATATAGACGATCTATTTTAGGATTTGATCAAATTTGAACTTCTCGCAGCATGCACAGTAGAAGATTGAAATGTTCAGGACATTGGGAAATAATGCACTGTCTGCAAATCCATAGAGATAGACGATTTCACTGCATTATCGTCCGTATCATTACAATTCACCTGCGTTATTTTATATATATTAGTATTTAAAGTGTACAAATTTTATCCCATTAAGGTTTCTTAAGTTATCTTGACCACACAGAATTATGATTGCCTTTCGTTTCTTTTCTTCTTAGTATATTACTTCAGGATAGCTACCGATATTCCGATATAATTAATGTGTCCATTTTACACGCATATATTATCATGATTTTTGTGGTCAGTCAAAAGATATAAGACCAAAGTCACAGACATTGACTTACCGTTTTTATTAAACGTCCGTACCAAAAATGGATAAAATCTAATGATTCAAAACATTATAAACACTGCCATTGATCTGTCGGCTTTTAATGCAAATTCCATGTCATTTACCATTTTACTCCATAAGACATAGAAACAAATACACCCTTATACACAATAAACCCTTGGTGAGGGCATGTTAATTAAACCACCGAACAGCCCCTACTGCTCAGTGAATTACCGACACCTAACTGTCTGATATTTCGCCTGCAGCAATCCAGGACTTCAAGTACCCCCCCGCCGGCTACAATGCTCCAAGCAAAGCGACGTCGGTGCCGTCGGCGTCGGCGTCGGCGTCTCGTCTCGGCTACGCGGAGAAGGATGACGCCGGGGGTGACTGCGGCGTAGCGGGCAACACAAGTAGATCGTTGGGGAACATGTTGCGCATCATCGGGGGTCGACCGACGGCCAAGGGGCGCTGGCCTTGGCAAGTCGCGGTGCTCAACAGATACAGGGTGAGTGTCCGCTGTTTTGACACGTCATCCAATTGCCAACGGTGCTCCAGTTGACTTTTAAATCCATTTCAGAAAGTGTAGCCCAATTCAGAGATGATATTTGCATCGTAATGACTTCATTTTACAAGCCTCTGCATTAACAACATCACTTTAAAAAAAATGCAAAAAATGCATTATCTTTTTACTTTACATTTCTTGATGTTTTTTTTTGTGGAAACTCTGGGGTTTTAACCCGTGGATATTAAATCACATGAATTATGACTCGGTTTCAGTAATTTCAATATTAATTACAAATAAAACAACTAATGACATCGAATCTGGAGATTTTTAATAAAGATTTCATTGATGATTTCGCCCAATGATTATGTAGATTGTGAGTTGTGGAAGGGGAGGGGGGGGGGGGGGGTAAGAGGTGACAAACCACGCGGTTTTTTACATTCTTTTGACGAGCTTTTCTTTAGAAATCGTCACTGCTAGTGATACTAGCTGAGAGCCAAAGGGTGACTACGTTTTCAATTGCCATGTTTCCAGAAATAACAGATATTACGAATAATCTACTGATGGACCGCTAGACACTGACCCATAAATTGATATTCACTTTCAATTAACGAAATCAAGTACGTTATTACTAAAAGTACATGTGATCACATCTAGTCAATGTATATTGTTTTGTGATTTTATGATTAAGAATATTTCTTCGTGATTCCTCTGCAATATTTCTACACCTTCTTACAACTCCATAGAATAAAGAAAACGTTAGTTTGTTATCTATAAGAGTACGACAATGGGCATAAAGCCAAATCGCCAAACGCAGCTCTATAAAATTTAGTGGCCCTTTGCATGGTACTCGTTTAAAAGTATACATGGGAGGATCTAGTCGTTCTTTATCAATCTGAAATGTTATACAAATCATCGGTATCTCTCTGTAGAGAGGTGTGGACTTGTCACTGAAATTTATCTCTTTAGAAGACAGAACCTAATGCCCATGCAATTGCATACAGACATAAACAAAGGGCACGTGCATATAGGAAGTGTACTTATTTTCATTAGCATCCGAGGACTGGTCATTAGCCCCATTCTCGGTACAGAGTAACTAGTACCTACCACACTGCAATTTAACACCATGGCTAGGGTGCAGCGAGAGTAGATAATGCGTGTAGCTGGTACTTAGGGTGATTTACAAACGGTTATAATTGGTGGCCTTGTGGCAATGAATCGAAAAGATTGATGAAATAGACAAATTTGCGTGCGTGGCATTGTGAAAGCGGCGCCAGTGTTGACAATCGATAAATTTCAATAATGATAATCGAGATCGAACCAACCTATGAATGCATAATGCATCAATTGATGGTGGGATTAATTGGTTTGGAAATAATATTACGCTGCACACGATGCAAAGATTAGGTTGTGAAAATAAAAGGAAATGATTGAGATTGATAGGGATTTTATAAAAGGGTGTCGAGGAATGGAATAACTTAAGATTAAGTGGAAAGATGATGGAAAGTGTGAAGAAATTTAAGGAAGGGATGAGAATGGGATGGTAGGTAGGTTTGGGACTCGGACATAATGACATGTAAATGTATAAATCTGATTGAAGTAATTAATAAGTAAACAATTGTTTTGTATGGTTTTTAATAATCGACTCGTGAGATGCTGATATGGCATCTGCTGCATCATTTGTTTGCAATTGGCATTTGATAGTTCCTGAAGTTCTTAAGAACTTATTTGAGACAAGGGAAAGGCGTGATAAGTCGGTACAGATATGCAATGGCGAGAAATTTTAATTTAAATAGTCATTTACCACACAGACAAATATCAATGCTGATCCAACGTTATCAACTGCATGAGAACCTAGTTTGTACTTTGAATGGCGACAGCGCGATAATTAAAGGTGGATAAAACAAAAGGCACCCGGGCACTCAACCCGAATAATACGATAGTTACCTTCAACTTTAGCGACTCACAGAGTGATGTATTAAGAAATTCGCTATTGCAGAATTGGATCAACTTCTGTTTTCTCCCCTATACTTCCTTTGTAATCAAATAAATGTAAGCGTGTCTCTACGCAATTGGTCGGCTGCGCACACAGGAGGCGTTCTGCGGAGGCACACTCGTGTCCACGCGTTGGGTTCTGACGGCTGCGCATTGTCTGCGCAAGCGGCTCTACGTTCGGATCGGCGATCACGACCTCTCCGAGCAGGACGGCACCGAGACGGAGCTGCGGGTAATCTCAACCGTCTAAAGACTTTACCTTCGAGGACTCTTCGGCGTGGTTTTGCGGGGTCTCTAACGTCTGGGTGGAGTTGGAAATTCCGTGGCGACTCCAGGCAATGACATTCATGCAAATAAATTCAAATGCTTCTGTGAATTATCTCTTAAATCAAAAATGATGAAGTTGGTAGCACAGGGTTGGTTTAAAAAGAAAGCTTCCACGATTGATTTGTTTCCGTTTAATTTTTCGCTTTGACAAGCTCTTATAGCTTTGGTAAAGCAGGCATCAAAGCTTTCAGAAACAAAGGTCGGCTTAGTTCATGTAGGATGCGACAAGTATATAATATCCAATAAAAAAAACGCTAAAACAAAATCCACGTCAAGACCTAGTAGGCTTCTTGAAAGTCCCTAATTAGACACTTCTCTTACAAAGATCTAAACTTAACAGCCCCCAATGCAGAAAAGGTTTGACACAAGGATGACAAAGGATGACACAAGGTTTTCCCTTTTTATTTTTAGTGGTTGCTAATTTTGGTTCAGCCGCTTCAGTAACGAGTTTACAAGACTTAAGCCTTATTTAATGGAAATGGAAAAAACGTGGTACTGAACCTTGACGTTACCTTATAAAGTTCCCCAGAAAGAAATATTAGAACAGCAAATCTTTGCTGAAAATCTCTTTAGGGCGTGTAGCGACGATAACTGTCAATTGTGTGAAAGCATACTACTAGAACTTGAGACTACTTTCGATAAATGACAATTTTCAAAGATTTCAATAAATGATTTCGACTCTTTCATGTCCAAAGTTCGCTAGGAAAAATATCTTTCAAGACAAATTGAGTCTGGGCTAAAAACCTTGATAGTGCGTTTTTTGCCAACTAACCCCACTAATAACATTCGCCGTTGGCCCCGCAGATCGAGCAGATGGTCCGCCACCCTTCGTACGACGAGGAGACGGTGGACAACGACGTCGCGCTGCTCCGCCTCCCCGTCGCCGTCGCGACGTCCCCGTCGGGGGCGGCGTCGGTGGGCGTCGCGTGTCTGCCGCGGTCCCGCCAGCCGCTGCCCACTGACCGCTACTGCACCATCATCGGCTGGGGAAAGCGCGTCAGCTCGGACACGTTCGGCACCGACGTGCTGCACGAGGCGGAGGTTGGTGACATCTTAGCGGGGTTGAGGGTTTCTCGGTTTGGAAACTTCCAAGGTTTAAGAATGGAATGGAAGACATAGAATAGGAGGATCTCTGGGAATTGAGATCTCTCGAGGCTGAAGGCTTCTATGGTTGAAGGCTAGCAAGATAAAAGGATTCTCAGACTGGGAACTCCAAAGCTTATCAAATTTAAATACAATAGGCATTTATTTAATATATATATATATATTATTTTCTAAATCAAAAGCTTAAAAATAATTATTACAATATTAGAATACTTACATAGAGATTGTAATTGAAACATTTTTGAACGCTCACATCAAAGCTTTATTTTTTAAACGTGTTTTTTTTTTGACATTGTGTCGAACAATCGCTATTCAATAGACTTCAGAATCGTTTTTCCATCCAATTGCTTTTTCACGTGGCTTGCGTTGGAGATTCTAATATTAAAGGAAAATAATAGAAATGGCTAACAAAATGTTAATGTTGGTGTTGAGAAAACGCTGCTGAATGTTTCTCTTATCTTTACTGAGCAGCAATAGGAAGCTAGTGTGTTGAGGCTGAAGCTACAAAAGTCATGTCAATTCGGTGCTCCGTCAGTCGAGTCCCTCCCTGGAAGTGTAAGATTGCAATATCTCCCCTGTGAGAAAGGTTCATATCGTTTTAAAATCACCACAAAAAGGTACGAGACATAAAACAGGATATTTTTCTCAATTCCGACACAAGAATAAGAAAACTAATGAAATGGCGAATGAAATCGTCGATAAGTCCACTTCGTACCGGCCCAGACAAAGTCAGGCAAAACAAACTGGGAAAACATCTGGCATAAACTGCGGAGACATACTGGGAATTTTCAAAGCAGAACGCCTCAGCCTGAGATGACATAAAATAAAGTGCAATTCAAAGATTTATTACCGTTTTTTGACAGCACCATTCTGCCTAGATTTATAAGATTTTTGACCGCGGTTTTTTGCGTTTGGGATTATTATTATTATAGTACACTATTTTTACAGCCAGAATGTTGACTTCTGGCATATTTACAGCGAATTAGACTTGTGCAAGATCATGAGCATGATAGTTGTTCAGTTTCACGATACCAGTGCCAAACACCTATTACATGAAGTACAATCACAAAATGAGTTAATGCAGATATTCTACATATTCTAACGCAAGCTGATATCAACAAACATTTACACATTTCATTTCAAATTTCTACTTTCAAACAACCACTCAGCCACTCTTTTCGAGCCAAACCCACCAAATAAACAGGCAGATGGACCCATACCTCCAAATGAAACCTCATTCACCGTGCTCAGGTGCCGATCGTGTCCAACGAAGTGTGCCGCCACGTGTACGAAGACTACCACATCACGAGCAACATGTTCTGCGCCGGATACCGCCGCGGTCGCATGGACTCTTGCGCCGGCGACTCCGGAGGACCTCTGCTCTGCAAAGAGGGCGGCCGGTGGACGGTGTTTGGCATCACCAGCTTCGGAGAGGGCTGCGGCAAGCATGGCAAGTATGGCATCTACACGCGGCTGCCGAACTATGTCAAGTGGGTGCAGAAAACCATCAAGGACTAGTGTGATACGTGTTTTTACCGCCTGTGTGTTGCACTCTGTAAATTATCGATTAGATTTCTTGCGTTCAGAGAATAATTATGTCCACTAGTTGGATTGAGATTTCATCTATCTTACTTGGTTACACTGTAGAAATGTAGGATATTGTTTGTGGATCTTTTTTTTTAGTGGGTGTTTGACGTCATTTTTCTTTGAGTGAAATGCGTCTATTCGGAAAGGTTTTGACAGAAATTGAAGGTCACTAAGGATTAATGTGTGTTAAGTTAATACGGGATTATGTCATGTTTGGAAAATGATCGCGATTTCGTTCTACCAATCTCATGAGGCTAAATCCGCATGGTGCTAATTTAAATTTTCTACGGCAAATACGGCTACAATGACAGAACGGTGAAAGTTAGAATCGCATGATTCTAGTAACATATTTATTACTGCAGTTACTTACTATTTGCAAGTAGAAATTTGGGTAAATTGGTGGCTGAAGATTGTGGCACACAGTTTTTAGGTAATGGCCCGATTATAATTAGATATTTGTTTATGTATATAGAACTCTAATTCTAGGTCATGCCAATTTTTATAAAAGCTAAATCTGGCAAAAAATGTGAATTCGCAACATGGTAAATGTCTTGTGTAGATATACTACATTACACTATCTTCTCTATTTCTGTGAGGCAAATAATTTTGACCCCATTTTAAAATGATTACAAGAAAGCACTCTTCAGAGGTAGATGTGATAGTTTTATTATGGTGGTGCATTATGGATAAACTCCCTCTGTCTTCATGTGGAAAATGGAAATGTTTTGAAATTAATTCAGACAGAGAATGCAATTGCGATAACTTCTTAAATATTGATGGAGTATTTGTTAACTTTAAAATATAAAGTTCTATTCTTATAGCTTTATTTTAATTCATTATTTACAGAAGTCCAGAGCCATGTCAAATATATATATATTTTTTTGCTATAAACAAATGATAATTGTGATCTAATTGTGTGGACACCATTGTTTTTGTTGGGATTTGTTAAGTAACTTGATATTTCCAAAGATCTTTGTGTCATTCCCAATAGCAAATACCTGCATTTACTATTATTATTGTACATTCCACTTGCTGCATATTATTGAGTTCGCCTGAAGAAATTTTCTCTGTGCAGTTTAATTTAAGAATCTTAGCATTTAGAATTCGAAAATTTCGATTCTGGAAATTTATCGTTTACTTTGTAAGTTTTTTTAATTGATAATTTAATGTTGCTAATTGGATAATTATATTATAATATGCCAGCCAGATAAAATCAGCAATATCTACGTAACCCGTCATTTGGTGTCCTTTCTTAAAAAAAAGTTATAATTAGTCATAATATATCTCATGTTTAATCCAAATTTTGAGCGTGCATCCGTATAGTGATTTGGCATATTCTATTACAATTTTAAGAATATCTTTCGGAATATTCGGAAGATCGGAATAAGGCCATACTCTAACATGGGATAAATCCACTTGATTAACACCATGCTCAGATGGCGTTATTGCAGTGCATTTTACTGAAATAAAGCCATACTTGCTCAGATAGCTTTAGTACAGTCCAGCAGTTACTGGAGCGTTATTCCAGATGGTGTTATTCAGCTCCCCCTTTATTTTTATCGTGTTTTAACAGCCTCCCACACATTTTCAAACCTTTGCATGTCAGATGGCCGTGGTCATGTGACTGTCATGGCCACCGCCTGTTTGACGTGCGTCTTGCAGTGTAGTCCCGGCTAGTTGGAGTGCTCGTTTTGAAGTTTGTTCCTAGAACGAATATCAAGATATCAAAATGGGAAGAGCAGTAGTGGCAGAAGAAAATGCCTTGTCTTATCTTCAAGGATTTGCTCAACCTGACAGCTATTCCATCGGACTTATTTTGGGCCAGGTAGGTCGTCACACCTAGTTTGGATTTGTCAGTGCTCTTAACAAAGCTTATGCATGGTTGGCTTTTCAATGGTTGGCTCATTCCTTCAATATGTTGCTTTTTGATAACTTTTGTCGTTGCGTTCTGATATTTTGCGTTCTGATTTAACTGTTGCGTTCTGATATTTTTATCATTTCGACTGAGCGATTTTTAAAGTCGCAATATGATCCCGAATTCATGCAATGACCTCACTAAATGAGATGTCGACTCTTCCTCTCAGACCACTGGAACTCGAGACTATGTGATCCATCTGGCACGCACTCCGCCATTGACAACAAAGAGCGTCGAGGAAGAAGATTCCCCCGGAAATTCGGACACCGAGGAGGAACCGGTGAAGCCTGTCATTCGCAGTGTCAAGGAGATTAATGACAGCTGGGTGGCTGACCACGCCAAACACGTAAGAACGTAACTGCTTGAGTTTTGTTTAATTAAAGTGCCTTTTATAGTAATGATTGTATTAAAATGATACAGTAAAATATGGAGATAGTATGCAAAATGAAGGTTTACTAAATTGTTTAGGTGACACGGATGTTGCCGGGCGGAGTCTGGGTTCTCGGCATTTTTATTGTCGGACCCGACGACATCTTTGCTGATGCAACGTCGATGAACCGTGTCAAGAGTGTCCTCGGCAAAGTGACCAAGACACTTGGAGCCAATCGATTCCTTCACGGTAACGGGCCGTCCACCGAGATGCTTGCGCTACATCTAAACAGCAAATCTCAGAAGTATGTCGATACACGTTACGTTTCCTCGCATGGCCGAAAAATTTCTTGGCAAATGTTCCTATCCGGTCGATGACTTTGATTACTAACTTCAGCCAGTACCACAACCCATCCTACCAACAACATTTAAGATTGTCATGGCATTCTTCTAGAGTCTGTGCAGAGTTAAATAAATAAATAAAATCAACATCAGAAGATTTGTTGGATAGAAACCTTATAACATCCATCATTTACTGCACCACAGATGATATAACCGTACTAAATTTCTAATTGTCTGGTTATCGACGTTCCAGGTACTATTGCAAGAGCGTGGAGAGCGAAAAGGCAAGCGGTGCAATCAACAACGTCGACTGGAAGTTCCAGGCGAACCCCACCAGGTGGCACCAGCTCGAATGCCAGGTGGACTTTGACCAGATCTACCCGATTGCGGGCGACGAGATAGCGCAGTCGCTCAAGTCCCACTTGCAGGTCAGCCTGCAAATACAAGCCGCATCTAATGCCTGATTGAAGCTTTCCCAAGCAGTCAAGCTGCTTTAGCTATGCGCTGATTTTTTTTATCACCATACTGCATAGCGTGAATTTAAACTGAAATGCAAATACTCGTTGCATGTACATGGTAGACATTGATTATTATATTACTTGTAACGGCAAAAAAAATTTATCTCTACCAGGATATTTCATTACTAATGCTGCATAGCATAGCAGCCTTTTATTATTTATTGTTACCTTCTCGACTCTGCTCCGATTGGTGCATTGTTGTGACCTGGCTTATGAATTTTGCTTTCCCCGTTACTGAATGCAATTGTAATTCACTTAGAGTGTATCACTGCGGTTGCGTGTTGCAGGAAATTCTGTCGCGTGTGAGTGACAACGTTGAGAGGGCAGTTTGCATGATCGACGGTGAGCTGAAGGACGCCGGCGAACCTCTTGATTCCGTCAGCAAGAAGAAGAAAGGGAAGCCGATGGGGAAGGAAACGCAAGAGGCGAAGATCATGTCTGTCAACCTTTATGTTCCTTGCGTGAGTGTTTGATTTTATTGATTGTAGTAGTAGGTACAAAAAATTCTTCTTGAATGCCTTTACATTTCTACCATCTGCCTTGTAGGTAGGTCTGGCCGTAGTATGTTCTTTTTATGGCGTTGGAATGCACTTTGCTGGTTCTAAACGAATACGTCGTTATTAGAAATAACCTGGCTAGCGTTCCTTTGCCGGTTAATTTTTATTGAAACGATTAGTAACGTAATCTATCCTGGAACATTAGCTGTACGGCTAGCTGCTAATATAATTGCAGGGCATCTTCTATTAACCCTTTTAGGAAACACGGGACCTTCCCTTTCATACTCTATTTTGTCTCTATTAATTATTGCCCAAATTGCTCTAGTTTCATAGAAGTTTTTGTATATATATCAATTTTCCAGTTTGATAATTGTTTCTTAGAAAACTAGTGAAAAATGGTAATGCTACATTAGAAAAAAACAAATGTATGGTATCAAATTCCAATATCATTTCCATCTTTCAAATTCCAATAATCTTCCCAAATTAAATTTTTAATCTTGTAAAATTGTCAAAAGCAAGAATTATTAAGAAATAGCCCATATCTGATCAACACAATTAAGTGTTTTGTTAGGAGGATGATAATTTTTTAATTTTTGTTGTATTTGTTTACAAGGAGAAAGAAGAGAGGGAACAGGAGCTGGTGGTGAAGAAATGTAGCGGAGAGATGAGCTTCATCGGGCTGCTCACCAGCCGAGTGTTTCTACACCAGAAAGCAACGATTGCTGAAGCGATAAAGGTACGCCGCGCTTAAACCTTATAGTTTCAAGTTTCAATTTCACTTCCCTTGTGTATTTTGCTAATTTCAGTTTACAGAATAATAAAATTTATACTTTGACAGTTTTATCTAGAAACTGAGTCAATCCTGAAGCTTATTTGAGGCTTGAAGTCTCTAAGTCTCTAAGGAGGACTTCCATAAAAAAGTGTAGATTCAATCCAAAAATGACCTTTAACCGAACTTTTCTTATGGCTATGCCCCCCCCCCCCCCCCACACCATTCTTGGACAAAAGCAAGCTACTAATTCCTAGAATGAGTGATTTAGGAAGATGGTGATCCTGCATTTTTCATTTGCTGTATCTAAGCATTATTTAGAACATACATTTTATTTTTGTATCCTATTCCTGCTTGAAAATGACAAATATATCTGTCCAACCATTTGCATTAAAATCTATCTCCGGTTTTCAAACAAAACAACAAAAAAAAAACGGAATGCATTAAAGGTATTGCTGGCAAAACATAAAGATATAATTAAATGTAAATTAAAATAGTTTATTTGCCAGTTATTAAGCTGCATACTGATGGCTGGTCCTAATCTATTTCTTTGTCAAATCTGTTATCCAGGCGGTCAAGGAGGACATTGTGAGATCTTTGGCTGCTCGCCTCGAGATGCACTCGGATTCTTTGATCGAAGAAGAGGATGGATCTCCGGAAGGTACGCTAAACTACCTTTGGTTTAGGTGCAACCTTCTTTCCTTAATGTTCAATGGGCTATGTTGGGACTAGCTGATATCCGACCGCAGTACAGAATCTATACTTCAAACACAGCACTTACTTCATCACCAGACCAGCTGGAAATGAATGCGGAAGAAAAAAAAACTCACTTTTGAGACAGCTGTGTTTTTAGTGGCAATAACTAGACATGAGGAAAAATATATTGGGTAATACGTACACATAATAATTAATAAATAATAAATTTTTCCAAAAAAAAATTTAAGTGAGAATGTTCAATAATGGCCAAGCTGAAAAAAGCCCATACCAGCTGTCTACATATGACCATTTTCTTAGAGGAATTATTGAAATTGAGCCCATATCTCCTCCCAAATGAATCATACATTCTTTTTCAAAAGCAACTTCAACCTAAATTACTATTTAATTAAAAAGCTGTGTCTAAATTAATTAATTGCCATAAAAAAATTATGTTCAAAATTTAATAATCTTATAAAATTTTAGATTTTACTTGTTTTAATTGTATAACTACTTGTTTGTGGACCTGTCATGAGACCCTCTGTAGAATGAAAGAGAGCCTCCTAGCTTTAAACTTTAAAGTTTGGAACATTGTAATTTTTTTTTTGATTTTTTGATTGATTAAGATAAGCAGCCTACTCATACAAAGTCAGTTACAACAACTGCCGAGTTGAGTGTCAAACATTGTGGGATAGGACCACTGCCGAGTTGAGTGTCAAACATTGTGGGATAGGACCACTGCCGAGTTGAGTGTCAAACATTGTGGGATAGGACCACTGCCGAGTTGAGTGCCGAACATTGTGGGATAGGACCCCTACAAGATCTATTGGAACCTCCAGGCTTAGATGCATGCCTTCAGAGCAAACTGCAAAGCACAAAAATTACCCCTGGTAACTATGATACAACACCCTGGCTTCAAACCTTAGTACATTAACATTACAGGAGGGGAAGATATGAATCTCCAGCTTCAGGGCTTGGCACATATGAATAGCAGAAAGAGATTCCGTGCAAAATCTAATCTGCACGCTTTTAAGGGCAGTACATTGAAGGGTTAAAAAATCACCCCTGTAGAATCTGTGATAACCTCACTAAAATTGTACAAGATACAAAGAAGGACAGGCCAAATGGGTAAAAAAACTCGGAACAACTTTGCCGATTTTATCGTAAGGTAGAGTGACCAGTTAAGGCCAGGCTAAGCAAGTGTTCAGATTTGGAGTCGTAAAGAAATCAAATTGGACAAAACTATCAGCATTTTATTTTTTTTAAGAGAGGAAGCTCTTACCAGCTCCTTACCAGCAATTGATTATAAATATTTTGATATTTTTACTGGTTAACATTGCAAGGATTTAAATAATTATTTAACCATGTTTGATGTAAAGTAGAAAGGAAACTATGTTAACAATTAGTAAAACGGCTCTGCTTATAGAAGACAACTTTTAAGTAAATCATCTAGTTATAAAAATAGTTACAAGACCTCAGTAGGCCCATATCTGGGTAATATATTTATCTTTTCAGGTATAAGTTATAGGTAAATGATGTAATATATTTTAATATCACATAATAACTTGTAGCCATGAACTTCTATATTACTGCTACCTTGACAAGCATAGAAATAAGCTGCACAAATACCAAGGTTGCTTCAATTGGAGTCCGATTTTGTAAAAGTTTTGGCTAGAGAAGTCACTTGTCTTATCGGTGAAGGCGTTAATTTGTTCCATCATAAACATTGACAAAAATGGAAATCTCATATCATCTCACCACGATAAAAGTTACAAACTCACTTCACCCTACCGTCCCAATCGGTCTGTGTCCTTGACGTGCGTGCATTGTTCCCTCTGGTGCGCAGAACGCATGACGCTGCACGAGCCGCCGCGGCGGGTGCTGGTGCCTCTGCCGCATTGTCGGGTTACGCTCTCCGACTACCTCTTCCCCGGCGAGGGCGCCACCGAGGCACTCATCTCGCTGCGCGAACTGCTGGACCTCGACGTTGCAGAGGAGGACGTGCTCAAAGACCTCGAGACGCAGGCAGGTGGGTTTCGGTCGGCTTCGATCCTGCCAACCCGGGGAAGTGATGCCGGAAATAATCATGTTTTCAGCCTCGTGATGGTGTTTTACTTTTGCACGGCATGACTTTGTAAGTTGTCTGGCTGTGGGGTGGACTGGCTGATATCCTACATATTGCCGTTTGTCTGTTATGGTTGTAAGGAAACTTTTTTTTCACATTCTTGTCCTGTAAATAACTCCCCGAAATTTCTATCCTGAATAGCGACTACCTATGTAAATTTTACGGTCTAACGTTTCTGGGTCCAAGCGATAAAATTAATATTGTTGCACATTTTATTTTCATAGAGATGAGGCACAGCTTGCTAGATTCAAGCGATAATTAAGATGGACGTGGTTCCGCACACTGTGGGTTGCTACAGGTTTCCATCGTTGACCAGCATGTCATTTGAATTTGGTTGTCAAAAACGTGAATATTTAGAGGGTCTAAATTTGAAAAATTCATGCCATTTTCACCAAATGTCTTTGTCTAGAAATGCAAGACACCGAGTGAATGTTTCAACTTTCAAGTCCAATCACTTGATTTTGGATTTGCATTTGCATTAGAATACTCGATCGAAACTTTATGGTGAATTAATTCACTCTTATAGCAATATTCAAGTGGGAAACTGCGGTGTTATTTCTAGCTGCCTTGTTATTATGGAGTGAAGACATTGTTTTAACTTTCTATAACTCTGAAATTTGTTCAGACATCCCATTTTTTCTCAACTTATTTGGTGTTATCTACTATAATGGAAAATTTCAACAATTTCTATTGTATTCGACCATGTGTACATACCTCTTTAAAACATGTTGATCGACAACGTCTAAATCAGAGATATATAATCGCTCTGCTGGCATGGTTTTCCTTAGTGTAGTTAAGGTAGTAAAATAAAAGTAGTAAATACTAAATCTCTCAATATTTTTCCATTCTAGTCTGTTTTTATGTGACAATCAAGCAGAATTATAAACTCATTAGTTGTTATTCATTCATTACTCTCTTTAGACGCTACTTCCTTGATGATAGCTAATAGTTGATTGCGTGGTCAACATGTTTGCACTGGAGAAAGGAAATATTTAAAGAACTCCTTTTCAAATATTAGAATTCTGAGATTATTTTATATTGCCATCATATTTACAATAAACAGAGTTTCATCCTTCATCCTGGCAATACCGGAATAACAAATAATAAACCGAGATAGCTTCGTAACCGTATCGGCATTTTTCTCGGCCGGCAGACTCAAACGATCTGTTCAACGCGGAGATGGAAGCCGCGATGGAGAGCGAGCTCGCGGAGAAGGCTGCACCGCCCTCGGCTTCGCCCAACATGCCGCTGGTCGCCTGCTTGGCGTTCTCGCTGTTCATCCTGGTCGCTTCGCTGGCCGTGCAATACGTGAGTCCTTCGGCAAGAGTCCTTTGCTTGCGACAATTTTAAGGCTACGGGTCATTTCGAAGATGTTTTCTTGGGGTGGCAATTTTTTGCAAAGATTTAAAAGTATAGGTTGTCTGTTCAAAATGCTAATTTTAAATTATTTGTGGATTAAACTACTAAAGAATAATGTGTTTTAATTTCAGATCGGCACTCTCTGAGATAATTTTCGGTTGGTTACGGTGCTTGATGTTGGAATGACTGAAGATTTGGAAAAACAACTGTTTTGGGACTATACTTTGTACTTCTATCGACTGTTAAACATACTGTAAGGCTGGAATTAATTTTTTTCATAAAATGGTGATATTAAACTCAGTTTCATTTGTAAATTTATTTATTCCTTTGATTTACTCTTGATATCCAAGTAAGATGTCATCAATCATCTTACAATGTGGCCAGCTAGAGAACAATTACAAAAAATATTGTGTCTATGCAGTTGTAACTGTCTATGTATTGATTCTATGAAGACATACATTTCATCATCGCTAGAGAGTGAAATTTCAACCGGTAATACCAGTTCAAACTGATAAACACCTTTGGATTGGCTAATGTTTCTATTGAATTCTTCAAAGAGCTAATCGGCTCGGAAAATGTTGCGATTGTTGCGTGGTTGCAAGGGCCTGAAGTTTCCGCCCATAGGGCGATTGCTCCCGTTTTGCAGAGCGCGGAACAAGGCCAGCTGCAAGCAGAAGGGAGCGCGGTTTTAACTTTCCGCGTGAGAATACAGAGCTAGTGTTTTTATTGAGTTATTTTAATGTTCACCTGGGAGATCTATGGCATGATGGTACAAATTTTTTTCATGGAACCTATGAAATGGTTTGAAATTAACTTACTTATAACTCCCAAATTATAGATTCCAATATAGATTAATAAATGTTATAGTTGAGGTTCTTTGATTCATTTCTTCCAGTTAAACTATGCCGAAGAGAAAGAAGTTCCCTGCAGAATTAAATGAAAAGGTTGCAGACCAAGTACCTGATTGGCAGAAATCGGCTCTGCGATTTGGTTGATGAAGTAGATTGCACTCTCCGTGCAAGGTGGAGCCGTCAGCGAGCCTTTGTACGTGTAATATTTGGTCGTGAACGGAGACAGCAACGACGACCAGGTGAACGGGGGGATCTCGAAAGACTCGTACGGTAGAATCAGGTACTGGAGATAGCCCGTAATTTGAGCCAATCGAGTGTTGGCTGTGGTCGACAGCTAATTGGTAAATAGGGGAGACAATGATTAAGCACCGAAATATCTTGTCGAGCATAAAGCATCTGCTTACTAATTTTATTCTATGGTAGATTTCATTTTCAGGGCCGAGGGTGAGATGACATGAAGAAATAATATTTCTACGACAAATATTTGAATGGGGCTTGGATGTCTCATCTACTGTATCGATGTGGAGCACTGGTCATTTTGCTCGTGTCATCTTGAAATTAAATTTTGATTTTTCAAAACTTACCAGATTTATTTACGATTATTAACGAATATTGGGTCTTTAATCAGTCAACCGTATTCCGGCCATGTGAATGGTCAGAAAGTCGGTATATATTTATAATTTACACCTAGGTAAGATTTACGTATAATTTATTGTATATACCTGATAAAGGGTGGAGGTGATGAGATATTCATTAGGTGTCACAATAACTCCATTCTTCACCTTGAGATGGACAGCATACAGCTCCATCGGATAACTGCGATCACAGAACAATGTTGTAAGTTTGCACCACGAAGCAAGACCCCTAACTCTAAGAGAGAAAGAGAGAGAGAGCGGTCGCATTGGGGTACCGCGGCCAGCAATCACCTCTTGCCGTCGATTGTGTGTTCGCTGCCTCTGCTGTCAGTCTTGCCGAAGTGGATTTCCACGTGGTCCAGCTGGTACTGCCTGCGTTTGTGATTGCGGATCGTTGGAATCAAGCCAGAAGCGCTCGTGCTGCTCAACAACACTGGAAACAGGTGCTATTTGTTATTTTTTTGTTATTTTTTGCTATTTTAAACCCAGATTTTGCCCAAAATTTTTCCATTCGGCAATGATTGTTCTGATTTTGACACGTTCTTCTTTTCCCTTTTGTGCGATGGAATTTTATATTTAAAGAAAAGGTCTGATTCAAAAACTACACCACTAATTTTCGGAAGAATAATATTCGTTAGCATGATTGATAATGCTGCAAAAATAACAATTAGAGTGGTAAGTTTGAGACTGGTTAATAAATGGTTAGTAGAAAGTTTCAAAATAATTTGCTTGTGTTTACTTCCAGTTTGGTAGGTACCTCAATCTCAATGACTACGTCATTTTGCGCTTATCAGAGCTATCACCTTCAAAAAATATATACCACTTTTACTTTTCTGTTTCCAAAACACCCATCCCAAATTTTGAGCTATACCGTGCGATATGTCGGTGTGTTAGGTACCTGTCTTTCCGTCGTTGCTGATCGTCATACTGGCTGGAGTAACATTGTAGTTGTTCCATTGGCCGAGGGGTGGCCGTCTAGCGTTGGATGTGCTGCTGATGTCAATTGGACTCTGGTTTTCACCCCCGCAATCAGGGTAGTCATCGGGCCACGATGTTGGTCCTAGGCAAGTTGGTACGAAGAGAGGCTGAGTACAAAATCTCAGCCGTCAAATTTTACTGGCACATATGTGTTTGAGGGACTCTTTTGGTCCTGTCATGTTATTTCATCATCAATCATCATTTTTTACTATTTTGCGGGTCTTCACTTGACCCCAGGTACAATCGAATCGGCGGCAACGATGCGGCTGGCTTGCAATCACTTTTATGCGATCAAATGATTAATCAACCAGGGAGGTGGATGTTTGTAAAATTAAGCGTAAGCATGAGCTTGACGCTGGGCTGTAGCCGTAAGGACGACGTCTTTACTCCATTTTCTCAAAGGTCGGTTATAAGAAACTGGTCATGTGCTCTGCTCGGCTCGGTACACCAGAGCAATTGCCGGTGATGATACTTGAAAAATTTGTATTTGAAAGCAGACATTACTGACTAGCATGCTTGCTTATAAATAATTTAATGTTTTTACGGGTACCTAAACAACGAAAGAATTTAAAGAAATAAATAAAATAAAATTTTATATGAGTTAAAAAAGGCAACAACGTGTTATCCCAGAGGTAATACGGCTCAGTGGTAAAGTCGTATTGCTTGTGATCCTGGACACGAGCGTGGCTGGTTCGATCCCAGTAGCAGCCAACATTTTTACCATTGTAAAGATCTTTCAAATAATATATATATTGAAAAATTTCACCCTCAATCACATCACTCGAATAGCCGAGTGGTTAAGTCGCTTGGTTCGTAACGCAAAGATGATGCGTTCAAATCCGAGTGGCTTTTGAGCTTTGCTCAAGAATTGGGGTGGCGGGGGTACGCCACTCTCGCGAAATTTTAATAAGTACAAAAGGTAAACAAACCATTTGTAATTCATATGCCTTAAGAATCTCGGCGTATGTATCGTGTCTCAACAGCCGAGTGGTTAATGTACGAGACTGGTAACTCAAAGGTACCGGGTTCGAATCCCAGCTAGAACAGAGGCGGAGGAGCTTTTTGCATTTAATTTAGGCGAATGTAATTAAAGATAGTAGCAAAAATTCAAACCTCGGTCACATCGCGACCTCGTTTTGAATTTTTGCTGAAAATTAAACGTCCCACCCTAGCACCCTAAGCTTTTGCACTTCGTTTGGCCAAAATGTTAGCTCCAAACGGACTCGAGTTTGCACAAATTGGGTAGACAGCGCCATCTGGTAGATAAAATTGAACAAATCTGTGACTTGGTATATTTTTTTCCTACATCACCTTACTACAACTTTGTGGTTTTTCACAATAAATATTAATAATTTAAAGTAAATTTTTTTTGAGTTCCAAAAAGCTGGATGGTCCGGGATTCGAACCCGCGTCGCTAGGTCTCTATGCAAGTGGGCTATCCAATGCACCACGCTGTCGATGATTGATCGGCGCGAATTCTCTCTTCATATTGCACGTGGTAAGCCGATGTGCTTTTTTAAGCGATTGACTAGTGTGTTTGACATTGCAGACGACCAAGTACTCTTCTTCACTGTTTTTCAGTTTGTATTCAGTATTTTGACAATCCCAGACATTGCCAAAAAGCTACGCCTGCTGCTGGAATCGAACCCGGGCCGCACCGAGCCCACATCCGAAAGCTAACGCGCTATCCACAGGACCACACTATTGTTGGTACTGCGTAAGTTTATATTTCCTTCTGATTCATTGTGTTGAATCTGGAGGCTGTAATAAATTGAACGTCTCAGTTGTTTTCTGCCTGTCATGCGTCTCAGCACCACGCCATGGATGTTATATTCCTTGAATTATCCCTCCTTATTACACATGAGCTGGTGTCTGGGAATTGAATCCGCGTGGTTCTTTTATCATTCGGGTGGGCTATCTAATGAACCAGACCATTTTTGTTTTCTTGCATTGAATTCCCCATTCTCGTTGCCCATGTTGAGCTTTTAGCCCATTAAGATCATTGCCGTTTATCGCGTCGCTCATTTTCACGAATAGAGTAGCGCGTCGTTAGTCTGTACGGGAGCCCGAAATTTCCAAAAATCTGGGTCTGCCACGGGTCTCGAACTCGGGCATCAACGACCACCCCACATCGACCCAACGAGCTATCCATGACCCAAACAGAGTTGGTTGGATGGAACAATGTATCTGTAATATCCAATGTGTCGATTTGATAGTTGCTATAAAGGAAAGAACGCTGTCGCTGTCTCAGTTTTTGCGAAAATCGTACTCAGAGTAAAATCGGTCTGATTAAATTGGTTCAAAAAGCGCATTCACCGCCAGCTTTCGAACCCGGGTTTGCTTCGTTGCCCACAGCGACGAATGCGCTCGACCAACCAGTCAATGGTCAGAGTTCTTCGTATTTAAGGCACACTAATCACAGCTAAGCTGTTGGGTCGGTACTGTAGTGGATGAAATAGTATGAATCACATCTCATTAATTATTACCAATCATTATTACCAAAAAAAGAATAAAGTATAGACAAATCTATCACTGCTTATTTCTTACAGAGATAACACATAGAATGTGTTTTTTTCTAAGCTGGATGTTTTCATTAATGAAGGATTGAAAAAAATCAGGGTGATACACCCTGTAGCTTAACCTTGGCAAGCACTAAACTGCTGTACTGCTGTGTTGTTCAAAACTATGATGACAACGAAAGGGTAAATTTTTTGTGTTAAAACGGCTATGATGGCATTGGCAGACCACAGACAGATGCGTGAAAATATGGAGAAATATGAATAGCGTCGATAAAAATCGAACATGGCCAAATTTCGTACAGTTTTTCGGTTTTCCGAGATCTGCATTTTTGGAAATCGGTAAAAAGATTGGTTTATATTTAAATGTCAAAGATGAATAAAATTTAACTTCTGATGTGCGAATCAAAACACCTGACGATCCAAAAAATCTCATGAACAAAATACCTGTTAATTTATACTAAGACATGTATTTGGATCTCTTTTAGGCTTAGGTTTGTCAGATAAATCGAACTACACTTAGTTGGTATAAAGGTATCCACTTTTCACGATAATGTTTTACAACCTCGCCAGAAAGTACCGCATTAAGAGGGTAAAATAACTTCAATAATAAGAAATGTAAACTCTTACCTCCATCGTATGACCAAACAGCCACTGAAAATGTGACACAAACACCCATGTTAGTAAAATTGCATATTAAAGACAAGCCTTCTATTTCTTAAGAATTTTTTTACGATACGATATCACACTTGAAACAATTACAGCAGGTACCTGAATGAATAGCTGTTAATTTGCAATTTTCACTTTTTTATCTTTGTTTTATCGATTTTTCTCGCATGTGCTTTATTTAGCTAAAGAGTTATAGTTGAAATTTCTAAGCGACCACATGTGTTTATATTTCAAAAATAAAATGAAAACTTTAGTATTATTATTATTTTTAATGAATAACACTCACCTGATTCCACATGATTAATCCAGCTTAATGATACGAGTAGCAACACCTGAACGCAAATAAGTTGAAAAATTCCAGACATTGCGACGAAAATTCAGCTAGCAATGAAGCAAAAATGTTCTTAGTAGATGTTGCTTTCGGCTTATGACAGTAACTGATAGCATATCACTTACACGTTTAGTTTATATAGGTGCGCAAAACGATGCCCTGATGATTATTGGAGTAAGCCATTGTCAAAGTCTCGTCTCCTGACATCTCTACCATCATGTTGTGTTAACGCTTCTTGCGTCGCGTCATACCCGCTTTGCAATGGACATTTATCACGAAATCTATTCGATATGTTTATGCGTTGCTGATAACGTTTAGTTTCAAGGTTTTTGCTTACATATTTTTGTTTTTGCTTGCATAATTTTGGGATGACATCCACAAGTGAGAAAGCGGCTGTGGACGAAAGAACGACTAAAAGCATCTAATTTTTAACAACTTTATTTCGTGTATCAATGATTTTTCAAATACCTATTTTGTAGGGCACACAATGAATGAGGAATATCAGGAATGTTACAAGTGTATTCTCCATGTTTACAATGTGACATGGCATTTAAAATTTTTACCCCATTTTTTGGTTTAATGGTTAGCATTCCAATGAAAAATCTATCTTGATGTTTTTTTTGTTTAAAATATTGTAATTGTGCATACGTTGTGCATTTTTGGTTGCTTGCTGTCATTAATTAAAATCATTAGTGTATGAAATACATAAGAATCTTAATATTAAATTCAATAAGAATGTTTTTGCATAGGTATTTTTATAAAATTCTGCACAAAGCACGCAATGCCTTAATTATTAAAACTACAAGTTTCGTAGGTTGAAAATTCTTTTGATATAAGCCGACCATTATTGTAAGACCAGCACGATTCCGTATCTTACAGTAAAAAGGAAACGTGTCGTTAAAAGTTTTCTTAAATGATGCGAAACGATTGAAGAAAATCATAAATATCATACGCGTGTCATTTTAGTTGGAGTCATGCAAAAAATCATTCAATTTTCACTTGTTATTTTAACAACAAACTACCCTGAAAAAAAAATTCACACCGGCGTGGCCTATTCCACAACCTATAAATTTCACTATCTTTCTAGCTCAACATTTTTCCTTGTCTATACACCTCAGCTCACTTTTACTTTACAGTATATACCGATATTATTGATGGCTCCCATGCATTATGTAAAACACACCTTCCATTATTCAGATCCATCTTTCAAACCCAAATTGGGCATACGGAAGTGGTGGTTTCTGTACGAGGGCCAATCTTTAGAATCATCTTTGCCTTTGACCCATCTCTTTGCACACGAGTCGCAGCCATGAAACGAGGGGTGGCTTCGGATGGGGGGGGGGGAGAGGAGGGGGTCAATCAGCAGGAGAAGTAGCGTGAAATCAGCTAGCACTTATGTGTGGGGGATGCATCCGAGCAGAATGATCATGTGGTCCGCGGGGAATCCAGCGTCCACAGAATCATTTCCATTCCATCCCGTTCGGTGGTATTGACAACGGATGCAGATATAGATTCATAGAGATATCATGGTAGTATTGGTAGAATTGGTGCAACGAGTTTTTAGGTAATAAATAAGTTACATTAACATTTTCACTCGTTAGCAGGAGGAATTGCTTTCAAACTGTCATACTTATTGTGGATTAAGATTTTCACTGTTGTAGGAAATGTAGAATAGCGATGAAATAATAAGCAAGATCATCTTTGCAATGTACAATGCAAGCAATCCTATAATATGACAATCCAGTCATTATTTAAAATAAATAAAAAACTGTTAACATACCAAAATATCAGGAAATTTCTGTTAAATAACTCTCTAGGTAAGTATGTATTTGTATATGTAACTGATATGATATTTTATTATTTCTCCAGATTAACGTCGTTAATTTCGATTTTTTGCTCTATAAATCCACAGACTTTGTCTAAACTTCACGATTGGTAATCGTTCTGGATAACCACCTCTGAATCTCAAATGAAATGCAAGCAAAAAAGGAGGAACCCTCTTTAATGCAAGTAAATTTAAATAAATGTTGTGGTAGTTATAGGAATAGCCAGTACACACAGAAGTCACATTGCTGAAATACATAAGATATATATTAAGGAATCCGAAAACACCTCCGTTTCGAATTAAACTTCTTCTATTCTTCTATTCTTATTTCCAATCCGGTAGAGGAATGCATGTCGATGTTGAAGATGACAAACAACTAGACGAGAAAATTATACACAAATTATATCTTACACCTGGTTGATTTTAGCACCTGTATACACGCTATACCTCGTCGCTTGTAAGTATACCACATAAAGTATCGCCAGCGCACCACGTTCTAATGCAATTCAAAGCATCTTACCACCCCCACACCAGCCCTCTACACCCCTTCTTGCCGTTCCTCCCAGCCATTATACCAAGTCAAAACAAGACAATGCGGCTAAAACACAACCATCTGATAATATTCTCAGCTAATTAATTATTTCCGTCACGTTCGCGCTTAAGTCTCTCGTATTACGCTATTTAATTACTACAAAAGCAGCCCAAGTCGACTTGTCAAGATAAGAATGGGAAGCCGTCTCGGAGCTAAGTTTTATCTCGTGCTTGCCACTTGGCTTGGCTGCGGAGAGATCTCGGCCGAGGAACTTGTACCGAGAGAAGTCTCGAAGATTACGAAGCTGGGGATGCCAGTGGCGCTGGGGTTGCGAAACACCCCCCATCCTTGCGATCGGTGCTGCAGCTGGTGGGAATGCGTTGGTTACGTGGAGAATGGTCTTCTGTCATTGTCTGCAACCGTTCGTTGGGATGTCACGAAAACTGTAAAATGAAATCGATTCGGCACATGAGACAGCATGCATAGATAATAAATAAAAAAATCGTGTGACTATTATGTAATGAGATACATTGTTAGTATTATTCATGACTCAAAACATAGATGATTCGAGGAGCTGGAATTAGTAGATTGGATGGAATTAATTCTCTTTATTTAGTACCGCAAGTTTTAAATAGGGATTTTTTGACATGATAGAAAGAAATTCAAAATTTGACGAAACTAAAAACATCGGATAGAAGTCAATTAGCCGTTCTCGAGACAACGAATATTCTAAGTAGACCTCAGGAAGGATCAATCAAAGAAAAGTTGAACAGAATTCTTGAAAAGAACTTGAAGATCTGAGACTTATTGCAAAGTAGTCGACCCAATTTGTTCTACAAATATCTATACTATAGTAGTTCTACACATAACTCATTTAAAAATATAACTTTTATAAAGTTCGTCTCTGAGCAAATGTGGCTCCAAATACTGACCCGACTACAGCTCCAAAGAGCGCCCCTGGCCAACTGAGAGAAGCAACCCCCGGTACGCCACTGCCGGGGTGCACGGCGTACGGCGTGTTGCGGCGTTACGGCGTTACGGTCGTGTGTAGATTGCCAGAACTACGGCGTGCTCTGCCGCGGCAGGCCCGTCATACACGCTACGTCCGTGATACAGCATGCTGCATTCGCATCACGATCCCGAAGGGGTTAAATCTTGGCGAGTTACGCCGAGACTCGCACGAGCGCCGTCGTCGTGTGAATTGCAGACGAGTCGCCATGGAAGAGGCTCGGAGAAATAACTTTACTCCAGATTTGGGGATTGTTGGTTGTAAGGAATCGCCATTGCAGCCTGAAAAATTAATGCAAACTTTTCAAATCACTTGAGACTTTTTAGCTGTATGCCACATGCTGTGACCTTAATACACTGGTTATAAATTATTTTGAGGAAATTCGTTCTTAAAAATGTATAGCTATAAGCAATTTCAACACGACTGTGCGGAGAGCCCCGATCGCCTGCCGGATGCCATACTTTAGTCAAATTGTATGTTAACAAAAATTTGTCAGTCAAATATAAATCTGAGGTTATTGATCATTAATCATATGGCTAAAGATAAATTGTAAGCATTTCCAACAAGAGTGACACAAGCAGATTATTCATAAACATTGTTT
Organism: Nemurella pictetii; assembly: GCA_921293315.2. Taxonomy (NCBI): domain Eukaryota; kingdom Metazoa; phylum Arthropoda; class Insecta; order Plecoptera; family Nemouridae; genus Nemurella; species Nemurella pictetii. The sequence goes on along the minus strand of OV121123.1, from coordinate 6,941,583 downwards.
TATTTACAGACGACATCCCCTGCATTTTTTAAAGTGTTAAATCCAATTAAATCATGTGAGAGCAAGTGAAACTTGAAAGCTTCACTGACCCTAAAAGAGTTGCCCGTATTTCACGCGTCCTGTCACGCCTTGTCGTTTCGCACGCATCGTGCGATGCACTTCATCCCTCGAGAACTGATATTTGTTTTTGTGAAATCAATCAAAACGGATGTGCCATATTTTTTGCCGGCGACAATGACGACTGCACATATGTATGACCGTCCGTCGGAGATTGCGCAGATTGAATGGTTTCTAGTTTCATTTGTCAAAGTGCTAGCCGCTGTCCATGCGTCTCTCCAACACTTCGTTCCGGAATCCGGATCGAACGGGGGAAAAAAACGACCGGCCCAATAACTTGATTATGAAACTCTTCTGTGATGATACTATTTTTTTACGAGGGTGCATTATTTGTTAAACTCATCGTTGGGCAGTTTAAGTCCCGAAATGCGTTCGGAAATGCGCCTGCAACAGACATTTTCCACAAAAGTACAACAGCGTAATTCACACATGGTCATTCAGCCATCAAACATCTAGTAGTGGTATAATCGTCATCAGTAAAACTATGTTTTCATTTGATGAAATTGATTAACGAATTTCGATCGAAGTGATATTTTAAATATGCTTTGCCTTAGGTATTTGCATGCTCAAACTGGTAGCTCTATTATCTCTTAACATTTTTTTCAATTAATAACGTATAGGTACCTACCTAATTTTATTAGGATTTCAAGGTTTTAAAGCTTTGATATGATGAATACACTGACACTGACACTGTAAAAATGTATACTAATCTGTTTAAATAAAAAAAATATATATATATATATATATATTATATATATATAAATTCAGAGCTTTCTTATCATTATTTTTTTGCAGTAAAACATACAAATGAGAGCTATTGTCTCATTAGCTCGAAACAGGGAATCCACACAATTAAATCTTACTCACTCCAACAACAACAATAATCGACAATTCGTCTTGTGATGAAATAAGTATAAACCCATCAGTGGGCCTACGGTGACGATGCACGAAGGGCAATTAAAAACAAGTTAACTACAAATTAGTTGAATTGACATAATGATCAGTCACTTTTGGTGGACACGACGATGCACTTCGGATGGGGCTCTGTGCTTTGCCTCTCAACGTGCACTTTTCTGGCCGAGTCGCGAATTTTCCAAGTAAACTCCGAAGCGTTCGTGCCCGCCGAAGAGGCTGGCGATCTGTTTGAAGGCGACATAATTCTGCCGAGAGAAGTAAGTCATATTTATTGTAAAATGTCAGAAGCCCGTTGATGATTGAAATTCTACCTTTAAATTCAGATTTTATCTAATGTATGCCAGTGTAATGAAATCTCTAGCGATCCCCGAATCGTAGATAACCGGTGCATTTGAATTCAAAGACATTTTTCATCATCATATAAGCGAGCAGCTTTGTGAATCGTCGCATATTCGTCGCAAAATTCTATAATAGTTAAATAGATTTTTTGTTTTTAAAAACTATCTCTTATATATCCAAGAAATCATTTTTATAATGCGAAACAAAATTTATCGTTTATTAATTTCAAAAAATCGAATACGACTTAAGCTCTGTTTCCCCTCGACGTTAAACATTTTAACTGAATATGTAAATATTTTCTAAACGCCAGGTGAAAGAAAGTTTGAAAAGAGGAATTTTGCACATATTTCAATATTTCTAACTTGCAACGACAGTTTACGCTTCAAACTGCATGATTTGTTTCTTTATGTGAGACCACACTACAAAAGTGACATTAGGCGGCACTTCTTTTTCAGTACACAGGTCAACCCTGGAAGTACCTCATCGCTGACGAGGCCACTAATTAAATTTAAATTTATATTCTAGTTTTGTTACCAGCCACCGAAACAAGCCAAAGCTGAAATATAAATAAAATAAACATCCATAAAAGTGTGTCATGTGACCCGACGTTCTGGATCAAAACTTGAAAGGGTTCCCGTTTGCATAAAACAAAGAGCTGGGAAAGGTCAAGAGAGCATCAACAGCTTCCTCGCGCAGGGACGCAGCCTGTACGCCGCCTCCTACGAGCCGCGTCTCTGGCCCGGCGGCCTCGTCTGGTACACGTTCAGCAGCGAGTTCAGCAGCGATCAGGAAGCCGTCGTGGAGGCGGCCATCGCCGACCTGCAGCACGACTCCTGCGTACGCTTCCGGCGGCGCCAGCCGTGGATGCATGCCATCAGCCATCGCATCAACTTCCGGAACACGGACCGCGGGTGTGTGACACCACCATGTGACACTTCGTGTCAAATGACCGAAGCTTTGCAGCTTGGTGCTTAGGTGCATAGAGTGCTAATTTAGCAATGTGTGCCTTGATGAGAAAGTGCAAGGAGTACTAATGGTGTACCTTGATGGCAAGGTGGCTGGGGGCTTTGATGCTTTGATGCCATGGTACTTGCAGAAACCGTTTAGCATGGCCGTGTGGCCTGTTGCCTTCTAGAAAAACAATTCAACAGGGTATTGAATGCCAAGTCCCAAATTCAAACATTTCCCGACATTTCCCGACAACAATCCAATCGAACAGATCAGAAACCGTGAAGCCACTACTACCTTTCCCGACAAAGCTGTATGTCGCCTTCTACCGAGTGACGGCTGCGCCGTGCTGTGTTACAGCTGCGCCTCGCTGGTGGGCTTCCAGGCGGACCTGCCCGTGGCCGACGTTTTCCTGACTTTCCCGGGCTGCGCCGTGCGCGGCACGATCCAGCACGAGCTGCTGCACGTGCTGGGGCTGTGGCACGAGCACACGCGGCACGATCGGGACGCGTACGTTACGGTCGTGTGGCCCAACATTGCGCTCGGTGAGCACACGCTTGGGTAGAGTTGGGGGCCGGTGGGAGTTGGTTGTTAATTTTTACTGAAGTGATTTTTCGATAGGTTATAAGGACACTGGTGCTCAGTAAACTAGTGATTGTTTGTTCAAAATTCCCTTTTCTCATGCAGCAGAAAATTCAGAAATATAGAAATATGCAGAAATATCCGGGGCGGCTACAAATTTTGGATTTTTTTTCGCTTCTAAGAATAAAATTCATTCCATTTTAGTCGAGCGAACAAGCTGTATTATTTTTTTATTAGCGATCACTGCAGACACTGTCACTGCCACTTTCAACACTGTGTGACAACGTTGCTTGCAGAACGCCAGGCAAACTTCGCAGCCCGGAAAGTGGCCGACCGACGGATCTCGGGGCTGGCTTACGATTACGCCAGCGTGATGCACTATCGGGCGCTGGCCTTCTCCAAGGACAAGAAAAGCGCGACGCTGGTGGCGAAGGAAAAGCAGGCAGCGGGCGTCATGGGCCAACGCAAGCGGTTCTCGACCCTCGACCTCGCCAAACTTAACCGGCTCTATGCTTGCGGCTAATCTGATGACTTGTCATGGTGATTTGTTATTGAATGTTCCGTGTATTGTTCATCTATCATTGTCGCTGGAGATATACTTTCGGTTTCGCATAGATGGTCGTAATCGATTCATTAGTTTCGGTCTGGCCTTTGAATTTTTTTTGATAGCTGATCGCTATCTGCAGCTATCCAGCTAACAATTGTATTGAGATGTGCGATTTGAATTTTTCAGTTTAATTTATTGGATGAGCGAGCGAAGCGAGCGAAATCCTTCAATTTCACAACATAGGGGAAAAAAAAGCATTTGGATTTTTTTTTTTTTTTTGTAACAAAAACGAGCAGCCCTACTTAAAGGTCACAGATCGTTACGAAATTTGGCAAAAACGTTTGTGGTGACTCAGCGAGGTGCTGTATAGTTTTTGAGCAAAATCTGTTCAGCCATTTTGTTTTTATGAGCAAAAACCCGTTAATTTTTCAGTTTTTTGGTACTAGCTTCGTAACTAATTAACCGATCCGCACCAAATTTGGATTGAATATATATGATAACAAGTTAAACGAATTGCCTAAGTTTCAGATTCGTACATGAAGTATTTTGCTAATTAGAAAAATAATTTTTTTTTGCCTCTAAACGGTTTCAATACCGATTTTTATTCGGTTTATTATATGATTGTCAAATGTTTTCCGTTTGGATTTCCTCAGGGAGATTACGGCTCGCTCATCCTGCAACGAGTGTAGGCTCTACTAATCGTTTACCTAGTTATCAAACACGAGTGAGAGTAATTAAATAGTGTCGCAAACAGACTTGGCTTTACTATTGGCTTACTAGCTTGGCTATACTTAATGGCTTTTCTAGTTTTACTTGTTTCTGAATGCAAAAATCAATTTTCAAACCAATATCAACGAATTCAATCGATATTAAAGAAAATTTCTGTGCTTGAGATCGAAATAAATCACTGTTAAATGATTATGTGGCAAAAAAATAAGTGATTCATCAACAAAATCCACAATTCCCTTCTCCATGTGTTCTATCATTTTCAAAAACCGCTGAGGAATAATATCAGAGCGTTGTTTCTCTCCGCTAATACAACGTAGACTTGTTCTAATCGATAATTTCAATTCTTAGTTGGTGTTCTAAAAAAATAAGACGCAAAACAAATGTGTTTTCGTTTAGTAAAAATCGCAGTGTTCATCACAATCGACAAACTTATTTTTCTCAATCAATCATTATGCATTTCCCCAACACTTGCTTGATCATCACTCTCACATTAAGCAAAGTATTTTTGATTATTCATCTCTGTTAGGAATAGATTCTTTAATTCAATCCGTCATTTCTCCATCGAAGCATTTATAACATCATCAGCGCTGTACTCTGCATCCGGCAAGAGCCGCACTAAACCAAAAACTAGAACCCTGGCGCGCAATGCTGAACACAACGCAGATATAAATAAAACCATCTGATACATTTTATGAGAGCTAGTATGGAAAAACGGATATGAAATCTTCATTTTTGAATAACATTAGTTAAATCTGAATGTGTTATTATATATATATGTTATAGCATGCGGTTATGAATTGCCTCGCGGGACATGGTATATATCGTATATTCGCTATGCTATACGGAGTCGGCCCACAATGTAATAGATATAGAAAATGCTCCGACAGGGTTCATAACTCACCCGGCTCCTGATGCTCATGGAGCTCGTTCCCAGGGCTCCTGTTTACGTCGTTCACATTCTTCCAGGCCATTGGTTGAAGCCATGAAAGAAGGGCACGGGAATGTCGAAAAAGGAGCCCAATAACCACGATTTTGGCTCTATTATCGTGTGTTTTAAGATATTTTATTATTGGAAGACGCTAAATGACGGTGGAATTGGTTAAGCGGTTATATATTTTTATTTTACTGAAGGAAAAAAGTGGATAAGGAATTTTCTTGAGAAAAAATTGTATACAATGGTATAAACCATCACAATAAAGTAGGAAATAAATGTATAAGGTACTTACTATACTTTCAGCGAACTTGAAAATTAAAATTAAAAAATGAAATTTGTAAACATCTCCTAAAAGGTACATGACTATTGGCGTTATCATTTTCCTTGGTAAATGAACCAGGCTTTTTATGTCGCTTTGGAGAATTGCTTGCGTGTGGTCCTAAGTAAGTTTGTGGGCGGTAAATTGCTGATTTTAGTACGACTGGTTAAAATTTTTCAATAGCGCCTTATTCGACCCTGCTTGATTACTCTAGTCCGAACTGCTCAAAATTTGAGTGCAACCATAAAGTGTAAAATAATGTGAGTGTGAATAATATGACACGCATACGTATAGAGTAATCTTACTGAGAGAAAGGGCAGCATCCACTACGCGGGCAAGGAAAGAAAACACAACAGAATTTTAAGATTTTCCCAATCACTTGATACACTGATTATCTGATAAGAAAGTTGAGAAATGGCGGATTACAACTGAGTGACCTAAATCTTCCAGTGCGGATTTACAATGGAATTATTGAACATATATAAGTTTATGTATAAGTGGAAAATAACTATGCCATTTATTATTATCAAAGAAAGCTCAACTATCAAAATCAAGTATCAAAATCACTCAAACCTTTACGTATTGAATATACTTTTTAATTCCAGCAAACGGAGCAAGTCCAGTTTAGTTTGTAGACGAGCATGCGGCCGCATTGGTTATAAATGCACCCCCTGCGAATATGAAATTTATCCGTCATTTAGGAACACCCACCCCCGTCCGCCCCTACACCCAAACCCAGACATCCCTGCACCCCTTCAGCGTGGCGCGATTTCACCCACAAGCTCGGGAAAAATACATGCAAGAAACAAACAGACGTCATCAAAACGCACGCCATGTGCCATGCTCTGTTTTTCGGCGCATCACAGCGTAAAATTTGAGTACGCCGGCATAATAAATCACCCTTTTAAGGTATATACGTCGGTAAGTTTAAGGTATATGTAACCATAAGAAAATGTGAGCCGATAGAGATGCAAGATTGTTGCATTAAATTCGCCTTTCGAAGCCATACCTTCGAGTTAAAACCGATTTCGTTCGACGTTTGCTCTGTATCTGGCCCAAATACTCGCCACAACCAATTTTTCGTTTAGAACTAATGCAGACAACGTTAATTAAATTAACAGGAGAGTAAACACTGATAATCACGTTATTTTTTTAAATACATATAAGAGATAATAAGACTTATAGCTAAGCTGACCAATTTATAAAAGGGTGCCTCTGTATAGAACATTTTAATACAATCAAATTCTAATTTCACAGTTAAAAAGATGTGAACATCGCGCGTTATAAGATTCTTGTTATAGGCGAAAAAATGATTATTATGTAGTGATGGGTATAGTGAATGTCCGCTACAAACCGGATTACAGCTTATGTCGCATGAGGCCACT